>OX421875.1:1580420-2790840 GCA_949127965.1 Pandemis corylana | reverse complement strand
AGGAGCACTGAAGGCAGTATCCTGCTACACGGCGGCGTGACCGTCACCTCTGCGGGTCCTCGAGCGTGCGATGGCCCCCGGAGGGCCCGCAGCCCCGGCCGTCCCCGGCGCGTCGCGTTCCGGCATCCACACATGGATCCCAACGTGCTCCATCAGCTGTTTCTTATTCGTAAACTCTTTCTTACAAATAGCACAGGAAAAGGACTCCCCATCATGCTGGTTTTGCTTGTGTATATTTAAAGACGTGCGGCATTCAAACTGTAGCTTGCAGACTGGGCAAATAAGCCCCATAAAGTGTGCTTTAATATGAGGCCTTCGTGTAAATCGCTTCTGACACACATCACAGCAGTATGGCTTCAGTCCAGTGTGAATGGCTTTATGCCGATTTCGAGCTGACTGTTGCGAAAACCGCTTCTGACACACATCGCAGCAGTAAGGCTTCTGCCCAGTGTGAATGATTTTATGCCGATTTAAAATAGATTTCTGCGAAAACCGCTTCTGACACTCACCGCAGCAGTAAGACTTCTGCCTCGTGTGGATGAGTTTATGACGATTTAAATTAGAGCTTCGCGAGAACTGCTTCTGACAAACATCGCAGCAGTAAGGCTTCTGCCCTGTATGAACGAGTTTGTGAACAGAAAGGTGATACGAATGCACAAACCGCTTCTGACATACATCACAGCTGTAAGGCTTCTGCCCCGTGTGGAGGCGTTTATGAAGATTTAAATTCCACTGTCGCGTAAACTGCTTCTGACATACATCACAGCAGTAAAGCGTCTTTCCCAGGTGACTGCGCATATGGATACCTAAATGATGCTTGTGTTTAAAGTTTTTGTTGCAAGTTCCGCAGCAGTGAGAGATCCCTGGTGAGTCAGTGGCATGGGTCTTCTTGTGCAAAGTCAAATAACGCTTTTGCGAGAACTGTTTGGTACAAACATTGCATTTATAAAGTTTCTCTTGAGTGTGAATTTTTCCTATTATTTTAACTGTTTTATTATAAGATTCGTGAGCCTTATTGTGTGATCTGCGGTCTGGTGTTGCACGTAGCATGCTTTTGGAGTATTTATCCACTAAGGTGCGACCCAGGCGGACAGAGCAAGGCCTGAGCATGAGCATAAGAAGCTCCTCATTGCAGTCTTCAGTAGCTGCCGGCTCCTCCTTGAGGTACTCTCCCGAACAGTCACTACTGGCGCAGGAATCTTCCAAGATGTTGTTGGTGTCGTCGCTGCACTCTTGCTTCACCATGGCCTGCTCTGCACCATCAACTGAAACAGAAATAATATTCTCAAGTGATGGCCACTCCATTGATGCCACAAAAATGTGTACATACCACTTGCATTGCTTGCGAGTCAACGAAATCATATCTTATTTAATTATTTTGGAGAGAAACTTGTAATAAAAAATATTGAATCAATAAATACTTAATATTAGAGAGAAAACAAAACAACATCTATCTGGGGGGATCTGCAGTGGGCCGCGTCAACAAGAGGAGCAGTGAGAGCTGACCTGGCGGCGCCGCGGCGTCGTCGCGCGACTGCGGCGGCTCCTGCTTGACCCCGAGCTCCGCGTGCTGCATGCCCCGCACCATACAGGACATTGGCTCACACTGCGACCACCGCACAGGCATTATCACACGAACTATAACCACAGCGCGTCTTGATTGCGCACCGGCCGGCGGATAATAGAAAATATAGAAATGGCTTGATTCAATTCAATTCAATGTTTGGGAATATGGCTCCATCAAACTTTTGATGATTCTGCCAATGTCGAGGTTGGATAAGACACGGCCAATAGACTTTTGTCCTGCTCTACGGTAGCGCTACCAGTTTTCGGTAGGGTATCAGCCAGAATCCATCTACAACAAACACAAACAAAATGCCTTCACCACCACTATACAACAACCACTACGATGTAATAGTTATCTAAAACTATTTTTTTTAAATACACTATGAACTACGAGGAGGAAGGGGCGGAGCAGGGACAGGGAAGGATATAATTTGCTATTATTACAATTTTATGGTATTTTTAGTAAGGAATCTATCTTAGAAATAGCTTGCGATTGTGACTGTGATGTGAAACAGTTACATTGACATTGACTGACTTGACAGCTGAACAGCTGTAATTTGACCATAGAGCAATTGTTGAATCTAGTTTTTACATTTTTGCCATGTCGGAAAGACAAGGGGATCTAAGTTTTTACAGCCAAGTCTGATGTGTATTGGAATTTTCTACATAATGATCAGTCAGCTTAGTCAGCTCCTCACACCACCCGTAAGGTGTTATCCCCTGGCACACTATGCTTCTTGTGCTGCTCATCCTCCTGCCACGGTTGCCACCGTTGCCACATTCACTTGTCGCTTCCAACAGTCGTCGAATGTGTGGCAGTCAAGATCTATAATGTACACTGCAGGGAACTTCGACAAGGAGCAGACAATAAATTTTCACTAACTGCATGATATAAGGATGCAGACGTGATTTGTGTGTGTGTGTGTGTGTGTGCATGATATTTTGATTACTTGGTGTTTAGCAAAGAAACAAGCAATTTTTTTTAAAGTACCCGTTTATCTGTTTGCTAATGCATGGCAAGACTTAGTGTTTGAGAGTGGCGTCATCTGTTGAGTAGTAGCAAAACTTAACCTTGTAGTAACCCCGCGTTACGTGCGGAAGAAAAGACGATACTTAGTAAATAAAAATACAATTATTGCAACTCATCATGTAATCACTGTAAAAGGTTCAAATAAATAAATAAATAAATCTTAAGTTTTATGGTTTTGGACACTTTTGTTGTCACCACATTATGTATGTATGTATAACTCTTTATAGTACATAAAACACAAGAAAATATTATAACCATTATTCCATTATTATAACATTCCTTAAACGTCATTAAAATACTCGACAAAAATCCTTTCCTGATAATACAAGCACAAAAAAGAAAGACGTTCTGCACGTTGCCCACATCACCCTCAGCCTCCCGCGGGATCTTGCTACTTTCCCAACTTTCCCAACATAAAAAGCAACCTAGAGCTACGATTAGTGTCCGACCGAAACACGATTTTTAGCCGAAACCGAATATTCGGTTTTTTTTCTGATTTCGGCCGAAACCGAAACCGAAACCGAAATTTTTGAACTTATCAAAATATTCAAAATTACTGTACAAATCGTAAGGAAAAGGTTATTGCAAGGATTTCTTATATGAGAACAGTTTCTTTTTTTGTTAAACAAAATAAAAAACGTTTATTTTTAATGAAAATAAATATACATGAAACTACCGTGAGACTTAATCATAATTACACATAAACGGATAACTCACGTATAAAAAGTCGAGTGATGCTCGACATGTTTCGGACTATTTCGTAGTCCTTCTTCCTGGAGCTTGGAACGAAGTTCGTTTCGCTGCCGCCGGGGCGAGCGCTCCAGGAAGAAGGACTACGAAATAGTCCGAAACATGTCGAGCATCACTCGACTTTTTATACGTGAGTTATCCGTTTATGTATAATTAAAATAGATATAATTAGAGGTAAATTATGAAATTTTAAACCAAATCAAATCAAATCTTTAACTTTTAAACAAAGTTACCTAATTAATATTATGATACCTGAACAAAGTCAATTGCAAGATAAATCACAGCTTAAACGTAAATCAACTTTGTCAAAAAATATGAAATAATTAAATTTTAATCAAGTCCCGTTCTCTACATAATTATGAAATTATCACTTCAGTCAGCGATCTTGCAACAAATTTACCAAGATCGTTACAGTAGTCATGCTACTTAAACACTAATCAACTTTTACAAACAAAACAATATGATAATCAAATTTTACACATTAATGAGTTCTTGTACTTAGAGTATTTCAATTTGTACTTTTACTTTACGCGCCGGAATTAAGTCGAGCGCTCCCGATGCGAGAGCCGCGAGAGGCCGCGAAGTAATTTCGGCCCGGCCGAAGGTTTCGGCCGGATTCTGGCCGAAACCGAAACTTCGGCCGAAATTGGCCGAAACCGAAACTTCGGTCGGACACTAGCTACGATATTCAGAGATTCAGCTATACAGGAGAATTAGGTTTTAGAATCAGTGCAATAGTCTCAGATAATTATAGATGAAAAATTTAAGTCAATGACCTGTTGTATGTGTGCAAATAAGGTAGCCTTAGATTACATTTTTATCAATACTTTTGTAATCATTTACAAAATGAAATATTTCAATTGACGTTCCAACTTAGTAAAATGACTTAAGTCCCATATCAGTTCTGTGCACTACTACATACAACAGGCCATTTACTTAAGTTTTTCACCTATACTCGAACAAACAGAGTAAAGTTAATCTCTTTAGTACACCATCATTGATAATTATTGGTGTAACGTCACCCAAAACCATTACCACGCATCTTCATTGTTCCTAGTATTGGGCTAGTGCCGCAGGAGCACTGTAGGCAGTATCCTGCTGCACGGTGGCGTGCCCGTCACCCCCGCGGGTCCTCGAGCGTGCGATGGCCCCCGGAGGGCCCGCAGCCCCGGCCGTCCCCGGCGCGCCGCGTTCCGGCATCCACACATGGATCCCAACGTGCTCCATCAGCTGTTTCTTATTCGTAAACTCTTTCTTACAAATAGCACAGGACAAGGACTCCCCATCATGCTGGTTTTGCTTGTGTATATTTAAAGACGTGCGGCATTCAAACTGTAGCTTACAGACTTGGCAAAAAACCCGCATAAAATGCGCTTCAATACGATGCCTTTGTGTAAATCGTTGCAGGCACACATCGCAGCAGTAGGGTGTCTGCCCCACATGAACGCGTTCGTGAGAAGTTAAGCTCGACTTCCGCGAAAACCGCTTCTGACACACATCGCAGCAGTAGGGTTTCTGCCCTATATGAACGCGTTCGTGAGAAGTTAAGCTCGACTTCCGCGAAAATCGCTTCTGACAGAAATCGCAGCAGTAAGGCTTCTCCCCGGTGTGAACGCGTTTGTGGCGATTTAAATCAGGGCGTCGCGAGAACTGCTTCTGACAGACATCGCAGCTGTAGGGTTTCTGCTCTGTATGAACACGCTTATGATTATCTAATTTCACGCTTAGCGCGAATCGCTTCTGACAGACGTCGCAGCAGTAAGGTTTCTGCCTCGTGTGAATGATTTTATGCCGATTTAAAGTCGATTGACGCGAAAACCGCTTCTGACACTCATCGCAGCAGTAAGGCTTCTGCCCCGTATGAACGCGTTTGTGAACAGAAAGGTAAGACAAATCTGCAAATCGCTTCTGACAGACATCACAGCAGTAAGGCTTCTGCCCAGTGTGAATGATTTTATGCCGATTTAAAGCCGATTGATGCGAAAACCGCTTCTGACACTCATCGCAGCAGTAAGGTTTCTGCCTCGTGTGGTTGCGGATATGAACATTTAAACTCCACCGTTGCGTAAACCGCTTCTGACACACATCGCAGCAGTAGGGTTTCTGCCCCGTATGAAGGCGTTCGTGAACAGAAAGGTAAGAGGAGGTTGCAAATCGCTTCTGACAGAAATTGCAGCAGTAGGGTTTATCTCCGGTGTGAATACGTTTGTGAACATGTAACCTCGACCGTTGTGAGAACTGCTTCTGACAGACATCGCAGCAGTAAGGCTGCTGCCCAGTGTGAATTATTTTATGCCGATTTAAAGCCGATCGCTGCGAAAACCGCTTCTGACACTCATCGCAGCAGTAAGGCTTCTGCCTCGTGTGGGTGCGGATATGAACATTTAAACTCGACCGTTGCGTAAACCGCTTCTGACACACATCGCAACAGTAAGACTTCTGCCCAGTGTGAATGATTTTATGCCGATTTAAAGCCGATCGATGCGAAAACCGCTTCTGACACTCATCGCAGCAGTAAGGCTTCTGCCTCGCGTGGGTGCGAATATGAACATTTAAACTCGACCGTTGCGTAAACCGCTTCTGACACACATCGCAGCAGTAGGGTTTCTGCCCCGTATGAAGGCGTTCGTGAACAGAAAGGTAAGAGGAGGTTGCAAATCGCTTCTGACAGAAATTGCAGCAGTAGGGTTTATCTCCGGTGTGAATACGTTTGTGAACATGTAAGCTCGACCGTTGTGAGAACTGCTTCTGACATACATCGCAGCAGTAAGGCTGCTGCCCAGTGTGAATTATTTTATGCCGATTTAAAGCCGATCGCTGCGAAAACCGCTTCTGACACTCATCGCAGCAGTAAGGCTTCTGCCTCGTGTGGGTGCGGATATGAACATTTAAACTCGACCGTTGCGTAAACCGCTTCTGACACACATCGCAACAGTAAGGCTTCTGCCCAGTGTGAATGATTTTATGCCGATTTAAAGCCGATCGATGCGAAAACCGCTTCTGACACTCATCGCAGCAGTAAGGCTTCTGCCTCGTGTGGGTGCGAATATGAACATTTAAACTCGACCGTTGCGTAAACCGCTTCTGACAGACATCGCAGCAGTAAGGCTTCTGGCCAGTGTGGTTGCGGATATGAACATTTAAACTCCACTGTTGCGTAAACCGCTTCTGACATACATCACAGCAGTAAAGCGTCTTTCCCAGGTGACTGCGCAAATGGATATCTAAATGACGCTTGTGTTTAAAGTTTTTATTGCAAGTTCCGCAGCAGTAAGAGATCCCTGCTGTGTCAGTGGCATGGGTCTTCTTGTGCAAAGTCAAATAACACTGTCTTGAGAACTGTTCCGTACAAACATTGCATTTATAAAGTTTCTCTTGAGTGTGAATTTTTCCTACTATTTTAACTGTTTTACTATAAGATTCATGAGCCTTATTGTGTGATCTGTGGTCTGGTGTCACACGCAGCGTGCTTGTGGAGTATTTATCCACTAGGGTGCGATCCAGGCGGACAGAGCAAGGCCTGAGCATGAGCATATGAAGCTCCTCATTGCAGTCATCAGTAACTGCCGGCTCCTCCTTGAGGTACTCTCCCGAACAGTCACTACTGGCGCAGAAGTCTTCCAAGCTGTTGTTGGTGTCGTCGCTGCACTCTTGCTTCACCATGGCCTGCTCTGCACCATCAACTGAAATAGAAATAATATTCTCAAGTGATGGCCACTGCATTGATGCCACAAAAATGTGTACCACTTGGATTGCTTGCGGGTCAACGAAATCATATCTTATTTAATTATTTTGGAGAGAAACTTTTAATAAAACATATTTAATTAATAAATACTTAATATTAGAGAAAACAAAACAACATCTATCTGGGAGCATCTGCAGTGGGTCGCGTCAACAAGCGGAGCAGTGAGAGCTGACCTGGCGGCGCCGCGGCGTCGTCGCGCGACTGCGGCGGCTCCTGCTTGACCGCGAGCTCCGCGCGCTGCATGCCCCGCACCATACAGGACATTGGCTCACACTGCGACCACCGCACAGGCATTAACACACGAACTATAACCACAGTACGTCTTGATTGCGCACGGGCCGCACTTCACACGATCACCGGCCGGCAGATAATAGAAAATATAGAAATGGCTTGTGATTGTGACTGTGAAACAGTTACATTGACATTGACTGACTTGACAGCTGAACAGCTGTAATTTGACCATAGAGCAATTGTTGAATCTACATGTCGGAAAGACAAGGGGATCTAAGCTTTTACAGCCAAGTCTGATGTGTACTGGAATTTTCTACATAATGATCAGTCAGCTTAGTCAGTGCCTCCCACCACCCGTAGGGCGTTACCCCCTGGCACACTATGCTTCTTGCGCTGCTTATCCTCCTGTCACGGTGGCAACCCGACATTCACTTGCCGCTTCCAACAGTCATCGAATGAGTGGCAGTCAGAAGCTTTAATGCACACTGCAGGGAACTTCGACAAGGAGCAGACAACAAATTTTCACTTACTGCATGATATTTTGATTACTTGCTGTTTAGCAAAGAAACAAGTTAATTTTGTTTTAAAAGTACCCGTTTATCTGTTTGCTAATGCATGGCAAGACTTAGTGTTTGAGAGTGGCGTCATCTGTTGAGTAGTAGCAAAACTTAACCTTCTTGTTACAGGGATCAAACTTGACTTGTCTATTTTTGTCTTATACGACAAGGAAGGTAAACAACATTAAAAAGCAAATGGGTCATCTGACGGTAAGAGAGCACTACCCATGAACACCTTCAACAGTAGAGAATTGCAGATAAGTTGCCAGCCAGGTCAAAGGACTAAGATTGAGTATCTACCTCATGCGCCAGTAATTTTATCGTTTATCAGCTACCTTACTCTCCACGTCGAAACACAGTACCAACTTGAACTGTGAAGCACTGCTGCTTGGCGGCAGACTTAGCGAGTATTACGGTTGACGACCGGATAGCCTAGTGGTTAGTGACCCTGACTATGAAGCTAGAGGTCCTGGGTTCGAATCCCGGTAGGGGCAGACAGTTGTATGATGAACACGAATGTTTGTGCCTTTGTCATGGATGTTGTATGTACTTATCTATATTATTATAAGTATGTTTATCCGTTGCCTGGTACCCTTAGTACCAGCTTTGCTTAGTTTGGGGCTGGGTCAATTTGTGTAATGTGTCCCAAGATATTTATTTATTTATATTTACGATGACAGTGATCCGTACATACCTACAACTGTACCTACCCCAAATAAAAATAGACTGTTTTCTATTGGTAAAGGAATTTCCAATATATAGTAGATCCGAATATTACCCCCTACAATGCCACAAACTTTACCTCTTTATTACATTAGTACAGAAGTATAAATAAATTATCAGGGTTGCCCTATTCAAGGAATTTTACCCCGCGTCACGTGCGGAAGAAAAGACGATACTTAGTAAATAAAAATACAATTATTGCAACTCATCATGTAATCATTGTAAAAGGTTCAAATCTTAAATTTTATGGTTTTGGACACTTTTGTTGTCACCACATTATTATAACATTCCTTAAACGGCATTAAAATACTCGACAAAAATCCTTTCCAGATAATACAAGCACAAAAAAGAAAGACGTTCTGCACGTTGCCCACGTCACCCTCAACCTCCCGCGGGATCTTGCTACTTTCCCAACTTTCCCAACATAAAAAGCAACCTAGCTACGATATTCAGAGATGCAGCTTTACAAGAGAATTCGTTTTTAGAATCAGTGCAATAGTCTCAGATAATTATAGATGCAAAACTTCAGTCAATAACCTGTTGTATGTGTGAGTAATGTCTGCGAACAGACACATTCATGACATCATTGATTCTGTGGAGGAGGGACGAGCGCTGGCCTGGGACGCTACTCGCGCCGACACCATGGCTGCGTGCTACCTCCCAACGACGCGCAGGCATGCCGGCGCGGCGGCGGACACCCGAGTGCGGGTAAAGATGACAAAATACCAGTGTCTCGGCACCCGGTACAAGTTCGTCGCATTTGGCGTCGAGACACTGTCCGTGGGGCAAGGGCGCACGTGGGCTCTACAGAGCTATAAGCAAACGCCTGAGGGAGGCAACAGACGGCCCTCGCGCCGGCAGCTTTCTCGCACAAAGACTCGCAATTGCGATACAACGCGGGAATGCGGCCTGCGTGATGGGGACCCTACCCAAAGGTCCAAATTTATTATAATTTTTAATTTTTAGCCTGTTTTATTTTCATTAAGTTATTTTTAGGGTAGCCTTAGATTATATTTTTATCAATACTTTTGTAATAATTTACAAAATGAAGTATTCAAATTGACGTTCCAAATTAGTAAAATTACTTAAGTCCCATATCAGTTCTGTGCACTACTACATACAACAGGTAATTTACTTAAGTTTTTCACCTATACTCGAACAAACAGAGTAAAGTCAATCTCTTTAGTACACCATCATTGATAATTATTGGTGTAACGTCACCTAAAACCATTACCACGCATCTTCATTGTTCCTAGTATTGGGCTAGTGCCGCAGGAGCACTGTAGGCAGTATCCTGCTACACGGCGGCGTGCCCGTCACCCCCGCGGGTCTTCGAGCGTGCGATGGCCCCCGGAGGGCCCGCAGCCCCGGCCGTCCCCGGCGCGCCGCGTTCCGGCACCCACACGTGGATCCCAACGTGCTCCTTCAGCTGTTTCTTATTCGTAAACTCTTTCTTACAAATAGCACAGGAAAAGGACTCCCCATCATGCTGGTTTTGCTTGTGTATATTTAAAGACGTGCGGCATTCAAACTGTAGCTTACAGACTGGGCAAATAAGCCCCATAAAGTGTGCTTTAATATGAGGCCTTGTAAATCGCTTCTGGCACACATCACAGCAGTATGGCTTCGGCCTCGTGTGGGTGCGGATATGAACATTTAAACCCGACTCCTGCGTAAACCGCTTCTGACAGACATCGCAGCAGTAAGGCTTCTCCCCAGTGTGAATGATTTTATGCCGATTTAAATGCGATCGATTCGAAAACCGTTTCTGACAGTCATCGCAGCTGTAAGGCTTCTGCCTCGTGTGGGTGCGGATATGAACATTTAAACTCGACCGTTGCGAAAACCGCTTCTGACACTCATCGCAGCAGTAAGGCTTCTGCCTCGTGTGGGTGCGGATATGAACATTTAAATTCCACTGTTGCGTAAACCGCTTCTGACAGACATCGCAGCAGTAAGGCTTCTGCCCAGTGTGAATGATTTTATGCCGATTTAAATGCGATCGATTCGAAAACCGTTTCTGACAGTCATCGCAGCTGTAAGGCTTCTGCCTCGTGTGGGTGCGGATATGAACATTTAAATTCCACTGTTGCGTAAACCGCTTCTGACAGACATCGCAGCAGTAAGGCTTCTGCCCCGTGTGGGTGAGTTTATGACGATTTAAAATTGATTTCTGCGAAAACCGCTTCTGACACTCACCGCAGCAGTAAGACTTCTGCCCCGTGTGGATGAGTTTATGACGATTTAAATTAGAGCTTCGCGAGAACTGCTTCTGACAAACATCGCAGCAGTAAGGCTTCTGCCCCGTGTGGATGAGTTTGTGACTATTTAAATTAAAGCTTCGCGAGAACTGCTTCTGACAGACATCGCAGCAGTGAGGCTTCTGCCCCGTGTGGATGAGTTTGTGACGATTTAAATGTGGGCGTTGCGAGAACTGCTTCTGATAGACATCGCAGCTGTAGGGTTTCTTCCCCGTATGAACGCGTTTGTGAACAGAAAGGTAAGACGATTCCGCAAATCGCTTCTGACAGACATCACAGCAGTAAGGCTTCGGCCCCGTGTGGATGAGTTTGTGACGATTTAAACTAGGGCGGTGCGAGAACTGCATCTGACAGACATCACAGCTGTAGGGTTTCTCCCTGATGTGAACACGTTTATGATGTTTTAAAGTCGACTGTCGCGTAAACCGCTTCTGACATACATTACAGCTGTAGAGTTTCTCCCCAGTGTGAACATGTTTATGATCATTTAAGTATGTACTTTGCGAGAACTGCTTCTGACAGACATCACAGCTGTAAGGCTTCTGCCCCGTGTGGATGAGTTTGTGAACATTTAAACTCGACTGTCGCGTTAACCGCTTCTGACATACATCACAGCAGTGAGGCGTCTTTCCCAGGTGACTGCGCATATGGATATCTAAATGACTCTTGTGTTTAAAGTTTTTGTTGCAAGTTCCGCAGCAGTAAGAGATCCCTGGTGTGTCAGTGACATGGGTCTTCTTGTGCAAAGTCAAATAACACTGTCTTGAGAACTGTTCCGTACAAACATTGCATTTATAAGGTTTCTCTCGAGTGTGAATTTTTCCTACTATTTTAACTGTTTTACTATTAGATTCATGAGCCTTTTCGTGTGATCTGTGGTCTGATGTCAGAAGCAGCGTGCTTGTGGAGTATTTATCCACCAGGCTGCGATCCAGGCGGACAGAGCAAGGCCTGAGCATGAGTGTAAGAAGCTCATTGCAGTCATCAGTAGCTACCGGCTCCTCCTTGAGGTACTCTCCCGAACAGTCACTACTGGCGCAGGAGTCTTCCAGGGTGTTGTTGGTGTCGTCGCTGCACTCTTGCTTCACCATGGCCTGCTCTGCACCGTCAACTGAAACAGAAATAATATTCTTAAGTGATGGCCACTGCATTGATGCCACAAAAATGTGTACCAATTGGATTGCTTGCGGGTCAACGAAATCATAATAATGGTCCACCTAAGTCCTGGAACCAGCTCAGGAGGGGTCATGACCCCCATGACCCCCCCCCCCCCCAGGATCCGCCCTTGGTACCTACCACTTGGATTGCTTGCGAGTCAACGAAATCATATCTTATTTAATTATTATGGAGAGAAACTTGTAATAAAGAATATTGAATGAATAAATACTTAATATTAGAGAGAAAACAAAACAACATCTATCTGGGGGCATCTGCAGTGGGCCGCGTCAACAAGCGGAGCAGTGAGAGCTGACCTGGCGGCGCCGCGGCGTCGTCGCGCGACTGCGGCGGCTCCTGCTTGACCGCGAGCTCCGCGCGCTGCATGCCCCGCACCATACAGGACATTGGCGCACACTGCGACCACCGCACAGGCATTAACACACGAACTATAACCACAGCGCGTCTTGATTGCGCACGGGCCGCACTTCACACGATCACCGGCCGGCAGATAATAGAAAATATAGAAATGGCTTGTGATTGTGACTGTGAAACAAAGTTACATTGACATTGACTGACTTGACAGCTGAACAGCTGTAATTTGACCATAGAGCAATTGTTGAAACTACATGTCGGAAAGACAAGGGGATCTAAGTTTTTACAGCTAAGTCTAATGTGTATTGAAATTTTCTACATAATGATCAGTCAGCTTAGTCAGCTTCTCACACCACCCGTAAGGCGTTAACTCCTGGCAAACTATGCTTCTTGCGCTGCTTATCCTCCTGTCACGGTGGCAACACGACATTCACTTGTCGCTTCCAACAGTCGTCAAATGAGTGGCAGTTAGAAGCTATAATGCACACTGCAGGGAACTTCGACAAGGAGCTCACAACAAATTTTCACTTACTGCATGATATTTTCATTACTTGCTGTTTAGCAAAGAAACAAGTTAATTTTGTTTTAAAAGTACCCGTTTATCTGTTTGCTAATGCATGGCAAGACGTGTTTGAGAGTGGCGTCATCTGTTGAGAAGTAGCAAAACTTAACCTTCTAGTTACAGGGATCAAACTTGACTTGTCTATTTTTGTCTTATACGACAAGGAAGGTAAACAACATTAAAAAGCAAATGGGTCATCTGACGGTAAGTGAGCACTACCCATGAACACCTTCAACGGTAGAGAATTGCAGATAAGTTGCCAGCCAGGTCAAAGGACTAAGATTGAGTATCTACCTCATGCGCCAGTAATTTTATCGTTTATCAGCTACCTTACTCTCCACGTGGAAACACAGTACCGACTTGAACTGTCAAGCACTGCTGCTTGGCGGCAGACTTAGCGAGTATTACGGTGACAGTGATCCGTACAGACCTACAACTGTACCTACCCCCAAATAAAAATAGACTGCTTTCTATTGGTAAAGGAATTTTCAATATATAGTAGATCCGAATATTACCCCCTACAATGCCACAAACTTGACCTCTTTATTACATTAGTACAGAAGTATAAATAAATTATCAGGGTTGCCCTATTCAAGGAATTTTACCCCGCGTCACGTGCGGAAGAAAAGACGATACCTACTTAGTAAATAAAAATACAATTATTGCAACTCATCTTGAAATCACTGTAAAAGGTTCAAATCTTAAGTTTTATGGTTTGGACACTTTTGTTGTCACCACATTATTATAACATTAATTAAACGTCATTAAAATACTCGACAAAAATCCTTTCCAGATAATACAAGCACAAAAAAGAAAGACGTTCTGCACGCTGCCCACGTCACCCTCTGCCTCCCGCGGGATCTTGCTACTTTCCCAACTTTCCCAACATAAAAAGCAACCTAGCTACGATATTCAGAGATGCAGCTTTACACGAGAATTAGTTTTTAAAATCAGTGCAATAGTCTCGGATAATTATAGATGAAAAACTTAAGTCAATGACCTGTCGTATGTGTGAGTAATGTGTGCGAACAGACACATTCATGACATCATTGATTCTGTGGAGGTACGGACGCGCGCTGGCCTGGGACGCTACTCGCGCCGACACCATGGCTGCGTGCTACCTCCCAACGACGCGCAGGCATGCCGACGCGGCGGCGGACACCCGAGTGCGGGTAAAGATGACCAAATACCAGTGTCTCGGCACCCGGTACAAGTTCGTCGCATTTGGCGTCGAGACACTGTCCGTGGGGCAAGGGCGCACGTGGGCTCTACAGAGCTATAAGCAAACGCATGAGGGAGGCAACAGACGGCCCTCGCGCCGGCAGCTTTCTCGCACAAAGACTCGCAATTGCGATACAACGCGGGAATGCGGCCTGCGTGATGGAGACCCTACCTAAAGGCACAGTAAATAAATAGACCAGTATGGAAGCTAGGCATACTTTTTGAAATAAATACCTACGCTCCGTTAGAGCGTTAGGGTTGTCGATTTAATTTATATAAAATTGTAAAGATTTTTGTTTAGTTAGCGCTATAATACCAGCTAGTAACGCCTGTTTTAAAGTAACTAGCTACACTTAATTAAGAGTATTAGGGTTGGCACCCTTTATTTGACTAAAAAAAAGACAAACGTTTATTTGGTTTCTATGATGGACACGGCACTATAAAACTGTTTTTTTTTTCTAATTCTTTGTAAATTAATAAAGCTACTTTGCACTTTATATGTTGTCTCTGACAACAACATCGAAAAGATCCAATAGGTAATTAAAAAGTTAAAAATGGCGGCTACTATTTTTCATTTCGTTAACGGATTCGATGTCGGAGATCAACCATATCCCCAGATATCGATTTTGAAAGCAATCGGTCGAATAATTAAAAAGTTCAAAATGGCGGCTATTTTTTCTCATTCCGTCCACGGATTTGATGTCGGAGACTAACCATATCCCCAGATATCGATTTTGAAAGCAATCGGTCGAATAATTAAAAAGTTCAAAATGGCGGCTACCTTTTCTCATTCCGTCCACGGATTCGATGTCGGAGACCAACCGGATACCCAGATATCGATTTTGAAAACAATCGGTCGAATAACTAAAAAGTTCAAGATGGCGGCTACTTTTTCTCATTCCGTTAAGAAAAAGCATTTTATTTAATAATAATGTATTCTTATCTTTCAACATCAGCAGGGAGTTTAAAAAGCTCCGGTTGTGAAAAAGTCGAGTTCAAGCAGCCGTACACTGCGCAATACGCTCTTGGCATGTTTAACACGAAAAAGATCGCGGACTGTCTGGGCGCACGTAACAAACAACCGCTCGACTCAACGCGGCACTCGCGACTGACGGTACCTCGAGGTCCCCTGAGGGGCCGTGTAAAGCGCGCGCCTGTGTGCGTGTTTCGTTTCAACCGATTTGTTCGTAGTTTCCTTACTGCTTTAGCTTGTATATATACTGTGCTAAAGGTCCAAATTTATTTTAATTTTTCATTTTTAGGCTATTTTATTTTCATTTGAGTTATTTTTAAGGTAGCCTTAGATTATATTTTTATCAATACTTTTGTAATAATTTACAAAATGAAATATTTCAATTGACGTTCCAAATTAGTAAAATGACTTAAGTCCCATATCAGTTCTGTAGACTACTACATACAACAGGTCATTTACTTAAGTTTTTCACCTATACTCGCACAAACAGAGTAAAGTTAATCTCTTTAGTACACCATCATTGATAATTATTGGTGTAACGTCACCCAAAACCATTAACACGCATCTTCATTGTTCCGAGTATTGGGCTAGTGCCGCAGGAGCACTGTAGGCAGTATCCTGCTGCACGGCGGCGTGCCCGTCACCCCTGCGGGTCCTCGAGCGTGCGATGGCCCCCGGAGGGCCCGCAGCCCCGGCCGTCCCCGGCGCGCCGCGTTCCGGCATCCACACGTGGATCCCAACGTGCTCCATCAGCTGTTTCTTATTCGTAAACTCTTTCTTACAAATAGCACAGGAAAAGGACTCCCCATCATGCTGGTTTTGCTTGTGTATATTTAAAGACGTGCGGCATTCAAACTGTAGCTTACAGACTTGGCAAAAAACCCGCATAAAATGCGCTTCAATACGATGCCTTTGTGTAAATCGTTGCTGGCACACATCGCAGCAGTAGGGTGTCTGCCCCATATGAACGTGTTCGTGAGAAGTTAAGCCCGACTTCCGCGAAAACCGCTTCTGACACACATCACAGCAGTAGGGTTTCTCCCCGGTGTGAATAGGTTTGTGAGCATGTAAACTCGACCGTTGCGAGAACTGCTTCTGACACACATCGCAACAGTAAGGCTTCTGCCCAGTGTGAATGATTTTATGCCGATTTAAATGCGATCGAGACGAAAACCGCTTCTGACACTCATCGCAGCAGTAAGGCTTCTGCCTCGTGTGGGTGCGGATATGAACATTTAAACTGCACCGTTGCGTAAACCGCTTCTGACAGACATCGCAGCAGAAAGGCTTCTGCCCAGTGTGAATGATTTTATGCCGATTTAAATGCGATCGAGACGAAAACCGCTTCTGACACTCATCGCAGCAGTAAGGTTTCTGCCTCGTGTGGGTGCGGATATGAACATTTAAACTCCACTGTTGCGTAAACCGCTTCTGACAGACATCGCAGCAGTAAGGCTTCTGCCCAGTGTGAATGATTTTATGCCGATTTAAATACGATCGATGCGAAAACCGCTTCTGACACTCATCGCAGCAGTAATGCTTCTGCCTCGTGTGGTTGCGGATATGAACATTTAAACTCGACTGTGTCGAAAACCGCTTCTGACAGACATCACAGCTGTAAGGCTCCTGCCCAGTGTGGATGAGTTTGTGACGATTTAAATGTGGGCGTTGCGAGAACTGCTTCTGACAGACATCGCAGCAGTAAGGCTTCTGCCCCGTGTGGAGAATTTTATGCCGATTTAAATGCGATCGACGCGAAAACCGCTTCTGACAGACATCACAGCTGTAAGGCTTCTGCCCCGTGTGGATGAGTTTGTGACGATTTAAATTTGAGCGTTGCGAGAACTGCTTCTGACAGACATCGCAGCAGTAAGGCTTCTGCCCAGTGTGGATGAGTTTGTGACGATTTAAATGTGGGCGTTGCGAGAACTGCTTCTGACAGACGTCGCAGCAGTGAGGCTTCACCCCCGTGTGGAGGCGTTTATGAAGATTTAAAGCCGATTGATGCGTAAACCGCTTCTGAGATACATCACAGCAGTGAGGCGTCTTTCCCAGGTGACTGCGCATATGGATATCTAAATGACGCTTGTGTTTAAAGTTTTTGTTGCAAGTTCCACAGCAGTAAGAGATCCCTGGTGTGTCAGTGGCATGGCTCTTCTTGTGCAAAGTCAAATAACACTGTCTTGAGAACTGTTCGGTACAAACATTGCATTTATAAAGTTTCTCTTCAGTGTGAATTTTCCCTACTATTTTAACTGTTTTAGTATTAGATTCATGAGCCTTGTTGTGTGATCTGTGGTCTGGTGTCACAAGCAGCGTGCTTGGGGAGTATTTATCCACTAGGGTGCGATCCAGGCGGACAGAGCAAGGTCTGAGCATGAGCATAAGAAGCTTCTCATTGCAGTCGTCAGTAACTGCCGGCTCCTCCTTGAGGTACTCTCCCGAACAGTCACTACTGGCGCAGGAGTCTTCCAAGCTGTTGTTGGTGTCGTCACTGCACTCTTGCTTCACCATGGCCTGCTCTGCACCGTCAACTGAAACAGAAATAATACTCTCAAGTGATGGCCACTGCATTGATGCCACAAAAATGTGTACCACTTGGATTGCTTGCGGGTCAACGAAATCATATCTTATTTAATTATTATGGAGAGAAACTTGTAATAAAAAATATTGAATTAATAAATACTTAATATTAGAGAAAACAAAACAAAATCTATCTGGGGGCATCTGTAGTGGGCCGCGTCAACAAGCGGAGCAGTGAGAGCTGACCTGGCGGCGCCGCGGCGTCGTCGCGCGACTGCGGCGGCTCCTGCTTGACCGCGAGCTCCGCGCGCTGCATGCCCCGCACCATACAGGGCATTGGCCCACACTGCGACCACCGCACTGGCATTATAACACAAACTTTAACCACAGCGCGTCTTGATTACGCAAGGGCCGCACTTCACACGATCACCGGCCGGCAGATAATAGAAAATATAGAAATGGCTTGTGATTGTGACTGTGAAACAAAGTTACATTGACATTGACTGACTTGACAGCTGAACAGCTGTAATTTGACCATAGAGCAATTGTTGAATCTACTTCTTACAACTTTTCCATGTAGGAAAGACAAGGGGTTCTATGCTTTTACAGCCAAATCTGATGTGTACTGGAATTTTCTGCATAATGATCAGTCAGCTTAGTCAGCTTCTCACACCACCCGTAAGGTGTTACTCCCTGGCACACTTTGCTTCTTGCGCTGCTCATCCTCCTGCCACGGTGGCAACACGACATTCACTTCACGCTTCCAACATTCGTCGAATGTTTGGCAGTCAGAATCTATAATGTACACTGCAGGGAACTTCGACAAGGAGCAGACAACAAATTTTCACTTACTGCATGATATTTTGATTACTAGCTGTTTAGCAAAGAAACAAGTTATTTTTTTTAAGTACCTGTTTATCTGTTTGCTAATGCATGGCAGGACTTAGTGTTTGAGAGTGGCGTCATCTGTTGAGTAGTAGCAAAACTTAACCTTGTTGTTACGGGGATCAAACTTGATTTTGACTATTCTATCTACTATATAAAAATAAGTCGGGTTTTCCTTCCTGACGCTATAACTCCAGAACGCACGAACCGATTTCCACGGTTTTGCATTCGTTGGAAAGGTCTCGGGCTCCGTGAGGTTTACAGCAAAGAAAATTCAGGAAAACAAGATAGTTCCCGCGGGATGGCGATAAGCGAATTCTGCGCGGACGGAGTAGCGGGCAACAGCTAGTTATATAATATTCGTGTCTTTTACGACAAGGAAGGTAAACAGCATAAAGAAGAAAATGGGTAATCTGACGGTAAGTGAGCACTACCCATGAACACCTTCAACAGTAGAGAATTCCAGATGAGTTGCCAGCCAGGTCAAAGGACTAAGATTGAGTATCTACCTCATGCGCCAGTAATTTTATCGTTTATCAGCTACCTTACTCTCCACGTCGAAACACAGTACCGACTTGAACTGTCAAGCACTGCTGCTTGGCGGCAGACTTAGCGAGTATTACGGTGACAGTGATCCGTACAGACCTACAACTGTACCTACCCCAAATAAAAATAGACTGCTTTCCATTGGTAAAGGAATTTTCAATATATAGTAGATCCGAATATTACCCCCTACAATGCCACAAACTTTACCTCTTTATTACATTAGTACAGAAGTATAAATAAATTATCAGGGTTGCCCTATTCAAGGAATTTTAACCCGCGTCACGTGCGGAAGAAAAGACGATACTTAGTAAATAAAAATACAATTATTGCAACTCATCATGTAGTCACTGTAAAAGGTTCAAATCTTAAGTTTTATGGTTTTGGACACTTTTGTTGTCACCACATTATTATAACATTCCTTAAACGGCATTAAAATACTCGACAAAAATAAACGTTTCTTATTTCTTATTTCCTTTCCAGATAATACAAGCACAAAAAAGAAAGACGTTCTGCACGCTGCCCACGTCACCCTCAGCCTCCCGCGGGATCTTGCTACTTTCCCAACGTTCCCAACATAAAAAGCAACCTAGCTACGATATTCAGAGATGCAGCTTTACACGAGAATTATGTTATAGTCGTAGAAGATTATTGAGACGAGCATTTGGTTTGGAAACAGATTTAATACTTAAGACAAATTACAAATCATGTTATTGGTACGTTACGAGGCTGACTGTCAAATATATAGTTCGCAGGAAAGCCGCCTGAGGGCGCTGCGTTTCCATGCACGCAGACTACGTTCTAACATCTTCCTTTTTTTACAAAAACAAAGCTAGACATTAAACAATTATCATAAATTAAAACATTGAGACATTCTATAACAAATAAGACCCATTATAAAAACAACCATTATTCATAATCAATTATTAGTCAAATAAACACATTCAAATTATATAAAATTGCAGTAGCTTTGTCAGACATAAAAAAAACATTAAATTAAATACAGCAAAGTCAAGTCATTATCATAATCATTCATTACATTACATTATCATACATTATTATACATTATTATTACATTAGTCAATTTCAAAATCAAATATTCTCTTAACAAGACCAAGTTCAGAACAAGTATGTTTTCCTAAGACGGTAGGCGATTTGACATCAGCGATAATAAACAAAATATTTTTTATTACATTATGACCATTGTGACTATATTGACAATTAATATATTGTTGACCCACTATATTGACAGAATTTCCTGAATATGATGTAACTTTTGCATTACAATGTGACATTTTATTTGTCAATTTTAATGATTTATAGACATCACAAGACATAACATTAGCATCGCTGCCTGTATCTAAAATACATTCAAAATTAACATCATTGACATTTAAAACAATAGTCCAATGAGAACTATTAAATGAGTTGAGATTTCCTATAAAAAAATTCTCACCTTCATTTTCATTATTATTTGTTACCTCCATAAAATTTGTAATCTTATTTTTACAAAATGCTTCATCATGACCTATCTTGAAACATTTTCTGCACTTCGCATTAGTTGCTGGACACTTATGATGATGGATCTGGCCACATTTTCGACATCCACTTCTTGACTGACTTGCTGACCGATGATAATTAAATGACTGTGACTGACGATCTCTTGACCTTGACTGATGACTATCTCTTGACTTTGACTGATGACCATCTCTTGACCTTGACTGATGATGACTTATATTGTTTGATGATTGACCTTTGTAATTGTGATTCTGTAAATATTGCTTTCTTGACTGACTTCTGTTCTGACTTGCTCCTCTTACTCTTGACTTGTCTTCTTGACTATTATATAAGACCTGTTTTTCTTTATTAAGTTCAGCTGCCTGTGACTGTGTTGTAATTAGCGTTTTAGCTAAATGTAGTGCCTTTGTCATGGTTAAGTCGGTTTCCAATAGTAATTTTTCTCGAACATGTTGGTAGTTTTCATTTAAGTTGCATATAAAAATATCCGTTATTAATCTTTCTTTAAGTGTGCCAAATTCACATGTTTTGCTTAAATTAACCAAATCTGTCATGAAATCTTCTATCGACTCATTTTGAGTTTGTTTTCTCGTAAAAAATTTAAATGATTCGTATGTAACGTTCGTTTTCGGTACAAAATATTGTTCGAATTTCTTGACTAGGTCGCTCAATTTAATTGTATCTTCGTCCACTCCGAATGAATTAAATATATCTAGCGAATCCTGTCCGATCATATGCAAAAATACGGCTACTTTTCTTTTTTCGCTTTCTTCTGACAGTTCACTTGCGGTCATGTATAATTTAAAACTTTGGTACCATTTCTTCCAATTAACGGCTAAGTTTCCTTGCAACGAAAGTGTTTCTAGTTGACTATTTATTGTTATTCTTCGCCTTGAGCCATTATTATTCTGCATTTTTAATTTTCGACTTCGTTGAGATAATTTGAATTTTACTATGGATGGACTGACTGACCTGGAACCGTTGACTTGGCTTCTTTAAATGTTTCTTTTTCTTCTGACTTCTTATTTATTTATTTCTTGTTGACTTCTGACACCACGACTTCTGACACCATGTTATTCTTCTGACACCATGTTATAGTCGTAGAAGATTATTGAGACGAGCATTTGGTTTGGAAACAGATTTAATACTTAAGACAAATTACAAATCATGTTATTGGTACGTTACGAGGCTGACTGTCAAATATATAGTTCGCAGGAAAGCCGCCTGAGGGCGCTGCGTTTCCATGCACGCAGACTACGTTCTAACAAATTAGTTTTTAGAATCAGTGCAATAGTCTCAGATAATTATAGATGAAAAACTTAAGTCAATGACCTATTGTATAGGTCGCGCCATGTAAAAAGAACGCTGGAAAATAGTAGAGGACACCCCTCTGCTCATAGTGTACCCATGCTAAAGCACCCCCTCTCCACTTTCTTCTAGCGTTCTTTTTACATGTCGCAAGCAAGTATGTGTGAGTAATGTGTGCGAATAGACAAATTCATGTCATTGCTTCTGTGGAGGTACGCTACTTGCGCCGACACCATGGCTGCGTCCTACCTCCCAATGGCGTGCAGGCATGCCGGCGTGGCGGCGGACACCCGAGTGCGGGTAAATATGACAAAACACCAGTGTCTCGGCACCCGGTACAAGTTCGTCGTATTTGGCGTCGAGACACTGTCCGTGGGGCAAGGGCGCACGTGGGCTCTACAGAGCTATAAGCAAACGCCTGAGGGAGGCAACAGACGGCCCTCGCGCCGGCAGCTTTCTCGCACAAAGACTCGCAATTGCGATACAACGCGGGAATGCGGCCTGCATGATGGGGACCCTACATAAAGGTCCAAATTTATTTTAATTTTTAATTTTTAGTCTGTTTTATTTTTACTAAGTTATTTTTAAGGTAGCCTTAGATTATATTTTTATCAATACTTTTGTAATCATTTACAAAACGAAATATTTCAATTGAAGTTCCAAATTAGAAAAATGACTTAAGTCCCATATCAGTTCTGTACACTACTACATACAACAGGTCATTTACTTAAGTTTTTCACCTATACTCGAACAAACAGAGTAAAATTAATCTCTTTAGTACACCATCATTGATAATTATTGGTGTAACGTCACCCAAAACCATTACCACGCATCTTCATTGTTCCTAGTATTGGGCTAGTTCCGCAGGAGCACTGTAGGCAGTATCCTGCTGCACGGCGGCGTGCCCGTCACCCCCGCGGGTCCTCGAGCGTGCGATGGCCCCCGGAGGGCCCGCAGCCCCGGCCGTCCCCGGCGCGCCGCGTTCCGGCACCCACACGTGGATCCCAACGTGCTCCATCAGCTGTTTCTTATTCGTAAACTCTTTCTTACAAATAGCACAGGAAAAGGACTCCCCATCATGCTGGTTTTGCTTGTGTATATTTAAAGACGTGCGGCATTCAAACTGTAGCTTACAGACTTGGCAAAAAACCCGCATAAAATGCGCTTCAATACGATGCCTTTGTGTAAATCGTTGCTGGCACACATCGCAGCAGTAGGGTGTCTGCCCCACATGAACGCGTTCGTGAGAAGTTAAGCTCGACTTCCGCGAAAATCGCTTCTGACAGAAATCGCAGCAGTAAGGCTTCTCCCCGGTGTGAACGCGTTTGTGACGATTTAAATCAGGGCGTCGCGAGAACTGCTTCTGACAGACATCGCAGCTGTAGGGTTTCTGCTCTGTATGAACACGCTTATGATTATCTAATTTCACGCTTAGCGCGAATCGCTTCTGACAGACGTCGCAGCAGTAAGGTTTCTGCCTCGTGTGAATGATTTTATGCCGATTTAAAGTCGATTGACGCGAAAACCGCTTCTGACACTCATTGCAGCAGTAAGGCTTCTGCCCCGTATGAACGCGTTTGTGAACAGAAAGATAAGACAAATCTGCAAATCGCTTCTGACAGACATCGCAGCAGTAAGGCTTCTGCCCAGTGTGAATGATTTTATGCCGATTTAAAGCCGATTGATGCGAAAACCGCTTCTGACACTCATCGCAGCAGTAAGGTTTCTGCCTCGTGTGGTTGCGGATATGAACATTTAAACTCCACCGTTGCGTAAACCGCTTCTGACACACATCGCAGCAGTAGGGTTTCTGCCCCGTATGAAGGCGTTCGTGAACAGAAAGGTAAGAGGAGGTTGCAAATCGCTTCTGACAGAAATTGCAGCAGTAGGGTTTATCTCCGGTGTGAATACGTTTGTGAACATGTAACCTCGACCGTTGTGAGAACTGCTTCTGACAGACATCGCAGCAGTAAGGCTGCTGCCCAGTGTGAATTATTTTATGCCGATTTAAAGCCGATCGCTGCGAAAACCGCTTCTGACACTCATCGCAGCAGTAAGGCTTCTGCCTCGTGTGGGTGCGGATATGAACATTTAAACTCGACCGTTGCGTAAACCGCTTCTGACACACATCGCAACAGTAAGACTTCTGCCCAGTGTGAATGATTTTATGCCGATTTAAAGCCGATCGATGCGAAAACCGCTTCTGACACTCATCGCAGCAGTAAGGCTTCTGCCTCGCGTGGGTGCGAATATGAACATTTAAACTCGACCGTTGCGTAAACCGCTTCTGACACACATCGCAGCAGTAGGGTTTCTGCCCCGTATGAAGGCGTTCGTGAACAGAAAGGTAAGAGGAGGTTGCAAATCGCTTCTGACAGAAATTGCAGCAGTAGGGTTTATCTCCGGTGTGAATACGTTTGTGAACATGTAAGCTCGACCGTTGTGAGAACTGCTTCTGACATACATCGCAGCAGTAAGGCTGCTGCCCAGTGTGAATTATTTTATGCCGATTTAAAGCCGATCGCTGCGAAAACCGCTTCTGACACTCATCGCAGCAGTAAGGCTTCTGCCTCGTGTGGGTGCGGATATGAACATTTAAACTCGACCGTTGCGTAAACCGCTTCTGACACACATCGCAACAGTAAGGCTTCTGCCCAGTGTGAATGATTTTATGCCGATTTAAAGCCGATCGATGCGAAAACCGCTTCTGACACTCATCGCAGCAGTAAGGCTTCTGCCTCGTGTGGGTGCGAATATGAACATTTAAACTCGACCGTTGCGTAAACCGCTTCTGACAGACATCGCAGCAGTAAGGCTTCTGGCCAGTGTGGTTGCGGATATGAACATTTAAACTCCACTGTTGCGTAAACCGCTTCTGACATACATCACAGCAGTAAAGCGTCTTTCCCAGGTGACTGCGCAAATGGATATCTAAATGACGCTTGTGTTTAAAGTTTTTATTGCAAGTTCCGCAGCAGTAAGAGATCCCTGCTGTGTCAGTGGCATGGGTCTTCTTGTGCAAAGTCAAATAACACTGTCTTGAGAACTGTTCCGTACAAACATTGCATTTATAAAGTTTCTCTTGAGTGTGAATTTTTCCTACTATTTTAACTGTTTTACTATAAGATTCATGAGCCTTATTGTGTGATCTGTGGTCTGGTGTCACACGCAGCGTGCTTGTGGAGTATTTATCCACTAGGGTGCGATCCAGGCGGACAGAGCAAGGCCTGAGCATGAGCATATGAAGCTCCTCATTGCAGTCATCAGTAACTGCCGGCTCCTCCTTGAGGTACTCTCCCGAACAGTCACTACTGGCGCAGAAGTCTTCCAAGCTGTTGTTGGTGTCGTCGCTGCACTCTTGCTTCACCATGGCCTGCTCTGCACCATCAACTGAAATAGAAATAATATTCTCAAGTGATGGCCACTGCATTGATGCCACAAAAATGTGTACCACTTGGATTGCTTGCGGGTCAACGAAATCATATCTTATTTAATTATTTTGGAGAGAAACTTTTAATAAAACATATTTAATTAATAAATACTTAATATTAGAGAAAACAAAACAACATCTATCTGGGAGCATCTGCAGTGGGTCGCGTCAACAAGCGGAGCAGTGAGAGCTGACCTGGCGGCGCCGCGGCGTCGTCGCGCGACTGCGGCGGCTCCTGCTTGACCGCGAGCTCCGCGCGCTGCATGCCCCGCACCATACAGGACATTGGCTCACACTGCGACCACCGCACAGGCATTAACACACGAACTATAACCACAGTACGTCTTGATTGCGCACGGGCCGCACTTCACACGATCACCGGCCGGCAGATAATAGAAAATATAGAAATGGCTTGTGATTGTGACTGTGAAACAGTTACATTGACATTGACTGACTTGACAGCTGAACAGCTGTAATTTGACCATAGAGCAATTGTTGAATCTACATGTCGGAAAGACAAGGGGATCTAAGCTTTTACAGCCAAGTCTGATGTGTACTGGAATTTTCTACATAATGATCAGTCAGCTTAGTCAGTGCCTCCCACCACCCGTAGGGCGTTACCCCCTGGCACACTATGCTTCTTGCGCTGCTTATCCTCCTGTCACGGTGGCAACCCGACATTCACTTGCCGCTTCCAACAGTCATCGAATGAGTGGCAGTCAGAAGCTTTAATGCACACTGCAGGGAACTTCGACAAGGAGCAGACAACAAATTTTCACTTACTGCATGATATTTTGATTACTTGCTGTTTAGCAAAGAAACAAGTTAATTTTGTTTTAAAAGTACCCGTTTATCTGTTTGCTAATGCATGGCAAGACTTAGTGTTTGAGAGTGGCGTCATCTGTTGAGTAGTAGCAAAACTTAACCTTCTTGTTACAGGGATCAAACTTGACTTGTCTATTTTTGTCTTATACGACAAGGAAGGTAAACAACATTAAAAAGCAAATGGGTCATCTGACGGTAAGAGAGCACTACCCATGAACACCTTCAACAGTAGAGAATTGCAGATAAGTTGCCAGCCAGGTCAAAGGACTAAGATTGAGTATCTACCTCATGCGCCAGTAATTTTATCGTTTATCAGCTACCTTACTCTCCACGTCGAAACACAGTACCAACTTGAACTGTGAAGCACTGCTGCTTGGCGGCAGACTTAGCGAGTATTACGGTTGACGACCGGATAGCCTAGTGGTTAGTGACCCTGACTATGAAGCTAGAGGTCCTGGGTTCGAATCCCGGTAGGGGCAGACAGTTGTATGATGAACACGAATGTTTGTGCCTTTGTCATGGATGTTGTATGTACTTATCTATATTATTATAAGTATGTTTATCCGTTGCCTGGTACCCTTAGTACCAGCTTTGCTTAGTTTGGGGCTGGGTCAATTTGTGTAATGTGTCCCAAGATATTTATTTATTTATATTTACGATGACAGTGATCCGTACATACCTACAACTGTACCTACCCCAAATAAAAATAGACTGTTTTCTATTGGTAAAGGAATTTCCAATATATAGTAGATCCGAATATTACCCCCTACAATGCCACAAACTTTACCTCTTTATTACATTAGTACAGAAGTATAAATAAATTATCAGGGTTGCCCTATTCAAGGAATTTTACCCCGCGTCACGTGCGGAAGAAAAGACGATACTTAGTAAATAAAAATACAATTATTGCAACTCATCATGTAATCACTGTAAAAGGTTCAAATCTTAAATTTTATGGTTTTGGACACTTTTGTTGTCACCACATTATTATAACATTCCTTAAACGGCATTAAAATACTCGACAAAAATCCTTTCCAGATAATACAAGCACAAAAAAGAAAGACGTTCTGCACGTTGCCCACGTCACCCTCAACCTCCCGCGGGATCTTGCTACTTTCCCAACTTTCCCAACATAAAAAGCAACCTAGCTACGATATTCAGAGATGCAGCTTTACAAGAGAATTCGTTTTTAGAATCAGTGCAATAGTCTCAGATAATTATAGATGCAAAACTTCAGTCAATAACCTGTTGTATGTGTGAGTAATGTCTGCGAACAGACACATTCATGACATCATTGATTCTGTGGAGGAGGGACGAGCGCTGGCCTGGGACGCTACTCGCGCCGACACCATGGCTGCGTGCTACCTCCCAACGACGCGCAGGCATGCCGGCGCGGCGGCGGACACCCGAGTGCGGGTAAAGATGACAAAATACCAGTGTCTCGGCACCCGGTACAAGTTCGTCGCATTTGGCGTCGAGACACTGTCCGTGGGGCAAGGGCGCACGTGGGCTCTACAGAGCTATAAGCAAACGCCTGAGGGAGGCAACAGACGGCCCTCGCGCCGGCAGCTTTCTCGCACAAAGACTCGCAATTGCGATACAACGCGGGAATGCGGCCTGCGTGATGGGGACCCTACCCAAAGGTCCAAATTTATTATAATTTTTAATTTTTAGCCTGTTTTATTTTCATTAAGTTATTTTTAGGGTAGCCTTAGATTATATTTTTATCAATACTTTTGTAATAATTTACAAAATGAAGTATTCAAATTGACGTTCCAAATTAGTAAAATTACTTAAGTCCCATATCAGTTCTGTGCACTACTACATACAACAGGTAATTTACTTAAGTTTTTCACCTATACTCGAACAAACAGAGTAAAGTCAATCTCTTTAGTACACCATCATTGATAATTATTGGTGTAACGTCACCTAAAACCATTACCACGCATCTTCATTGTTCCTAGTATTGGGCTAGTGC
The DNA here is from genome assembly GCA_949127965.1 of Pandemis corylana. Taxonomy (NCBI): domain Eukaryota; kingdom Metazoa; phylum Arthropoda; class Insecta; order Lepidoptera; family Tortricidae; genus Pandemis; species Pandemis corylana. Next base: position 2,762,681 of record OX421875.1, on the reverse strand, counting down.
CGCAGGAGCACTGTAGGCAGTATCCTGCTACACGGCGGCGTGCCCGTCACCCCCGCGGGTCTTCGAGCGTGCGATGGCCCCCGGAGGGCCCGCAGCCCCGGCCGTCCCCGGCGCGCCGCGTTCCGGCACCCACACGTGGATCCCAACGTGCTCCTTCAGCTGTTTCTTATTCGTAAACTCTTTCTTACAAATAGCACAGGAAAAGGACTCCCCATCATGCTGGTTTTGCTTGTGTATATTTAAAGACGTGCGGCATTCAAACTGTAGCTTACAGACTGGGCAAATAAGCCCCATAAAGTGTGCTTTAATATGAGGCCTTGTAAATCGCTTCTGGCACACATCACAGCAGTATGGCTTCGGCCTCGTGTGGGTGCGGATATGAACATTTAAACCCGACTCCTGCGTAAACCGCTTCTGACAGACATCGCAGCAGTAAGGCTTCTCCCCAGTGTGAATGATTTTATGCCGATTTAAATGCGATCGATTCGAAAACCGTTTCTGACAGTCATCGCAGCTGTAAGGCTTCTGCCTCGTGTGGGTGCGGATATGAACATTTAAACTCGACCGTTGCGAAAACCGCTTCTGACACTCATCGCAGCAGTAAGGCTTCTGCCTCGTGTGGGTGCGGATATGAACATTTAAATTCCACTGTTGCGTAAACCGCTTCTGACAGACATCGCAGCAGTAAGGCTTCTGCCCAGTGTGAATGATTTTATGCCGATTTAAATGCGATCGATTCGAAAACCGTTTCTGACAGTCATCGCAGCTGTAAGGCTTCTGCCTCGTGTGGGTGCGGATATGAACATTTAAATTCCACTGTTGCGTAAACCGCTTCTGACAGACATCGCAGCAGTAAGGCTTCTGCCCCGTGTGGGTGAGTTTATGACGATTTAAAATTGATTTCTGCGAAAACCGCTTCTGACACTCACCGCAGCAGTAAGACTTCTGCCCCGTGTGGATGAGTTTATGACGATTTAAATTAGAGCTTCGCGAGAACTGCTTCTGACAAACATCGCAGCAGTAAGGCTTCTGCCCCGTGTGGATGAGTTTGTGACTATTTAAATTAAAGCTTCGCGAGAACTGCTTCTGACAGACATCGCAGCAGTGAGGCTTCTGCCCCGTGTGGATGAGTTTGTGACGATTTAAATGTGGGCGTTGCGAGAACTGCTTCTGATAGACATCGCAGCTGTAGGGTTTCTTCCCCGTATGAACGCGTTTGTGAACAGAAAGGTAAGACGATTCCGCAAATCGCTTCTGACAGACATCACAGCAGTAAGGCTTCGGCCCCGTGTGGATGAGTTTGTGACGATTTAAACTAGGGCGGTGCGAGAACTGCATCTGACAGACATCACAGCTGTAGGGTTTCTCCCTGATGTGAACACGTTTATGATGTTTTAAAGTCGACTGTCGCGTAAACCGCTTCTGACATACATTACAGCTGTAGAGTTTCTCCCCAGTGTGAACATGTTTATGATCATTTAAGTATGTACTTTGCGAGAACTGCTTCTGACAGACATCACAGCTGTAAGGCTTCTGCCCCGTGTGGATGAGTTTGTGAACATTTAAACTCGACTGTCGCGTTAACCGCTTCTGACATACATCACAGCAGTGAGGCGTCTTTCCCAGGTGACTGCGCATATGGATATCTAAATGACTCTTGTGTTTAAAGTTTTTGTTGCAAGTTCCGCAGCAGTAAGAGATCCCTGGTGTGTCAGTGACATGGGTCTTCTTGTGCAAAGTCAAATAACACTGTCTTGAGAACTGTTCCGTACAAACATTGCATTTATAAGGTTTCTCTCGAGTGTGAATTTTTCCTACTATTTTAACTGTTTTACTATTAGATTCATGAGCCTTTTCGTGTGATCTGTGGTCTGATGTCAGAAGCAGCGTGCTTGTGGAGTATTTATCCACCAGGCTGCGATCCAGGCGGACAGAGCAAGGCCTGAGCATGAGTGTAAGAAGCTCATTGCAGTCATCAGTAGCTACCGGCTCCTCCTTGAGGTACTCTCCCGAACAGTCACTACTGGCGCAGGAGTCTTCCAGGGTGTTGTTGGTGTCGTCGCTGCACTCTTGCTTCACCATGGCCTGCTCTGCACCGTCAACTGAAACAGAAATAATATTCTTAAGTGATGGCCACTGCATTGATGCCACAAAAATGTGTACCAATTGGATTGCTTGCGGGTCAACGAAATCATAATAATGGTCCACCTAAGTCCTGGAACCAGCTCAGGAGGGGTCATGACCCCCATGACCCCCCCCCCCCCCAGGATCCGCCCTTGGTACCTACCACTTGGATTGCTTGCGAGTCAACGAAATCATATCTTATTTAATTATTATGGAGAGAAACTTGTAATAAAGAATATTGAATGAATAAATACTTAATATTAGAGAGAAAACAAAACAACATCTATCTGGGGGCATCTGCAGTGGGCCGCGTCAACAAGCGGAGCAGTGAGAGCTGACCTGGCGGCGCCGCGGCGTCGTCGCGCGACTGCGGCGGCTCCTGCTTGACCGCGAGCTCCGCGCGCTGCATGCCCCGCACCATACAGGACATTGGCGCACACTGCGACCACCGCACAGGCATTAACACACGAACTATAACCACAGCGCGTCTTGATTGCGCACGGGCCGCACTTCACACGATCACCGGCCGGCAGATAATAGAAAATATAGAAATGGCTTGTGATTGTGACTGTGAAACAAAGTTACATTGACATTGACTGACTTGACAGCTGAACAGCTGTAATTTGACCATAGAGCAATTGTTGAAACTACATGTCGGAAAGACAAGGGGATCTAAGTTTTTACAGCTAAGTCTAATGTGTATTGAAATTTTCTACATAATGATCAGTCAGCTTAGTCAGCTTCTCACACCACCCGTAAGGCGTTAACTCCTGGCAAACTATGCTTCTTGCGCTGCTTATCCTCCTGTCACGGTGGCAACACGACATTCACTTGTCGCTTCCAACAGTCGTCAAATGAGTGGCAGTTAGAAGCTATAATGCACACTGCAGGGAACTTCGACAAGGAGCTCACAACAAATTTTCACTTACTGCATGATATTTTCATTACTTGCTGTTTAGCAAAGAAACAAGTTAATTTTGTTTTAAAAGTACCCGTTTATCTGTTTGCTAATGCATGGCAAGACGTGTTTGAGAGTGGCGTCATCTGTTGAGAAGTAGCAAAACTTAACCTTCTAGTTACAGGGATCAAACTTGACTTGTCTATTTTTGTCTTATACGACAAGGAAGGTAAACAACATTAAAAAGCAAATGGGTCATCTGACGGTAAGTGAGCACTACCCATGAACACCTTCAACGGTAGAGAATTGCAGATAAGTTGCCAGCCAGGTCAAAGGACTAAGATTGAGTATCTACCTCATGCGCCAGTAATTTTATCGTTTATCAGCTACCTTACTCTCCACGTGGAAACACAGTACCGACTTGAACTGTCAAGCACTGCTGCTTGGCGGCAGACTTAGCGAGTATTACGGTGACAGTGATCCGTACAGACCTACAACTGTACCTACCCCCAAATAAAAATAGACTGCTTTCTATTGGTAAAGGAATTTTCAATATATAGTAGATCCGAATATTACCCCCTACAATGCCACAAACTTGACCTCTTTATTACATTAGTACAGAAGTATAAATAAATTATCAGGGTTGCCCTATTCAAGGAATTTTACCCCGCGTCACGTGCGGAAGAAAAGACGATACCTACTTAGTAAATAAAAATACAATTATTGCAACTCATCTTGAAATCACTGTAAAAGGTTCAAATCTTAAGTTTTATGGTTTGGACACTTTTGTTGTCACCACATTATTATAACATTAATTAAACGTCATTAAAATACTCGACAAAAATCCTTTCCAGATAATACAAGCACAAAAAAGAAAGACGTTCTGCACGCTGCCCACGTCACCCTCTGCCTCCCGCGGGATCTTGCTACTTTCCCAACTTTCCCAACATAAAAAGCAACCTAGCTACGATATTCAGAGATGCAGCTTTACACGAGAATTAGTTTTTAAAATCAGTGCAATAGTCTCGGATAATTATAGATGAAAAACTTAAGTCAATGACCTGTCGTATGTGTGAGTAATGTGTGCGAACAGACACATTCATGACATCATTGATTCTGTGGAGGTACGGACGCGCGCTGGCCTGGGACGCTACTCGCGCCGACACCATGGCTGCGTGCTACCTCCCAACGACGCGCAGGCATGCCGACGCGGCGGCGGACACCCGAGTGCGGGTAAAGATGACCAAATACCAGTGTCTCGGCACCCGGTACAAGTTCGTCGCATTTGGCGTCGAGACACTGTCCGTGGGGCAAGGGCGCACGTGGGCTCTACAGAGCTATAAGCAAACGCATGAGGGAGGCAACAGACGGCCCTCGCGCCGGCAGCTTTCTCGCACAAAGACTCGCAATTGCGATACAACGCGGGAATGCGGCCTGCGTGATGGAGACCCTACCTAAAGGCACAGTAAATAAATAGACCAGTATGGAAGCTAGGCATACTTTTTGAAATAAATACCTACGCTCCGTTAGAGCGTTAGGGTTGTCGATTTAATTTATATAAAATTGTAAAGATTTTTGTTTAGTTAGCGCTATAATACCAGCTAGTAACGCCTGTTTTAAAGTAACTAGCTACACTTAATTAAGAGTATTAGGGTTGGCACCCTTTATTTGACTAAAAAAAAGACAAACGTTTATTTGGTTTCTATGATGGACACGGCACTATAAAACTGTTTTTTTTTTCTAATTCTTTGTAAATTAATAAAGCTACTTTGCACTTTATATGTTGTCTCTGACAACAACATCGAAAAGATCCAATAGGTAATTAAAAAGTTAAAAATGGCGGCTACTATTTTTCATTTCGTTAACGGATTCGATGTCGGAGATCAACCATATCCCCAGATATCGATTTTGAAAGCAATCGGTCGAATAATTAAAAAGTTCAAAATGGCGGCTATTTTTTCTCATTCCGTCCACGGATTTGATGTCGGAGACTAACCATATCCCCAGATATCGATTTTGAAAGCAATCGGTCGAATAATTAAAAAGTTCAAAATGGCGGCTACCTTTTCTCATTCCGTCCACGGATTCGATGTCGGAGACCAACCGGATACCCAGATATCGATTTTGAAAACAATCGGTCGAATAACTAAAAAGTTCAAGATGGCGGCTACTTTTTCTCATTCCGTTAAGAAAAAGCATTTTATTTAATAATAATGTATTCTTATCTTTCAACATCAGCAGGGAGTTTAAAAAGCTCCGGTTGTGAAAAAGTCGAGTTCAAGCAGCCGTACACTGCGCAATACGCTCTTGGCATGTTTAACACGAAAAAGATCGCGGACTGTCTGGGCGCACGTAACAAACAACCGCTCGACTCAACGCGGCACTCGCGACTGACGGTACCTCGAGGTCCCCTGAGGGGCCGTGTAAAGCGCGCGCCTGTGTGCGTGTTTCGTTTCAACCGATTTGTTCGTAGTTTCCTTACTGCTTTAGCTTGTATATATACTGTGCTAAAGGTCCAAATTTATTTTAATTTTTCATTTTTAGGCTATTTTATTTTCATTTGAGTTATTTTTAAGGTAGCCTTAGATTATATTTTTATCAATACTTTTGTAATAATTTACAAAATGAAATATTTCAATTGACGTTCCAAATTAGTAAAATGACTTAAGTCCCATATCAGTTCTGTAGACTACTACATACAACAGGTCATTTACTTAAGTTTTTCACCTATACTCGCACAAACAGAGTAAAGTTAATCTCTTTAGTACACCATCATTGATAATTATTGGTGTAACGTCACCCAAAACCATTAACACGCATCTTCATTGTTCCGAGTATTGGGCTAGTGCCGCAGGAGCACTGTAGGCAGTATCCTGCTGCACGGCGGCGTGCCCGTCACCCCTGCGGGTCCTCGAGCGTGCGATGGCCCCCGGAGGGCCCGCAGCCCCGGCCGTCCCCGGCGCGCCGCGTTCCGGCATCCACACGTGGATCCCAACGTGCTCCATCAGCTGTTTCTTATTCGTAAACTCTTTCTTACAAATAGCACAGGAAAAGGACTCCCCATCATGCTGGTTTTGCTTGTGTATATTTAAAGACGTGCGGCATTCAAACTGTAGCTTACAGACTTGGCAAAAAACCCGCATAAAATGCGCTTCAATACGATGCCTTTGTGTAAATCGTTGCTGGCACACATCGCAGCAGTAGGGTGTCTGCCCCATATGAACGTGTTCGTGAGAAGTTAAGCCCGACTTCCGCGAAAACCGCTTCTGACACACATCACAGCAGTAGGGTTTCTCCCCGGTGTGAATAGGTTTGTGAGCATGTAAACTCGACCGTTGCGAGAACTGCTTCTGACACACATCGCAACAGTAAGGCTTCTGCCCAGTGTGAATGATTTTATGCCGATTTAAATGCGATCGAGACGAAAACCGCTTCTGACACTCATCGCAGCAGTAAGGCTTCTGCCTCGTGTGGGTGCGGATATGAACATTTAAACTGCACCGTTGCGTAAACCGCTTCTGACAGACATCGCAGCAGAAAGGCTTCTGCCCAGTGTGAATGATTTTATGCCGATTTAAATGCGATCGAGACGAAAACCGCTTCTGACACTCATCGCAGCAGTAAGGTTTCTGCCTCGTGTGGGTGCGGATATGAACATTTAAACTCCACTGTTGCGTAAACCGCTTCTGACAGACATCGCAGCAGTAAGGCTTCTGCCCAGTGTGAATGATTTTATGCCGATTTAAATACGATCGATGCGAAAACCGCTTCTGACACTCATCGCAGCAGTAATGCTTCTGCCTCGTGTGGTTGCGGATATGAACATTTAAACTCGACTGTGTCGAAAACCGCTTCTGACAGACATCACAGCTGTAAGGCTCCTGCCCAGTGTGGATGAGTTTGTGACGATTTAAATGTGGGCGTTGCGAGAACTGCTTCTGACAGACATCGCAGCAGTAAGGCTTCTGCCCCGTGTGGAGAATTTTATGCCGATTTAAATGCGATCGACGCGAAAACCGCTTCTGACAGACATCACAGCTGTAAGGCTTCTGCCCCGTGTGGATGAGTTTGTGACGATTTAAATTTGAGCGTTGCGAGAACTGCTTCTGACAGACATCGCAGCAGTAAGGCTTCTGCCCAGTGTGGATGAGTTTGTGACGATTTAAATGTGGGCGTTGCGAGAACTGCTTCTGACAGACGTCGCAGCAGTGAGGCTTCACCCCCGTGTGGAGGCGTTTATGAAGATTTAAAGCCGATTGATGCGTAAACCGCTTCTGAGATACATCACAGCAGTGAGGCGTCTTTCCCAGGTGACTGCGCATATGGATATCTAAATGACGCTTGTGTTTAAAGTTTTTGTTGCAAGTTCCACAGCAGTAAGAGATCCCTGGTGTGTCAGTGGCATGGCTCTTCTTGTGCAAAGTCAAATAACACTGTCTTGAGAACTGTTCGGTACAAACATTGCATTTATAAAGTTTCTCTTCAGTGTGAATTTTCCCTACTATTTTAACTGTTTTAGTATTAGATTCATGAGCCTTGTTGTGTGATCTGTGGTCTGGTGTCACAAGCAGCGTGCTTGGGGAGTATTTATCCACTAGGGTGCGATCCAGGCGGACAGAGCAAGGTCTGAGCATGAGCATAAGAAGCTTCTCATTGCAGTCGTCAGTAACTGCCGGCTCCTCCTTGAGGTACTCTCCCGAACAGTCACTACTGGCGCAGGAGTCTTCCAAGCTGTTGTTGGTGTCGTCACTGCACTCTTGCTTCACCATGGCCTGCTCTGCACCGTCAACTGAAACAGAAATAATACTCTCAAGTGATGGCCACTGCATTGATGCCACAAAAATGTGTACCACTTGGATTGCTTGCGGGTCAACGAAATCATATCTTATTTAATTATTATGGAGAGAAACTTGTAATAAAAAATATTGAATTAATAAATACTTAATATTAGAGAAAACAAAACAAAATCTATCTGGGGGCATCTGTAGTGGGCCGCGTCAACAAGCGGAGCAGTGAGAGCTGACCTGGCGGCGCCGCGGCGTCGTCGCGCGACTGCGGCGGCTCCTGCTTGACCGCGAGCTCCGCGCGCTGCATGCCCCGCACCATACAGGGCATTGGCCCACACTGCGACCACCGCACTGGCATTATAACACAAACTTTAACCACAGCGCGTCTTGATTACGCAAGGGCCGCACTTCACACGATCACCGGCCGGCAGATAATAGAAAATATAGAAATGGCTTGTGATTGTGACTGTGAAACAAAGTTACATTGACATTGACTGACTTGACAGCTGAACAGCTGTAATTTGACCATAGAGCAATTGTTGAATCTACTTCTTACAACTTTTCCATGTAGGAAAGACAAGGGGTTCTATGCTTTTACAGCCAAATCTGATGTGTACTGGAATTTTCTGCATAATGATCAGTCAGCTTCTCACACCACCCGTAAGGTGTTACTCCCTGGCACACTTTGCTTCTTGCGCTGCTCATCCTCCTGCCACGGTGGCAACACGACATTCACTTCACGCTTCCAACATTCGTCGAATGTTTGGCAGTCAGAATCTATAATGTACACTGCAGGGAACTTCGACAAGGAGCAGACAACAAATTTTCACTTACTGCATGATATTTTGATTACTAGCTGTTTAGCAAAGAAACAAGTTATTTTTTTTAAGTACCTGTTTATCTGTTTGCTAATGCATGGCAGGACTTAGTGTTTGAGAGTGGCGTCATCTGTTGAGTAGTAGCAAAACTTAACCTTGTTGTTACGGGGATCAAACTTGATTTTGACTATTCTATCTACTATATAAAAATAAGTCGGGTTTTCCTTCCTGACGCTATAACTCCAGAACGCACGAACCGATTTCCACGGTTTTGCATTCGTTGGAAAGGTCTCGGGCTCCGTGAGGTTTACAGCAAAGAAAATTCAGGAAAACAAGATAGTTCCCGCGGGATGGCGATAAGCGAATTCTGCGCGGACGGAGTAGCGGGCAACAGCTAGTTATATAATATTCGTGTCTTTTACGACAAGGAAGGTAAACAGCATAAAGAAGAAAATGGGTAATCTGACGGTAAGTGAGCACTACCCATGAACACCTTCAACAGTAGAGAATTCCAGATGAGTTGCCAGCCAGGTCAAAGGACTAAGATTGAGTATCTACCTCATGCGCCAGTAATTTTATCGTTTATCAGCTACCTTACTCTCCACGTCGAAACACGGTACCGACTTGAACTGTCAAGCACTGCTGCTTGGCGGCAGACTTAGCGAGTATTACGGTGACAGTGATCCGTACAGACCTACAACTGTACCTACCCCAAATAAAAATAGACTGCTTTCCATTGGTAAAGGAATTTTCAATATATAGTAGATCCGAATATTACCCCCTACAATGCCACAAACTTTACCTCTTTATTACATTAGTACAGAAGTATAAATAAATTATCAGGGTTGCCCTATTCAAGGAATTTTAACCCGCGTCACGTGCGGAAGAAAAGACGATACTTAGTAAATAAAAATACAATTATTGCAACTCATCATGTAGTCACTGTAAAAGGTTCAAATCTTAAGTTTTATGGTTTTGGACACTTTTGTTGTCACCACATTATTATAACATTCCTTAAACGGCATTAAAATACTCGACAAAAATAAACGTTTCTTATTTCTTATTTCCTTTCCAGATAATACAAGCACAAAAAAGAAAGACGTTCTGCACGCTGCCCACGTCACCCTCAGCCTCCCGCGGGATCTTGCTACTTTCCCAACGTTCCCAACATAAAAAGCAACCTAGCTACGATATTCAGAGATGCAGCTTTACACGAGAATTAGTTTTTAGAATCAGTGCAATAGTCTCAGATAATTATAGATGAAAAACTTAAGTCAATGACCTATTGTATAGGTCGCGCCATGTAAAAAGAACGCTGGAAAATAGTAGAGGACACCCCTCTGCTCATAGTGTACCCATGCTAAAGCACCCCCTCTCCACTTTCTTCTAGCGTTCTTTTTACATGTCGCAAGCAAGTATGTGTGAGTAATGTGTGCGAATAGACAAATTCATGTCATTGCTTCTGTGGAGGTACGCTACTTGCGCCGACACCATGGCTGCGTCCTACCTCCCAATGGCGTGCAGGCATGCCGGCGTGGCGGCGGACACCCGAGTGCGGGTAAATATGACAAAACACCAGTGTCTCGGCACCCGGTACAAGTTCGTCGTATTTGGCGTCGAGACACTGTCCGTGGGGCAAGGGCGCACGTGGGCTCTACAGAGCTATAAGCAAACGCCTGAGGGAGGCAACAGACGGCCCTCGCGCCGGCAGCTTTCTCGCACAAAGACTCGCAATTGCGATACAACGCGGGAATGCGGCCTGCATGATGGGGACCCTACATAAAGGTCCAAATTTATTTTAATTTTTAATTTTTAGTCTGTTTTATTTTTACTAAGTTATTTTTAAGGTAGCCTTAGATTATATTTTTATCAATACTTTTGTAATCATTTACAAAACGAAATATTTCAATTGAAGTTCCAAATTAGAAAAATGACTTAAGTCCCATATCAGTTCTGTACACTACTACATACAACAGGTCATTTACTTAAGTTTTTCACCTATACTCGAACAAACAGAGTAAAATTAATCTCTTTAGTACACCATCATTGATAATTATTGGTGTAACGTCACCCAAAACCATTACCACGCATCTTCATTGTTCCTAGTATTGGGCTAGTTCCGCAGGAGCACTGTAGGCAGTATCCTGCTGCACGGCGGCGTGCCCGTCACCCCCGCGGGTCCTCGAGCGTGCGATGGCCCCCGGAGGGCCCGCAGCCCCGGCCGTCCCCGGCGCGCCGCGTTCCGGCACCCACACGTGGATCCCAACGTGCTCCATCAGCTGTTTCTTATTCGTAAACTCTTTCTTACAAATAGCACAGGAAAAGGACTCCCCATCATGCTGGTTTTGCTTGTGTATATTTAAAGACGTGCGGCATTCAAACTGTAGCTTACAGACTTGGCAAAAAACCCGCATAAAATGCGCTTCAATACGATGCCTTTGTGTAAATCGTTGCTGGCACACATCGCAGCAGTAGGGTGTCTGCCCCACATGAACGCGTTCGTGAGAAGTTAAGCTCGACTTCCGCGAAAATCGCTTCTGACAGAAATCGCAGCAGTAAGGCTTCTCCCCGGTGTGAACGCGTTTGTGGCGATTTAAATCAGGGCGTCGCGAGAACTGCTTCTGACAGACATCGCAGCTGTAGGGTTTCTGCTCTGTATGAACACGCTTATGATTATCTAATTTCACGCTTAGCGCGAATCGCTTCTGACAGACGTCGCAGCAGTAAGGTTTCTGCCTCGTGTGAATGATTTTATGCCGATTTAAAGTCGATTGACGCGAAAACCGCTTCTGACACTCATCGCAGCAGTAAGGCTTCTGCCCCGTATGAACGCGTTTGTGAACAGAAAGGTAAGACAAATCTGCAAATCGCTTCTGACAGACATCACAGCAGTAAGGCTTCTGCCCAGTGTGAATGATTTTATGCCGATTTAAAGCCGATTGATGCGAAAACCGCTTCTGACACTCATCGCAGCAGTAAGGTTTCTGCCTCGTGTGGTTGCGGATATGAACATTTAAACTCCACCGTTGCGTAAACCGCTTCTGACACACATCGCAGCAGTAGGGTTTCTGCCCCGTATGAAGGCGTTCGTGAACAGAAAGGTAAGAGGAGGTTGCAAATCGCTTCTGACAGAAATTGCAGCAGTAGGGTTTATCTCCGGTGTGAATACGTTTGTGAACATGTAACCTCGACCGTTGTGAGAACTGCTTCTGACAGACATCGCAGCAGTAAGGCTGCTGCCCAGTGTGAATTATTTTATGCCGATTTAAAGCCGATCGCTGCGAAAACCGCTTCTGACACTCATCGCAGCAGTAAGGCTTCTGCCTCGTGTGGGTGCGGATATGAACATTTAAACTCGACCGTTGCGTAAACCGCTTCTGACACACATCGCAACAGTAAGACTTCTGCCCAGTGTGAATGATTTTATGCCGATTTAAAGCCGATCGATGCGAAAACCGCTTCTGACACTCATCGCAGCAGTAAGGCTTCTGCCTCGCGTGGGTGCGAATATGAACATTTAAACTCGACCGTTGCGTAAACCGCTTCTGACACACATCGCAGCAGTAGGGTTTCTGCCCCGTATGAAGGCGTTCGTGAACAGAAAGGTAAGAGGAGGTTGCAAATCGCTTCTGACAGAAATTGCAGCAGTAGGGTTTATCTCCGGTGTGAATACGTTTGTGAACATGTAAGCTCGACCGTTGTGAGAACTGCTTCTGACATACATCGCAGCAGTAAGGCTGCTGCCCAGTGTGAATTATTTTATGCCGATTTAAAGCCGATCGCTGCGAAAACCGCTTCTGACACTCATCGCAGCAGTAAGGCTTCTGCCTCGTGTGGGTGCGGATATGAACATTTAAACTCGACCGTTGCGTAAACCGCTTCTGACACACATCGCAACAGTAAGGCTTCTGCCCAGTGTGAATGATTTTATGCCGATTTAAAGCCGATCGATGCGAAAACCGCTTCTGACACTCATCGCAGCAGTAAGGCTTCTGCCTCGTGTGGGTGCGAATATGAACATTTAAACTCGACCGTTGCGTAAACCGCTTCTGACAGACATCGCAGCAGTAAGGCTTCTGGCCAGTGTGGTTGCGGATATGAACATTTAAACTCCACTGTTGCGTAAACCGCTTCTGACATACATCACAGCAGTAAAGCGTCTTTCCCAGGTGACTGCGCAAATGGATATCTAAATGACGCTTGTGTTTAAAGTTTTTATTGCAAGTTCCGCAGCAGTAAGAGATCCCTGCTGTGTCAGTGGCATGGGTCTTCTTGTGCAAAGTCAAATAACACTGTCTTGAGAACTGTTCCGTACAAACATTGCATTTATAAAGTTTCTCTTGAGTGTGAATTTTTCCTACTATTTTAACTGTTTTACTATAAGATTCATGAGCCTTATTGTGTGATCTGTGGTCTGGTGTCACACGCAGCGTGCTTGTGGAGTATTTATCCACTAGGGTGCGATCCAGGCGGACAGAGCAAGGCCTGAGCATGAGCATATGAAGCTCCTCATTGCAGTCATCAGTAACTGCCGGCTCCTCCTTGAGGTACTCTCCCGAACAGTCACTACTGGCGCAGAAGTCTTCCAAGCTGTTGTTGGTGTCGTCGCTGCACTCTTGCTTCACCATGGCCTGCTCTGCACCATCAACTGAAATAGAAATAATATTCTCAAGTGATGGCCACTGCATTGATGCCACAAAAATGTGTACCACTTGGATTGCTTGCGGGTCAACGAAATCATATCTTATTTAATTATTTTGGAGAGAAACTTTTAATAAAACATATTTAATTAATAAATACTTAATATTAGAGAAAACAAAACAACATCTATCTGGGAGCATCTGCAGTGGGTCGCGTCAACAAGCGGAGCAGTGAGAGCTGACCTGGCGGCGCCGCGGCGTCGTCGCGCGACTGCGGCGGCTCCTGCTTGACCGCGAGCTCCGCGCGCTGCATGCCCCGCACCATACAGGACATTGGCTCACACTGCGACCACCGCACAGGCATTAACACACGAACTATAACCACAGTACGTCTTGATTGCGCACGGGCCGCACTTCACACGATCACCGGCCGGCAGATAATAGAAAATATAGAAATGGCTTGTGATTGTGACTGTGAAACAGTTACATTGACATTGACTGACTTGACAGCTGAACAGCTGTAATTTGACCATAGAGCAATTGTTGAATCTACATGTCGGAAAGACAAGGGGATCTAAGCTTTTACAGCCAAGTCTGATGTGTACTGGAATTTTCTACATAATGATCAGTCAGCTTAGTCAGTGCCTCCCACCACCCGTAGGGCGTTACCCCCTGGCACACTATGCTTCTTGCGCTGCTTATCCTCCTGTCACGGTGGCAACCCGACATTCACTTGCCGCTTCCAACAGTCATCGAATGAGTGGCAGTCAGAAGCTTTAATGCACACTGCAGGGAACTTCGACAAGGAGCAGACAACAAATTTTCACTTACTGCATGATATTTTGATTACTTGCTGTTTAGCAAAGAAACAAGTTAATTTTGTTTTAAAAGTACCCGTTTATCTGTTTGCTAATGCATGGCAAGACTTAGTGTTTGAGAGTGGCGTCATCTGTTGAGTAGTAGCAAAACTTAACCTTCTTGTTACAGGGATCAAACTTGACTTGTCTATTTTTGTCTTATACGACAAGGAAGGTAAACAACATTAAAAAGCAAATGGGTCATCTGACGGTAAGAGAGCACTACCCATGAACACCTTCAACAGTAGAGAATTGCAGATAAGTTGCCAGCCAGGTCAAAGGACTAAGATTGAGTATCTACCTCATGCGCCAGTAATTTTATCGTTTATCAGCTACCTTACTCTCCACGTCGAAACACAGTACCAACTTGAACTGTGAAGCACTGCTGCTTGGCGGCAGACTTAGCGAGTATTACGGTTGACGACCGGATAGCCTAGTGGTTAGTGACCCTGACTATGAAGCTAGAGGTCCTGGGTTCGAATCCCGGTAGGGGCAGACAGTTGTATGATGAATACGAATGTTTGTGCCTTTGTCATGGATGTTGTATGTACTTATCTATATTATTATAAGTATGTTTATCCGTTGCCTGGTACCCTTAGTACCAGCTTTGCTTAGTTTGGGGCTGGGTCAATTTGTGTAATGTGTCCCAAGATATTTATTTATTTATATTTACGATGACAGTGATCCGTACATACCTACAACTGTACCTACCCCAAATAAAAATAGACTGTTTTCTATTGGTAAAGGAATTTCCAATATATAGTAGATCCGAATATTACCCCCTACAATGCCACAAACTTTACCTCTTTATTACATTAGTACAGAAGTATAAATAAATTATCAGGGTTGCCCTATTCAAGGAATTTTACCCCGCGTCACGTGCGGAAGAAAAGACGATACTTAGTAAATAAAAATACAATTATTGCAACTCATCATGTAATCACTGTAAAAGGTTCAAATCTTAAATTTTATGGTTTTGGACACTTTTGTTGTCACCACATTATTATAACATTCCTTAAACGGCATTAAAATACTCGACAAAAATCCTTTCCAGATAATACAAGCACAAAAAAGAAAGACGTTCTGCACGTTGCCCACGTCACCCTCAACCTCCCGCGGGATCTTGCTACTTTCCCAACTTTCCCAACATAAAAAGCAACCTAGCTACGATATTCAGAGATGCAGCTTTACAAGAGAATTCGTTTTTAGAATCAGTGCAATAGTCTCAGATAATTATAGATGCAAAACTTCAGTCAATAACCTGTTGTATGTGTGAGTAATGTCTGCGAACAGACACATTCATGACATCATTGATTCTGTGGAGGAGGGACGAGCGCTGGCCTTGGACGCTACTCGCGCCGACACCATGGCTGCGTGCTACCTCCCAACGACGCGCAGGCATGCCGGCGCGGCGGCGGACACCCGAGTGCGGGTAAAGATGACAAAATACCAGTGTCTCGGCACCCGGTACAAGTTCGTCGCATTTGGCGTCGAGACACTGTCCGTGGGGCAAGGGCGCACGTGGGCTCTACAGAGCTATAAGCAAACGCCTGAGGGAGGCAACAGACGGCCCTCGCGCCGGCAGCTTTCTCGCACAAAGACTCGCAATTGCGATACAACGCGGGAATGCGGCCTGCGTGATGGGGACCCTACCCAAAGGTCCAAATTTATTATAATTTTTAATTTTTAGCCTGTTTTATTTTCATTAAGTTATTTTTAGGGTAGCCTTAGATTATATTTTTATCAATACTTTTGTAATAATTTACAAAATGAAGTATTCAAATTGACGTTCCAAATTAGTAAAATTACTTAAGTCCCATATCAGTTCTGTGCACTACTACATACAACAGGTAATTTACTTAAGTTTTTCACCTATACTCGAACAAACAGAGTAAAGTCAATCTCTTTAGTACACCATCATTGATAATTATTGGTGTAACGTCACCTAAAACCATTACCACGCATCTTCATTGTTCCTAGTATTGGGCTAGTGCCGCAGGAGCACTGTAGGCAGTATCCTGCTACACGGCGGCGTGCCCGTCACCCCCGCGGGTCTTCGAGCGTGCGATGGCCCCCGGAGGGCCCGCAGCCCCGGCCGTCCCCGGCGCGCCGCGTTCCGGCACCCACACGTGGATCCCAACGTGCTCCTTCAGCTGTTTCTTATTCGTAAACTCTTTCTTACAAATAGCACAGGAAAAGGACTCCCCATCATGCTGGTTTTGCTTGTGTATATTTAAAGACGTGCGGCATTCAAACTGTAGCTTACAGACTGGGCAAATAAGCCCCATAAAGTGTGCTTTAATATGAGGCCTTGTAAATCGCTTCTGGCACACATCACAGCAGTATGGCTTCGGCCTCGTGTGGGTGCGGATATGAACATTTAAACCCGACTCCTGCGTAAACCGCTTCTGACAGACATCGCAGCAGTAAGGCTTCTCCCCAGTGTGAATGATTTTATGCCGATTTAAATGCGATCGATTCGAAAACCGTTTCTGACAGTCATCGCAGCTGTAAGGCTTCTGCCTCGTGTGGGTGCGGATATGAACATTTAAACTCGACCGTTGCGAAAACCGCTTCTGACACTCATCGCAGCAGTAAGGCTTCTGCCTCGTGTGGGTGCGGATATGAACATTTAAATTCCACTGTTGCGTAAACCGCTTCTGACAGACATCGCAGCAGTAAGGCTTCTGCCCAGTGTGAATGATTTTATGCCGATTTAAATGCGATCGATTCGAAAACCGTTTCTGACAGTCATCGCAGCTGTAAGGCTTCTGCCTCGTGTGGGTGCGGATATGAACATTTAAATTCCACTGTTGCGTAAACCGCTTCTGACAGACATCGCAGCAGTAAGGCTTCTGCCCCGTGTGGGTGAGTTTATGACGATTTAAAATTGATTTCTGCGAAAACCGCTTCTGACACTCACCGCAGCAGTAAGACTTCTGCCCCGTGTGGATGAGTTTATGACGATTTAAATTAGAGCTTCGCGAGAACTGCTTCTGACAAACATCGCAGCAGTAAGGCTTCTGCCCCGTGTGGATGAGTTTGTGACTATTTAAATTAAAGCTTCGCGAGAACTGCTTCTGACAGACATCGCAGCAGTGAGGCTTCTGCCCCGTGTGGATGAGTTTGTGACGATTTAAATGTGGGCGTTGCGAGAACTGCTTCTGATAGACATCGCAGCTGTAGGGTTTCTTCCCCGTATGAACGCGTTTGTGAACAGAAAGGTAAGACGATTCCGCAAATCGCTTCTGACAGACATCACAGCAGTAAGGCTTCGGCCCCGTGTGGATGAGTTTGTGACGATTTAAACTAGGGCGGTGCGAGAACTGCATCTGACAGACATCACAGCTGTAGGGTTTCTCCCTGATGTGAACACGTTTATGATGTTTTAAAGTCGACTGTCGCGTAAACCGCTTCTGACATACATTACAGCTGTAGAGTTTCTCCCCAGTGTGAACATGTTTATGATCATTTAAGTATGTACTTTGCGAGAACTGCTTCTGACAGACATCACAGCTGTAAGGCTTCTGCCCCGTGTGGATGAGTTTGTGAACATTTAAACTCGACTGTCGCGTTAACCGCTTCTGACATACATCACAGCAGTGAGGCGTCTTTCCCAGGTGACTGCGCATATGGATATCTAAATGACTCTTGTGTTTAAAGTTTTTGTTGCAAGTTCCGCAGCAGTAAGAGATCCCTGGTGTGTCAGTGACATGGGTCTTCTTGTGCAAAGTCAAATAACACTGTCTTGAGAACTGTTCCGTACAAACATTGCATTTATAAGGTTTCTCTCGAGTGTGAATTTTTCCTACTATTTTAACTGTTTTACTATTAGATTCATGAGCCTTTTCGTGTGATCTGTGGTCTGATGTCAGAAGCAGCGTGCTTGTGGAGTATTTATCCACCAGGCTGCGATCCAGGCGGACAGAGCAAGGCCTGAGCATGAGTGTAAGAAGCTCATTGCAGTCATCAGTAGCTACCGGCTCCTCCTTGAGGTACTCTCCCGAACAGTCACTACTGGCGCAGGAGTCTTCCAGGGTGTTGTTGGTGTCGTCGCTGCACTCTTGCTTCACCATGGCCTGCTCTGCACCGTCAACTGAAACAGAAATAATATTCTTAAGTGATGGCCACTGCATTGATGCCACAAAAATGTGTACCAATTGGATTGCTTGCGGGTCAACGAAATCATAATAATGGTCCACCTAAGTCCTGGAACCAGCTCAGGAGGGGTCATGACCCCCATGACCCCCCCCCCCCCCAGGATCCGCCCTTGGTACCTACCACTTGGATTGCTTGCGAGTCAACGAAATCATATCTTATTTAATTATTATGGAGAGAAACTTGTAATAAAGAATATTGAATGAATAAATACTTAATATTAGAGAGAAAACAAAACAACATCTATCTGGGGGCATCTGCAGTGGGCCGCGTCAACAAGCGGAGCAGTGAGAGCTGACCTGGCGGCGCCGCGGCGTCGTCGCGCGACTGCGGCGGCTCCTGCTTGACCGCGAGCTCCGCGCGCTGCATGCCCCGCACCATACAGGACATTGGCGCACACTGCGACCACCGCACAGGCATTAACACACGAACTATAACCACAGCGCGTCTTGATTGCGCACGGGCCGCACTTCACACGATCACCGGCCGGCAGATAATAGAAAATATAGAAATGGCTTGTGATTGTGACTGTGAAACAAAGTTACATTGACATTGACTGACTTGACAGCTGAACAGCTGTAATTTGACCATAGAGCAATTGTTGAAACTACATGTCGGAAAGACAAGGGGATCTAAGTTTTTACAGCTAAGTCTAATGTGTATTGAAATTTTCTACATAATGATCAGTCAGCTTAGTCAGCTTCTCACACCACCCGTAAGGCGTTAACTCCTGGCAAACTATGCTTCTTGCGCTGCTTATCCTCCTGTCACGGTGGCAACACGACATTCACTTGTCGCTTCCAACAGTCGTCAAATGAGTGGCAGTTAGAAGCTATAATGCACACTGCAGGGAACTTCGACAAGGAGCTCACAACAAATTTTCACTTACTGCATGATATTTTCATTACTTGCTGTTTAGCAAAGAAACAAGTTAATTTTGTTTTAAAAGTACCCGTTTATCTGTTTGCTAATGCATGGCAAGACGTGTTTGAGAGTGGCGTCATCTGTTGAGAAGTAGCAAAACTTAACCTTCTAGTTACAGGGATCAAACTTGACTTGTCTATTTTTGTCTTATACGACAAGGAAGGTAAACAGCATAAAGAAGAAAATGGGTAATCTGACGGTAAGTGAGCACTACCCATGAACACCTTCAACAGTAGAGAATTCCAGATGAGTTGCCAGCCAGGTCAAAGGACTAAGATTGAGTATCTACCTCATGCGCCAGTAATTTTATCGTTTATCAGCTACCTTACTCTCCACGTCGAAACACAGTACCGACTTGAACTGTCAAGCACTGCTGCTTGGCGGCAGACTTAGCGAGTATTACGGTGACAGTGATCCGTACAGACCTACAACTGTACCTACCCCAAATAAAAATAGACTGCTTTCCATTGGTAAAGGAATTTTCAATATATAGTAGATCCGAATATTACCCCCTACAATGCCACAAACTTTACCTCTTTATTACATTAGTACAGAAGTATAAATAAATTATCAGGGTTGCCCTATTCAAGGAATTTTAACCCGCGTCACGTGCGGAAGAAAAGACGATACTTAGTAAATAAAAATACAATTATTGCAACTCATCATGTAGTCACTGTAAAAGGTTCAAATCTTAAGTTTTATGGTTTTGGACACTTTTGTTGTCACCACATTATTATAACATTCCTTAAACGGCATTAAAATACTCGACAAAAATAAACGTTTCTTATTTCTTATTTCCTTTCCAGATAATACAAGCACAAAAAAGAAAGACGTTCTGCACGCTGCCCACGTCACCCTCAGCCTCCCGCGGGATCTTGCTACTTTCCCAACGTTCCCAACATAAAAAGCAACCTAGCTACGATATTCAGAGATGCAGCTTTACACGAGAATTAGTTTTTAGAATCAGTGCAATAGTCTCAGATAATTATAGATGAAAAACTTAAGTCAATGACCTATTGTATAGGTCGCGCCATGTAAAAAGAACGCTGGAAAATAGTAGAGGACACCCCTCTGCTCATAGTGTACCCATGCTAAAGCACCCCCTCTCCACTTTCTTCTAGCGTTCTTTTTACATGTCGCAAGCAAGTATGTGTGAGTAATGTGTGCGAATAGACAAATTCATGTCATTGCTTCTGTGGAGGTACGCTACTTGCGCCGACACCATGGCTGCGTCCTACCTCCCAATGGCGTGCAGGCATGCCGGCGTGGCGGCGGACACCCGAGTGCGGGTAAATATGACAAAACACCAGTGTCTCGGCACCCGGTACAAGTTCGTCGTATTTGGCGTCGAGACACTGTCCGTGGGGCAAGGGCGCACGTGGGCTCTACAGAGCTATAAGCAAACGCCTGAGGGAGGCAACAGACGGCCCTCGCGCCGGCAGCTTTCTCGCACAAAGACTCGCAATTGCGATACAACGCGGGAATGCGGCCTGCATGATGGGGACCCTACATAAAGGTCCAAATTTATTTTAATTTTTAATTTTTAGTCTGTTTTATTTTTACTAAGTTATTTTTAAGGTAGCCTTAGATTATATTTTTATCAATACTTTTGTAATCATTTACAAAACGAAATATTTCAATTGAAGTTCCAAATTAGAAAAATGACTTAAGTCCCATATCAGTTCTGTACACTACTACATACAACAGGTCATTTACTTAAGTTTTTCACCTATACTCGAACAAACAGAGTAAAATTAATCTCTTTAGTACACCATCATTGATAATTATTGGTGTAACGTCACCCAAAACCATTACCACGCATCTTCATTGTTCCTAGTATTGGGCTAGTTCCGCAGGAGCACTGTAGGCAGTATCCTGCTGCACGGCGGCGTGCCCGTCACCCCCGCGGGTCCTCGAGCGTGCGATGGCCCCCGGAGGGCCCGCAGCCCCGGCCGTCCCCGGCGCGCCGCGTTCCGGCACCCACACGTGGATCCCAACGTGCTCCATCAGCTGTTTCTTATTCGTAAACTCTTTCTTACAAATAGCACAGGAAAAGGACTCCCCATCATGCTGGTTTTGCTTGTGTATATTTAAAGACGTGCGGCATTCAAACTGTAGCTTACAGACTTGGCAAAAAACCCGCATAAAATGCGCTTCAATACGATGCCTTTGTGTAAATCGTTGCTGGCACACATCGCAGCAGTAGGGTGTCTGCCCCACATGAACGCGTTCGTGAGAAGTTAAGCTCGACTTCCGCGAAAATCGCTTCTGACAGAAATCGCAGCAGTAAGGCTTCTCCCCGGTGTGAACGCGTTTGTGACGATTTAAATCAGGGCGTCGCGAGAACTGCTTCTGACAGACATCGCAGCTGTAGGGTTTCTGCTCTGTATGAACACGCTTATGATTATCTAATTTCACGCTTAGCGCGAATCGCTTCTGACAGACGTCGCAGCAGTAAGGTTTCTGCCTCGTGTGAATGATTTTATGCCGATTTAAAGTCGATTGACGCGAAAACCGCTTCTGACACTCATTGCAGCAGTAAGGCTTCTGCCCCGTATGAACGCGTTTGTGAACAGAAAGATAAGACAAATCTGCAAATCGCTTCTGACAGACATCGCAGCAGTAAGGCTTCTGTCCAGTGTGAATGATTTTATGCCGATTTAAAGCCGATCGATGCGAAAACCGCTTCTGACACTCATCGCAGCAGTAAGGCTTCTGCCTCGTGTGGTTGCGGATATGAACATTTAAACTCCACCGTTGCGTAAACCGCTTCTGACACACATCGCAGCAGTAGGGTTTCGGCCCCGTATGAAGGCGTTTGTGAACAGAAAGGTAAGAGGAGGTTGCAAATCGCTTCTGACAGAAATCGCAGCAGTAGGGTTTATCTCCGGTGTGAATACGTTTGTGAACATGTAAGCTCGACCGTTGTGAGAACTGCTTCTGACAGACATCGCAGCAGTAAGGCTGCTGCCCAGTGTGAATTATTTTATGCCGATTTAAAGCCGATCGCTGCGAAAACCGCTTCTGACACTCATCGCAGCAGTAGGGCTTCTGCCTCATGTGGGTGCGGATATGAACATTTAAACTCGACCGTTGCGTAAACCGCTTCTGACAGACATCGCAGCAGTAAGGCTTCTGCCCAGTGTGAATGATTTTATGCCGATTTAAAGCCGATCGATGCGAAAACCGCTTCTGACAGACATCGCAGCAGTAAGGCTTCTGGCCAGTGTGGGTGCGGATATGAACATTTAAACTCGACCGTTGCGTAAACCGCGTCTGACAGACATCGCAGCAGTAAGGCTTCTGGCCAGTGTGGTTGCGGATATGAACATTTAAACTCCACTGTTGCGTAAACCGCTTCTGACATACATCACAGCAGTAAAGCGTCTTTCCCAGGTGACTGCGCACATGGATATCTAAATGACGCTTGTGTTTAAAGTTTTTGTTGCAAGTTCCACAGCAGTAAGAGATCCCTGGTGTGCCAGTGGCATGGGTCTTCTTGTGCAAAGTCAAATAACACTGTCTTGAGAACTGTTCGGTACAAACATTGCATTTATAAGGTTTCTCCTGAGTGTGAATTTTTCCTACTATTTTAACTGTTTTACTATAAGATTTATGAGCCTTATTGTGTGATCTGTGGTCTGGTGTCACACGCAGCGTGCTTGTGGAGTATTTATCCACTAGGCTGCGATCCAGGCGGACAGAGCAAGGCCTGAGCATGAGCATATGAAGCTCCTCATTGCAGTCATCAGTAACTGCCGGCTCCTCCTTGAGGTACTCTCCCGAACAGTCACTACTGGCGCAGGAGTCTTCCAAGCTGTTGTTGGTGTCGTCGCTGCACTCTTGCTTCACCATGGCCTGCTCTGCACTGTCAACTGAAACAGAAATAATATTCTCAAGTGATGGCCACTGCATTGATGCCACAAAAATGTGTACCACTTGGATTGCTTGCGGGTCAACGAAATCATATCTTATTTAATTATTTTGGAGAGAAACTTTTAATAAAACATATTGAATTAATAAATACTTAATATTAGAGAAAACAAAACAACATCTATCTGGGAGCATCTGCAGTGGGTCGCGTCAACAAGCGGAGCAGTGAGAGCTGACCTGGCGGCGCCGCGGCGTCGTCGCGCGACTGCGGCGGCTCCTGCTTGACCGCGAGCTCCGCGCGCTGCATGCCCCGTACCATACAGGACATTGGCGCACACTGCGACCACCGCACAGGCATTAACACACGAACTATAACCACAGCGCGTCTTGATTGCGCACGGGCCGCACTTCACACGATCACCGGCCGGCAGATAATAGAAAATATAGAAATGGCTTGTGATTGTGACTGTGAAACAGTTACATTGACATTGACTGACTTGACAGCTGAACAGCTGTAATTTGACCATAGAGCAATTGTTGAATCTACATGTCGGAAAGACAAGGGGATCTAAGTTTTTACAGCCAAGTCTGATGTGTACTGGAATTTTCTACATAATGATCAGTCAGCTTAGTCAGCTCCTCACACCACCCGTAAGGCGTTACCCCCTGGCACACTATGCTTCTTGCGCTGCTTACCCTCCTGTCACGGTAGCAACACGACATTCACTTGTCGCTTCCAACAGTCGTCGAATGAGTGGCAGTCAGAAGCTATAATGTACACTGCAGGGAACTTCGACAAGGAGCAGACGACAAATTTTCACTTACTGGATGATATTTTGATTTCTTGCTGTTGAGCAAAGAAACAAGTTATATAATTTTGTTTTAAAAGTACCCGTTTATCTGTTTGCTGATGCATGGCAAGACTCAGTGTTTGAGAGTGGCGTCATCTGTTGAGTAGTAGCAAAACTTAACCTTGTAGTTACAGGGATCAAACTTAACTTGTCTATTTTTGTCTTATACGACAAGGAAGGTAAACAACATTAAAAAGCAAATAGGGTCATCTGACGGTAAGAGAGCACTACCCATGAACACCTTCAACAGTAGAAAATTGCAGATAAGTTGCCAGCCAGGTCAAAGGACTAAGATTGAGTATCTACCTCATGCGCCAGTAATTTTATCGTTTATCAGCTACCTTACTCTCCACGTCGAAACACAGTACCGACTTGAACTGTCAAGCACTGCTGCTTGGCGGCAGACTTAGCGAGTATTACGGTGACAGTGATCCGTACAGACCTACAACTGTACCCACCCCAAATAAAATAGACTGCTTTCCATTGGTAAAGGAATGTTCAATACATATATAGTAGATCCGAATATTACCCCCTACAATGCCACAAACTTTATCTCTTTATTACATTAGTACAGAAGTATAAATAAATTATCAGGGTTGCCCTATTCAAGGAATTTTACCCCGCGTCACGTGCGGAAGAAAAGACGATACTTAGTAAATAAAAATACAATTATTGCAACTCATCATGTAATCACTGTAAAAGGTTCAAATAAATAAATAATAAATCTTAAGTTTTATGGTTTTGGACACTTTTGTTGTCACCACATTATTATAACATTCCTTAAACGGCATTAAAATACTCGACAAAATCCTTTCCAGATAATACAAGCACAAAAAAGAAAGACGTTCTGCACGCTGCCCACGTCACCCTCAGCCTCCCGCGGGATCTTTGTACTTTCCCAACTTTCCCAACATAAAAAGCAACCTAGCTACGATATTCAGAGATGCAGCTTTACACGAGAATTAGGTTTTAGAATCAGTGTAATAGTCTCAGATAATTATAGATGAAAAACTTAAGTCAATGACCTATTGTATAGGTCGCGCCATGTAAAAAGAACGCTGGAAAATAGTAGAGGACACCCCTCTGCTCATAGTGTACCCATGCTAAAGCACCCCCTCTCCACTTTCTTCTAGCGTTCTTTTTACATGTCGCAAGCAAGTATGTGTGAGTAATGTGTGCGAATAGACAAATTCATGTCATTGCTTCTGTGGAGGTACGCTACTTGCGCCGACACCATGGCTGCGTCCTACCTCCCAATGGCGTGCAGGCATGCCGGCGTGGCGGCGGACACCCGAGTGCGGGTAAATATGACAAAACACCAGTGTCTCGGCACCCGGTACAAGTTCGTCGTATTTGGCGTCGAGACACTGTCCGTGGGGCAAGGGCGCACGTGGGCTCTACAGAGCTATAAGCAAACGCCTGAGGGAGGCAACAGACGGCCCTCGCGCCGGCAGCTTTCTCGCACAAAGACTCGCAATTGCGATACAACGCGGGAATGCGGCCTGCATGATGGGGACCCTACATAAAGGTCCAAATTTATTTTAATTTTTAATTTTTAGTCTGTTTTATTTTTACTAAGTTATTTTTAAGGTAGCCTTAGATTATATTTTTATCAATACTTTTGTAATCATTTACAAAACGAAATATTTCAATTGAAGTTCCAAATTAGAAAAATGACTTAAGTCCCATATCAGTTCTGTACACTACTACATACAACAGGTCATTTACTTAAGTTTTTCACCTATACTCGAACAAACAGAGTAAAATTAATCTCTTTAGTACACCATCATTGATAATTGTTGGTGTAACGTCACCTAAAACCATTACCACGCATCTTCATTGTTCCTAGTATTGGGCTAGTGCCGCAGGAGCACTGTAGGCAGTATCCTGCTGCACGGCAGCGTGCCCGTCACCCCCGCGGGTCCTCGAGCGTGCGATGGCCCCCGGAGGGCCCGCAGCCCCGGCCGTCCCCGGCGCGCCGCGTTCCGGCACCCACACGTGGATCCCAACGTGCTCCACCAGCTGTTTCTTATTCGTAAACTCTTTCTTACAAATAGCACAGGAAAAGGACTCCCCATCATGCTGGTTTTGCTTGTGTATATTTAAAGACGTGCGGCATTCAAACTGTAGCTTACACACTTGGCAAAAAACCCACATAAAATGCGCTTCAATACGATGCCTTTGTGTAAATCGTTGCTGGCACACATCGCAGCAGTAGGGTGTCTGCCCCATATGAACGCGTTCGTGAGAAGTTAAACTCGACTTCCGCGAAAACCGCTTCTGACACACATCGCAGCAGTAGGGTTTCTGCCCCGTATGAATGCGTTTATGACACTTTAAAGTAGACTGGTCCGAAAACCGTTTCTGACACACATCACAGCAGTATGGCTTCTGCCCAGTGTGAATGACTTTATGCCGATTTAAAGTCGACTGTTGCGTAAACCGCTTCTGACACACATCGCAGCAGTAAGGCTTCTGCCCCGTATGAACGCGTTTGTGAACAGAAAGCTCAGACGAATACGCAAATTGCTTCTGACAGACATCACAGCAGTAAGGCTGCTGCCCCGTGTGGATGAGTTTGTGACGAATTAAACTTGGGCGTTGCAAGAACTGCTTCTGACAGACATCGCAGCAGTAAGGCTTCTGTCCCGTGTGAATGCATTTATGACACTTTAAAGTAGACTGTTCCGAAAACCGTTTCTGACACACATCACAGCAGTATGGCTTCTGCCCAGTGTGAATGACTTTATGCCGATTTAAAGTCGACTGTTGCGTAAACCGCTTCTGACACACATCGCAGCAGTAAGGCTTCTGCCCCGTGTGAATGCGTTTATGACACCTTAAAGCAGACTGTTCCGAAAACCGTTTCTGACACACATCACAGCAGTATGGCTTCTGCCCAGTGTGAATGATTTTATGCCGATTTAAAGTCGATTGTTGCGAAAACCGCTTCTGACACTCATCGCAGCAGTAAGGCTTCTGCCCCGTATGAACGCGTTTGTGAACAGAAAGGTAAGACGAATCCGCAAATCGCTTCTGACAGACATCACAGCAGTAAGACTTCTGCCCCGTGTGGGTGAGTTTGTGACGATTTAAACCTGAGCGTTGCGAGAACTGCTTCTGACAGACATCGCAGCTGTAGGGTTTCTCCCCCGTGTGGAGGCGTTTATGAACATTTAACGGCGTGCTTTGCGAGAACTGCTTCTGACAGACATCGCAGCAGTAAGGCTTCTCCCCCGTGTGGAGGCGTTTATGAACATTTAAAGTCGACTGTTGCGTAAACTGCTTCTGACAGACATCGCAGCTGTAGGGTTTCTCCCCTTTGTGAACATTTTTATGATAATTTAAGTGCGCTCTTTGCGAGAACTGCTTCTGACAAACATCACAGCAGTAAGACTTCTGCTTCTTGTGTACGAATTTGTGACTACTTAAATTTGAGCGTCGCGAGAACTGCTTCTGACAGACATCGCAGCTGTAGGGTTTCACCCCGGTGTGAACACGTTTATGAACATTTAAGTGCGCGCTTTGCGAGAACTGCTTCTGACAGACATCGCAGCAGTAAGGCTTCTCCTCCGTGTGGAGGCGTTTATGAACATTTAAAGTCGACTGTTGCGTAAACTGCTTCTGACAGACATCGCAGCTGTAGGGTTTCTCCCCGGTGTGAACATTTTTATGATAATTAAAGTGCGATATCTGCGAGAACTGCTCCTGACAGACATGGCAGCGGTAGGGTTTTTCCCCCATGTGAATAGCTATGTGAACACTTAAGCACCACTTGCTTGAAAACTGTTTCTGACATACATCACAGCAGAAGGGCGTCTGTTCTTGGTGACTGTGCACATGGATATCTAAATGACGCTTGTATTTAAAGTTTTTGTTGCAAGTTCCGCAGCAGTAAAGGATCCCTGGTGTGTCAGTGGCATGGGTCTTCTTGTGCAAAGTTAAATAACGCTCTTGCGAGAACTGTTCCGTACAAACATTGCATTTGTAAAGTTTCTCTAGAGTGTGAATTTTTCCTACTATTTTAACTGTTTTACTATTAGATTCATGAGCCTCGTTGTGTGATCTATGGTCTGGTGTCACAAGCAGCGTGCTTGAGGAGTATTTATCCACTAGGGTGTGATCCAGGCGGACAGAGCAAGGCCTGAGCATGAGCATAAGAAGCTCCTCATTGCAGTCGCCAGTAACTGCTGGCTCCTCCTTGAGGTACTCTCCCGAGCACTCACTATTGGTGCAGGAGTCGTCCAAGATGTTATTGGTGTTGTCGCTGCACTCTTGCTTCACCATGGCCTGCTCTGCACCATCAACTGAAACAGAAATAATATTCTCAAGTGACGGCCACTGCATTGGTGCCACAAAAATGTGTACCACTTGGATTGCTTGCAGGTCAACAAAATCTTCAGACAGACTCCCACATATCTTAACCTTATTTAATGATTATGGAGAGAAACTTGTCTATACTAATATTATAAAGAGGAAAAATTTGATTGTTTGTTTGTTTGTTTGCATTGAATAGGCTCCGAAACTACTGGACCGATTTCAAAAAATCTTTTGCCATTGGAAAGCTACATTATCACTGAGTGACATAGGCTACTTTTTACTGCGGGAATATATTTTTTCCTAGGGGAAAATTAATTGATCGCGGGCGAAGCTGCGGACGGAAGGCTAGTACCTAATAAAAAAGTTTGACTTAATAAATACTTAATATTAGCGACAAAACAAAACAACATCTATCTGGGGGCATCTGTAGTGGGCCGCGTCAACGAGCGGAGCAGTGAGAGCTGACCTGGCGGCGCCGCGGCGTCGTCGCGCGACTGCGGCGGCTCCTGCTTGACCGCGAGCTCCGCGCGCTGCATGCCCCGCACCATACAGGACATTGGCTCACACTGCGACCACCGCACTGGCCTTATCACACGAACTATAACCACAGCGCGTCTTGATTGCGCACGGGCCGCACTTCACACGAACACCGGCCGGCGGATAATAGAAAATATAGAAATGGTTTGTGACTGTTAAGTGTAACAAAGTTACATAGACTGACTTGACAGCTGAACAGCTGTAATTTTACCATAGAGCAATTGTTGAATCTACTTTTTACAACTTTTCCATGTTGGAAAGACATGGGGATCTAAGCTTTTACAGCCAAGTCTGATGTGTACTGGAATTTTCTACATAATGATCAGTCAGCTTAGTCAGCTCCTCACGCCACCCGTAATGTGTTACCCCCTGGGATACTATGCTTCTTGCGCTGCTCATCGTCCTGCCACGGTGGCAACACGACATTCACTTGTCGCTTCCAACAGTAGTCGAATGTGTGGAAGTCAGGATCTTTAATGTACACTGTAGGGAACTTCGACAAGGAGCAGACAACAAATTTTCACTTACTGCATGATATTTTGATTACTTGCTGTTTAGCAAAGACGCAAGTAATTTTTTTCTAAAGTACCTATTTATCTGTTTGCTAATGCAAGGCAAGACTTAGTGTTTGAGAGTGGCGTCATCTGTTGAGTAGTAGCAAAACTTAACCTTGTAGATACTGTGATCAAACTTGACTGGTCTATATTCTTGTCTTATACGACAAGGAAGGTAAACAGCATAAAGAAGAAAATGGGTCATCTGATGGTAAGTGAGCACCATCCATGAACACCTTCAACAGTAGAGAATTGCAGATGAGTTGCCAGCCAGGTCAAAGGACTAAGATTGAGTACCTACCTCATTTCCTTTCTCATTTTTCTGTAATGTGGCAATCTGTAAGTGATCACAATGAGCCACCCCTTTGTCCATTACTTGTGCTCGTCATCGACCGAGGAACACTCCATCGAGCATCCCATCAAGAGCTGTCACTGAACCTGCATGCTAAGGCAGGGACACTGTGTCCCTTAATAACCCACCTCATGCGCCAGTAATTTTATCATTTATAAGCTACCTTGCTGTCCACGTCGAAACAAAGTACTGACTTGAACTGTCAAGCACTGCTGCTTGGCGGCAGACTTAGCGAAAATTACGGTGACAGTGATCCGTACAGACCTATAACTGTACCTACCCCAAATAAAAACACGGGACCTCAAATATAAATAGACTGGGGCTTTCTATCTGTAAAGGAATTTTCAATATATAGTACATCCGAATATTACCCCCTACAATGCCACAAACTTCACCTCTTTATTACATTAGTACAGAAGTATAAATAAATTATCAGGGTTGCCCTATTCAAGGAATTTTACCCCGCGTCACGTGCGGAAGAAAAGACGATACTTAGTAAATAAAAATACAATTATTGCAACTCATCATGTAATCACTGTAAAAGGTTCAAATCTTAAGTTTTATGGTTTTGGACACTTTTGTTGTCACCACATTATTATAACATTCCTTAAACGGCATTAAAATACTCGACAAAAATCCTTTCCAGATAATACAAGCACAAAAAAGAAAGACGTTCTGCACGTTGCCCACATCACCCTCAACCTCCCACGGGATCTTGCTACTTTCCCAACTTTCCCAACATAAAAAGCAACCTAGCTACGATATTCAGAGATGCAGCTTTACACGAGAATTAGTTTTTAGAATCAGTGCAATAGTCTCAGATAATTATAGATGAAAAACTTAAGTCAATGACCTGTTGTATGTGTGAGTAATGTGTGCGAACAGACACATTCACGACATCATTGATTCTGTGGAGGCAGGGACGAGCGCTGGCCTGGGACGCTACTCGCGCCGACACCATGGCTGCGTGCTACCTCCCAACGACGCGCAGGCATGCCGGCGCGGCGGCGGACACCCGAGTGCGGGTAAAGATGACCAAATACCAGGTCTCGGCACCCGGTACAAGTTCGTCGCATTTGGCGTCGAGACACTGTCCGTGGGGCAAGGGCGCACGTGGGCTCTACAGAGCTATAAGCAAACGCCTGAGGGAGGCAACAGACGACCCTCGCGCCGGCAGCTTTCTCGCACAAAGACTCGCAATTGCGATACAACGCGGGAATGCGGCCTGCGTGATGGAGACCTTACCTAAAGGTTCAAATTTATATTAATTTTTCAATTTTAGGCTATTTTATTTTCATTAAGTTTATTTTAAGGTAGCCTTAGATAATATTTTTATCAATACTTTTGTAATCATTTACAAAATGAAATATTTCAATTGACGTTCCAAATTAGTAAAATGACTTAAGTCCCATATCAGTTCTGTGCACTACTACATAGAACAGGTCATTTACTTAAGTTTTTCACCTATACTCGAACAAACAGAGTAAAATTAATCTCTTTAGAACACCATCATTGATAATTGTTGGTGTAACATCACCTAAAACCATTACCACGCATCTTCATTGTTCCTAGTATTGGGCTAGTGCCGCAGGAGCACTGTAGGCAGTATCCTGCTGCACGGCGGCGTGCCCGTCACCCGTGCGGGTCCTCGAGCGTGCGATGGCCCCCGGAGGACCCGCAGCCCCGGCCGTCCCCGGCGCGCCGCGTTCCGGCATCCACACGTGGATCCCAACGTGCTCCATCAGCTGTTTCTTATTCGTAAACTCTGTCTTTCAAATAGCACAAGGAAAGGACTCCCCATGGATTTGCTTGTGTATATTTAAAGTGCGACAAGCAAACTCGGTGCGACTCGGCAAAATCTCCCCTTTAAATGCACTACAACATGTTGTTTACGTCTAAATCTTTGCTGACAGACATCGCAGCTGTAAGGCTTCTGCCCCGTATGAATGCGTTTGTAAACAGAAAGGTAAGACGAATCCGCAAATCGCTTCTGACAGACATCACAGCAGTAAGACTTCTACTCCTTGTGGATGAGTTTGTGACGATTTAAATTTGGGCGTCGCGTGAACTGCTTCTGACAGACATCGCAGCTGTAGGGTTTCACCCCGATGTGAACACGTTTATGAACATTTAAGTGCGCGCTTTGCGAGAACTGCTTCTGACAGACATCGCAGCAGTAAGGCTTCTCCTCCGTGTGGAGGCGTTTATGAACATTTAAAGTCGACTGTTGAGTAAACTGCTTCTGACAGACATCGCAGCAGTAAGGCTTGTCCCGTATGAACGCGTTTGTGAACAGAAAGGTAAGACAAATCGGCAAATCGCTTCTGACAGACATCGCAGCAGTAAGACTTCTACTCTTTGTGAATGAGTTTGTGACGATTTAAATATGGGCGTCGTGTGAACTGCTTCTGACAGACATCGCAGCTGTAGGGTTTCACCCCGGTGTGAACATGTTTATGACAATTTAAGTGCGCGCTTTGCGAGAACTGCTTCTGACAGACATCGCAGCAGTAAGGCTTTTGCCCCGTGTGGATGAGTTTGTGACGATTTAAACTTGGGCGTTGCGAGAACTGCTTCTGACAGACATCGCAGCTGTAGGGTTTCACCCCGGTGTGAACACGTTTATGATAATTTAATTGCGTGCTTTGCGAGAACTGCTTCTGACAGACATCGCAGCAGTAAGGCTTCTCCCCCGTGTGGAGGCGTTTATGCCGATTTAAAGCCGATTGATACGTAAACCGCTTCTGACATACATCACAGCAGTAAGGCGTCTTACCCAGGTGACTGCGCATATGGATAGTCAAATGACGCCTGTGTTTAAAGTTTTCGTTGCAAGTTCCGCAGCAGTAAGAGATCCCTGGTGTGTCAGTGGTATGGGTCTTCTTGTGCAAAGTCAAATAACGCTTTTGCGAGAACTGTTTCGTACAAACATTACATTCATAAAGTGTCTCTTGAGTGTGAATTTTTCCTACTATTTTAACTGTTTTACTATAAGATTCATGTGCCTTATTGTATGATCTGTGGTCTGGTGTCACACGCAGCGTGCTTGTGGAGTATTTATCCACTAGGGTGCGATCCAGGCAGACAGAGCAAGGCCTGAGCATGAGCATAAGAAGCTCCTCATTGCAGTCGCCAGTAGCTGCCGGCTCCTCCTTGAGGTACTCTCCCGAACAGTCACTACTGGCGCAGGAGTCTTCCAAGCTGTTGTTGGTGTCGTCGCTGCACTCTTGCTTCACCATGGCCTGCTCTGCACCGCCAACTGAAACAGAAATAATATTCTCAAGTGATGGCCACTGCATTGATGCCACAAAAATGTGTACCACTTGGATTGCTTGCGGGTCAACGAAATCATATCTTATTTAATTATTATGGAGAGAAACTTGTAATAAAAATATTGAATTAATAAATACTTAATATTAGAGAGAAAACAAAACAACATCTATCTGGGGGCATCTGTAGTGGGCCGCGTCAACAAGCGGAGCAGTGAGAGCTGACCTGGCGGCGCCGCGGCGTCGTCGCGCGACTGCGGCGGCTCCTGCTTGACCGCGAGCTCCGCGCGCTGCATGCCCCGCACCATACAGGACATTGGCGCACACTGCGACCACCGCACAGGCATTAACACACGAACTATAACCACAGCGCGTCTTGATTGCGCACGGGCCGCACTTCACACGATCACCGGCCGGCAGATAATAGAAAATATAGAAATGGCTTGTGACTGTGAAGTGAAACAAAGTTACATTGACTGACTTGACAGCTGAACAGCTGTAATTTGACCATAGAGCAATTGTTAAATCTACTTTTTACAACTTTTCCATGTCGGATAGACAAGGGGATCTAAGTTTTTACAGCCAAGTCTGATGTGTACTGGAATTTTCTACATAATGATCAGTCAGCTTAGTCAGCTTCTCACACCACCCGTAAGGCGTTACCCCCTGGCACACTATGCTTCTTGCGCTGCTTATCCTCCTGTCACGGTAGCAACACGACATTCACTTGTCGTTTCCAACAGTCGTCGAATGAGTGGCAGTCAGAAGCTATAATGTACACTGCAGGGAACTTCGACAAGGAGCAGACAACAAATTTTCACTTACTGCTTGATATTTTGATTACGTGCTGTTTAGCAAAGAAACAAGTTAATTTTGTTTTAAAAGTACCCGTTTATCTGTTTGCTAATGCATGGCAAGACTTAGTGTTTAAGAGGGGCGTCATCTGTTGAGTAGAAGCAAAACTTAACCTTCTGGTTACAGGGATCAAACTTGACTTGTCTATTTTTGTCTAATACGACAAGGAACGTAAAAAACATTAAAAAGCAAATGGGTCATCTGACGGTAAGTGAGTACAGTTGCAAAACTTCTGAAAAATTCTGAATTATTCCGGAATACTTCTGGGAAAGTTTCTTTAAATCAGAATTATTCAAAATGAATTTAATTAAGATTTTTTTTTTGCTGAAAAATCGTATTTTGCATCGATCGTCGATCGTCGCCGCCGCTGCGCTCCTCGAGTCGTGCGTGCAGGCAATGGCGGTGCGGGGTGCGGTAAGACGGGAGATGCTCCCCGGAGAAGTTTTCCCTCGCCCCGCGAGAAAGATTCGTACCCCGCAATCGAATGTTTCCGCGGAATATTTCGCCTGAATAATTCAATGGGAATAAACGTGTTTGTTTGTGGTGTGGTGGGTGAGTTAATTATTGTTCAGTGGCACATACGTAAGTAAAATATAAATGTTTATTTTATTATAAATGGAATTGATTAAGTATATGTTGATATTTTTATAGGTAGATAATTATGTTAGCCTGCGATTAACAGGATTTTAATTCTTTTGTTTTTAGGTCGGTACCTACTTATTTCGAAATCGAATGCTATTTTGGAACCAATGACGCGACGTTGTGTGTGCTTGAATTGATGCGACGTGCACTCACAACCATAAACTTAATATACCTACCGCTCACAACATAACTAAAATAATCTATTTTACAACTTCCAAGCGCGAAATAGGTAGTAAGGTCGATTTTCCTGGTTTTTTTTTGACAGTTGAAATATTCCCAAAGCTTCGGAATATTTCCGAATACTTCCGAAGTATTCAACGGGAATGATTCGGAATTTTTCCCGCCAGCATCTATATAAGTGAGCACTACCTATGAACACCTTCAACAGTAGAGAATTGCAGATAAGTTGCCAGCCAGGTCAAAGGACTAAGATTGAGTATCTACCTCATGCGCCAGTAATTTTATCGTTAATCAGCTACCTTAC
The DNA here is from genome assembly GCA_949127965.1 of Pandemis corylana. Classification (NCBI taxonomy): domain Eukaryota; kingdom Metazoa; phylum Arthropoda; class Insecta; order Lepidoptera; family Tortricidae; genus Pandemis; species Pandemis corylana. Next base: position 2,727,738 of record OX421875.1, on the reverse strand, counting down.
TCTCCACGTCGAAACACAGTACCGACTTGAACTGTCAAGCACTGCTGCTTGGCGGCAGACTTAGCGAGTATTACGGTGACAGTGATCCGTACAGACCTACAACTGTACCTACCCCAAATAAAATAGACTGCTTTCCATTGGTAAAGGAATTTTCAATATCCGAATATTACCCCCTACAATGCCACGAACTTTACCTCTTTATTTTTATCACATTAGTACAAAAGTATAAATAAATTATCAGGGTTGCCCTATTCAAGGAATTTTACCCCGCGTCACGTGCGGAAGAAAACACGATACTTAGTAAATAAAAATACAATTATTGCAACTCATCATGTAATAACTGTAAAAGGTTCAAATAAATAATAAATAAATCTTAAGTTTTATGGTTTTGGACACTTTTGTTGTCACCACATTATTATAACATTCCTTAAACGGCATTAAAATACTCGACAAAAATCCTTTCCAGATAATACAAGCACAAAAAAGAAAGACGATCTGCACGTTACCCACGTCACCCTCAGCCTCCCGCGGGATCTTGCTACTTTCCCAACTTTCCCAACATAAAAAGCAACCTAGCTACGATATTCAGAGATGCAGCTTTACACGAGAATTAGTTTTTAGAATCAGTGCAATAGTCTCAGATAATTATAGATGAAAAACTTAAGTCAATGACCTGTTGTATGTGTGAGTAATGTGTGCGAACAGACACATTCACGACATCATTGATTCTGTGGAGGCAGGGACGAGCGCTGGCCTGGGACGCTACTCGCGCTACACTAATGTAGTACCAGTTATATCGCAATACATACCATATGGTCATAAGATTGACAGCGTTAAAGACAACATAATAGTAGCTGATGACGGCTCACTAGGAGGAGGAATTGACATACTTGTCGGGAACGATTACTACTTCTCGCTCGTTTATACCAGGAGAATTACAATCAAGCAGAACTTATACCTAGTGGATTCCAAATTAGGTTGGATTCTGACAGGTCAGCTGAACCTAGAAACTGATCAACCAGAGTTTGACGTCATCACATACTTTCAATCAAATACCTTAAATAAATTAAGTAAACCAGACTTGCCTCTAGACAAATACGATATGAAAGTTCTGTGGGAACTAGAGTCGATAGGTATCACAGATTCACCGAAACTTACCCGGGAAGAGGAAGCGATCAGAAACTTCAATGAAACCACCCAACTTGTAGATGGAAGGTACTCATACTCATACTCATACTCATTTATTCGTAATAATTATAGTTATTACATGTCATTTTTATCATTATTTTCAATACAATAGCCTTGGAAGGAATACCCTCCTAACTTACCTTCGAACTACGGCATGGCTTTCGGTCGATTGACAAACCTCATCAAACGGTCGGATTCTAAGTTGCTACAATCATATGATCAGACACTTAAACATCAGCTGGATAACGGAATCATTGAAATAGTACCTGAAGGTCAATACAAACAAGATAAAGGAATACCTGTTCATTATATCCCTCATCATGGGGTGCACCAGCCAGATAAACCCACGAGGATAGTATATGACGCATCTGCAAAGGGCAAGGATAGCAAAAGTCTGAACGACTGTTTGTATTGTGGACCTTCCCTTGTAGAAGACCTCACAAGTATACTTATTAGATTTAGGACCCATAGAATCGGTTTGACTGCAGACGTAGAGAAGGCGTTCTTACAAATCGAAATCCAAAAGAAGGATAGGGATGTTACCCGATTTTTATGGGTCAAAGATATAACTAAACCAGTCACACAGGATAATTTGCTGCAATTACGGTTTTGCCGAGTTCCCTTTGGAATTATCGCTAGTCCGTTCCTCCTAAATGCAACTATCAAACATCATTTATCAAAAACTAACAAACTGAAGGGAATGATAGATAACATTTATGTGGATAACTTAGTGACCGGAACGGAGACACTTGAAGAAGCTATCGACTTGTACAAAACATCCAAAGAGGCATTCAATAAGATCTCAATGAATCTCAGAAGTTGGAGTTCCAATAACAAAGAATTTATACGTCAAATTCCAGACAAAGATGATAAGTCAATCATCAAAATTCTTGGTTTAGATTGGCATGTCGAAGAGGACAAGCTTAAATTACGACTGAAAGATCTAAAGGAAGCAAATACGAAGAGAGAAGTTCTGAGAAACATAGCCCAAGTTTTCGACCCCTGTGGATTTGCTGCACCTTCGTTGCTGCCAGGAAAACTGTTTCTGCAAGATCTGTGGAAAGAAAAGAGCGTTAAATGGGATACAGTGCCACCATCAGAACTGACCTCTAAGTGGAAGGAGATAAACACAAATTTAGAAGACATAACGGATATTTGTTTGCCGAGACACATTGAAAATTCGCAAACACATGATAATAATCAGTTGCACTGTTTTACAGATGCATCCACAAAGGCTTATGCAGCCGTTGTTTACTTAGTAAGCAACAAAGGGAAAGGATTCATAATAGGAAAATCAAGGCTAGTACCCATCAAAGAAAAAGAAAATCTAAAAATTCCACGGTTGGAGTTATTAGGAGCTGTTATAGGAAATCGACTCCTTAAATATGCCGAAAGCACGCTTCGCTTGAAGATCGCTCAACAATATATCTATGGACCGATAGTCAAATAGTCATCGAGTGGATTAAATCCGAAAAACTGGTGACACCTTTCGTGACCAGACGAGTAAACGAGATAAAGGAAAATAAAAAATTGACTGTACGATATGTTCCAACCGAACTTAACCCAGCAGATTTAGGGACTCGACTCGGCAAGTCTAAGGCAGAAAAAGCATATTGGCTAACAGGACCTGACTTCATTCTACACAAAGAAAAAACATGGCCAGCTTACAGATTTAAAGAGCTTTCTTTGCTGTCCCGGGAGGGTCTGTCTAGGACAGAAACATTAGTTAACCAAGAAGAAATAGGAATCCAAGTCACTCCAGAAAATTCGAATCAGCCACGGCATGAACGCGCAGTAGTCGAAGAAATAAAAGCTCTACAAAAACAACACTTTCCGGACGAGTTTAGTGGAAAAACTACTCACCTTACTCGAAACCTAGGCCTATTCACCGATGTAGATGGATTACTAAGATCAGAAGGACGAATGAAAAATGCAGATTGATCATACGATATGAAACATCCTATCCTTTTACCGAGACACAGCGACTTTACCAATAAAGTAATCAAAGAGGTCCATGAGAGTAATTACCATGTGGGAGTACCTCATACTTTGAGTTTAATAAGGAAACAGTACTGGATACCAAAGGGACGCGCCGTAGTTGAGAGAATTCTGAAAAGGTGCCCTCAGTGTGTTAAACACGGAGGCGGTCCATTTGCACTACCAGCGACTCCGGCATTACCAGCTGAACGGGTGAATTACAGTTACCCGTTCACTTACACAGGATTGGATTATCTTGGCCCTGTATTAGTCAACACAGAAAATGGTACCCAAAAGAGGTGGATATGTCTTTATACCTGTCTAGCAGTGAGAGCCCTACACCTAGAGGTCGTCCACAACATGACTGCTGAGGAAACACTCCTCGCTTTAAGGAGAATGATCTCGACAAGAGGTGTTCCCGCTGTTATTACTTCAGACAATGCTCAGCAATTTAAATTAACGGCTGAAGTCCTTACTAAACCGTTCTGCATACAAAACAACATAAAGTGGAGATTTATTCCTCAGCTAGCCCCATGGTATGGAGGTTACTACGAACGGCTAGTGGCGCTTGTAAAACATTGCATGAAAAGAACCCTGCAAAAGAATCTGCTAACTAAACGATAACCAGCTATTTACTATCATAAAAGAGATAGAAGCTGTTCTGAACACGAAACCGCTCACATGTGTTGATTCTGAACAAGACCACATCCTGAGGCCTTCTGATTTCCTAACAATGTCTAAATGCCTAAGCCCGGACGTAACCATTGACGACGTGACTGTACAAGGAACGATCACGAAAACCGACCTAATCAACAGTTGGAAAAGAGGTCTTAGAATACTAGAAGAATTCAAGTCTATGTTCGTGAATCGTTACCTGTCTAGCTTACGGGAGCGATACAGACACGCTCCGAAACAACCAAGAATTAAATCTAAACAGAAACCCGTCGTAGGTCAAGTAGTTCAAATCAAAGGTGATACTTCGAACCGTCACAGCTGGAAGGTTGGAAAGTTAACAGAACTTTCAAATTCGGGTAGGATTGCCAAGGTCAAAGTAGGAAACACTGAATTCACACGTTCAGTAGCACAACTATATCCTCTCGAAGTCGAAGACGAAGTCTGTGAATTATTTTGTGAAGAAAGCGAGCCCTTAGCAAGTGACAGTTTTACTGATGAAAGCCAAAACGTCATACGTGACGATGACGAATCAAATGATGAAACCTGGGAAAGGGAAATCGAGCTCAATACTGATAACGAGGAACCAACCCAAATAGAAGAACCTGAAATGGATACAGCTGAGAATAATCAGCATAGACGGACAACATAGAGGACACTTGAGATTCAAGACGAATCATATATCGAAAAATCCAAACGTGCTGCAGCCACTCGAGCCCTGGAGAAGATCCGGGAGTGGACGCCGAATTTATTCACTTTGTTGTAACTTCTCGCCGTCGGGAGTGTCGCGACGTCACGCGAATTCTCCTGTGGCAACACTACTGTGACGTAACGCTGCTGGGAGAACCCCGCAGCGGCCATAGTTGTGAGTATGTTCAAGCTAGTCAATTTTCTGACAGTATTAAATAAGTTTATTAATAGTGTCCGGCTTTAACCCATCCATATGACTTCATATCGAGCTCTACATAGAAAGCTAAGTATTATCTAAGTATTATCTAAGTATTATCTAAGTATTATCTAAGCATTATCTAAGTATTATCCAAATGTCTAATCATACTAAATAAGTATTAACTAAGTTCCTACGTGTTCAATCGTCCTACGTGCTTAAGTGGTCCCAAGTATTAACTTGTGTCTAAGTATCTTAAGTGCTTTATGCCTAACATATTTCAACTACTGTGTAATTCTGGATCTAACCCAGATTCATCTAATATGTTCAGACCATTGAATGACTTATATACTGTTTGAACTCATGAGTACGTACTATGACACACACATCCTTATAGCTACGAGAGTCACCCCGGCCGCGGGCTGGGGTGTGACGTATTGACAGAGGCATCACACCATGGTGGTGTCGTCTGTACATTAAAGCCGCAAGGGTCCAGTAAGACCAGGCGGTGGGCAGTCAAGTCCCATTACATTAAAGCCGCAAGGGTCCAGTAAGACCAGGCGGTGGGCAGTCAAGTCCCATTACACTAAAGCCATGAGGGTCCAGTAAGACCGGGCAGTGGGCAGTCAAGTCCCATTACACTAAAGCCGTAAGGGTCCAGTAAGACCAGGCGATGGGCAGTCAAGTCCCATTACACTAAAGCCATGAGGGTCCAGTAAGACCGGGCAGTGGGCAGTCAAGTCCCATTACACTAAAGCCGTAAGGGTCCAGTAAGACCAGGCGGTGGGCAGTCAAGTCCCATTACACTAAAGCCATGAGGGTCCAGTAAGACCGGGCAGTGGGCAGTCAAGTCCCATTACACTAAAGCCGTAAGGGTCCAGTAAGACCAGGCAGTGGGCAGTCAAGTCCCATTACAAAAGCCGTAGGGGTCCAGTAAGACCCGGCTGAGGGCAGTTAAGCCCCATTACACCAAAGCCGTAAGTGTCCAGTAAGACCAGGCAACGGACAGTAACGTAGACATACACACCTTAACCTAATGACTCTAAGACCGACCGATGAGATACTTCGGCAGGACTCATTTCCATATTTATCCTGACCATGTGGACGGACAGTGGACAGTCACAACTTGTATGACTTGAATGAATATACTATGACTTTGCTAAGAACTTATTATAACCCGTATATTTAGATCTGGAATTATCTTTCAGTACTGTTGTGAGCCAATCCAGCTATGAGCTGGGACTGTGGCTCCAGGACAGAGGCACCACATACTGTGGTGTCATCTGTCCCTCCTAAACCTACAGATGGCGAAGCAGAACCCGGAAATGACACGAGATACTCCAGAAAGCTACTAAGCAGGTCTGGTGCAACTCATCACCCTCATGTGAGTCATTTCATTTAATTTAAATTTGACGCAGCATATATCGACTATTCAAAATAATTCTGTCGCTACAAGATAATATCTATAAACCCAGGCGTATGTATGATAACACGGCGACAACCCGAGTAGTAAAGATGACAAAATACCAGTGTCTCGGCACCCGGTACAAGTTCGTCGCATTTGGCGTCGAGACACTGTCCGTGGGGCAAGGGCGCACGTGGGCTCTACAGAGCTATAAGCAAACGCCTGAGGGAGGCAACAGACGGCCCTCGCGCCGGCAGCTTTCTCGCACAAAGACTCGCAATGCCTGCGTGATTTTTTAGCAAAAGTTTTGTTTTTCTTAAGTTATTTTTAAGGTAGCCTTAGACTATATTTTTATCAATACTTTTGTAATAATTTACAAAATGAAGTATTTCAATTGACGTTCCAAATTAGTAAAATGACTTAAGTCCCATATCAGTTCTGTACTAGTGTAGTTCTGTACATGAGGTATGTAGTAGTCTACATACCACATGTCATTTACTTAAGTTTTTCACCTATACCTACTCGAACAAACAGAGTAAAGTTAATCTCTTTAGTACACCATCATTGATAATTATTGGTGTAACGTCACCCAAAACCATTACCACGCATCTTCATTGTTGTGTTGTTTGGTGTTCTTCCATGCTGAACTGGGAGCAAAGAAAAAACATAGAATTTACCAGTTGCTTCTCTTCCCGCGCAGATGGTAAAAGCCCATCGAGGGATTGGGCGAAAATCTTAAGGATCATCATGTTATATATAGGCGATGTGGCTAGCAACCTGTCACTGTTTTGATTCCCCTTTCCATCCATACGCCCACGATCATGCTAAGCGTGGTCTTTAGGTCTTGTTACCTTAGGCTCTGTCAACCCCGTAAGGGATAAAGACGTGATTTATCTATGTATGTATATATGTTCATTGTTCCGAGTATTGGGCTAGTGCCGCAGGAGCACTGTAGGCAGTATCCTGCTACACGGCGGCGTGCCCGTCACCCCTGCGGGTCCTCGAGCGTGCGATGGCCCCCGGAGGGCCCGCAGCCCCGGCCGTCCCCGGCGCGCCGCGTTCCGGCACCCACACGTGGATCCCAACGTGCTCCATCAGCTGTTTCTTATTCGTAAACACTTTCTTACAAATAGCACAGGAAAAGGACTCCCCATCATGCTGGTTTTGCTTGTGTATATTTAAAGACGTGTGGCATTCAAACCGTAGCTTACAGACTGGGCAAATAAGCCCCCTAAAGTGTGCTTTAATATGAGGCCTTCGTGTAAATCGCTTCTGACACACATCACAGCAGTATGGCTTCTGCCCAGTGTGAATGGCTTTATGCCGATTTCGAGCTGACTGTTGCGAAAACCGCTTCTGACACACATCGCAGCAGTAAGGCTTCTGCCCCGTGTGGATGAGTTTATGACGATTTAAAATCGATTTCCGCGAAAACCGCTTCTGACACTCACCGCAGCAGTAAGACTTCTGCCCCGTGTGGATGAGTTTATGACAATTTAAATTAGAGCTTTGCGAGAACTGCTTCTGACAAACATCGCAGCAGTAAGGCTTCTGCCCCGTATGAATGCGTTTGTGAACAGAGAGGTTATACGAATACGCAAATCGCTTCTGACAGACAACGCAGCAGTAAGGCTGCTGCCCCGTGTGAATGAGTTTGTGACGATTTAAATGTGGGCGTTGCGAGAACTGCTTCTGACAGACATCGCAGCTGTAGGGTTTCTGCCCCGTATGAACGTGTTTGTGAACAGAAAGGTAAGACGAATCCGCAAATCGCTTCTGACAGACATCACAGCAGTAAGGCTTTTGCCCCGTGTGGATGAGTTTGTGACGATTTAAACTTGGGCGTTGCGAGAACTGCTTTTGACAGACATCGCAGCTGTAAGGCTTCAGCCCCGAGTGGAGGCGTTTATGAAGATTTAACTTCGACTGTCGCGTAAACCGCTTCTGACATAGATCACAGCAGTAAGGCGTCTTTCCCAGGTGACTGCGCATATGGATATCTAAATAACGCTTGTGTTTAAAGTTTTTGTTGCATGTCCCACAGCAGTAAGAGATCCCTGGTGTGTCAGTGGCATGGGTCTTCTTGTGCAAAGTCAAATAACACTGTCTTGAGAACTGTTCGGTACAAACATTGCATTTATAAAGTTTCTCTTCAGTGTGAATTTTCCCTACTATTTTAACTGTTTTACTATAAGATTCATGAGCCTTATTGTGTGATATGTGGTCTGGTGTCACAAGCAGCGTGCTTGGGGAGTATTTATCCACTAGGGTGCGATCCAGGCGGACAGAGCAAGGTCTGAGCATGAGCATAAGAAGCTCCTCATTGCAGTCGCCAGTAGCTACCGGCTCCTCCTTGAGGTACTCTCCCGAACAGTCACTACTGGCGCAGGAGTCTTCCAAGATGTTATTGGTGTTGTCGCTGCACTCTTGCTTCACCATGGCCTGCTTTGCACCGTCAACTGAAACATACATAATATTCTCAAGTGATGGCCACTGCATTGATGCTACACAAATATGTGCCACTTGGATTGCTTGCGGGTCAACGAAATCTTGAGACAGACTTCCACACAGGGTTGATAAAAATCATGATTATTATAAAAAAATCATAATAATCCGATTAATTTGATTTAAATCGGATTTATTTGATTAAAATCAGATTTTTTTGATTTTTTGATTTTCTTGTCTTTTTTTGTTAATTAAATAACCAGTTCAGTTAAATATAATAAAACGGAAACAAACAACTTGCCGGAAGCGGACTTTTTTTCATCGAAATAAACCCACACAGCATCTTTTTTTCTTCCAGACATCTTTTTGTTGTATTCACTCTTTCACTAGTCAATTACGAATGACCGGGCGAAAAGCGAAATGCGTCTCGTGTTTTAGTTTCGGGGAATCCTGGAACCGTTTTGGTACCATGCGTCACGTACTATAGTTTCGGGGTTGCCCCGAAACTGTTACGCTATGACTCGCTTGCACATGTGTGCGTGCCGTAGTGGTCCGGGGAATTCCCTAAACAATTTTGGGCCGATTTGGTTGTAGTAAAAATTTATTGATTTAAATCAATGATTTTTTTGAAAAAATCCCTTGATTAAAATCACGATTTAAATCACTGATTTAAATCAAGTGATTTAAATCATGTCAACCCTGCTTCCACATATTTTAACCTTATCTATATCTATACTATTATTATTATTATTGAATTATAGGCGAGCAGCAGAGTTGCTGATGTGCCTATCTCATAGTCCAAGTTAAAGTTTAAATCAGTCCAGTACAAATATCTAAAAGTTCGCTAGCACTTCACTCATTAAAAAGTCCTTGATTTTATGTAACAAGCCAAGCGTCAAGCGTATTTTTGAAGGTATTTAATGACGGAGCAGTAACAACACTAATAACATAACTCTTTATAATAACTAATATTATAAAGAGGAAAGATTTGTACCTATTTTTGTATGTTTGTATGTTTGTAATGAATAGGCTCAAAAAGTACTGGGCCGATCTGGATGAAATTTGGAACATAGATAGATTATAGTCTGGAATAACACATAGGCTACTTTTTATCCCGGAAAATTGCGTGATTCCCGCGGGATAGCGATAAACGAATTCTACGCAGACGAAGTTGCGGGCAACTGCTAGTTTAGTTATAATCAGAGACTGAACAAATGGGTGTCATTACTCGCAAGAACGTGGACATGACTACAAAGATTAATATATTATTGCCAACAATGACATCCATTTCTTCCAGTTTCTTGCGGCGCATTCTTCTTGGCAATGATGGTCTTTCCGAATGTGCTGGTAGTTTCAAAAAGACATGTAAAAGAGCCCCTGGCGGCCAATTTGCAAAAATAAATTTTCATTTTCATTTTCATTTGTCCGATCTCTGGTTATAATGAAATGAAACTCGAGTGTGAAGCTAATAAAAACTAAAAACTACAGTAGAATCCGGTTATAACGACGGCCAAGGGATCAGTGATATTACGCCGGCAAGGGACCAGTGATATTACGCCGTACTAACCAGACGCCATAGTACTAAACGAACAGACATTTTTGATTTTTATTAATACATTATATTTATTTATATTTGTATTTATTAATAGTTATTTATTTATTAATATTTTGGTGACTGTACAGGTACTAACTTGTTACCCGCAAATTAAGTACTGCCGCAAAATAAACAGTCTCATTGCAGGAGGGGGGTGCGCGGGGCGGAGATAGCTTCTTACCTATGTACAACTTATTTGTAAAAACGTCAACGCTAATCGTTGTAACCGGACAATAGTTTAAAATTTCATCGTTAAAAGTGGTTGGTCGTTGTAAGCGGATTCGTAATAAACCGATGTACTTTCATGGTGGCTCATATTAAAACCAGACATATCCCTATCTTACGTCGCTAAAAACGTTTGGTTGTTAAATGATAAGTCGTACTAAATGGACTATATCACTACACTGTACTAATAAAAAATATTGAATAAACAAATACTTCTAAGATTAGAGAGAAAACAAAACTACATCTATCTGGGGACACCATGGTAAAGCTAGTTGCAGTGGGGCGCGTCAGCAAGCGGAGCAGTGAGAGCTGACCTGGCGGCGCCGCGGCGTCGTCGCGCGACTGCGGCGGCTCCTGCTTGACCGCGAGCTCCGCGCGCTGCATGCCCCGCACCATACAGGACATTGGCCCACACTGCGACCACCGCACTGGCATTAACACACTAACTATAACCACAGCGCGTCTTGATTACGCACGAGGCGCACTTCACACGAACACCGGCCGGCGGATAATTGAAATGGCTTGTGACTATGAAACCAAGTCACAATACTGATTACATTGATTTTATATTACCTATACTAATGCATAGATACTGTTTTTGAAATATTTTTTACTTCATATTTATGGCGTAAAGACAATAAATAACAGCTAAAGCGCGCGACAATATCAATTCTCTGATTTAGACAGTAAAATGACAGGCATGACAGCAACAGCTGATAACTAACCATAGAGTAATTATTTTCTATGTTTCTATAACGGAAAGGCAAGGGGATCTAAGCTTTTACAGCCAAGTCTGGTGAACGTGTCTGAATTTACAAACTTTACCTCTTTACAATATTGGTACAGAAGTTTAGATAAATTATTAGCGGGGCTCTTATTCAAGGTATTTGTCCCCGCGTCACGCGCAGTAACGAAAAAGACGATAGTAATTAAATCAGTTTGTCGAAAAAAAACATTTTTAATTAAGTAATTGTCACCTGTCCCACATGTGAACCAAATTTTAAGTCAGTCGGACCAACCGTTAAAAGAGTTCCCTCCTGCGTAGACGGGCAGACGGTCTTGGCTGGGTGACCAGAGCTCCACTGCCCTATTTTTGTATTGTTATCCAACCACCTCAAGTATGCAAAATTTCAGCTCACTCGGTTGAAGATATCTGCTTCAAATTGGGTCGTAAGATTCCTCCCGGACAAACATACTTTTACATATTACATACACACAATACATTGCAAGTTAAATTAAAGAATATATAATACAATTATTGCTAGATATTTCTCTGTAATTGCTAGTCATTTTTCTTCTGGTTTTGGACACACTTTATTGTAAGCAAATTACATTCCTCAAACGTCTTAAAAAACTCGTCAAAAATCCTTTCAAATACAAGCACGAAAAAACCTCAGATGTTAATTACAGTATGAAAATCAGTACAGTAGTCTCTTAGGTAACTTCTTACCTACCTATGTTCATTCGAACAGACAGAGCGTTAGGGCACTCCTTTTAGGTGTAGTTCTCTCCAGGCCAGGAATCAGGTTCGTAGAAGAACTCAGTATGATGCTCAATAACTTTAATACTTAATCATAAACTAGATAGATAGTCATTTGACAGATATGTAGGTATGTCACACGTGTTGCCGCCTTGACTGTACGATGCAGTCTAAATCGCCGCGCTCCGGGGATGAATCGTGTCGTCCTCGTGACGTCACCACGGTGTGCGCTGGGCAGCAGCCGTGACGTATGTTGTGGCGTCAATACACAGAGTAAAGTTAACCTCTTCACTACCCTATCATGACAATACTATTGGGGTCGCCTAAAACCATTATCACGCAACGTCACTGTTTTGAGTATTGGGCTAGTGCCCCGGCAGAAGCACTGAAGGCAGTATCCTGCAACGCAGCGGCGTGCCCGTCACCCCTGCGGGTCCTCGAGCGTGCGATGGTCCCCGGAGGGCCCGCAGCCCCGGCCGTCCCCGGCGCGCCGCGTTCCGGCACCCACACGTGGATCCCAACGTGCTCCTTCAGCCGTTTCTTATTCGCAAATTCTTTCTTACAAATAGCACAAGGAAAGGACTCCCCATGGATTTGCTTGTGTATATTTAAAGTGCGACAAGCAAACTCGGTGCGACTCGGCAAAATCTCCCCTTTAAATGCGCTACAACATGTTGTTTACGTCTAAATCTTTGCTGACAGACATCGCAGCTGTAAGGCTTCTGCCCCGTATGAATGCGTTCGTGAGCAGTTAAGGTGGACTGTTGCGAAAACCGCTTCTGACACACATCGCAGCAGTAAGGCTTCTGTCCCGTGTGAATGCGTTTATGACACATTAAAGTAGACTGTTCCGAAAACCGTTTCTGACACACATCACAGCAGTATGGCTTCTGCCCAGTGTGAATGACTTTATGCCGATTTAAAGCCGACTGCTGCGAAAACCGCTTCTGACACACATCGCAGCAGTAAGGCTTCTGCCCAGTGTGAATGATTTTATGCCGATTTAAAGTCGATTGATGCGAAAACCGCTTCTGACACTCATCGCAGCTGTAAGGCTTCTGCCCCGTATGAACGCGTTTGTGAACAGATAGGTAAGACGAATCCGCAAATCGCTTCTGACAGACATCACAGCAGTAAGCCTTCTGCTCCTTGTGGATGAGTTTGTGACGATTTAAATTTGGGCGTCGCGAGAACTGCTTCTGACAGACTTCGCAGCTGTAGGATTTCTCCCCGGTGTGAACATGTTTATGATAATTTAAGTGCGCGCTTTGCGAGAACTGCTTCTGACAGACATCGCAGCAGTAAGGCTTCTCCCCAGTGTGGAGGCGTTTATGAAGATTTAAATTCGACTGTTTCGAAAACCGCTTCTGACATACATCACAGGATAAGGGCGTCTTTCCCAGGTGACTGCGCATATGCATTTCTAAAGGACGCTTGCCTTTAAAGTTTTTGTTGCAAGTTCCGCAACAGTAAAAGATCCCTGGTGTGTCAGTGGCATGGGTCTTCTTGTGCAAAGTTAAATAACGCTCTTGCGAGAACTGTTCTGTACAAACATTGCATTTGTAAAGTTTCTCTTGAGTGTGAATTTTTCCTTCTATTTTAACTGTTTTACTATAAGACTCATGAGCCTTTTCGTGTGATCTGTGGTCTGGTGTTGCACGCAGCGCGCTTGTGGAGTATTTATCCACTAAGGTGCGAATCAGGCGGACAGAGCAAGGCCTGAGCATGAGCATACGAAACTCCTCTTTGCAGTCGCCAGTAACTGCCGGCTCCTCCTTGAGGTACTTTCCTGAACACTCATTACTAGCGCAGGAATCTTCCAAGCCGTTGTTGGTGTCGTCGCTGCTCTCTCGCTTCACCATGGCCTGCTCTGCACCGTCAACTGAAACATATTCTAAGGTTAAAGAGAAAACAAAACAACATATATCTGGGGACACCGCGGTAATCGGAGTTGCAATAGGCCGCGTCAACGTCGTTTCTGACAGACATCGCAGCAGTAGGGATTCTCCCCGTTGTGAACATTAAAGGTCGACAGTTGTGAGAACCGCTTCTGACAGACAACGCAGCTGTAAGGCTTCTGCCCGGTATGAACACGTTTAGGGATATTTAAGTAAGCGCTTTGCGAGAATCGCTCCTGACAGGCATCGCAACAGTTAGGCTTCTGCCGCGTGTGGATGAGTTTGTGACAATTAAATTTGTGCGAAGCGAGAACTGCTTCTGACAGATGTCGCAGCAGTAAGGCTTCTGCCCAGTGTGAATGACTTTATGCCAATTTAAAGTCGATTGATGCGAATACCGCTTCTGACACTCATCGCAGCAGTAAGGCTTCTTGCCCCGTATGAACGCGTTTGTGAACAGAAAGATAAGACGAATCAACAAATCGCTTCTGACAGACATCACAGCAGTAATAACTAATACGACTTCTGCCGTGTGTGGATGAGTTTGTGACGATTTAAATTTGGGCGTCGCGAGAACTGCTTCTGACAGACATCGCAGCAGTAAGGCTTCTGCCCGGTATGAGCACGTTTATGGATATTTAAGTGAGCGCTTTGCGAGAAACGCTTCTGACAGACTTCGCAACAGTAAGGCTTCTGCCCTGTGTGAATGCTGCTACAAGGTTTCTCCCCCGTGTGAATAAGTCATGTGGGTCTTCTTGTGCAAAAACCAAAAATAACACTTTCGCGAGAACTGCTCCATACAGTGGCGTAACTATAACGTTTTGGGCCCGCGGCAATATCGTCTGATAGGCCTCCTTCCTCAATGTAAAGAAGTGATCTTCTGTCCCTTCTGTGCTCTAAACCAAGCCAGTTCGGGGCCTCGTAGAGCTAGGGGCCCGTGACATTTTGCCACTCCTGCCACCCTATAGTTACGCCACTGCCTCCATACAAACATTGCATTTATGAAGTTTCTCTTGAGTGTGAATTTTTCCTACTATTTTAACTGTTTTACTATAAGATTCGTGAGCCTTGTGTAATCTGTGGTCTGGTGTCACACGCAGCATGCTTGTGGAGTATTTATCCACTAGGGTGCGATCCAGGCGGACAGAGCAAGGCCTGAGCATGAGCATATGAAGCTCCTCATAGCAGTCGCCAGTAACTGCCGGCTCCTCCTTGAGGTACTCTCCTGAATACTCACAACTGGTGCAGGAGTCCTCCAAGCTGTTGTTGGTGTCGTCGCTGCACTCTTGCTTCACCATGGCCTGCTCTGCACCGTCAACTGAAACAGTTATAATATTCTCAAGTGACGGCTACTGCATTGATACCACAAATGTGTATCACTCTACTCTACTTTCCCGAACACTTACTACTGGTGCAGGAGTCTTCCAAGCTGTTGTTGGTGTCGTCGCTGCACTCTTGCTTCACCATGGCCTGCTCTGCACCGTCAACTGAAACAGAAATAATATTCTCAAGTGACGGCTACTGCATTAATACCACAAATGTGTATCACTCTACTCTACTTTCCCGAACACTTACTACTGGTGCAGGAGTCTTCCAAGCTGTTGTTGGTGTCGTCGCTGCACTCTTGCTTCACCATGGCCTGCTCTGCACCGTCAACTGAAACAGAAATAATATTCTCAAGTGACGGCTACTGCATTGATACCACAAATGTGTATCACTCTACTCTACTTTCCCGAACACTTACTACTGGTGCAGGAGTCTTCCAAGCTGTTGTTGGTGTTGTTGCTATACTCTTGCTTCACCATGGTCTGCTCTGCTCTGTCAACTGAAACAAAATAAATATTGTAGTGACAGTCAGTGCATTCATTACAAAAATGTAGACTCAAAATTGTTAAATTTGCTTAAATTTAGTCAATTTATCAAGGCCTGAGTATCAAGTGTCTGACGTCCCTGCCCCAAACTACAAGCTGGGTACACCATGGTAATAGTTCACTAATGTTTGAACAAAAAATTATTGACAAATGCATCATTTGACAAACACTTCATTTGAGAAACTTTTATTTTCTACTTAAATATTGACTGTTTGAAAAACTTATAAAACAAACTTAACCTAACCTGATGTGAGCCACACTTAAAGATTTTTAGATTAAAAAAAAAGTTAATAGTTTATCAGATATTAAAGGGTTGTCAAATGAGATGTTTATCAAACATTTACCAATTTGATTTCGGTCAAATGATCGGATACCCATGGTAATCCTAGTTGCAGTGGGCCGCGTCAACAAGCGGAGCAGTGAGAGCTGACCTGGCGGCGCCGCGGCGTCGTCGCGCGACTGCGGCGGCTCCTGCTTGACCGCGAGCTCCGCGTGCTGCATGCCCCGCACCATACAGGACATTGGCGCACACTGCGACCACCGCACTGGCTTTGTCACACGAACTATAACCACAGCGCGTCTTGATTACGCACGAGCCGTAACCGTACATTCAAACTTTCAAACACACTCGGCAAGTGAAATCCGCTGATAATATAAATGGCAATTGATTGTGACACAAACCAATGTCCTGTTTATTTAAGTATACTGTATTTGAAATACTTATTACTGTAGAATAAGATGAAAAGACAATAACAGAATTGAATCGTGCGACAAAACGAAATGAACCTTGATAGAACCTGAGATAGCGTGAACAGCTGATGGGATGAGATTGGATGAGATGAGATGAGCGACTGACTTTAACTGACCATAGTGTATATTATTACTGTTTCTCCTGTAACAGAAAGGCAAAGAAATATAGGCATATACAGCCAAGTCTTATGGCCTTTTTTAGGGTTTTCGTACGCAAAGGCTTAAAACGGGGCCCACGTATTCGATTCGAGATCACTAAGACTTCTTTCGTGACCGAATTATAGAGTAAACGTTTGTTATTTTGAAGAAAACAAATAGTTTATGGTATTTGAAACTGTACAATATTCTTAATTATATATATACATTATTATACGGTAATTGAAAGCTTTCATATTTCAATAAGGCGTAAATACCTGACGATATTATAGTAGCAGCACGCGACAATATTCGTATTAAACTATGAAATTCTCTTTCTCTCTCTGATATGACAACTTGCCTGCCTTGCCTGCCTTTAGTTAGAAGAGAGGTGAGGTGAGGTATAGGTAAGGTGGCTTTTTGACACTTGAACTTGAAACTGATTTTGAAGGAGAGGAGGGCCATATGAAAAAGTTAATTCACCGGATTAAAGGCCAAAATTGTGGTTGGAATACCAAAATCTGATTAAATAATGGATGTGGAAAATTTAAACAGCTGGGTATCTCAACCAGACGTATGTCGGTGCTGTCTGTCCGCGAGCGGATGTTGGGACCTCACAGCGTCTTACATCTCTGAGGCAGGCTTGAAGGAGGTATTTGCGGACATCTTACAAGAATCTTATGGGATATCCGTAAGTTCATATTTATGTACTAGAATATAGAATTCTACACATTATTCTAGCAGAAAATATCATTTTTAAGGTGGTTTGATTGCGTTTTATTTGCCCCTAATCGTAAAGTATTTGCTTTGATATTTTACTTTGAACTATATTTATTTATTTAATAATCATATACATCATTACTGTTACCCAATACGATAGAGGAGTAGCACATTATTTCACAGTGTAGATAATTTACATATTAAATTTTAAAACTAATTTCATCTCTCGGATCTCTCTTTAATTTCGGACTCTGGGAAAGGCAGAGTTTGAATTAGGTACCTGTGGTTTCCCATGAGGCTGACATAGTCACCATTGGTGCACTCAAGCCTCGTTAAAATAATAGATAAAAAAAAAAAATCGTAATAGCACAATACAAATAAGGTAACCTTTGTAATATCTTATAAGTAGAGGTTAGTGAGTTCAATCACAATTGAAACTATGCGATTTGATTCGAATTACTTTGTTAAATTCTTTACATTTACAATACTTGAGATTAAGGAATGGCCTATGTCTAGGAGGGGAGGGGACCGAAACGAACTGTTGGTGTTCACTTCAGGTATGTAATGGAGGTAGATTTATCGGAACCAAAGGCAGAGTCAGAGTTTTTAAATTTGCTTTATCGGTTTAAAAGTGTTGGAGTGGAAGTCGGAACCGAAGGTGTAATAACAATCGGAAGTTCCGACTTAACAGAACTGGAGTTGAAGCTCCGTAACATCCCTGGTTCACTTAGGGCTGGTGGTTGCATGCTCTACTCAATCCTGTTATAGGACTATTAAAAAAAAATTAAAATTTTCAACGATTCAATTAAGGTAACGGGTACCTACAGGCAACAATTAGCAAGATTGAGGGTGTATGGATGGAAAGGGGAATCAAAACAGTGATGGGTTGCTAGCCACATCGCCCATAACATGATTCCTATAAGTTTCGCCCATTCCCTCGATGGTCTATTACCATCTGCGCGGGAAGAGAACTAAGCAACTGGTACATTCTATGTTTTTTCTTTGCTCCCAGACCAGCATGGAAGCAGATAACACAGTTGTGTTTTAACATTATGTATTACGTAGCAGATGGTAAAAGCCCATAGAGGGAATGGGCGAAAATTTTAGGAATCATGTTATAGGCGATGCGGCTAGCAACCCATCACTATTTTGATTCCCCTTACCACCTATACGCCCACAATCATGCTAAACGTGCCTTTAGGTTTTGTTACCTTAGGCTCTGTCTACCCCGTAAGGGATAAAGACGTGATGTTTGTATGTATGTGTACATACATAGATCACGTCTTTATCCTGGGGTAGACAGAGCCCAAGGCAACAAGACCTAAAGGTATTTATGTTTGTATTATCTCATTTTCCAGTTGTCGCACCTCTCAGAATGGGGCCCGAGCAGGCTGGTGTGTGGGCTGTGCGTGGGGCACCTGCGAGAGGCCTCCAGCTTCAAGGAGCAGGTGCTACGGGCCGAGAAACACTTTGCCAACTATTATAACAGAAAGAAAGGTGTGTGGCCGCTAGGACCTGGTGCAAGGTCCACCCGGAGCGCTACCACCGTCTGTCTTACTTGATGATGATGATGATGTGGGGACACCTGGCTGGATCAGGCGGGCTGTCGATCCTCTATGGCGATCATTCAGCCCAGTTCCCCTTGGCTGAAGCCGCCGGTTACTGTCCCAGCAGCGCTCCCACACCGCAACTCTCCCCGAATCTTCGGGTCTTCCTGCCGAACATAAGGACATCTTTTAGTTGGATGTCACTAAGCTCGTCCTCCTCCAGTACGTCGCTCCCGAATGCTTCGCGCCGCGCTGCCGCGTACATGACGCACTCCGTGAGGACGTGCGTGCTCGTCTCCTCTTTCCCGCAGTGCGGGCAGGAGGGGTCGCTTGTTGTCTGTCTTACTTACTGCGCAGAGATCGGAAACCGGTATTTGAAATCAACGGGTTGGGAATCAATGACAATTTGAATTCAGGTGTTTTTGAGGGAAATTAACCGGTTACGGAGGCGGCCCTGGCTGGACCACCAGAATTCTTTTTTTTTTTTTTTTTTTTTTTTTTTTTATATTAATAGGAAGGCAAACGAGCAAGTGGGTCACCTGATGGCAAGTGATCACCACTGCCCATAGACACCCGCAACCCCGGAGGGATTGCAGATGCGTTGCCAACCTAGAGGACTAAGATGCAATGCCTCTTGTGCCCGTAATTTCCCCGGCTGTCTTACTCTCCACACCGGAACACAGCAGTGCAAGCACTGCTACTTAGCGGCAGGATTAGCGAGTAAGATGGTGGTAGCGATCCGGACGGACCTTGCACAAGGCCCTACCACCCGCAATTCTACTACCAGATTGTTGTATTGTCATCTGACTTACAGGGTATGCAAATTTTCAACTCAATCGGAAAGATATCTGCTTCAAAATTGAGTCAGAAGATTCCACCAGGACAAACATACATTCATAAACTCCTTTGTCAGTCTCTCGTTCAATGCTCCTCTCATCTACTCAAAGGTTAACTGGTAGAGATCCCTTGTACGTTCGCCTTTGTGAATATATTAATGTTATTTTTATTTTTTTGTGAATTGTATCTGTTTCTTTATATTTGTACAATATACATACATACATACCATACAAAAAATCAATCAAAGCTTGTATAAGGAAAAATATATATAGAACTAGCTGATGCCGGCGACTCCGTCTGCGCAGAATCGCTATCCCGCGGGAACTGCAATTTTCCTGGATAAAAACAATCCTATGTCCTTCCCCGGGACTTGAACTATCTGTATACCAAATTTCAGCAAAATCGGTTAAGCGGTTTAAGCGTGAAAAGGTAACAGACAGACAGACAGTGTTACTTTCGCATTTATAATATTAGTAAGGATTAGTAAGGATGATGTTTTTATATACCTCACTCGCTACTATTATGCTTTCTTCCATCCTGGTCTAGGAGTAAAGAAAAAACATGGAATTTACCAGTCGCTGTTGTTGAGGGAATGGGCGAAAGTCTTAGGAATCATGTTATAGGCGATGCGGATAGCAACCCACCACTATTTCATGCTAAACGTGGCCTTAAGGTTTTGGTACCTCAGGCTCTGTCTACCCCGTACGGGATATAGACATGATTTGTGTTACTCGCTACACTAGCGCCTCTAGCGACGAATCTATACGCGGCCCTCGTCTCATGATGTAATGTTAAACATTATTTGTCTCTTACTTTTCAGATAGTAGTGAGGAGTGTGAAATCAAGACTGAGCCAGAAATGGAGTGCGGAAGCCCTGGTTATACAGATGAGTTTGAAGTTTGTAACAGAGGTACTTGTAGCGACCCTAGCGCCACCTAGTTGGCTTCTACATTACTACGACGCGCGAGTAGCTAGCGCCAGTTCTAATGACAGCTGTCACATCGTTCTACATCCCGCTAACGAAGTTTCTCAATGCGGCATAAATACAACTTTCAACTCTCTTCCTTCGGACTTCGGTCCCCAGGCATAGCATCTGCCTGGAGAGAGATATCTCTATTGTCATATTACATCATACTAGCGGTTGCCTGTGACTCCGTTTGCGCAGAATTTGTTTATCGAGTTCCCGCGGGAACTATGCCATTTTAAAACTATCCTATGTCACAGTATATATAGATTAGATTAGATTATTTATTCATTCAATAAAAATTACATCATATTGTACATTGTCAATTTTGAAGAATTTAGATTGAAATCGTCAAGAGTAAATTAAATTAAATTAAATAATACAAATCAATTGAATATTACAAAAATGTCAAAATCAAAAACATGACATGAACTTAATAATAATGAAACAATAAGGAACAATTAAATTAATTCTCCGCATATATAAGCTAAAGCAGTAAGGAACCTACGAACAAATCGGTTGAAACGAAACACGCACACAGGCGCGCGCTTTACACGGCCCCTAAGCGGACCTGAGCCTGAGCGGAGTGGACGAGGTCCCCTTAGGGGCCGTGTAAAGGGCGCGCCTGTGTGCGTGTTTCGTTTCAACCGATTTGTTCGTAGGTTCCTTACTGCTTTAGCTTATATATATATATATACTGTGCCTATGTCCAGTCGCCATCAGATATGTCGTAGCGGGCGAGCTCCTCAAATATTGCTCTTATATTTATGACGAACGTGTTCTGATGTTATTAACATTAGGGGGCGTCCATTAATTACGTGAGGTATTTAGGGGGGGGGGGGGGGAGGGAGGGGGTCGAGCCGAATCTTACTAAATCTCACCTGGGGGAGAGGGGGGTCTTGGCAAATATCACATATTTCTTTTTAGCAGAAAATGGTGTAAAACTGCGTGAAAATTAAGTTAAATTAAAGTTGAATGAAAATAAAAAACGTATCTCGAATAAAATATAACAAAATCTGACACAATTATATTTGTCCTAAATTGTGTTATGTTTTTTAATAAATCCAATAGGAACTTTTATACCTAAAGAACAAGTTTGAAAAATCTCACGTGAGATTGAGGAAGGGGGGGGGGAGGGGGTCGAGAAAAATCTTACGACATCTCACCAAGGGGGGAGGGGGGGGGGGTCAAAAATCCCTAAAAATGCCTCACGTAATTAATGGACGCCCCCTTATCGTGTAACGAATTTGAGGAGCTCGCCCGCTACGACATATCTGATGGCAGCTGGACATAGGATAGTTTTAAAATGGCACAGTTCCCGCGGGAATTTGACAAACGAATTCTGCGCACACGCAGGCGCGTCGCGGAGGTTTGCCATGTTACAACCTTGTCTGTTTAAACTAGAAAGGTGTGGCTGACAGATTCATAGAATATTTTATTGAATCAGGCGTTACTTTGCGGAGGTCCACTTTAATGAACTAACAAACATTTGCCTTGCTACTCCGCTACTCACGTGCAAGATAACCAAGCCTGTGTGAAATATATATGTTTTTTATGCACAATCCCAAAAACTGACGCGTTTCGATCCTTCTACGGGATCATTGATCAGTGATTATCAATTTTAATGATAAAAAAAAATATTTTTTCAGAAAACCATCATCCGTCACCCAAATTAGAGGCGAAAGCGAAGAATCGACTGAAATTAACCAAAACACTCAAAAGAAAGAGACACAAACACTTGAAAGTTAAAGGGGAGACAAAGAAAGAAGATTCGGATGGCGATTCAGACACGCCTATATCGGAATTGACAAAAACAAACGAAACAGCGACAATAACCAATGGTGATGTTGAAAATATTGACCTGGGTGAACTGCGCAATGATAAACTGGATATATCTAAAACAGGTTAGTACATAAAACCTTCCATTCATGCGGTAGGCTTATTATCTAACTCGCTCGCAATCGCCATCGTGTTCATTTTGACAGTTCATGTATGGGCTGACAATTGGCATCGGAATCAGCTAGCTGTCACATTCATACAAGAACTGACAAAATGAACACGATGGCGATTGCGAGCGAGTCAGACAATAACCCTACTACTGGTCTGGGAGTTAATGAAACAGTGTGCCAGTACCTTTTCTTCCTGCGCAGATGGTAAAAGTTCATCGAGGGACTGGGCGAAAATCTTAGGAATCTCGCTATTTAGACCTTTGACACCTTTCCACCTATACGCCCACAATCATGCTAAACGTGGCCTTAAGTCTTGTTGCCTCAGGCTCTGTCTACCCCGTAAGCGATAAAGACGTGATTTATGTATGTATGTATGTACAGTTTGATAACTGCGAAGGCGGGCGGGTCGCTAGTAATAGTATAGTTCATACACGACTTATTTGCTTGCTTGTGTTTATTTATCTTGAGTTTTGTGGTAAGTACGCATGTTTTATAGGTTTCAAGAAAACTATGAGGTTGATTTCTGATCTGTCCAAAAATGTAAAAAAAATGTGCGTTTTAAAAAACATACATGACACTATAGACTAATGAATAGGTTTTTTTTTTATTTTTGTAACGTTTTTTTTTTCGTTCCAGGCAGTCAGCCTGGCAGGGTAAACGCAAGCAAGCAAATATCAGAACGCAAACGCGTGATTCTAACTTGTGGCATAGTCCTCCGCGACACCACAGCCTGCCCCTTCCGTCACCACAAGAGCTGGTTCCAATGTTTCTTCTGCCAACAAGATTTCATGCAACTAAACGCACTAAGAAACCACACGAACGAAACGCACTCTGACACCGATGCGGAATTAAAAAGAATAAAACGCTACCCGCGCTCCCTCCAAATTGACATTTCGAATTTGGAATGCCGCCGCTGTCAGTTGAGTTTGACAGATGTGGACGCCATGCGCCGCCATTTCGGGAGCGTTCACGATAAGGTCATTTATAGTGAGTGCATCGCCGATTACAAAGTCGACTCGAGTCCTTACACGTGTCACTTGTGTAAGCAAGAGTTTCACGTATTTAGAACATTGACTACGCATCTGAACGAGCACTACGCGAATTGCATATGCGATGTTTGTGGTAAATCGTTTTTGAACTCGAAGAGGTTGAAAGTTCACAAACGGACGCACGAAAACGGCAACTTTCCGTGCACTGAATGCGGGAAGGTGCTCAAAACGAAAACTTCTAAAGCTAACCACATGGAAAGCGTGCATTCGAAACGTGTTCTCAAATGCCACATCTGTTTTAAACCCATGAAACATTACAACGATAGAATAAAACACATGTCTGAAGCGCACAACATTACGCACAAGTTCAAGTGCCCTATATGCGCTCGGGTGTACAATATAAAGCATTATCTAGCCACGCATATTAGGCAGACGCACGGGCATAAGAATAAGAAATGTGTCGAGTGTGGCATGGCCTTTATAACCAACCATGGGTTGAAAAAACATATGCTGAAACATAGCGGTGAGAAACCGTTTATTTGCACGGTTTGTTGCAAAGCATATGCCAGGAGCTACACGCTGAGGGAGCATATGCGGGCGCATGAGGGGGACCGGAGGTTTATTTGCCCTGATTAGAGGTAAAGTGACATTCTATGGAACTTGCTTACTATGTAAACAAACCGCCATACTGGAATTGGCATTGTTCATTTTTTTTAGAATGCTCCAATTTGAAAACCATTTCGAGGAAAACCATCAATTATCCGATTTATCTTGTCCGATTTCAAAAATACTTTATGATTGCAGATATTTTTGTAAAAGTACTTTGAACCTTTGTTTGACCGAACGACCGGGTTTTTAGACAGAATCCAGCATCGAATGTTTGCCACAAAAATTAAAAAAAAGTTTGGCTACGGCAACTGTCACGTGTCACTGTCAAATCTACAAAACCATAGACAAAGCCGTTTTTTTTATAGCGAGCCGAACGAAGGCGATTGGGATTCTGTCTAAATTCACGAATTATCAAACAGTGAAAAAATATTTATTATTAATTAACAAAGCTACGTAAAAGCATAATATTCAAATTAGTTGCTTGAAATAGTCCATTTTATCAAATAAAGGTGTTAAAAGCACAGCTTAAAAAAAATGAACAATGCCAATTGTCTATGAATGATGAATTTGAGCGTTTTCCAAAAAAAGTCCACATCTACGAAATAATAAGTCAAGAAGCGTATCTAACTAAGCCCGAAAAATCATTCCACGCGAAGTGAACCGCAGGGGGCGGGGCTTAAAATATGTACCGCGCGGCGAATTAGTTCGGCCGGGACGCTCGAGCCGTTATTGTGACGTTGTCATTGTATTTTTGCGGTAATACATTAGAAAAATATGCCACCGTGTTGTGTGAAGTGGTGTAGAAGCCATTCAGATATGAAAAATAGAGGACTCACCTTTCATATGTATGTAAATAAATATTTTAGGACACCATACTTGACGACTCTGGATGCATGCGATCCACGCACCCTTCCCTTACCGCAAGTAGGCGGGCACAATCACGACGCGCGGACTAATCGCGTGCAAGTATTGTCTATCGGAGTGGCAGGTGTTACGTTTGCACTGCTTTTAGTTTGTGTGCGTAAGTGGAATGACAATCGAAGCGGCAACTGTTAGGGAATTACGCTTCTTGACTTATTATTATTCGTAGGTCCACATGTAATATTTTTTCAGTTTAAATATTTTGGGTTTTTCTTACTCAGAATCGTTCTATCGATTCTTATACAAGAAAAAATGAACTGGAATAGAAATTTTGGGACACATTTTTTCTTGTATAAATATAAGGATCGATACGGTAAACGATTTGGAGTAAGAATAACCCAAAATAGTTAAGTTTTAGGAAAACTGACCATGTGGATTTTTTTTGGAAAACGCTCATGTTTGTTTACATAGCAAGTTCCATAAAATAACACTTTAATTGATTTGCTAGTTGTCAACAGATGGCGCTACTGGCGGCCACGTTTAGGGAAGGTCGATAAAAAAAGTGTTGGAGGAATTAAAAATTGTTCATAGCTGTTGCCTGCGACTTCGTCTGCGCAGAATTAGTTTATCGCTATCCCGAGGGAACGCGATTTTCCGGGATAAAATGTATCCTATTGGGATCGGAACTGTCGATACCAAATTCCGACTAAATCGGTTCAGCGGTTTAAGCATGAAAGGTAACAGATAGACAGACGGATACACTTTCACCTGATTTTTGAAAGCACATGTAAAAATAAATACCACTCGAATATGGTGGAAAAATTTATCGGATTTTGAAATACGAGTAGATAAAAAAATACAGCATTTAATCTGGCCAACAAGTCAAAAGCGGTTTTGCGCTGAACTTTAGTAACAATACAGAATTTTTTCGACTTTCTAATTTACCAAAATTCTTTGGTTATATTCTTTGGTTAGTGGTAACAAAAAAGTTTCAATACAAATAAAGGGTCGTGTTGGGAGACTATGTTGAGGCTTAGTTTCGTTCAGTACATACCAGCAAATTTATTTCCAAATGGGAATCGCTAATAAAATGTACAATTTTTTTTTAGAAACGCTCTTTTAAAGATGCTCATTTATAAAAATGACACACAACGGCCAGTGCTGTGCCGGGTGTTAAGAATCCCAAAGTTGTTAAAAGACTTTCATTTTCAGTTTCCGATACTGTTAATTGCCATTTTTTTCTTTTCAGATGCAAAAACAACGTGGAGAATGCCACGAGTTACACCCGAAAGTTACACAGAAAACCGCCACCTGAGATCCAACATCACTTTAGTTTTGAAAAACTCCACCGTAGTCCCCTTCAAACATATAAACAAGTACAAATACACTTGCCTGTATTGCGACAGTTCATATTTATTTTTCAAGCAACTAAAAACACATTTAAGCGACAAACATAGCGATTTAACCGAAAAAGAAATATCTCGAAGCCTGAAAACTCCCAAAAACTTGATAAAGGCCGAGGTCAGCGACATAATGTGCAAACTATGCGGAAACACGTTCAAAACCATAGACAACTTAATACACCATTTGGTTTTGAATCACAACAAATTATACCACGACACTCCGAAATTCAAACCGTCGCACGGCATTCTGGGTTTCGATTTGGCATCTGAAAAATTTAAATGCCACGTTTGCAGAAAAGAGTTTAGATTTTTCAAAAATTTAAGCATACACATGAATGATCACAGCGCTAATTTTGTCTGCCATTTTTGCGGTAAAAAGTTTTTATCCGACCACAGACTACACGCACACGTCAAAATGCACAAGGAAACGGATATAGAGTGTAAGTTTTGCGACAAAAAGTTTCGCACGACGTCCGCTAGGGCTTACCACGTCAGAAAGGTCCACAGTAAAGCTGTCTACGCGTGTCCAGAGTGCGATCAAGTGTTTACGCAGTACCAGAAGCGCCTCCAGCATTTAGTAAACGCGCATAACCTCAAAAAACCGGAATACAAGTGTGACATTTGCTTCAAAAACTACGCGAGCTCGGGAGGTCTGAGCGCGCACGTGCAATATTCGCATTTGAAAAACAAGGAGTACCCCTGCGAGATTTGCGGGAAGAATTTCGGCTACAAATGGACTCTGAAAAAGCATTTGACCGTCCATTCTGGAGCGAAAAATTTCGAGTGTAAATTTTGTAGTAAAAAGTTTGCTGAACCGTACACTCTCAAAGTGCATTTGAGGATACACTTGAACGAGAAACCGTATGTCTGTGCCGTGTGCAAGGCGGCCTTTGTACAAAAGTGCAGCTTGAAAAACCATATTCGAGTCCACCACGCCAATTCCGGTATTGACTTGAAAAAGTTATAAAAATTAAAAGTTTGCTGACGCTAAACTGTTTTTATTTAACACATCTACTAGTTTTGTAATATCTACATTGAAGTTCAGATATATACAAACACTATGTAGCTTGGTCCGTTACAAATAAAATCAACCTTCTTAAAAAGCGACATCTAGTGTCGAGTAGACAAACTTCGGAGCCATGCTCACTTCAGAATAGCATAGATGGCGTTGCACCAGACTAACTTCTGCCCAAGCTAAGTATAGTCCACCTTCACAACTAGTTAAGAAAAAACACTATCCCTTATTTGATAACTAGTTATCAAAATGGAATAAAAAGTGGCCTTTCTTAACTGGCCTCCCTCGGCCCCCGCGCCCTTCCCACCCCGCGCGTGCCAGAACTCGTTTAAGCTGTCGCGCTATACTTCCTTTTGTTTTTTCCATGGCGTAAAAAGCCGCATACTCATACACAAATCACGTCTATATCCCTTACGGGGTAGACAGAGCCCGAGGTAACAAGACCTTAAGGCCACGTTTTGCATGATGATGGGCGTACAGGTGAAAAATGAAATCAAAATAGTGATGGGTTGCTAGTCTCATCGCCTCTAACATGATTCCTATGATTTTCGCCCATTCCCTCGATGGGCTTTTACCATCTGCGCGGGTAGAAAAACAACTGGTATATTCTATGTTTTTTCTTTGCTCCAGCATGGAAAGTAAATTAAAAAGCCAGTCACTTCATATTTATTATTAGTGTAGTTTAGTTAGTTATCTTCCAAAACTTACTCCAAATCCTTCAGTTCACTCTGCTAGGCTGTGGAATCGGTTACCGACCTCCATCAGGCAGTCTGCCTCCGTGGCGTCGTTCATGGAGGGTGTTAAATTGGAAATGGAGTAGGTAATTGCTGGGAAAATAAATCAGAGCCAGATTAGTGGGCCGACCGATGCTGTCGGTGGTATCAAAAAAGAGGCTTTATTTCTAAACAAACAAATCTTATATACTAGTTTTACAGCGCCATCTCTGATATTCCTAATTAATTAAAACAAATTGTAGTTACATGAAAGCTTATGATCTATACGTCTGAAGTGGTTCCATCAGGATTGACCTAGATGGCGCCACTTGAGTTATTCGTTAAATAAATTTAACATACTCCCCGCCCCTGACCAGCTCAAAGTTGCTATGTCCTAAAGAAATAATAATGATTTAGGTAATTAATTTAGACATTTATATCGTGACTAAGGCTTAAATGACATAGCATGAGCTGCGTCAAAGGTTGTTTTGATTGGACGGTGTTTTCATTCAATATTGTGTTGTTATCGTTATCTCATTATGTATAGGCATCTAATTTAATTGAAAGTGGGGTAAGTAAGCTATTTCAACACAATATTATTAAACAACGTCCAATTTATAGAAGTATGTTGGTTCAATGAGCAAAACAAAAGGTAAAAATTGTTTAATTTTGCACTATAAATATACAAACAATTTATAAACTAGGTAGGTAAGTAAGTACTTAAATTTATTCGTTTTTTATTGGTAATGGACAAATCGATACGAAGCTACGTTTTATTGTTCCCGTCGAAGTCTTGAGGAGGGCTACTCGCGCGACGTTGTCTTGTCCCGGCAGCGTTCGGATGACGCGGGCCAGCTTCCACTGACATGGCGGCAGGCGGTCATCCTTCACCAGCACGAGCGCGCCCGCGGCAAGGGCGGGCCCCTTGCTACTCCTCCACTTTGTGCGTTGCTGTAGGGTGCCGATGTAGTCCCTCGACCATCGTCTCCAGAAGTCTTGCTGCAGCTGTTGGAGTTGTTGGAAATGCGTTAATGTGTGACTTGGCACCTTGGCATAATCGTAGTCTGGTAGTGATGTGGGAGTTCGTCCAATTAAAAAGTGGGCTGGCGTTAGGATGGGAAAGTGGTCACTATCGGAATTAGGTATTTTACATAATGGTCTTGAATTTAATATGCCCTCAATTTGAGTAAGAACCGAGGCTAGCTCTTCATAGGTAAGTAGTGATGTGCCTAAGACTCGTTTCATGTGATATTTACAATTTTTTATAAAAATTTCCCACGCGCCGCCCATGTGGGGGGTGTACACTGGTATAAATTTCCAATTAATACCTTCATTAGCACAAAAAGTCGTTAAATCGCTAGAATTATTCTGTAAATATGTATAAAGACTTTTAAGTTCGTTATTTGCCCCATGAAAGGTAGTGGAATTGTCGCTTACCAAGTCCTTCGGTTTACCTCGTCGCGCAATGAACCTACGTAGGGCTGTGATGAATGCTGCCGACTCTAGACCTGAAATTAATTCAATATGAATTGCCTTCGTCGCGAAACAAATAAACAGGGCTACGTAACTTTTATAAATTTTGTAACCACGTCCTCTTCGGTCCCGTATGTTAAAAGGACCCGCATAATCCAAACCAGTTACGTGGAAAGGAGGGGAGGGGGTTACTCTTTCGGGGGGTAAATCACCCATGATCGGTACCGTGGTCGCTGGTTTAGCCCTAAAACATTGTACACACTCTCTCACGACCCTTGTTGCTAAAACCTTCCCCTTGATCGGCCATACTCGTTCGCGAACTGAAGAAAGCAGTAACTGTGGTGGTGCGTGTAACAGTCGTCTATGTTCTGATTGCATAATGAGTTTAGTTAGTACATGGTCGCTATCTAGTATTAGTGGGTGTTTTTTGTCGAAATTAAAATGTGACAACCCTATGCGCCCGCCCACGCGCATTAAATTATTTATCATAAATGGTTTTAGACTGATTAATTTAGAGTTATGTGGCAATGGTTGTTTATTATTAAGAAGTTTATACTCTTTTGGAAACGCTTCGATCTGTGAAAATTTAATTAAAATGAAATTTGCTGACTTTAATTCCTCGCAAGACAAATACCCTGATATTTTATTATTCGGATCTCTAGTGTTTTGTATGAAACGTCGCATGTACGCAAATACTCGAATTAGTTTTGTGTAACTTGAGTATCTTTCGTAAAGTATTTTTATGAATGGTGTTTGTGTTTGTGTGGTCGTTGCATTGCAGGCAATCTCCTTTTGTATTTCGGGTATAATGGCTTCGTTTAGTGAATTAGGTTCATTCTTATATACAGGCCACGTCGAGGGCTCATATTTTAGCCATGATGGACCATTAAACCATAAGGAATTGCTTACAAGCGTTTTCGGTGGAACCCCGCGAGACAGAAGGTCCGCGGGATTGTCTGCAGATGGTACCCAACTCCAATCATCAACATTTGTCAAAGTTTGAATTTTTGCTACTCGATTGTTTACAAATTGATTTAATCTTTGCGCTGGGGATCGAATCCACGCTAGGGTGACATTCGAATCGGACCACAAATAAACTTTATTTATTTTACATTTTAATGCATCTTTTACTTTCGTTACGTGAGTGGCTAAAAGCAAAGCAGCACATAATTCAAGTCTAGGTATTGTTTGAGTTTTTATGGGAGCTATTTTTGATTTTGCACACAATAGTTGGACCTTTGTTTGTCCCTGTATGTCAACTGATTTTAAATAAATTGCTGATCCGTATGCCCGCATACTGCTGTCTGCAAAGCCATGGATCTCTAGCATGATGTAGTTGTCAATTAATATTTGTCTTGGAACGCGTATTGAATTTATAGAAGAAAAATTAGAATAAATCTTTTCCCATTCTATTTTTAGATGTGTTGGTAACAAGTCGTCCCATTTTGTACTGTCTTTCCATAATTGCTGCATAAATATTTTTGCTGTTACTATTATGGGTCCTAACAAACCAAGGGGGTCAAATATACTTGAAATTATCGATAAAATTTTACGCTTTGTGAATTTGCCTGACAATTGTTGATGTTCGATTGGGTACAAAAGTTCATCGGATTCCTTCGACCATGCTAGGCCCAAAACCTTGTGAGTTTCGTCTCCGAACTTTGTGATTGATGAATCGTATGTGTGTGAGTTATTTGTGTGAGTGTGTGTTACCTGTTGTAATATTGATGCAGAGTTGGATCTCCACTTTCGCAGCTTAAAACCCGCGCCGCGCAGGATGCTGTCGACCTGCAAGGCTGTCTGGACTACCTGGGTCTCGTCCTGCATGCTATGGATCCAGTCATCCATCCAAAACTCGTCCTTGATAGTGGCCGCAGCAGCTGGAAATTGTTTTTCATTTTCGTGAGCTAATTGCCGCAAACAACGGGTAGCTAAGTGAGGCGCCGCTCTTAATCCGAAACTCAGTGTCGTGAGTACGTATGTTTGCAACGTTTGGTTATTTTCTTCGCGCCAGAATATACATTGTAGGTATCTCTGATCAGGGTTTATATAAATGCAGCGATACATTCGTTCTATATCCGCACTAATTACATACCTAAACCTCCGAAATCTTATTAATATATTAATTAATTCGTCCTGTTTTATTGTTCCTTTGTATTGAATGTCATTTAATGACCGCTTTGTATCTGTCGGGCAGGAGGCGTCAGTCACGACTCGGATTGGTGTAGTTGCAGACGGCCGAGTAATCGCGTGATGAGATAAAAAATTTAATGGGCTATCATAAGCATTATTCAACTTAATCATGTGGCCCGTTTGCTCCATATCTCGCATGAAATCTACATATTTTTCTTTAAATATTGGGTCCTTTGCAAATTTTTGTTCTAGTCCTATAAAGCGTTTATAAGCAATATTTCTCGAATTACCTAATGTACTGGGGGAGGCCTGCAAGGGGAGTTCAACGATAAATTTACCATCAGACGAGCGCTTGTGAGTTTTCAAAAAAATCTCTTCGCAAATATCATCATCATGTGGTAATTTAAGTGGGTCAGTCTTGTCAGTGTTGTCCCTACATTCCTCAATCTCCCAAAATCGTTTCATTTGATTATTTAAAGTGAGATTAATTACTGTATTACGTAACTGGATTGGTAGGCATTTTATTTTACCTGACAATACCCATCCAAGACGTGTTCTTTGGAGGACAGGCAGACCATCACCTAATTTATGCTGGCCAATACATAACAAGTTATAAAAATGTTCGGAGCCCAGTATCATATCGATCTCGCCCGATGCATAAAACGCATCGTCGGCAAGCTTGAATCGCTCAGGAATGCGTAGGTATTTCGCGTCTAAAGATTTATAATTTAAACTACATATAGTCGGCACAATAAAACAGGACAAATTTAGGTAAAATTCTTGCTCGATTATAGATTGTATTGTTAGACTACAAGTATGAGTTATGTTGGTTGTCGTGTTGTTAAAACCTATGACCTCTAAATTTAATTTGGTTTTATTGAGGTTAAGTTTTGAAAAGGCTTCATGTGTAATGAAGTTTGACTGTGAGCCAGAATCGAGTAAAATACGCATTTTATGCGGTTGATTATCATTATCAAAAACATTAATCTGAGCAGTCGACAATAAGACTATTGATGAGTCGTGCGTTACCATGGTGATTGGTTCGCCACGTGGATTGCTCGTAATGCTACTGCTAACCAAACTGTTGATGACTGACTCGTGGCGCTGAGGTTCGGTTTGATGTTGCATAGCAGGACGGTATGGTATTGAACAACTATGTTCATTGTTCGTACCAGGTGTGTACATCGTCATTTGACGTGTACTCGTATCGGTATTAAATTGATTAGGCATTTGGTTATGTATATGTAGTAGTGAATGGTGTTTTCCCTTACACGTTCTACACATACTAGCTCGACAATTCGGTAATAAATGGTTAGAACCTAGACAGTTCAAACATAATCGTAATTTTCGGGCTATGGAACCTCGATGATTTGGGGTTTTAGATAGGAAATTTGGGCATTGGTTAATGTAATGGTTATTTTTACAAAGAGGACACTGGCTTGGCTTATGCGTGTTATGTGTGGATGTTACCTTGTGGTTATTCGAGGACGTGGTTACCAAGGTCCTCCTGCTGGTGCTCGAATGAGGGTCACTCGCCCCACCTGCTTCCAGCAGATCGGCTCTTGTGCGCAGAAATGATTTGAAATCCTGTAACGAAGGCAATTTTCTTGAATCAATTTTTTCTTCCCATTTGATTTGTAAGGGTTTTTCTAATTTGGAAGTCATAAAAAATATCACTATAATATCCCAGTCCTCTGTAGGCACATTTAATGATTTTAACGTTCGAATATGCTTATTAATATTATCTAGTAAGCCCCTGAGGCCCCGAGCTGTTGATGGCACAGTGTCGATGTTGAATAAAGCTTGTAAATGGTTGAACACTAGCAATCTAGGATTGTTGTACCTTTCGCAAAGCATCTGCCACGCGATCGCGTAGGCATCGTGCGTATATTCAAGGGAGGTTATAACTTCAATTGCACTACCTTGGAGGCAACCGCGTAGGTATTTGTACTTTAAAATAGGTTTTAATGAACTTTGATTCACTAGCGCATCGAAGGTATCACGGAATTCTAACCACTGCTTTGTATCACCGTTAAACGTTGGCAAATTAATGTCAGGAAACTTACATTCGCTATAGTCAGCTGAGGTATCCCGATTCGGCGTGGCCAGCGGCGTGGACTGCGCGCTACTGCTCGGCGGCGCGTTTTGACCTATTATGGCTTTAGCTCGAGAATATAAGGCGAAATAATCATTTTCAAATTCCTCACGCTCGGTCGCTTGGATTTCACAATCGGCACAAATCAATTCTATTTGATCCTGTATGCTTTCGAATTCTGTAAATATAATAGGTAAATGTGCTACGCGTGATTCTAATTCTAACAAAGTCTCCGCCTTTATATTCTGGACCTTTACAGTTTCTAGAAATTTTTTAAACAATGTTAATTTTCGTTTCTTAGTGCCACGTTTTATCTTTAACTCTCGCAAGTCCACGTGCTCCAGCCCTCTTGCCTCGCTAATTGATTCCTCTGAATCGGACATTATTTGATTGATTAAGTACAATAGTTATGGAATACTAATACAGCCTCTCAAGGTCAAGGAAAGAAATTTGAAATAGGAAAAAATGAAGGGAAAAATGCCAGCCCACTTGCCTTTTTTCGTCTTCAATGCTGCGGCGCGATGCTTTGTTGTAGGTATGCAGCTTTGGGCCGCTCCTGGCTTGGTGTTTGATGGTGCTACCACGTGGCGTGTCAGCCATGTGCCGCTTCCCCAGGTTCGTCGGTGCGCCGGTGAGACTTCTTCACCAGCTCTGTCGAAATACGGTGTACTCCTCACCGTATCCGCGTGGACTCCCTGCTTTGCCCTTCGTATAGGTGCTGGCGATGTCCACGTGGAACGTGCTTCCTTTCCTCGTGCCCGCGTGGTTGTAGACAGCTCGACTGCTGCTTTTACGCCGTTGGCGGCGTAAACCCTGGACCGTTGAGCAGCGAGGATGGTTGCTAGGATCACGTCGGGGTCACCACATGTTAAATTGGAAATGGAGTAGGTAATTGCTGGGAAAATAAATCAGAGCCAGATTAGTGGGCCGACCGATGCTGTCGGTGGTATCAAAAAAGAGGCTTTATTTCTAAACAAACAAATCTTATATACTAGTTTTACAGCGCCATCTCTGATATTCCTAATTAATTAAAACAAATTGTAGTTACATGAAAGCTTATGATCTATACGTCTGAAGTGGTTCCATCAGGATTGACCTAGATGGCGCCACTTGAGTTATTCGTTAAATAAATTTAACAGAGGGCTTGAGGTAGATGTGGCTCACACCATCTCCGTATTGTATGCGTGCTCATATTGTATGTAGTGTGTATGTATGCATGTGTGTAATGATGTTTAGTAGTTTATTTTTGTATTGTTTGTTGTATTTTGAGATGTACGCTCTATTGTGGCTTGCACTATATGGACATTTTAAACTCGCTCTTTGTCGGTCTCTTAATGCTCCTCTCATTTACTCATAGGTTAACTGGTAGCCCTGGAGATCCCTTATAGTGATAAGTTCGCCTTTGTGCATACATTTAAGGTCTATTCTATCTATATCTATACTAATATTATAAAGAGGAAAGATTTGTACCTATTTTTGTATGTTTGTAATGAATAGGCTCAAAAAGTACTGGGCCGATCTGGATGAAATTTGGAACATAGATAGATTATAGTCTGGAATAATACATAGGCTACTTTTTATCCCGGAAAATTGCGCGATTCCCGCGGGATAGCGATAAACGAATTCTACGCAGACGAAGTTGCGGGCAACTGCTAGTCTTCTATATAAATAAAAATGAATTGCTGTTCGTTAGTCCCGCTAAAACTCGAGAACGGCTGAACCGATTTTTCTAATTTTAGCCTTGAAATATTCGTGGAAGTTCAGGGAAGGTTTAAAGTTTAAACCTTAAACGGTGAGAAAATATTGAAATTTAGAAAAAAAAACGGGAGCGAAGCCGCGGGCAAAAGCTAGTTTTACAATAAAATATTTAATCTTATAGCAGCCACATCAAATACAAGAAACTTCACCCATACGCTACTTCTTTATTGCGATACCTTAAGCTGAACCTAAACCCAATTGAACGAAAGTTGCTTTTGCATTGAAGTTTGCATGAGCGTTTTCCAAGAAACAAGTCTACATGAACATTTTTTCCACAATTTAACTATTTTTCGTTTTTCTTACTCAGAATCGTTTACCCTATCGATTCTCATACAAGAAAAAATGTGTCACAGATTCTACTAACGATTTTTTTTCCTCGTCACATCCATTTATAGTTATATTAAAAAAAGTGAATCGAAATTTTAGGACACACTTTTTCTTCTATGTGAATCGATAGGGTCAACGATTCTGAGTAAGAAATACCCAAAAAATAATAATTTTTTTTATATAAGAGGGGGCAAACGAGCAGACGGGGGGATATATAGGTCGTTGACATCGAAAAGGCGTTGAAATAGCTTTTCGGTGTTAAAAATAACGAAGGATTTGCACAAATAATCCGCAAGAAGTTTGCGTCACTTTGTATCATATCATTGCTTTTGCATTGCCAATCTATTCCATATTCTACCCAAGTACTATCATGAATCAAGAATACTTATTTCTTGTTTTTTACCGATATAAATTAAATTTCTAAATGTCACTGTCACAAACGTGTAGGGGTATAGCACGTCAAAATGACGAGGATCCGGGTTCGATACCCGGCCATATCTTCACTTTTCGGATTTCTGTGTTCTAATTTTCAGTGACATCTAGAAATCCTCAAGGTTACAAAAACAGGGTGAAACAAATAAAACAACACCATAAAACCTACTCAATTTGTTAATCATCTTCAACCGCTGCTGTATATTCTTCAAACGGTCAGTATTGGACAAACACTTCTTCTTCTCCCCGCCTTCCCTCTCCTTATACGTTCCCTTATGCAACCTCCTCACTAACTTCAACTCAAAGAACTGTTTCTTACACCTTTCACACGTCAACCTAGCGCCGATTTCACTTATATTTTTTAGAAACACATATTGCATGCTGTGACTGTTTTTGGTGAAGAGGTTGCACGTCTCGCATATCTGTATGGTAGATGTGTGGTGGAATCTATGGCACAGACGTTGGTGCTCCTTGATCTCTATGGCCGTGGAGACGAGGTCGCACTGCATGCATTTCGTTTCCACCAGATGCTCCCTGATATGGTCGAGGCGTTCCTCGTCAGAGTCAAAGCCTGAAACAAAGCAATAAGGCAAGTTACCACGAAATATTCATGTGTAAAAACGGGACTCTATTACTAAGATTTCGCTGTCTGTTCGTCCGTCCGTCCGTCTGTCACCAGACTGTATCTCCTGAACCGTGAGCTGGAGTTGAAATTTTCAGAGATGATGTACTAATATTATAGACGCGAAAGTTTGTAAGTATGGATGGATGGATGTTTGTTACTCTTTCACGCCAGAACGGCTGGGGCCCTTGGGCGCATAAGCATTTGGGGCCCTTTTGGAAAGTTAAAACCTAATTATAATAAAAAAAAATACTAAGTACGATTATTATAGGAATGGTCGGTCCTTCGGGGCCCCCTGAGAATGGGGGCCCTTATGGTGAAGACGGTATTGTTTGTATGTTTTTCAGGATTGTTATAAAACTAACCTAACCTAATCGACTGCCTTCTGATTATCAGGTCGGTACTTCCTTGTACCTGAAAATACCGGCCTGTTACCGTGTACAAAATGGCTGGCAAATATCTGTGGGCTTATTGTCTAACTCGCTCGCAATCGCCATCGTGTTCATTTTGACAGTTCTTGTATGAATGTGACAGCTAGCCGATTCCGATGCCAATTGTCAGCCCATACATGAACTGTCAAAATGAACACGATAGCGATTGCGAGCGAGTTAGATAATAAGCCTAATAGGCCCAATTTTTGAAAAGTGATATAAATCAGCTTATATCTCCAAAACTACAGCTCTAATCAAAGTTGGTATTGATTAGTTCACAAGGTTAATGAGAGCTGTTGTCTTCTATGCTAGTTTTATTTCATATTCAGCGCAATTTTTCACCACTTTCGAGTGGTATTCTCACACATGTGCGATTTTTGAAAGCACATCACTTGAATCATGCTAAACGTGGCCTCTAGGTCTTGTTACCTTAGGTTCTGTCTACCCCGTAAGGGATAAAGACGTGATTTACGTATGTATGGGAAATTATTGCCTCCTGATAACCCGACCAATGCATTGGCATTGTTCATTTTTTTTAAGCTGTGCTTTTAACACCTTTATTTGATAAAATGGACTATTTCAAGCAACTAATTTGAATATTATGCTTTTACGTAGCTTTGTTAATTAATAATAAATATGTTTTCGCTGTTTGATAATTCGTGAATTTAAGACAGAATCCCAATCGCCTTCGTTCGGCTGGCTATAAAAAAACGGCTTCGTCTATGGTTTTGTCGATTTGACAGTGACACGTGACAGTTGCCTTAGCTAAACTTTTTTTTTTTCATTTTTGTGGCAAACATTCGATGCTGGATTCTGTCTAAAAACCGGGTCGTTCGGTCAAACAAAGGTTCAAAGTACTTTTACAGAAATATCTACAATCATAAAGTATTTTTGAAATCGGACAAGATAAATCGGATAAATGATGGTTTTCCTCGAAATGGTTTTCGAATTGGAGCATACTAAAAAAAATGAACAATGCCAATTGTTATAACACTTACCTTTGTAACACAAATGACAGTACACAAGCTCATGATAATTCTCCACATGCTTCTTGTAGCTGTGGTACTTCAGCCCGCACTTGGCGCACGTCGTGTGCATCCGCTGCTTATGGTTCCACAGCTCGGGGGAGTGCTTCATCAGATGCTGCTTCAGCTGCAGCCGGGACGTCGAGATGAACCGCTCGCAAAACTCGCAGAGCAGCGGCCGGGGCTTGCGGATCTTGATGTGTGTCATGTCGTGCTGGATCAACTGGAACCTGAGAATTTGCGTTCAGAATACCTTTTTCAGGGTTACATACCCATGGGTAGGGTTGCCAACATTTTTTCAGCAAAATACAGTGTTTTTCAAAATAAGCTATTAAAAAAATATTGTATTTTAACACATAAATTGGAACACATCGAAAAATCCGAAAAGTAAAGCTATGGCCGGGAATCGAACCCGGATCCTCGTCATTCCGTGACCCGTGCTATACCCCTACACCACCCAAAGCAGGTGGGTAAGCTCTCGAATTTTTCTATCTGTTATCAACTGTCACGTGACCTTGTTACTATGCGAATTTTTATCGCCAAGCGTCATCTGTTTGAATGATGTGTCTGTACCACACAATTACAAACTCCCGTGGAACATCTACTGCTCACCAGGGACGAGAGAAGACTGTTTTTCAAATGATAGGTACTATCAAATGATTCAAGAATTTTTACTTCATGATTTTTTATGTTAAGTACGGTTTGGTTTTAAATTTTTATACCTACGACACTGAAAATTAGAACACATAAAAAATCCGAAAAGTAAAGCTATGGCCGGGAATCGAACCATCCTCGTCATATAATTCAACGCACTTACCTTGTTGAAAAAATTTGCTGACACCTCTTACACCTGTACATTCCTGGTTCCACCAGCTCATCAAAATGCGTGCTGGGACATACATCTCCATCATCCTTTAATTCATCTTTTGAATCCACTTTATCAACCTCTTCAGCTTCAGAAGCTTTAGTTTCCGTCACCTCTGTACCAACCCAAGGCTCATCAAACAGATTCATATTAACTTTACACTCTTGAGTTAAATCCTTCAGCAGACTCATGCTAGAATCACCATTGGCATCGGTATCATCTTCGAATCTTAATCTGTTTCTTATTCTACTTTCCGCTTTATGCATCTTTACCGAATCTACATCAATAACTATTCGTAAGTCTTTTAATTCAAGTTTAGCTTTATCTGTTGCTTCATTCTCATGAGTTTTCTTCTTAATTTCTTTAACTTCTTCATGTTTAGCTTTGGTCATCTTGTCCGTGCTTTCGGGTTTCACATTGTGCGTGTGTTTCATGTGATCATTTAGTTCGTTTCTTGATATGAAGTAGAATAAGCATTCGGTGCACTGGTGGGCCGATTGTTTTAAAAGTGGGATGATTATGTGTTTCGCATTGTGAATTAAAATATCATACCTGAAATAAAAATTGATGTGTTAATACTTTTTATAAAATTTCTTAACAACACTGAAAATTAGAATACATAGAAAAATCCGAAAAGAAACTATGGCCGGGAATCGATCCTGGATCCTCGTCAATCAGTGACGCGTGCTATATATTCTCCTACACCAACCATGGCAGGTGGGTAAGTCTTCGAATTTTTCTGTCTGTTACCAGCTGTCACATGGCCTTGTTACTATGCGATTTTTTATCGCTAAGCATCATCTGTTTGAATGATGTGTCTGTACTACTTACTATACTTTTTATAGCTAGGCACTAGTCAGCAAGCAATAACTGTAAATATTATTGTTGCATATTGTGGCCTAAACAGATTTAAAAAAAAAAACTTAAATTAAATACTTCCATACTGGTCTGAGAGCAAAGAATTAACATAGAATGTACCAGTTGCTTCTCTGCCTGCGCAGATGGTAACAGCCCATAAAGGGGATTGGGCTAAAATCTTACGAATCATGTTATAGGCGATGCGGCTAGCAACCCATCACTATTATGATTCCCCTTTCCACCTATATGCTCATAATTATGCTAACCGTGGCATTTAAGTCTTGTTACCGTCTCTGTCTACCCCGTAAGGGATATAGACGTGATATGTTTAATAATAATAATAATAATAAAGCTTTATTTCCACTTTCAAAATTTTTAAGTTGTTTCATTGTTGATACATTTCATTTTTTACGTTTATATTTATTTATAGTTTAAACTCTTTTGTCGAGTGGCCCCCCTAGGGTAAAAGCCTCCTCCATCCTTTTCCAATCTTCTCTACTTTTGGCAATAGTCATCCAGTCTTTTCCTGCCATGGTCCTAACGTGATATGTTTATGTGTATGTATTTATAAAACTATAAGCATATATAAATTTGTGCAGCATTCCTTCATAACCAGAGCATCTGGCTCTGGGGTGGGGATGCTGCATGAATTTTGATCTCTGATCCTCTTGAGTCCTCCCATGAGGCTGACATAGTCACGCCTGTGTACTAAAGTCTCTTTAAAATATAACAATAATGCAAAATTTGGCCTTCATGTTTTGTTATCTTAGGCTCTGTCTACCCCTTAAGGGATAAAGACGTGATATATGCATGTATGTGTTATATCTGTGGTAGGTATACTCACTTATTCAGGAACACTTTGTCACAGAATTCACACTGTTGCATGCAGTAAGACTTCAAGCCATTTTCGGTGTTTGAACAAGACTTGGTCCCTAAGAGCGTCAGAGGGACATCATCATCGTCATCATCACTGCTTATTGTGATGACTTCTAGCTTCCGTTTGTTGCCCATTGTCACTGAAAAAAGATAGCAAAAACATTATCATTGAACTGGATTTTTTAACTAAATTTGAACCAATTTTCAATTTGTTGATATCCAATTTGGTATCCAATTGGAACTGAATGATGAGAAAATATATTTAAGCAGAAAAGATTATCGGTTTAATGAAGCAGACGAAATTCACGAGCTGTAAGTAATTTTCTGCTGCAAAATAAAAAGATACGAAATAAACAAGTGAGCTTCTTTTTCATCAGACTTCGTGTAAATTTCATTTTCACTTTCAAATTCACAATATAAATTAAATTTCGACAAAGTAGAAAATAATTTCGTTATGTTTAGTAGTAGAAGATGGAATAAATAATAACCCATTAATTGAATTAGGGCGAAAGTAAACATCGAAAGTAAACGTTGGTAAGTACATACCTCAACAGCTAAGCCTTTGCGAGTTATTTTACTACTAGGTCATAATTACCATTATGGAATAAAATTAAAAATCAATAAATAATAATTCAAACATTTTAATAATTTACGCACAACCAATCAGACATTTTTTATTGCATTTGGTTTTTTTTCCTCGACAACGACCACAGATTACTAATGAATGTGTAGCTAGATGGTGTGATTGTTTGTGGTCGTAGTGCTGTGCGGTGCGGTGCACTGAGTCGAAAGTATGAAGCCGTCTCTACACGCTCTCTGAAATACAATTCGCATTACCTCGATTAGCGAAATCAACCGGTTTAGTACCGCTCTACCATAAAGGCGTATTTCGCTTTTTTTTGTTAAAAAAAATAAGTAACGCCTTTAACCTGTCAAACTCTGTTTTGGTTTTCATGTCGTCGAGTCAGCTGGTCAGCTGGACGCTTTTATTTTTCAGATTTTTCTTATAAGAATCCATCAATAATTAAAAAACAAACGATGGTAATTTGAAACAGCATTAATTTAACATGTATATGATGTATTGGGTTATAACTGGATATTAAATATGCTTACAAATATTAAGGTGTTTATTGTCACGTTTACTAGAATTTTTGATATTTTAGGACCTGAAAACATTTGCTGAGGATGACTTTGACCCAAAAAAATGGATTAATAGAGCTTGGGGCACCAGTGGGAGCCAGGAGAAAGAGGTTATCTATCTGTCCATATATTTGGGTGTATGTTTTGTAGCTAGTAATATAAATAAATAACTTCTTTATGTCAATTCCAGGTGTTTGTGGCCAACACATTGTCCAGGCTGCAGCTCTACATGAAACAACTGACTAACTCTCTCGACGAAACAACCA
The DNA here is from genome assembly GCA_949127965.1 of Pandemis corylana. NCBI lineage: Eukaryota > Metazoa > Arthropoda > Insecta > Lepidoptera > Tortricidae > Pandemis > Pandemis corylana. Next base: position 2,685,304 of record OX421875.1, on the reverse strand, counting down.
CACAGGTACCATTTATTTCCCATTCACAACGTAAACATAAATGCTTGTCCGGAAGTGATCACTTTTAACCAATAAGACTGTCTATTGAACTACCCTGTTTTTTTTGCTGCACTAAAACTAGTAGTTTTTGTTAAAAAAGTTTGTTTTTTTTTTTTTTTTTTTTTTTATATTTCTGCTTCAAGGCAATCTGTTTTTCAACAATAAGCCGCTTCTCTGTTTGATTTCTCAGTTTTTATGTTTTCCTCGAGAGCCCTACTTGTATGAAAACTCTTTTCACACGACTCTCTTGATGTCAAGTGGTAAATCTTTTATGTAGGCTCGGTATGTCACTTCTTTTTAGCCGGGTATGGTGAAGAGCGCCCTCTCCACTCAGAGCGTGTGCCAGTTTGTTTACATGGACGGCCAGTTTCTCCTGGTATTTCAGGCTGTTTTGAGCTATTTCCTGCCGAACTGTTTTTATGCCGAGGTCGAGGTATATGTATCTATTACTTATACAATGAGGGATGCTAAGCATTGTTCTCAGAGCTTTGGTCTGGAATCTCTCCAGGATATCTATATTACTGTTGCTGGCCATTCCCCACAGTTGTATTCCATAAGTCCAGATTGGTTTTATGGTAGTTTTGTACACTAGCATTTTGCTGTTAGGATTTAGTTGTGATTGGCGTCCCAATAACCAATTCAGTGACCGCAGTTTTCCATCTAGCTGTTTGCGCTTAGTCCAAATATGTTTTTGCCATGTTAGTTTTCTGTCTAGGTGCATGCCTAAGTATTTTGCGTTATTATCTTGTGGGATAACTTTGCAGTTTAGCGTTACTGGTGGACATGTTTCTCTCCTGAGTGTAAATGTTACATGTACCGATTTGCTCTCATTGGCTTTTATTCTCCAACGCTTCAGCCACGTCTCAACTGCTGTCAGGTGGTCTTGCAGCTGTGATGATGCCATTTCTGGGTTGCTATGAGTCGACAGTAGCGCCGTATCGTCAGCGTATGTCGCAGTCGTAGTGTAGTCAGTTGTTGGGATATCTGCTGTAAAAAAAGTTTAAGTAACATCAATTTCTTTGATTAGGTCAGGGTTTCTTAAACTTTTTGCAGTCACGGACCACTTTCACAATTTAAACAACTTCACGGACCCCTCTCAAAAAATATTTTAGGGAAATAATAAAGAACCTTATTTAAAAAAAAAAAACTTTAATTGCTAGTTTCGCTTATATATATATAGTTACCTTTTTGTTTTCTGTTGTTATTTATGTACCTATTTAGTTTAACATTCGATTCGATTCGCCCGACGACGACGATGCGTCTCGTCAAGTTTACGACACAATTTCCTAATAAATATTTTTTTTTTTTTTTTTTTTTTTTTTATTTATTTATACTCATCTACAATCAGTCACCAGACTTTAATTAGATATTTTGTAGGCCTATATATCATTGAAGAGGGGCTGGACCATTGCCCAGTTCTCTTTCAGTCAGGGAGCACATGCACCCGTTTCAGTCTTTTAGTTGTGCCTGCACTTAGCAGCATGCTCGCCAGAGGGTTGGGGTGAATATTCAACCTCTCCTTATGCTTTATTTTGTAGCGGTCGATCTCTTCAGCAACTGTTGGTATCTCCAGGTATTCGTGGATTTCAGTGTTTCGGGCAAACCAAGGTGCGCACGCAATTGTTCTGAGTATGTTGTTTTGAACTCTTTGGATGCATTGTATGTTCGATTTGCTTGCAGTTGACCAAAGCTGGATGCCATATAGCCATATAGGTTTTAGAATGGCACAATAAATCATCAATTTATTTTCGAGTGATAGTGCAGATTGCCGGCCCAACAGCCACAGCAAATTTCTGAATCGATTGTTGATATCATCTCTTTTGCGCTTTATGTGTGTTTTCCAAGTCAAGCGTCGGTCCAAGTAGAACCCCAAGTATTTGACCACCTCTGTATCTGGTAAGGTTTCTGTACCAAGTGTGACGGACGGACAATCACCTTTTTTGAGCGTAAAGGTGATATGGAACGACTTTGGAGCACTTGCTTTCACACGCCATTTTGTGAGCCATTCATTTGTAACATTTAATTGCTGTTGAAGTTGACTACTTGCTTGACCTGCATCCTTGTCGCATGACAGAAAAGCAGTGTCGTCAGCAAATGTTGCTATGGTGATATTGGATGTAAAAGGGAGATCACACGTAAAAATGTTATATAATACAGGCCCAAGTACAGAACCTTGTGGCACTCCTGCCTCGCAGGTATACAGTTTGGATCTGGCTTCTTCTTGTTTAACTTGAAACTGTCTTTCAGATAGGTAGGAGGCCATCAGTGGGAACACTGAGTGCGGGAGATACTTTTTGATTTTATACAAAAGGCCTTTATGCCAAACCCTGTCAAATGCCTGTTGGACATCCAGAAACGCCGCTGAACAATACTCCTTATCTTCCAGACATTGTCTGATTGTTTGGTAAACTCTATGCACTTGCTCAATGGTGTTAGGCTTATAGGGCGATATGAGGAAGGATTTTCAACTGATTTTCCAGGCTTATGAATCATCTTTATCTGTGAAATTTTCCAGTATATGGGAAAGTATCCAATGCGAAGTATGGCATTGAAAAGAATGGTTAAAAACACGAGGCACTTCCTGGGCAACTCCTTCAGAAGTTTTGGGGTTATCAAGTCGTACCCGGGAGCCTTTTTTGGGTCTAATTTGGCTATTTCCTTTGAAAGTTCCTTGGGTGAAACTGGTGGCAGAGGTAAGCATAGTTGGAGATCCTGGTTAAGAATCACATCAATGTTCGGATCTTCAATGTGATCACTTACATTAGGTCTGAAAACTGAAGCAAGATAGGTTGCAAACGCTTCAGCTTTCTCTAAGTTCGTACGAGCCCAGGAAGCACCAGCTCTAATGGGCGGAGATGATTGTTGAGGTGACGTCTTCAGAACCCTGGTAGCTTTCCACAATGAGTGATCTCCCCGTCCTGCTGGGGACAGTTGTTCCAGGCTTCGTTTTAGCGTTTCGTTTTGTGCGTCCTTAAGTAGGCTTTTCAGGTCTTTGATTGAACGATTGAGCCTGGTTTTATCTTCTGGATGATGTGATTGCTGCCAGACTCGTCTTAGTCGCCTTTTTTCAATTATTTTGTTTTTTATTTCCGTAGGTAATGTCGTAGTGGAGCGCTTATGGAGAGATTTCGGCGTGTTAGCCCACGAGGCTTCTTGTATTAAGTTTGTTATATAAAGACATGCACTATCAATGTCTTCTGTATTTTTCAATGGTATCTTCAAATCGATTTTATTTTCCAGGTGTTCACGAAAGGAAGCCCAGTCGGTTCCAGAGGAGTGCAAGTGTTCACCTTCACTCTTCAGGGTTGGAATTATTGTACTTAGCTCAAGGATAACCGGAGAATGGTCTGACGATCCATCAAGACTAGATTCTATGGAAGTGTATAGTTGGCTAATGTTCTTGGTGACGAAAAAGTCCAGAAGATCTGGTATTTTTTGTGGGCCTGCCGGCCAGTATGAAGGCTCTCCCGAAGACAGTGCATGAAGATGTTCAGAGTCCAAGCTAAGTTTAAGTTGGCGGCCGCGGGTTGTAGTAAGGCGAGAACCCCAGTATAGGTGTTTGGCGTTCCAATCCCCACCTGAGACGAATCGCTTACCCAATGTGCGAAAGTAAGATTTAAACATTTCTTCTGTAATTGAGTGCTTCGGTGGGCAATACACAGCAGAGAGAACAATTGACCCCATGCTACTCTCTATTTTTACGGATGTAGCTTGAAGGTATTCAGTATTGTGTGGTGCCAATAGGTGGTGGTTTAGGTGTTCTTTAATTACAACGGCGGTACCAGCATGAGCTCCACCATCTGGATGTGGTGTGAAGTAGGTGCAGTAGCCAGGTATTAAAATGCAACTTTTGTTTGTAACATGTGATTCCGAGATGAGAACTACGTCTAGCTTGTTAGAGTTTAAAAATACAATAAGTTCATCTTTTTTCCCTGTTAGTCCGTTGATGTTCCAAGTAGCAATACGTAAGCAGTTCATCGAACTAACTTAGTGATAAGTGTAGTTATAAGCCCCAAGAGTGTGCTTATTTGTTGTAATAATTGGTCGATCTTTTGACCTTGTTGAAGTAGGACATTCTCTATTGTACTGCTGAATTGGTGGACGTCCTCATTATTAGGACTCCGTCTCTGTCCAGATGTTGCCTCGGCATAGGACATTTTAGTATCAGGCGTAGGCTTTGCAGCACTATGTTCATCTGGATTCGAAACTCGGCTCTGAGTATCATGATCTTCGAGGTTCTTGGCATGTCGTTGTTGAGGGATTTTTCTATCGCGTTTGGCATTTCGCTTGGCTAGTATTTCTCTATACACTAGGCAGCCTCTATAGTTGGCAGGGTGATCACAAGAGCATAAAGCACACCTCGCTGGAGTATTCCTGTCTTTTTTCTTACATTCCGATGTTTTGTGTTCCTCAGCGCACTTTACACACCGATATGGCCACATGCAGTTGTTCTTGGTGTGACCATACTTTTGACATCTTTTACACTGTACAATTGAGTTGGTTTTCCTTGGGTCCTCGATCTTGATTCGTTGATGATATATGTAGTTCAATTCTTTTACTACTCTATTGTTGATACTTGGCTCGAGATTGACAAAAAAAGTTGAGGTGGGTACTTTCTCAGGTCCGTGACGGGCATTTATGATTTCTCCACGAACTTTGTTTCCGGTGGCCTCTATACTTTCTGTTATGGCACTATGGGGGGTGGTGTGGTGAAGGTTTTTAATTACTATTCTGTAGCATTTTGTGTGTTTACTTGAAAAGGTATGCCCAATTAGGCCATTTTCCCTAATGATGGTTATTATTCTTTTATATTCTTCTGGTGAATCTACCAAAATGTGGAGTAGGTTTTTATTAACAATTTTGATGTTGAAATGTTTAGTACCGCTGTCAGGTTCAAGCAATTTTATTAGTAAATTCACATCTTCAATGCCATATAAGACAATCAAAGGTGGTTTGTTTGGTGGTTTTGGTGTAGACTCATCCTGGTTGTTGTCTGGTGGATCTAAAGGCAGGTCACTGTATCTGTTTGAGCTTATTGGTGCTTGTGGTGGTGGGGGTGAATCTTCGGTTCTTTTTCGTTTGTTGCTCTTATTGGCAGGTGCCCGTTGCCAAGGTGGAGGTTTTGGCGCATTGGAGGATGTAGAATTATTCAGATTTTGCGGATTTGAATCATTCCCATTCTGAATGTTGATTGTGGTAGCATCACTACCAGAACATGATCGTACTCTGTTGAAAATACCAGGATGAAAGACTTGTTGTGTTAGTATCTTTGTTTTATGATTAATTGGTGGGGTAGGTATGGAATCATTTGAATCACTCATTTTAGCTCCCACAAAGCAGATACATCCTATTCAGCAATGGCAACATTTCACTATGTCACTATGCAGTTGATGGAAAGAATTAATAAATATGATTACATTTAACTGACCTACTGCGGACCCCTGATAGACATGCCACGGACCCCTAAGGGGTCCGTGGACCACACTTTAAGAAACCCTGGCTTAGGTGTTGTCAGGATCTTAAATTTCTTTCATGCTGGTCTGGGAGTTAAGCAAAGCAGGTTCTCTAGCCCCTAGGCTAAATGGTCATCTTTTAAGACGTAGTGTGTAATGTATGTGGTGGTTGTTCCTGCAGATAGTGAACTCGATTCCCCGCACGCTGCAAGACGCGGGCTCGCTGCAGCTGGAGGGCGCCGTGCTGCAGCAGCAGCTGGCCGCGCTGCACCACAAGCTGCAGGCCGTGGAGGCGCAGACAGGACACTCCATACTGAGCCTGCAGCGCATAGACCTGCTCAAGAGCCGCCTGGAGGTACATGACACACATTACAGCTGTTGCAGCAGCAGCTGGCCGCGCTGCACCACAAGCTGCAGGCCGTGGAGGCGCAGACAGGACACTCCATACTGAGCCTGCAGCGCATAGACCTGCTCAAGAGCCGCCTGGAGGTACATGACACACATTACAGCTGTTGCAGCAGCAGCTGGCCGCGCTGCACCACAAGCTGCAGGCCGTGGAGGCGCAGACAGGACACTCCATACTGAGCCTGCAGCGCATAGACCTGCTCAAGAGCCGCCTGGAGGTACATGACACACATTACAGCTGTTGCAGCAGCAGCTGGCCGCGCTGCACCACAAGCTGCAGGCCGTGGAGGCGCAGACAGGACACTCCATACTGAGCCTGCAGCGCATAGACCTGCTCAAGAGCCGCCTGGAGGTACATGACACACATTACAGCTGTTGCAGCAGCAGCTGGCCGCGCTGCACCACAAGCTGCAGGCCGTGGAGGCGCAGACAGGACACTCCATACTGAGCCTGCAGCGCATAGACCTGCTCAAGAGCCGCCTGGAGGTACATGACACACATTACAGCTGTTGCAGCAGCAGCTGGCCGCGCTGCACCACAAGCTGCAGGCCGTGGAGGCGCAGACAGGACACTCCATACTGAGCCTGCAGCGCATAGACCTGCTCAAGAGCCGCCTGGAGGTACATGACACACATTACAGCTGTTGCAGCAGCAGCTGGCCGCGCTGCACCACAAGCTGCAGGCCGTGGAGGCGCAGACAGGACACTCCATACTGAGCCTGCAGCGCATAGACCTGCTCAAGAGCCGCCTGGAGGTACATGACACACATTACAGCTGTTGCAGCAGCAGCTGGCCGCGCTGCACCACAAGCTGCAGGCCGTGGAGGCGCAGACAGGACACTCCATACTGAGCCTGCAGCGCATAGACCTGCTCAAGAGCCGCCTGGAGGTACATGACACACATTACAGCTGTTGCAGCAGCAGCTGGCCGCGCTGCACCACAAGCTGCAGGCCGTGGAGGCGCAGACAGGACACTCCATACTGAGCCTGCAGCGCATAGACCTGCTCAAGAGCCGCCTGGAGGTACATGACACACATTACAGCTGTTGCAGCAGCAGCTGGCCGCGCTGCACCACAAGCTGCAGGCCGTGGAGGCGCAGACAGGACACTCCATACTGAGCCTGCAGCGCATAGACCTGCTCAAGAGCCGCCTGGAGGTACATGACACACATTACAGCTGTTGCAGCAGCAGCTGGCCGCGCTGCACCACAAGCTGCAGGCCGTGGAGGCGCAGACAGGACACTCCATACTGAGCCTGCAGCGCATAGACCTGCTCAAGAGCCGCCTGGAGGTACATGACACACATTACAGCTGTTGCAGCAGCAGCTGGCCGCGCTGCACCACAAGCTGCAGGCCGTGGAGGCGCAGACAGGACACTCCATACTGAGCCTGCAGCGCATAGACCTGCTCAAGAGCCGCCTGGAGGTACATGACACACATTACAGCTGTTGCAGCAGCAGCTGGCCGCGCTGCACCACAAGCTGCAGGCCGTGGAGGCGCAGACAGGACACTCCATACTGAGCCTGCAGCGCATAGACCTGCTCAAGAGCCGCCTGGAGGTACATGACACACATTACAGCTGTTGCAGCAGCAGCTGGCCGCGCTGCACCACAAGCTGCAGGCCGTGGAGGCGCAGACAGGACACTCCATACTGAGCCTGCAGCGCATAGACCTGCTCAAGAGCCGCCTGGAGGTACATGGCACACATTACAGCTGTTGCAGCAGCAGCTGGCCGCGCTGCACCACAAGCTGCAGGCCGTGGAGGCGCAGACAGGACACTCCATACTGAGCCTGCAGCGCATAGACCTGCTCAAGAGCCGCCTGGAGGTACATGACACACATTACAGCTGTTGCAGCAGCAGCTGGCCGCGCTGCACCACAAGCTGCAGGCCGTGGAGGCGCAGACAGGACACTCCATACTGAGCCTGCAGCGCATAGACCTGCTCAAGAGCCGCCTGGAGGTACATGACACACATTACAGCTGTTGCAGCAGCAGCTGGCCGCGCTGCACCACAAGCTGCAGGCCGTGGAGGCGCAGACAGGACACTCCATACTGAGCCTGCAGCGCATAGACCTGCTCAAGAGCCGCCTGGAGGTACATGACACACATTACAGCTGTTGCAGCAGCAGCTGGCCGCGCTGCACCACAAGCTGCAGGCCGTGGAGGCGCAGACAGGACACTCCATACTGAGCCTGCAGCGCATAGACCTGCTCAAGAGCCGCCTGGAGGTACATGACACACATTACAGCTGTTGCAGCAGCAGCTGGCCGCGCTGCACCACAAGCTGCAGGCCGTGGAGGCGCAGACAGGACACTCCATACTGAGCCTGCAGCGCATAGACCTGCTCAAGAGCCGCCTGGAGGTACATGACACACATTACAGCTGTTGCAGCAGCAGCTGGCCGCGCTGCACCACAAGCTGCAGGCCGTGGAGGCGCAGACAGGACACTCCATACTGAGCCTGCAGCGCATAGACCTGCTCAAGAGCCGCCTGGAGGTACATGGCACACATTACAGCTGTTGCAGCAGCAGCTGGCCGCGCTGCACCACAAGCTGCAGGCCGTGGAGGCGCAGACAGGACACTCCATACTGAGCCTGCAGCGCATAGACCTGCTCAAGAGCCGCCTGGAGGTACATGACACACATTACAGCTGTTGCAGCAGCAGCTGGCCGCGCTGCACCACAAGCTGCAGGCCGTGGAGGCGCAGACAGGACACTCCATACTGAGCCTGCAGCGCATAGACCTGCTCAAGAGCCGCCTGGAGGTACATGACACACATTACAGCTGTTGCAGCAGCAGCTGGCCGCGCTGCACCACAAGCTGCAGGCCGTGGAGGCGCAGACAGGACACTCCATACTGAGCCTGCAGCGCATAGACCTGCTCAAGAGCCGCCTGGAGGTACATGACACACATTACAGCTGTTGCAGCAGCAGCTGGCCGCGCTGCACCACAAGCTGCAGGCCGTGGAGGCGCAGACAGGACACTCCATACTGAGCCTGCAGCGCATAGACCTGCTCAAGAGCCGCCTGGAGGTACATGACACACATTACAGCTGTTGCAGCAGCAGCTGGCCGCGCTGCACCACAAGCTGCAGGCCGTGGAGGCGCAGACAGGACACTCCATACTGAGCCTGCAGCGCATAGACCTGCTCAAGAGCCGCCTGGAGGTACATGACACACATTACAGCTGTTGCAGCAGCAGCTGGCCGCGCTGCACCACAAGCTGCAGGCCGTGGAGGCGCAGACAGGACACTCCATACTGAGCCTGCAGCGCATAGACCTGCTCAAGAGCCGCCTGGAGGTACATGACACACATTACAGCTGTTGCAGCAGCAGCTGGCCGCGCTGCACCACAAGCTGCAGGCCGTGGAGGCGCAGACAGGACACTCCATACTGAGCCTGCAGCGCATAGACCTGCTCAAGAGCCGCCTGGAGGTACATGGCACACATTACAGCTGTTGCAGCAGCAGCTGGCCGCGCTGCACCACAAGCTGCAGGCCGTGGAGGCGCAGACAGGACACTCCATACTGAGCCTGCAGCGCATAGACCTGCTCAAGAGCCGCCTGGAGGTACATGACACACATTACAGCTGTTGCAGCAGCAGCTGGCCGCGCTGCACCACAAGCTGCAGGCCGTGGAGGCGCAGACAGGACACTCCATACTGAGCCTGCAGCGCATAGACCTGCTCAAGAGCCGCCTGGAGGTACATGACACACATTACAGCTGTTGCAGCAGCAGCTGGCCGCGCTGCACCACAAGCTGCAGGCCGTGGAGGCGCAGACAGGACACTCCATACTGAGCCTGCAGCGCATAGACCTGCTCAAGAGCCGCCTGGAGGTACATGACACACATTACAGCTGTTGCAGCAGCAGCTGGCCGCGCTGCACCACAAGCTGCAGGCCGTGGAGGCGCAGACAGGACACTCCATACTGAGCCTGCAGCGCATAGACCTGCTCAAGAGCCGCCTGGAGGTACATGACACACATTACAGCTGTTGCAGCAGCAGCTGGCCGCGCTGCACCACAAGCTGCAGGCCGTGGAGGCGCAGACAGGACACTCCATACTGAGCCTGCAGCGCATAGACCTGCTCAAGAGCCGCCTGGAGGTACATGACACACATTACAGCTGTTGCAGCAGCAGCTGGCCGCGCTGCACCACAAGCTGCAGGCCGTGGAGGCGCAGACAGGACACTCCATACTGAGCCTGCAGCGCATAGACCTGCTCAAGAGCCGCCTGGAGGTACATGACACACATTACAGCTGTTGCAGCTTGATTTTTAACCCCCAAAGGAAAAAGGGGAATTTAAGCTTGACATTGATGTACATTGTGTAGTTTTTTTTATTTTGATTTTTATGTAAACTATCGCGTAATTCGGCGTGCCTCATGACATAGGCCTCCTCCATTTATTGGAGGGTTTGGGCTGTAGTTCCCACGCGGGTCCAGCGCGGATTGGGAACTTCACACACACCATTGAATTGCTTCGCAGTGTGCAGGTTTCCGACGATGTTTTCCTTCACCGAAAAGCTCGTGGCGAATTTCAAATGTAATTTCCCACGTAAATTCCGAAAAACTCAGAGTGCGAACCCACGACCCTCTGCTTGAGGCCACAGGTCAAACCACTAGGCTACCACGGCTTTTTAATTTAATAATATTTAATTCCATTGTAGAAGGATTATGTGACCTTTGAGTCTTGTTACCTTAGGCTCTGACTACCCCGTAAGGGATAAAGTCATTATGTGTGTGTGTATAGAAGGATTAATTTCAAGTCGAATATTAGCCGTGTAGTGTTGAACGTGGCGTGTGAGGTGTTCCATTGTCGGTCACGACTAGATGACTGGTGTGGTGAAGAAGTAGACACAATACAATACAATACAATAACTCTTTATTGAACACCACATATAACAAATGAAAAAAAAAAAAATAACAACCAAAACAGAAAAAAGGTATACAGAATATTACAAGGTAACAATGGGCGGCCTTATCGCTACAGAGCGTTCTCTACTAGGCAACGATAATGGATTGGAGAACAGAACAGATTTTTTTTATGTTAGAGAGGCCAGACAAACGAACTAGTGGGTCACCTGATGGTAAATGATCACCACTGTCCATGGACACCCGCAGCGCTTTACGCGATGCCAGTGCGTTGTCGGCCCTGCAGAAAATTGTACACACTGAGCAGGTGGTGCTATTTAGAATATATATTAATATACTTAGTACTGAAATACATAATTATATTATACATGAAACACACATTTATAATAAATGGAGATATAAATAGACATACACACAAACACAATACATAGACACAATGTGGGTTGATGATTGCAGAATGCAGCATCGGCGCTGCGCGAGGCGGACAAGTGGGCGGCGCTGGCGGGCGCGCTGGAGGACGCGCTGGACGCGCCGCCGCCCGCGCAGCCCCAGCAGCTGGCCGCGCTGGCCGCGCGCGTCGCCGCGCTCACCGCCAGCCTCGAGGTCAGTGCCACCAGAACCGTAGCCACACAGTGCTGTATATACAACATATCTGCTTCAAAATTGAGTCGTAACATTCCGCCCGGACGAACATACTTACATACGTACATTGTAAATTAATAAAAAGCTTAAAAACTTATATTCCCTAACGAAAGAATTTTTATTTCTTGATTTTTATGTTTACTTTTACGGTTTTAACGTTAGAAAGTAAATTTGTAATTGTAAGTGATAATGAGAACATAGAAAAATCTGAAAAGTAAAGCTATGGCCGGGAATCGAACCCGGATCCTCGTCATTCCGCGACGCGTGCTATACCCCTACGCCCATAGCAGGTGGGTACGACACAATTGGCATTGTTCATTTTTTTTAAGCTGTGCTTTTAACACCTTTATTTGATAAAATGGACTATTTCAAGTAACTAATTTGAATATTATGCTTTTACGTAGCTTTGTTAATTAATAATAAATATTTTTTCGCTGTTTGATAATTCGTGAATTTAGACAGAATCCCAATCGCCTTCGTTCGGCTGGCTATAAAAAAAAACGGCTTTGTCTATGGTTTTGTAGATTTGACAGTGACACGTGACAGTTGCCGTAGCCAAACTTTTTTTTTCAATTTTGTGGCAAACACTCGATGCTGGATTCTGTCTAAAAACCCGGTCGTTCGGTCAAACAAAGGTTCAAAGTACTTTTACAAAAATATCTGCAACCATAAAGTATTTTTGAAATCGGACAAGATAAATCGGATAATCGATGGTTTTCCTCGAAATGGTTTTCGAATTGGAGCATACAAAAAAAAATGAACAATGCCAATTACAAGTACAAACAACGCTTGGCGACAAAAATTCGCATAGTAACAAAGGTCACGTGACAGCTAGTAACAGGTAGAAAAAATCGAAGACTACCAACCTGCTATGGGTGATGTAGGGGTATAGCACGCGTCACGGAATGACGAGGATCCGTGTTCGTTTTCCGGCCATAGCTTTACTTATCAGATTTTTCTGTGTTTTAATTTTCACTGACATTTAGAAACATATATTCCATATTAATTTAAGACAGTGCAATTCTTGTCACTATGGCCACTTGTGACTGCGCGTCCAGGTGCTGGCGGACGCGCCAGACTACGAGAGTAAGCGGCTGCAGCTGGAGGCGCTCTACAACCGCCTGGAGGCGGCTCTCTCTGCGCCGTTCCTCGCCGCGCTCAGCGCTCACCACAAAGGTTTGTTCTGGCGCCAGACTACGAGAGTAAGCGGCTGCAGCTGGAGGCGCTCTACAACCGCCTGGAGGCGGCTCTCTCTGCGCCGTTCCTCGCCGCGCTCAGCGCTCACCACAAAGGTTTGTTCTGGCGCCAGACTACGAGAGTAAGCGGCTGCAGCTGGAGGCGCTCTACAACCGCCTGGAGGCGGCTCTCTCTGCGCCGTTCCTCGCCGCGCTCAGCGCTCACCACAAAGGTTTGTTCTAGCGCCGGACTACGAGAGCAAGCGGCTGCAGCTGGAGGCGCTCTACAACCGCCTGGAGGCGGCTCTCTCTGCGCCGTTCCTCGCCGCGCTCAGCGCTCACCACAAAGGTTTGTTCTGGCGCCGGACTACGAGAGCAAGCGGCTGCAGCTGGAGGCGCTCTACAACCGCCTGGAGGCGGCTCTCTCTGCGCCGTTCCTCGCCGCGCTCAGCGCTCACCACAAAGGTTTGTTCTGGCGCCGGACTACGAGAGCAAGCGGCTGCAGCTGGAGGCGCTCTACAACCGCCTGGAGGCGGCTCTCTCTGCGCCGTTCCTCGCCGCGCTCAGCGCTCACCACAAAGGTTTGTTCTAGCGCCGGACTACGAGAGCAAGTGGCTGCAGCTGGAGGCGCTCTACAACCGCCTGGAGGCGGCTCTCTCTGCGCCGTTCCTCGCCGCGCTCAGCGCTCACCACAAAGGTTTGTTCTAGCGCCGGACTACGAGAGCAAGCGGCTGCAGCTGGAGGCGCTCTACAACCGCCTGGAGGCGGCTCTCTCTGCGCCGTTCCTCGCCGCGCTCAGCGCTCACCACAAAGGTTTGTTCTGGCGCCAGACTACGAGAGTAAGCGGCTGCAGCTGGAGGCGCTCTACAACCGCCTGGAGGCGGCTCTCTCTGCGCCGTTCCTCGCCGCGCTCAGCGCTCACCACAAAGGTTTGTTCTGGCGCCAGACTACGAGAGTAAGCGGCTGCAGCTGGAGGCGCTCTACAACCGCCTGGTGGCGGCTCTCTCTGCGCCGTTCCTCGCCGCGCTCAGCGCTCACCACAAAGGTTTGTTCTGGCGCCGGACTACGAGAGCAAGCGGCTGCAGCTGGAGGCGCTCTACAACCGCCTGGAGGCGGCTCTCTCTGCGCCGTTCCTCGCCGCGCTCAGCGCTCACCACAAAGGTTTGTTCTAGCGCCGGACTACGAGAGCAAGCGGCTGCAGCTGGAGGCGCTCTACAACCGCCTGGAGGCGGCTCTCTCTGCGCCGTTCCTCGCCGCGCTCAGCGCTCACCACAAAGGTTTGTTCTAGCGCCGGACTACGAGAGCAAGCGGCTGCAGCTGGAGGCGCTCTACAACCGCCTGGAGGCGGCTCTCTCTGCGCCGTTCCTCGCCGCGCTCAGCGCTCACCACAAAGGTTTGTTCTAGCGCCGGACTACGAGAGTAAGCGGCTGCAGCTGGAGGCGCTCTACAACCGCCTGGAGGCGGCTCTCTCTGCGCCGTTCCTCGCCGCGCTCAGCGCTCACCACAAAGGTTTGTTCTAGCGCCGGACTACGAGAGCAAGCGGCTGCAGCTGGAGGCGCTCTACAACCGCCTGGAGGCGGCTCTCTCTGCGCCGTTCCTCGCCGCGCTCAGCGCTCACCACAAAGGTTTGTTCTAGCGCCGGACTACGAGAGCAAGCGGCTGCAGCTGGAGGCGCTCTACAACCGCCTGGAGGCGGCTCTCTCTGCGCCGTTCCTCGCCGCGCTCAGCGCTCACCACAAAGGTTTGTTCTGGCGCCGGACTACGAGAGCAAGCGGCTGCAGCTGGAGGCGCTCTACAACCGCCTGGAGGCGGCTCTCTCTGCGCCGTTCCTCGCCGCGCTCAGCGCTCACCACAAAGGTTTGTTCTAGCGCCGGACTACGAGAGCAAGCGGCTGCAGCTGGAGGCGCTCTACAACCGCCTGGAGGCGGCTCTCTCTGCGCCGTTCCTCGCCGCGCTCAGCGCTCACCACAAAGGTTTCTTCGACAAGATGACTAACATCTGAACATTAATAAACTAAACTGTGATAGAATACTTTTATGTTAAAGTTTTAACTAGTTATTGATATATTATTAAAGAGGCATGAAGCCGGTAGCTGGTCGAGTAGTGTTAGTAAACCGAGCGCCAGAGGCTGTCTATTATACGATTCTAACAATCCCTGTTATTATTTGAGCATCGATAAGTTAATTGAAGAGAGAACTGGCGTAGAATAATTAAACGTACTTCGTGGCCACGACTGTTCTGTCAAGAGTTTCCGACAGAGAAGTTTTTTTTAACCCCCGCAAAAAGAGATGTCTGTGACATCGTAGCTCTCAAGCGGACGGGCCGATTTGGATGCGGTTTTTTACATTCGAAAGCCAGAATCCTTGCGGTAGTTTTTAGCTATATTTGATAAAAACCTAGCAGTTTTAGCGTGGGGGGTTTGATGCGTACTCGTCGGCGGTAGGGCTATTTACACTGTAGGGGGCGTTCAAGTATTACGTAACGCAATTTGGGGGGGAGGGGGTGTATCGTAAAACGTTATGATGCGTTACTTATCTTTCTTACAACATGTTACGTAACGTTTTCTTTTTTTAAATAAAAAAATATGGAATGAAAACTGCCAAGTTAACAAACTACGCATGTATTGCGGATTAAACATCTCTTGTGTTATTTAGTATTATTACCGCCAAGGCGAGTAAAACTATAACAAGGATGTTATAGCGACTTTCTTGTACTTTGCGCAACATAAATTTTGACACTTTTGGGTAAAAATGGTCACTTGAGTGTTACGTAACGTTTAGAGGGGGGGGGGGGTACAGAAAAACGTTACGGCGCGTTACAAGGGGGGGAGGGAGGGTCAAAAATCTTCAATAATTGCGTTACGTAATACTTGAACGCTCCCGTAGGACTAGTGTCTGCCTGTGTGTTCAGAGCGCGCGTCGTGCTACGTGCTCGTGTACGACGGCATGCGGCGGCTGCCGGAGGCGGCGCGCTGCTGGCGGCGGGCCGCGGCCGGAGCCCTGGCGGCGCGCTGGAGCCCCGCCGGGCCCGGCCTGGCGCGCCTGCTGGCGCCCCCGCACACGCCCGCCTACCACGTGAGTCCCCCGCGTGCACTGTACAGGAAAAAAAGAATTTGTGTGGCTTTATGAAAGAAGCTACTAAAATTTCAATTCGATTTTTTTTTATTAAGTTTCTTGCGGCGCATTCTTCTTGGCGATAATGGTCTTTCCGAATGCGCTGGTAGTTTCAAAAAAGACGTGTAAAAGAGCCCACGCCGGCCATTTGCAAAAAATGTTTTTTTTTAATGCATTCTGGATTAGTTTTAAAAAGGTGTATTATGTTATAGTTGGAGTGGCTGTCAAGCGTGCTGCAGGCGCCGGCGCCGCTGTCGGAGCTGGCGCAGCTGTACACGCAGCTGCTGCTGTCCCTGGACCCCACGCCCACTAAGGTACGTTGCAGGCGAGCGTGCTGCAGGCGCCGGCGCCGCTGTCGGAGCTGGCGCAGCTGTACACGCAGCTGCTGCTGTCCCTGGACCCCACGCCCACTAAGGTACGTTGCAGGCGAGCGTGCTGCAGGCGCCGGCGCCGCTGTCGGAGCTGGCGCAGCTGTACACGCAGCTGCTGCTGTCCCTGGACCCCACGCCCACTAAGGTACGTTGCAGGCGAGCGTGCTGCAGGCGCCGGCGCCGCTGTCGGAGCTGGCGCAGCTGTACACGCAGCTGCTGCTGTCCCTGGACCCCACGCCCACTAAGGTACGTTGCAGGCGAGCGTGCTGCAGGCGCCGGCGCCGCTGTCGGAGCTGGCGCAGCTGTACACGCAGCTGCTGCTGTCCCTGGACCCCACGCCCACTAAGGTACGTTGCTGTCGGATAACCACTAAATTGACAAGCTTGATTTGCAAGGTAACCTAGTGTCTAGATCGACATTCAAATCGAGAACGGGTTGTGTAGCGATCTGCCCTTTGGCAGCAATCTGTCATGATTTTGGATTAAAAAAAATGAATTCCGCAAGGCGAAGGTTTTGCACCATACAACCAAGTCTTCATTATTATTATATCTCTTCATTGTAGTTTTTTGTAAGGCCGAAGCCAAGTGTTAAGTCAGCGAAGTCTTCAAATTTGAAGTTCTTCTTCTTATTTGTGGCGTATCGAGCCGTTATAGCCTCGTCTTTAGTGACAATAAATGCTATTGTCTGACAGATGACATTTGGCTAGTGTTGTCAGACAAAAAAAAATTACTTATCTTATTGGTTTTGCAGCAATGGTGGTGGAATTGAATAATATTAAATATATAAAATTATAGAAACATTGACATTTAAGCTACCTATATTAATATTCCTTGAATTTATATGACACTAGCCTTCCGTCCGCAGCTTCGCCCGCGATAAATTTATTTTCCCGTAGGAAAAGGTATTTTCCCGCGATAAAAAGTAACCTATGTCACTCAGTGATAATGTAGCTTTCTAACGGCAAAAGAATTTTTGAAATCGGTCCAGTAGTTTCGGAGCCTATTCAATTCAAACAAACAAACAATCAAATCTCAATCTTTATAATATTAGTATAGAAGTATAGATATGAACTATTGTAATGATTCTTAGATTAAATTGACATACTATTTTACTGAAATTCATTTTATTAACAAATAAGTAAGTAAGTAAGTAAGTAAGTAAATGCTTTATTGTACAAATATAAACAGATACAATTTACAAAAAAATAAAAAAACAAATAATTAACTAGAATAGAATAACAAATGAATTTAATAATATCAATGTGTACAAACGTAATAGTTTGTAAAAATAGGCTTAGTTAAATTAACGTCACAAGCGCGCGCTAGATGGCGCTGCGATCGGTTCTGCATCGCGCTGGCAAGATTTTTCCACGAACGTATATAAGGCTGCCTAATATTTTGTCAGTTTAACTTTTGGAAACAGATCAATAAATACATTACGAGTATTGTAGTATCGCTACGCCTTGTTTTGTCATTTATATTCCCCGGAGATCATTGTGCGGCGTGTACACAATGTATTAATTTCATGGCATGTTTTTGACATTATATTACAATTAGTTCTAGAGCCCACGACCAAAACCATGTCTCATAGCAATACGGCAAAAACCCTATAAAATCGTTAGATTGTATGATTCTGAACCCGACTAGGTGTGTAGTAACGGTCGAAAGTGTAGCAACAGCGTGGGAGGCCATTTCTGCTGTGTCAAAAAAAAAGGCAGTCGGTATTATAGCAATACGTCTGATAGTGAAAATGTACATAGATTTTATAATTGTATTACGAAAAAGTTTGTTTTCAGACATTTTGCGCGTAGCATATGGCCTGAGCACATTTTTGAAAATGTCAACAAATTTAGCCGACCTGTATCATAGCAATACGGATAAAAAAAAAATTAAACTTTTCGTATTGCTGCCAGGATTACCAAAAACCTGTTTTCAGACACTTTAAGTGTAGCATATACTCCCAAAAACGAAAATAACGTTTCGGAGTCGCCTGGCCGACGCCTCTGTTAAATGTTACGGTTTCGGGTAAATTCTTTGTTAAATTATCATCTAATAAATTCAGGGTCGCAACGTATTCATTGGTTTGTAACAGAGAATTCAAGATGCCTCAATACGATTTTTAAATGATATCTGAGTATCGAAAAGTTGTCTGATAGAGAAGGTGCTACACTTAATTTGTCTGAAATAAATTTTTTGCACATGTGGACAACTTATTTTATCATGTCCAACAATTTTCAGACATATTGCTATGATACCGATCGGTAAAATTTGTTAACATTTTCAAAACGGTCTCAAAATTTAATGTGTTCACATTTCCGTCTGAAAATTGTTTTGTTCGCATCAAATAACCAAAATTTACTAATAAAAAAGATTTTCAGACGTATTGCTATGAGACATTTTTTTTGTCTCATTTTTAATTTTTTTAAGTGATTTTACGGGTTTGCGCTACACCACTAACGTCTGAAAAATATGTTTCCGGTATCTCAGAACTATCATTCAACTACAGTCTGCAAATCAGACATATTGCTATGATGCAGTACGGCAAAATTCTTTGACAATTTTGAAAATTCGGTCAGATCAAACGCTACGCGGAAAATGTCTGATATTGGTATTTTCGAGTTCAGGATAATCGTATCTATCGATTTGAAGCGGTTTTGGCCGTATTGCTATGAGACAAAAATTTTGGTCGTGGGCTCTCGTACTAAATCCTAGATTTAGATATTAACTACTATTGTGTGCCCTTGCGGGGCGTCATAGACTGACTTAGAACAATGTTAACATCTTCATATGTATGTACATGACTTGACAATGAATAAATAAATAAATAAGGTTGGGAAGCCGTGCACTAGGCTATCCGTTCACGAACGTGTTGTGGCCTAGGTGGTGTCGGCGGGCCTGAAGCTGCGCGCGGAGCCCGAGGAGGGCATCGATTTGCTGATCGACGTGCGGCGGGACTGCGACAAGTTCGTGGCCGGCATACGGCAGGTGCTGGAGGAACCCGACAGGAACAAAGGTACATACATACAGCCATACATACATACATACATGGCTTCTTTATCCCTTACGGAGTCCGGCTAGAACAAAGGTATTTTCAGGAGTCAACAGTCACGTAAAATACTAAAATTTTGAATTGGCATTGTTCATTTTTTTAAGCTGTGCTTTTAACACCTTTATTCGATAAAATGGACTATTTCAAGCAACTAATTTGAATATTATGCTTTTACGTAGCTTTGTTAATTAATAATAAATATTTTTTCGCTGTTTGATAATTCATGAATTTAGACAGAATCCCAATCGCCTTCGTTCGGCTGGCTATAAAAAAAACGGCTTTGTCTATGGTTTTGTAGATTTGACAGTGACACGTGACAGTTGCCGTAGCCAAACTTTTTTTTTCATGTTTGTGGCAAACATTTGATGCTGGATTCTGTCTAAAAACCCGGTCGTTCGGTCAAACAAAGGTTCAAAGTACTTTTACAAAAATATCTGCAATCATAAAGTATTTTTGAAATCGGACAAGATAAATCGGATAATTGATGGTTTTAATTTTCGCCCATTCCCTCGATGGGCTTTTGCCATCTGCGCGGGTAGAGAAGCAACTGGTATATTCTATGTTTTTTCTTTGCTCCCAGACCAGCATGGAAGAAACTACAATTTAAATTTAATTTTTTTGGCTGCCTGGCTTAGTTTTTTTTTTAATTAAACTCAACAGAGACTGTGCCGTTGGCAGTACTGCAAGAGCTAGGGCGCGCTGCGTACGCGCCGCTGCGGGACTCGCTACACTCGGTCACCGAGCTGCAGCGGCAGATACTGCTGCGCCACTTGGAAGACAAGCAGCTGCAACAGGTCATTCACCTCTACTACTGTTATAAATGCGGAAGTAACTTTGTCCGTTCGTTACGCGTTCATGCCTAAGCCACTGAACCGATTTTAATGAAATTTGGTACAGAGATAGTTCCAGTCCGGGAAGGACATATAGTTTTTATGATGTAAATGGTACTTATCCATCAAAATCACGTCGAACAATATACCGTGATACACATAGTTAATGTTTTTGATCACATTTGCGAGGAAATAAAACAAGCAAAAATCAGTCTCAGAACCACCAAATTACTCGAAAATGACACCCATCAACATATTGTACCAATAGTGTCAAAAATTCATCCGCCATCTTGGATCCAAAAACTTATAATAATAATAATAATAATAATATTTATTTATTTCGAGCAACTACATGACTCATACATTATTGTGTTAGTACATAACATCAACATTTTTAGTGTCAATATGTTATCCGCCGTCTTGGATCCAAAAAAATATGCCTAAATCGGTCTCAGAATCATTAAATTACTCGAAAATAACACCCATCAACATTTTTAGTGTCAATAGTGTCAATATGTCATCCGCCATCTTGGATCCTCAACAGTAAAAAAGAACAAAATGTTATAAAATTGGTTAGTAGCCATTTTTTGAAGATATTAAATAAACCTGGCTGATTTGAAACCTCCTTAGTCTGAAATAAAATACAATGAGTTTTTAATTTTAAAACTAAACTTTTCCTCCCGGGGGAATTCGAAAAAATCCATACAAAAATAATTCCCTAGGGAGTAAAATATCTAAAATTCCCACCGGAGGTAAATCAGCTACTACGGGTCTATACGCCTGCGTGTAACATCCTTTACGAGCAAGTGTGATGGAAAATCATATATATCGTGACACGTCACTGGCTTGCCTGTAGGAGGACATAGTGGAGCAGTCGCGCGCCATCCTGGCGGTGTGCTGCGGCTGCCCTAGTTGGCTGGAAGCGGCGGCCGCGCGCGCCAGCAGCGTCGCCGGCGCCGCCAGCGCGCCGTGCCACGCGCCCGCCGTGCAGGTACGCCACGCTGCGGGCGCCGCCATGTTGGCTGCTCTGCCGAGCGCCTGTCACTTTATCGCTCACGCTCGGCCGTCTATATGTTTCGGCCGGCAAGCCCTAACTTCCCGCCCTCTGCAGTAATGTACTATTGTTCCCTAGGCCTTCTTCGCGGCCCTGTTGGCCCTGATATCGTCGCACAGCCGCCGCATCGAGGCGGCGTTCACCGCGGGGGGCTCCGGCGGCGTCCTGGCCGCCGCCTGCCCCGCCGCCCTCACCCTGGAGCGCGCCGCCGCCGCCGCGCTGCACGCCGCCAGCACGCAGCCCCCGCCCCCCCCAGGTAGCATGGGGGCCCGCAGCCCCCGCCGCCCTCACCCTGCAGCGCGCCGCCGCCGCCGCGCTGCACGCCGCCAGCACGCAGCCCCCGCCCCCCCCAGGTAGCATGGGGGCCCGCAGCCCCCGCCGCCCTCACCCTGCAGCGCGCCGCCGCCGCCGCGCTGCACGCCGCCAGCACGCAGCCCCCGCCCCCCCCAGGTAGCATGGGGGCCCGCAGCCCCCGCCGCCCTCACCCTGCAGCGCGCCGCCGCCGCCGCGCTGCACGCCGCCAGCACGCAGCCCCCGCCCCCCCCCAGGTAGCATGGGGGCCCGCAGCCCCCGCCGCCCTCACCCTGCAGCGCGCCGCCGCCGCCGCGCTGCACGCCGCCAGCACGCAGCCCCCGCCCCCCCCCAGGTAGCATGGGGGCCCGCAGCCCCCGCCGCCCTCACCCTGCAGCGCGCCGCCGCCGCCGCGCTGCACGCCGCCAGCACGCAGCCCCCGCCCCCCCCCAGGTAGCATGGGGGCCCGCAGCCCCCGCCGCCCTCACCCTGCAGCGCGCCGCCGCCGCCGCGCTGCACGCCGCCAGCACGCAGCCCCCGCCCCCCCCAGGTAGCATGGGGGCCCGCAGCCCCCGCCGCCCTCACCCTGCAGCGCGCCGCCGCCGCCGCGCTGCACGCCGCCAGCACGCAGCCCCCGCCCCCCCCAGGTAGCATGGGGGCCCGCAGCCCCCGCCGCCCTCACCCTGCAGCGCGCCGCCGCCGCCGCGCTGCACGCCGCCAGCACGCAGCCCCCGCCCCCCCCAGGTAGCATGGGGGCCCGCAGCCCCCGCCGCCCTCACCCTGCAGCGCGCCGCCGCCGCCGCGCTGCACGCCGCCAGCACGCAGCCCCCGCCCCCCCCAGGTAGCATGGGGGCCCGCAGCCCCCGCCGCCCTCACCCTGCAGCGCGCCGCCGCCGCCGCGCTGCACGCCGCCAGCACGCAGCCCCCGCCCCCCCCCAGGTAGCATGGGGGCCCGCAGCCCCCGCCGCCCTCACCCTGCAGCGCGCCGCCGCCGCCGCGCTGCACGCCGCCAGCACGCAGCCCCCGCCCCCCCCAGGTAGCATGGGGGCCCGCAGCCCCCGCCGCCCTCACCCTGCAGCGCGCCGCCGCCGCCGCGCTGCACGCCGCCAGCACGCAGCCCCCGCCCCCCCCAGGTAGCATGGGGGCCCGCAGCCCCCGCCGCCCTCACCCTGCAGCGCGCCGCCGCCGCCGCGCTGCACGCCGCCAGCACGCAGCCCCCGCCCCCCCCAGGTAGCATGGGGGCCCGCAGCCCCCGCCGCCCTCACCCTGCAGCGCGCCGCCGCCGCCGCGCTGCACGCCGCCAGCACGCAGCCCCCGCCCCCCCCAGGTAGCATGGGGGCCCGCAGCCCCCGCCGCCCTCACCCTGCAGCGCGCCGCCGCCGCCGCGCTGCACGCCGCCAGCACGCAGCCCCCGCCCCCCCCCAGGTAGCATGGGGGCCCGCAGCCCCCGCCGCCCTCACCCTGCAGCGCGCCGCCGCCGCCGCGCTGCACGCCGCCAGCACGCAGCCCCCGCCCCCCCCAGGTAGCATGGGGGCCCGCAGCCCCCGCCGCCCTCACCCTGCAGCGCGCCGCCGCCGCCGCGCTGCACGCCGCCAGCACGCAGCCCCCGCCCCCCCCCAGGTAGCATGGGGGCCCGCAGCCCCCGCCGCCCTCACCCTGGAGCGCGCCGCCGCCGCCGCGCTGCACGCCGCCAGCACGCAGCCCCCGCCCCCCCCAGGTAGCATGGGGGCCCGCAGCCCCCGCCGCCCTCACCCTGGAGCGCGCCGCCGCCGCCGCGCTGCACGCCGCCAGCACGCAGCCCCCGCCCCCCCCAGGTAGCATGGGGGCCCGCAGCCCCCGCCGCCCTCACCCTGCAGCGCGCCGCCGCCGCCGCGCTGCACGCCGCCAGCACGCAGCCCCCGCCCCCCCCAGGTAGCATGGGGGCCCGCAGCCCCCGCCGCCCTCACCCTGCAGCGCGCCGCCGCCGCCGCGCTGCACGCCGCCAGCACGCAGCCCCCGCCCCCCCCAGGTAGCATGGGGGCCCGCAGCCCCCGCCGCCCTCACCCTGCAGCGCGCCGCCGCCGCCGCGCTGCACGCCGCCAGCACGCAGCCCCCGCCCCCCCCCAGGTAGCATGGGGGCCCGCAGCCCCCGCCGCCCTCACCCTGCAGCGCGCCGCCGCCGCCGCGCTGCACGCCGCCAGCACGCAGCCCCCGCCCCCCCCAGGTAGCATGGGGGCCCGCAGCCCCCGCCGCCCTCACCCTGCAGCGCGCCGCCGCCGCCGCGCTGCACGCCGCCAGCACGCAGCCCCCGCCCCCCCCAGGTAGCATGGGGGCCCGCAGCCCCCGCCGCCCTCACCCTGCAGCGCGCCGCCGCCGCCGCGCTGCACGCCGCCAGCACGCAGCCCCCGCCCCCCCCCAGGTAGCATGGGGGCCCGCAGCCCCCGCCGCCCTCACCCTGCAGCGCGCCGCCGCCGCCGCGCTGCACGCCGCCAGCACGCAGCCCCCGCCCCCCCCCCCAGGTAGCATGGGGGCCCGCAGCCCCCGCCGCCCTCACCCTGCAGCGCGCCGCCGCCGCCGCGCTGCACGCCGCCAGCACGCAGCCCCCGCCCCCCCCAGGTAGCATGGGGGCCCGCAGCCCCCGCCGCCCTCACCCTGCAGCGCGCCGCCGCCGCCGCGCTGCACGCCGCCAGCACGCAGCCCCCGCCCCCCCCCAGGTAGCATGGGGGCCCGCAGCCCCCGCCGCCCTCACCCTGCAGCGCGCCGCCGCCGCCGCGCTGCACGCCGCCAGCACGCAGCCCCCGCCCCCCCCAGGTAGCATGGGGGCCCGCAGCCCCCGCCGCCCTCACCCTGCAGCGCGCCGCCGCCGCCGCGCTGCACGCCGCCAGCACGCAGCCCCCGCCCCCCCCAGGTAGCATGGGGGCCCGCAGCCCCCGCCGCCCTCACCCTGCAGCGCGCCGCCGCCGCCGCGCTGCACGCCGCCAGCACGCAGCCCCCGCCCCCCCCCAGGTAGCATGGGGGCCCGCAGCCCCCGCCGCCCTCACCCTGCAGCGCGCCGCCGCCGCCGCGCTGCACGCCGCCAGCACGCAGCCCCCGCCCCCCCCCAGGTAGCATGGGGGCCCGCAGCCCCCGCCGCCCTCACCCTGCAGCGCGCCGCCGCCGCCGCGCTGCACGCCGCCAGCACGCAGCCCCCGCCCCCCCCCAGGTAGCATGGGGGCCCGCAGCCCCCGCCGCCCTCACCCTGCAGCGCGCCGCCGCCGCCGCGCTGCACGCCGCCAGCACGCAGCCCCCGCCCCCCCCAGGTAGCATGGGGGCCCGCAGCCCCCGCCGCCCTCACCCTGCAGCGCGCCGCCGCCGCCGCGCTGCACGCCGCCAGCACGCAGCCCCCGCCCCCCCCAGGTAGCATGGGGGCCCGCAGCCCCCGCCGCCCTCACCCTGCAGCGCGCCGCCGCCGCCGCGCTGCACGCCGCCAGCACGCAGCCCCCGCCCCCCCCAGGTAGCATGGGGGCCCGCAGCCCCCGCCGCCCTCACCCTGCAGCGCGCCGCCGCCGCCGCGCTGCACGCCGCCAGCACGCAGCCCCCGCCCCCCCCCAGGTAGCATGGGGGCCCGCAGCCCCCGCCGCCCTCACCCTGCAGCGCGCCGCCGCCGCCGCGCTGCACGCCGCCAGCACGCAGCCCCCGCCCCCCCCAGGTAGCATGGGGGCCCGCAGCCCCCGCCGCCCTCACCCTGCAGCGCGCCGCCGCCGCCGCGCTGCACGCCGCCAGCACGCAGCCCCCGCCCCCCCCAGGTAGCATGGGGGCCCGCAGCCCCCGCCGCCCTCACCCTGCAGCGCGCCGCCGCCGCCGCGCTGCACGCCGCCAGCACGCAGCCCCCGCCCCCCCCAGGTAGCATGGGGGCCCGCAGCCCCCGCCGCCCTCACCCTGCAGCGCGCCGCCGCCGCCGCGCTGCACGCCGCCAGCACGCAGCCCCCGCCCCCCCCAGGTAGCATGGGGGCCCGCAGCCCCCGCCGCCCTCACCCTGCAGCGCGCCGCCGCCGCCGCGCTGCACGCCGCCAGCACGCAGCCCCCGCCCCCCCCAGGTAGCATGGGGGCCCGCAGCCCCCGCCGCCCTCACCCTGCAGCGCGCCGCCGCCGCCGCGCTGCACGCCGCCAGCACGCAGCCCCCGCCCCCCCCAGGTAGCATGGGGGCCCGCAGCCCCCGCCGCCCTCACCCTGCAGCGCGCCGCCGCCGCCGCGCTGCACGCCGCCAGCACGCAGCCCCCGCCCCCCCCAGGTAGCATGGGGGCCCGCAGCCCCCGCCGCCCTCACCCTGGAGCGCGCCGCCGCCGCCGCGCTGCACGCCGCCAGCACGCAGCCCCCGCCCCCCCCAGGTAGCATGGGGGCCCGCAGCCCCCGCCGCCCTCACCCTGCAGCGCGCCGCCGCCGCCGCGCTGCACGCCGCCAGCACGCAGCCCCCGCCCCCCCCAGGTAGCATGGGGGCCCGCAGCCCCCGCCGCCCTCACCCTGCAGCGCGCCGCCGCCGCCGCGCTGCACGCCGCCAGCACGCAGCCCCCGCCCCCCCCCAGGTAGCATGGGGGCCCGCAGCCCCCGCCGCCCTCACCCTGCAGCGCGCCGCCGCCGCCGCGCTGCACGCCGCCAGCACGCAGCCCCCGCCCCCCCCCAGGTAGCATGGGGGCCCGCAGCCCCCGCCGCCCTCACCCTGCAGCGCGCCGCCGCCGCCGCGCTGCACGCCGCCAGCACGCAGCCCCCGCCCCCCCCAGGTAGCATGGGGGCCCGCAGCCCCCGCCGCCCTCACCCTGCAGCGCGCCGCCGCCGCCGCGCTGCACGCCGCCAGCACGCAGCCCCCGCCCCCCCCAGGTAGCATGGGGGCCCGCAGCCCCCGCCGCCCTCACCCTGCAGCGCGCCGCCGCCGCCGCGCTGCACGCCGCCAGCACGCAGCCCCCGCCCCCCCCAGGTAGCATGGGGGCCCGCAGCCCCCGCCGCCCTCACCCTGCAGCGCGTATAGGTGAGGGCGTTGTGGGCGTATAGGTGAAAGGAAACAAAATCGTGTTAGGTTGCTAGTCGCATCGCCTATAACATAATTCCCAAGATTATCGCCATTCCCTCGATGAGCATTTACCATCTGCGCGGGATAAGCGACCGGTAAATTCTATCTTTTTACTTTGCTCCCAAACCAGCGCAGAAGAAACTACCTACCTAACTTCTAATTTAGTATTGTGTGTGTTATTAGCGGAGGAGCCGTCAGGGCCGCTGTGCGACCTGGTGTCCCTCCTGCTGGAGCCGGGGGCCCCCGCGGCGCCCCCCGGGCCCCCGCCGGCGGCCGCGGGGCTCCGGCGCGCCGCGCAGCAGCTGCGGGCGCTCGCGCGACGCATCGTCTGGAGCCCTATCGACCTGCAACTCGGTAATATGTGTTTCAAATTTTCAGCGTCGTCTAGAAATTTAATTTCTGAAGGTGAAGTCGTAAAAGTAAACAAAGAATAAATATATAATAATAACATGCACATACATATATAACGTCTTTATCCCTTGCGGGGTACAGAGCCTAAAGTAACAAAACCTTAAGGCCGCGTTCAGCATGATTAAGGGCGTATAGGTGGAAAGGCAAATCAACATAGTGATGGATTCCTAAGACTTTCGCCTATTCCCTCGATAGGCTTTTACCATATGCGCGGGTAGAGAAGCAACTGGTAAATTCTATGTTTTTTCTTTACGGGAGAGCAGGGAAAAATTAACGAAGTAATTTATTATTTAGAAAAGAGATATAGTAAAAGATAACAATTTGGAAAAATAAAATTAATTTAGTTAATATAATTATATCTGCATCCTGGCCATACTATGTTACTTAGGAATTATGTATAACTCTTTATTGTACATAAAACACAAGAAAAAGATGAATACAGGATAACACACATGCACAAAGGCGAACTTATCCCTAAAAGTTATAGGCGATCTCATGTTATAGGCGATGCGGCTAGCAACCCATCATTATTTTGATTCCCCTTTCGGATGGAAGTTGCGTAAGGATTTACGCCCACAATCATGCTAAACGTGGCCTTAAGGTTTTGTTACCTCAGGCTCTGTCTACCCCGTAAGTAAGTAAATGCTTTATTGTACAAATATAAAGAAACAGAGACAAATCACAAAAATAGACCTTAAATATATGCACAAAGGCGAACTTATCCCCATAAAGCCGACAACGCACTGGCATCGCGTAAAGCGCTGCGGGTGTCTATGGACAGTGTTGATCATTTAACATCAGGTGACCCACTAGTTCGTTTGTCTGGCCTCTCTAACATAAAAAAAGGAATCTCTACCAGTTAACCTAAGTAAGGGATAAAGACGTGATTTATAATAAGTTAAATGCAATTTCGCCCATTTATCCCCACAATTACAATAAATGCAAGAAAATTCTCCTGGAATCAGTTCAAACTATGTCATACGAAGATACAGAGAATTTATTATTAGTTGTGAAGTAGATTATCTTTGTAACCTTTCTTTTTATTGGATTTAAATTTCCTAATCATAGTTTTAATTTATTTATTTCTTTATATTTTTGTCATGTTTGCTTATTTTTCCCTGGTGATTGTTTAATTATTTAATAGCCATTGTGTTTAGCTCTTATAGCCTGAAACAGGATTTCCTAGTTCAGGCATATGAGTTGTTAACTTAGATTTATAAGGAAACTTTGTTCTTAGTTATAAATTTGTAAAACATTTATGAATGAATTATCTTTTATGCTTTATCTTTATCTTTTATGTATGTATGTATTCTGGCTGCAGACTCGATCCCGGCGCTGGGCGCGTGGAGCAACAACGACGCGCTCTCCACGGAGCTGCCGGACTTCGCGCTCTCGCCGCAGGAGTACATCACCGAGGTACCCGTGGCGCGCAGTTGTCACTTCCAAAATTGGCATTGTTCATTTTTTTTAGTATGCTCCAATTCGAAAACCATTTCGAGGAAAACCATCAATTATCCGATTTATCTTGTCCGATTTCAAAAATACTTTATGATTGCAGATATTTTTGTAAAAGTACTTTGAACCTTTGTTTGACCGAACGACCGGGTTTTTAGACAGAATCCAGCATCGAATGTTTGCCACAACAATGAAAAAAAAAAGTTTGGCTACGGCAACTGTCACGTGTCACTGTCAAATCTACAAAACCATAGACAAAGCCGTTTTTTTTTATAGCCAGCCGAACGAAGGCGATTGGGATTCTGTCTAAATTCACAAATTATCAAACAGCGAAAAAATATTTATTATTAATTAACAAAGCTACGTAAAAGCATAGTATTCAAATTAGTTGCTTGAAATAGTCCATTTTATCAAATAAAGGTGTTAAAAGCACAGCTTAAAAAAAATGAACAATGCCAATTGCCGAGCAAAGGCAGACAGTTTGGCTAGTGTACCCCGATCAATGACAGCCGAACGAATGGACAGTGGCGTAACTATAGGGTGGCAGGGGTGGCTAGCTCTATGGGGCCCCCAACTGGCTTGGTTTAGAGCACAGAAGGGACGCTGATGCACTTCTTTATATTGAGGAAGGAGATCTAACGAATTTGCCGCGGGCCCCAGACGTTATAGTTACGCCACTGCGAATGGAAAAGTGCGCCGGAACAGCGCTGAGGCCCAGGTAGGGTCTGCTGTCTCCAGAAGAATTTGGAGGAATTATAATAATGATAAAACGTTTTGCAGATTGGACAGTATCTCATGACGCTGCCTCAGCACCTGGAGATGCATCTGTCAGAGAAGCAGGCGCCGTGGCAGTTCCTGGCAGAGGTAATACCCCCCTTATTAACTGACTACGAAAGGGGGGAGGTACTTTTTTTTTTATATATGAATAGGAAGGCAAACGAGCAAGTGGGTCACCTGATGGTAAGTGATCACCACTGCCCATAGACACCCGTAACCCCGGAGGGATTGCAGATGCGTTGCCAACCTAGAGGACTAAGATGAAATGCCTCTTGTGCCCGTAATTTCCCCGGCTGTCTTACTCTCCACACCGGAACACAGCAGTGCAAGCACTGCTACTTAGCGGCAGGATTAGCGAGTAAGATGGTGGTAGCGATCCGGACGGACCTTGCACAAGGCCCTACCACCCGCAAAATTCGCTAATTCGCTAGTGGACAATTTATCTTGCAAGGGTCGAGGTAGGGATCTTTTTATCCCGCATTTAACTGTAAAATGCAATAAAAGTTAATTGAATTAGGCATAGCATAATCTAGCCTATATAAGTCCCACTGCTGGGTACAGGCCTCCTCTCAGAATGAGAGGGCTTGGGCTATAGTTCCCACGCGAGCCCGGTGCGCATTGGGAACTTCACACACACTATTCAATTGCTTTGCAGATGTGTGCAGGTTGCCGCGCGATGTTTCCCTTCAACGAAAAGCTCATAGTAAAAAAACTTAGAGGTGCGAGCCCGGGAGTCTAACCCACGACACTTGAGACGCCGTAGTTCAAACCACTACGCTTATTGACTAAATTATTTGCAAATGTCTGTCAGATCTGCACACACACTTGCGAGCTGTACGCCGAGCGCATACTGAACATCCGCAACATGGACGCGCTCGGCACGCGGCGCTGCCTCACCGACATCGGTGAGCCAACCTTCCACTATCTACTTTAATACACGCACGCGCACACACACACACATACATACTCACACACCCACACACACACACACACACATACACACACACACACACACACTTTTCTTACTTTAAAATTTACTTTTTATCATCATTTACGATATTTTCATCATTTTTCATGTTTTAATGCTCCTCTTATTTACTCAGGCTACCTGGTAGAGATCCCTTAAAGGGATAAGGTCTCTTTTGTATATTAAATATACAATTTTTGTGTCAATTGTTTGTAAGTACAATTTAAGTAAGTAAGCAAATGCTTTATTGTACAGTCAAGGGCAAAGATATGTATACACCACAGAGTATCAAAAAGCATGGTCATCTAAATGGTCATAAATTTGGCAACATATAAAAGTACATAAATTAGTATACATGATTTGAGAGATAACTATGTATACAATATTTGCAATAATATGTCCTCATGTATTAGGCCATAAACTTAGAAACACCGTAAAGTTCAAAAATATGTATACACCATTTAACCATTAATTATGTATATGTATATCTTTGCCCTTGACTGTACAAGTATAAAGAAACAGAGACAAATTCTTCCTTCCTGCTGCAACATTCCCTGAGCGGTATAATTTAGGGATCTTTAAAAAGCGAGCCTTCCTGTTCCTGAAAGGGCCGGCAACGCACCTGTGATTCACCAAGTCTTGCAGGTGTCCCTGGGCGATGGTGATTGCTTTCCATCAGGTGACCCGTTTGCTCGTTTGTCCCCTCTTATATATATATAAAAAAAAAACACAAAAAAGACATTAAATATATGCACAATGGCGAACTTATCCCTATAAGGGATCTCTACCAGTTAACCTTTGAGTGAATGAGAGGAGCATTACGCGAGAGACCGACACAACACGACAGAATTTAATTATTGTAATGTATTTATAAGTAGGTAAGTAAGTAAATGCTTTATTGTACAAATATAAAGAAACAGATACAATTCACAAAAAAAAAAAAGTTAATATATGCACAAAGGCGAACTTATCCCTATAAGGGATCTCTACCAGTTAACCTATAATATATAATGTATTTAAAAGAAAAATGCCTTTCTGCCTAGTTTACTGCTGCGCGTTCTTCTTAGCAACGGTCTTTTCGAATGCGCTGGAAATAAAAAAAAGATATCTAAAAGACCCCTTGGCGGCCAATTTACAACTTGAAGTTTTCATTCTCGTTTTGTTTGTTTCTTTATTTACTTAGCTACAGACTTAAATGTGAAAAAAAATGCTTATTCTCTATTGTCAGTGTACCTGTCGAGCGTGGTGGAAGACCTCGGCAGCAACGTGACGCCGGCCCTGCGGAGCTTGGAGCGCTCGCTCCGCTCCGCTACGCCCGCCTCCGCCCCCGCCCCCGCTCCCGCCTCCGCTAGCGAGTAGCCCTAGCTTGCATATTTCGCCACATTAAGTTCCTGATATTCCAAGTGTCAGATATCGACATGATCATTTTTTATTCTGATAGCGACTTCATGCAATTGTAACATAGATATAGATACATAAGTCACGTCTTTATCCCTTACGGGGTAGACAGAGCCTAAGGTAACAAGACCTAAAGGCTACTTTTATCATGATTGTGCGCGTATAGGTGGTCTTCCACGCTGGTCTGGGAGCAAAGAAATAACATAGAATGTGTACCAGTTGCTTCTCTACCCGCGCAGATGGTAAAAGCCCATCGAGGGAATGGGCGATTATAATAGGAATCATGTCAGGCGATGAGGCTAGCAACCCATCACTATTTTGATTCCATTTTCCATCTATACGCCCTTAATCATGCTAAACGTGGCCTTAAGGTTTTGTTACCTTAGGCTCTGTCTACCCCGTAAGGGATGAAGACGTGATTTGTGTGTGTGCGTGTAAGATTTTCGTCTCTCGATGGGCTTTTACCATCTGCGCGAAAGGAGAAGCAACTGGTATTATGTTCTTTCTTTACTCCCAGACCAGCATGGAATAAAATTAGTCCTCCTTACGGCTGCGGGGTGTGGGGGGGACGGCGGGGAGCTGTCGCCCACCCTGCGCTCCTGCCGGGACTCAGTTCAACGGTCGGTCTATAATGACTACTATTATGATACGAGGCCGAGCAGTTCCTTTGAATCAGTAGGCTCATTACCTACCTCGCTCGCAATCGCCATCGTGTTCATTTTGACAGTTCATGTATGGGCTGACAATTGGCATTGTTCATTTTTTTTAGTATGCTCCAATTCGAAAACCATTTCGAGGAAAACCATCAATTATCCGATTTATCTTGTCCGATTTCAAAAATACTTTATGATTGCAGATATTTTTGTAAAAGTACTTTGAACCTTTGTTTGACCGAACGACCGGGTTTTTAGACAGAATCCAGCATCGAATGTTTGCCACAAAAGTGAGAAAAAAAGTTTGGCTACGGCAACTGTCACGTGTCACTGTCAAATCTAACAAAACCATAAACAGCCGTTTTTTTTATAGCCAGCCGAACGAAGGCGATTGGGATTCTGTCTAAATTCACGAATTATCAAACAGCGAAAAAATATTTGTTATTAATTAACAAAGCTACGTAAAAGCATAATATTCAAATTAGTTGCTTGAAATAGTCCATTTTATCAAATAAAGGTGTTAAAAGCACAGCTTAAAAAAAATGAACAATGCCAATTGGCATCGGAATCGGCTAGCTGTCACATTCATACAAGAACTGTCAAAATGAACACGATGGCGGTTGCGAGCGAGTTAGGTAATAAGCCTACTGGTATAAAACATTCTGTAATGCCATCGTTTGTTTAGTAACATATAGGGACGGCGCAATTGATGTCTGATACTTAATCAGGAACTTGACTGGGAGTGGTGACACTTATTTCTTGTTATATAAGGATAATAAATACGTTATTTATTAGAAGAGTTTTTGATTACATCGTAAATCCCCTGATTGTACTATATTATAAATAGAAAAATAATAAATATACATACATACATAAATCACGTCTTTATCCCTTACGGGGTAGACAGAGCCTAAAGTAACAAGACCTAAAGGCCACGTTAACTGTACTGACACAATAAAACAAAATAAACAATAAAATCATTTAATTCTACTTAAAATAAATCATTATCTTCAATGAGATTGGAATTTTTGAAAAAATATTATTCCTTACACTAAATATCCCGTCTTAAATCTAAATACTATCAAAAAAATTGTTGCCCCACCCAATACAGAACCTTTTCTCAGTAAACACCATGGCGACATTTACCGTTAAAACGTTCTATTGTTAGGTCAAACACAGTGGCGTAACTATAACGTCTGGGGCCCGCGGCAAATTCGTCAGTTGGGGCTCCTTCCTCAATATAAAGAAGTGCATCAGCGTCCCTTCGGGGCTCTAAACCAAGCCAGTTGGGGGCCCCCTAGAGCTAGGGGCCCGTGGCATTTTGCCACCCCTGCCACCCTATAGTTACGCCACTGGTCAAACAATTTATTTAATAATTATATATAGTCAACCAAGAAAGTGATTTACCATACATACATGTCATACATACATGTCATACATACATAAATCACGTCTTTCTCCCTTACGGGGTAGACAGATTTACCATATTTTATGTAAATTCTAGAGATGCGCCGAGTAAACACTTTTGCCGAGTAACGAGTACCGAGTTTTACTCGGCTCAATTTTTTTTCAACTGAGTACTCGGCCGAGTAATTCGGTTCAATCAAATTCGCATTTCGTGCGCGTAAACAAGTACAAACAGGTTTGCGCCGGTCAAGACGTCGGCTCGCGTTGATACACCCCTCACCCCGCCCACGCCTTTCAACTACTAGTCACTTGATTGTTTGCAAACAAACACGTCACGTTGCGCGTCATAGTAAATAAATATAAATATATTGCTTTTCTTAAACAAAGTATGTATACTCGTTACTCGTTATCTAATAACCGAGTTATTCGGCCGAGTACGAGTATCAAAAAACCCGCCGAGTACGCAGAGTACCGAGTATCAAACGAGTACTCGGCCCATCTCTATTTAAAATGTATAATGGGTTAAAATACATAATGGTTTATAATATATAATGCGATTTTCTCAGAAAGTTACAAATTAACAGGACTGTTATAAAACAAACCTAACCTAACCTAAACCAATCTATAGATTACGATATCAAAAAAGTTCATTTAGCTAATAGTTTCACAAAAAATTGCGTTATACATTTTGAACCATTATGTATTTTAACCCGTTATACATTTTAAACTTTATGTATTCTGATCCGCTCCCCCATACAATACACGTACAAATCACGTGTATATCCCTTACGGGGTAAACAGTCTAAGGCAGGGGTCGCCAATTAGTTTTGCTCGGGGTCCGTTTTAAGAAATGAAATGACCATCGCGGTCCGCACATTTTATAGAATTTTTTTTAGCTCGTTTGTTAGCTCATAGCCTCGCGGCTTTTCAAATTGACGTCAACAAAGATAGTTCGGGGGATTCATTTTTATTAAATTACGTACTCAGTAGTGCAAGTAGCTGTGTTCTCGCGGTCCGTAAAAAATGGGTCGGCGGTCCGGATGCGGACCGCGGTCCGCCATTTGGCGACCCCTGGTCTAAGGCAACAATACCTAAAGGCCACGTTTAGCGTGATTATAGGCGTATAGGTGGAAAGGGGAATCACAATAGTGATGGGTTGCTAGCATCGCCTATAACATGATACAGGATTTTTTAAACCATACAAATGGCTTGCTTCCACGCTGTTCTAGGAGTAAAGAAAAAACATAGAAAGTACCAGTTGCTTCTCTTCCGGCGCAGATGGTAAAAACTCGAGAGAATGGGCGACAATCTTAGGGATCATGTTATGGGCGATGTGGCTTGCAACCCATCTTGATTCCACTTTTCATCCATACACCCACAATCATGCTAACCATGACCTTAAGATTTTGTTACCTTAAGCTCTGTCTTCCTCGTAAGGGATAAAGACGTGATATATGTACAAATGACATTGGATTGATGGTCAAGGAGTTTCTTGGTTGACCATACATGTCACCAAACAGTTTGCTAATAAACTTAACACTCAACAGCCTCTGCTACCCCTTGTATGTAAGTATGTTTGTCCGGGTGGAATCTTGCAACTCAATTTTGAAGCAGATATCTCGGGTTACCTCCATGTGTGGTCAAGAGCTGCAGTTCGGTTTTGGATCCGTCCGGGGGGAAGAGCAGTTGGTCCGGTGCACCCTGGGCATCGGCTAATGATTTCCTGGCAGTTTCTGAGGGATATCATTGACCGTTGGCTAAGAGCCCAACAGGGGGGGGAGTGGTTTTTTGGCAGAAGATTTTGTAATTATATTTTTTTTACTTTGACATTGGCGAAGTGGTCCTCGCTATAACGACTTGATACGCCACAAATAAGAAGAATAAGGTGGTCTACATTTAGCTGCATCATACTCGACGGAGCTTCGCTCCTATTTCCGCTCAGTTTGGGCCTTCGGCTCTGACACAAATCTAACCTAACCTAACCTATCCAATAAAAACCCATATTTCACCTTCTAAAAACATAAAAAAAATTTTAGTGAATATGTTAGGTTAGACCTACAATCTAAATTATGAGGATTCCACCCAGACAAACATACTTACATACATTGCAAGTTAATATAAAATTTGGAAAAAAAACAATAATCAATGCTTTCCCCAGAATATTCCAAGGTCACGGGGGCCACTCCAAAACTCAATTTTCGAAGTTCACATCATACCGCCCCTCTTTCATAAATGTATAACAGAACGGAACAAAACAAATTTGTAAATTTGAACTTAGGAGTATAAGACCTGGTTGTTATTTACTCGTCCCAAATTTCATGATTTGGGTCCGTTTCCGGCAGATACTCTCGTTGCAATATTGGCTTGGGCGTCGTCAGGGACCCGGTGTTCTTGACTTCCACATCCGGGAACATATCAGCCTTGGACGGGCAGTTGGCGATGTGGTCCCTTATTTCGGCCTCCGGGAGCCGATGGGTCGCGTTAAAAGGGCATATTTTCAGTTCCGGATACCTTTTCTGGCATTTCACTATGTGCGCTTGGATGCGAGAGCGGGGCACGCGGTGCTGAGGCTCATAGGGGCAGGAGACGAAAGGGTCGTCCATAATTACTGGAAACCAGAAGAACGCAAGTCATGGTACAAAATTCATAACCAAACTTAAAGAATTATAATTTAAATGAATACTTTTGTAAGAATTATGGTTACAGAAAATGGCTTGAGCTCTTTCAAGAAAAGGAAGGTACGGCCGTGCCGCTTTTTCGCTCGACTTGGCGAAAAATTAATATATATAATATTATATTATAATTATTACATATTGTAAGTCCGAAACTTTCAGAAATCATAAATGTTATCACAATATTGTACACGGTTTTAAACAATGATCATTTTTTATTTACCTAGTCTTCAAGTAACAGAATTTTAAAGATATTCTGGAAACAAAAGCATCATTTACTATGAAATATGAGTGAGTAAGCAACATTTCTCGGTGTTACAATTCGTAGAATTCAAGTTTGGAGTCAGATTTCAGTGATGTGAGAAGTTTAATGTAATGATAACAAGAGTGGGTACGAAAAATATGAATATACTTTTTGTATTAATCTTACCTGAATTCCTTAATAACGGACTTCTGCGAGATGACGTTCTTAGAAACAACAACCCAGCGTCCGGTCGTTAAGTTTTGGATTCGAAGAATTGAGATTAAATTAAACAAAATCAAAACAAAACCTTGAAAACAAACAGACGGTCCGATTGCACTGCTGGTGATAAGACAAGTGTTGCCATAGTATTGTGTAGTTAAAAGAATAGCCAAATTCAAGGTAATTTTATTCATTTCATTGCAAAGAAATTACTAAAGAGTAGTTTAGTTCAAGAAAATAAAATGTGTTTTTTTAGCCTTTAGTCTTTCTCTCGTCTTATTTGAAAACTGTACATTTATTATCAAATTTAGCCTTCATCAATAAGTGATCCAAAGTCCTATATTTTAAATTCTGGTAACATTTTAACGTATCAATAGACAAGGTAGACTTTCATAGTGTTGTGCCGTTGTTTGTTATGTACGGTTTTGTAGATTAAAGTGCAAGAGCAGCTTTATTTTGTCGTTTAAAAGAACACAATCGAGTAAAAGCTTCACTAGACGTTTTGTTCATAATGCATTGTTCGCCAACTCAGATATAAAATATTATATTGAAATTAGGTACCTTAAGTTTATAAATTGACGTTTGATTTCATTTTCGTATATAATCCTTATTAAATTACTATTTGTAAATATTTAACTACCGTCTCCGAGCTGAAGGAAAAACTATAAGCATTTAATAAAATGTTGTAGTAAGAACGTGTCTGACTCCTGTCAAGTCATTACAAGTTGTTGACATTTCAAACTGGAACTGCGTTTGCATTGAAAGTTTAAAAATTAATGTATTTTTACACAAATTTGCTATTAGCCAACCACTATGAACGAATCGAACAAACGCAAAAATAACATGGAAGGTAAATAATGTGCAAAGTACAATATACTCGAAGGTTCTGCCCGAAAGTTGCGCTTAACTAACAATATTGCTTGTTTCAGACGATAAAAAGCCTAAAAGAGTTAAAACTGAATGTTCTTACGGCATTAAGTGCTACAGGAAGAATCCGGCACATCTCAGGGAGTTCAGTCACCCTCACTGTAAGTGTTAAAATACCCCATGTAGCAAAAATTCTGAAATGTTCAAACTACGTAACTACTAATGAACTAAGCCGATCTTTTGTACAAGGTGTCTTAGAATTATAACAGAACATTTCAGTAGATCGTTTGGTTACTTAAATTTAACACTTCTTTAATTTTTTTTCTTTTTAAGCTCATGGAGGGAATGGGCATCTTAGGAATCATGTTATAGGTGATGGGGCTGGCAACCCATCACTATTTTAATTCAGATTTCCACCTATACGCCCACAATCCTGCTAAATGTGGCCTGTAGGTACCTGTTACCTTAGGCTCTGTCTACCCAGTAAGCGATAAAGATGTGATATATATATGTAATTTCAAAACTAAGCCTCCTGTTTAACATCATACAGGAGTGTTCAGACTAAGTAACGGAATCACCTCCTGTGATATTCTGGAATAACTGATAGAGAGCATGTATAGTTAAATTGACATTTCATTAAAACTTGTATGTTACATTTTTCCGCGATTTCAGTTTATTTTCGGTTTTCTACTCATAATCATGAGCACTATTGATCCTGATAGGAGAAAAAAAGTGTCCCAAAATTGCCTTTACAATTCCATTAGTTCATTCGTACAAATTTTTATGGTGGTAACGGAATGGAATGAGAATTTAGGCCAGAATATGTTTATAAACAACACTAAAAATTAGAACAGAAAAATCCCAAAAGTAAAGCTATGGCCGGGAATCAAACCTGGATCCTCGTCATTCCGTGACGAGTGCTATACCCCTACACCTACGGCATATACCCAATATGCCAGAATATGTATAAAATTTTTGGAACATTCATTTTTCTCCTGTCAGAATCAATAGTGCTCATGATTCTAAGTAACCGTAAATAAAACTAAAATCCGAATGGCCCAAATCATTGTAATTATTTTCCCCAGTAGAAGCCATCTTAGATGCTCACAACGGTGGGGACTATGTGGTACCTCCCGAGCTGAGTTTGCAGAGGCTCATGATACTGGAACAGCTGGAGATCATTGTGGAGAAGCAACTGTATGTGCCCAGTAAAAAAGAAGACAAGTAAGCCATCCCATTTGCATACTAATCATAATAACTAATTTTTATGACTGCCGGCTTTGCTTTTTTTTTTTATTATTAAATATGTATTATCTTGCGATCAGTTGGTGATTTTTTGTCGCCAAGCGCCATTTGTTTGGATAATGTGTCCCTACGACACAATTAGAAACTCCTGTGGAACCAGGGACAAAAAATTCGCATAGTAACAAAGGTCACGTGACAGCTAGTAACAGGTAGAAAAATTTGAAGACTACCCACCTGCTATGATTACTGATTAGATTAGATTAGATTAGATTTATTTATCACCCTTTTAAAAGTACATTTAAAAAGTAATTCACAAAAGGATCGTCAATTATAATAAAATAGTAATTATAATAATAATAACTGAAATTAAATAAAAACAAAATAACAACAAACAAAAATGAAATGTCAATGTAAATTCACAAAAAGATCGTCATGGGTACATAAAAAGAGAAAATAATAATAATTTAAATAAAAATAAAAATAATTTAAATAAAAGCAATTTAAAATGTCAAATAATAAATATAAAATCACAAAATGTGAAAATATTGTCAGAACATAAATGGGTGTAGGGGTATAGCACCGTCACGGAATGACGAGGATCCGGGTTCAATTCCCGGCCGTAGCTTTACTTTTCGGATTTTTCTATGTGTTCTAATTTTCAGTGTTGTTTAGAAGTTTTAGAAAAAAGTCTGCTAAAACATAAAACTGATATCTGTGCTTGTAATGCTTGTAATAAAAAAATAATGCCTTTTTATTTCATTTCAGCGTTACACCAACTCGCCATACAGTTCCGGATGGCACAACCGTCCCTGATACCAAGACGGCAACACTCCAAGCCACGGATACCAGGAAACCAGAGCGGAGCGAACATGCCCGCAAAGTTGACACGAAAGAAAAAAAGGAGACGCCCACCACGAGTGGAGATGGATCTACATCAAAAGTTAAAGGTTCAACTTATGATTAGCTAGCAGAGACGTGTGTTGATGTCTTGGTATCACGTCACATTGAGGCTTTATAATAATAATAATAATAAATTCTACTAATATTATAAATGTGAAAGTTTGTGAGAATGTTTGGATGTTTGTTACTCTTTCACCCCAGAACAGCTGGACAGATCTGGATGAAATTTGGAACATAGATGGATTATAGTCTGGAATAACACATAGGCTACTTTTTATCCCAGAAAATTGTGTAATTCCCGCGGGATAGCGATAAACGAATTCTATGCAGACGAAGTTGCGGGCAACAGCTAGTTAATAATAAAATCTTTATTTTGACCAATAATCAGCTTCACTTTTGTTAACCAACTTAAAGAAAAGGAGGAGGCTGAATAAATGTCTGATCTGTCCAAAAATGAAATTAAAAACTAAATCGCTTTTTTGGACATGCATCCTTTTGAATTAGGACGGCAGTGTAGTTTCGACTACATTTTTGACCAAATTTTGACTATATTTTTGACTATAACATGTTTTGACTAATATATTTTGACTATAACATATTTAGACTAACATATTAACACCTTTATTCATAAAC
The DNA here is from genome assembly GCA_949127965.1 of Pandemis corylana. Lineage (NCBI taxonomy): Eukaryota > Metazoa > Arthropoda > Insecta > Lepidoptera > Tortricidae > Pandemis > Pandemis corylana. The sequence goes on along the minus strand of OX421875.1, from coordinate 2,645,141 downwards.
GCTCCATTCTATAGGCTTCTGCTAACTTAGCAATCGTTTGTCCTTTCTGTGAAAGGTAAATATCAAGGTGACAGATAAGGACAAACGATTGCTAAGTTAGCAGAAGCCTACAGAGCGTTTATGAATAAGGGGGTTGGACTATAACGTATTTAGACTAATATATTTTGACTATAACATATTTAGACTAACATATTTTGACTATGACATATTTAGACTAACATATTTTGACTATAACATATTTAGGCTAACATATTTTGACTATAACATGTTTTGACTAATATATTTTGACTGTAACATATTTAGACTAACATATTTTGACCATAACATATGTAGACTAACATATTTTGACTATAACATATTTAGGCTAACATATTTTGACTATACCATGTTTTGACTAATATATTTTGACTGTAACATATTTAGACTAACATATGTTGTCTATAACATATTTAGACTATAACTTGACTACACTCCCCTGTAGACTCTGGCTACAGGCCCGTGGTGCCGCCCTCGCGGCGCGCGACCGACTTCCTGTCGGTGGTGCTGCCGGCGGGCGGCATGGCGGCCAAGCACGCCGCCAGCCAGCCCTACTGCCTGTTCTACACCGCCATAGCGGCCGCCCCGCACACGCACACACAACCCTACTCCATCACATTTCAAGGTGAGACCACAGCATATATATAAGACTAAAGCAGTAAGGAAACTACGAACAAAACGGTAGAAAAAATATTGTAACTCAACATATGATATTAAATTATTAAATAATAACCATGTCTTCACTTCACTACATTTACAGCAAATAAATATATTAATTATTATTCAAATTATTTATTAAAATAATCAATTGTACAAATAAATTATAAATGGTTAGTAAGCACTATATTATGTCTATCTATGTATTAATAAGAACACAACAAAGTTAAGAACTAAACTAATGACTCGACATAACACGAGAGCACCTGCGCTTACAACGAAAGTATATTATAAACTGTGCGTAGAGTGATTAAATTAAAATTATTATTATAATTATTATGAAGAAAAAATAGTCTGTCCAGGATTTGTTTAGCCGACCCATTTTTATTATATTTTCTAATATGCTAAGTTTATTATAAAATATGTTTCATTCTATTATCAGCTCGGTGCAGGTCGACGTTATATTCGGATCTTACACTATAGGGACAGACAGCGGAAAGCGACTGTTTTATACTACACTAGCTTTTCCCCGCGACTTCGTCCGCGCACATAACGTCAGAGTGACGACACACCCCAAACATCCACTCATGTCTCCAAGTATAAGGTTTATATTGCCTATCCCGTGGGAAATTCGGAAAATCCCTTCTTAGAGCACCTATATGATCCTCTAGGAATATTATCTATTAATTATAGTCTTAATTATTTACCTCGTGTTTTTATCCCGTGGGAAATTTGAAAAATTCTAGTTGCACCTTTATACTAATCAAGGAATAATGTGTAGGCATGCTAAATTTAATGTCTGTAGCTTTATTAGTACAACATTTCGGAATTTTCCAATCCCGTGGGAAAATCGGGATAAAAGTATCCTATGTCCGTCTCCTGGTTCTAAGCTACCTCCCTACAAATTTTCAGCTAAATCGGTTCAGCCGTTCTTGAGTTATAAATAGTGTAGCTAACACGACTTTCTTTTATATATATAGATTATGTAGCGTATTGTGTTTTTGTTTGCAGAGATTTTAGATCGGAGTTTAGGCGAGTTGAAATGTTCGCTGCAGATTAACTTCATGGTGGAGCCGGGGTGGCTTCTCGCGCAGTACTACTTTGCTGGCTACAGGTGGGCAAGCTGTCATAGATATAGTATGTCAAGGTAGCTTATAATTTCTAACGGGCAAACCGTAAAACTAACTCTTAGTCTATATGTACTTACATACATACATACATAAATCACGTCTTTATCCATTACGGGATAGACAGAGCCTAAGGTAACAAGAGCTAAAGGCCACTCCACTTTTAGCATGATTGTGGGCGTATAGGTGGAAAGGGGAATCAAAATAGTGATGCGTTGCTATAACATGAGTCTTAAAACTTTCGCCCATTCCATCGATGGGTTTTTACCATCTGCGCGAGAAGAGAAGCAACTGGTACATTCTATGTTTTTTTCTTTACTCCCAGACCAGCAGGAAGTCTATATGTATGTATGTATAATTATTTATTGTACATAAAACACAAGAAAAAGATTAATACAGGACAACACATGCACAAAGACGAACTTATCCCTGAAAGGGATCTCTTCCACCTAACCTTCGAACGATTGACAGGACAAAAGAGACCAGAAATAAATATTTTCTTATTTCTTAAAGTAATGTGATGAAAAAATCAATGCATTTGTCTATTTGTTTCAGCGAGAAGAAACTGACGATCCTGTACGGCGAGGAGTGCTCCGACCTGCGCAGCATCAGCGCCAAGAAGCCGCACGTGGAGGCCTACCAGGTGCCCATGGGGTCGCCCTTCGCGAAGCACCACACGTCAGTACAGCGGCAGACCAATGTTGATGACTTTGATGATATAACAGTACAAGCGCCATCCAGTGGCGTAACTATAACGTCTGGGGCCCGCGGCAAATTCTTCAGGCTCCTTCCTCAATATAAAGAAGTGCATCAGCGTCCCTTCTGTGCTCTAAACCAAGCCAGTTCGGGGCCCGTAGAGCTAGGGGCCCCTGGCATTTTGCCACCCCTGCCACCCTATAGTTACGCAACTAGCGCCATCTGTTTGAATGATGTGTCTCTACGTCGCAGTTACAAACTCGTGGAACGTCTGCTCACCAGGAACGAAAGATGGCGCTGTTCTCAATGATGGGCGAGCGTTTTCCAAAACAAAGTGTACATTATTACACATAAACGGATAACTCACGTATAAAAAGTCGAGAGATGCCGAGTGAGTGTTGAGTGTGTCCGTTTATGTGTAATAATGATCAAGTCTCACGGTAGTTTCATGTTGAAAAGTGTACATGTACATTTTTTCCAGAATTTAAATATTTTGAGTATTTCTTAATCAGAATCGCGGGTGGTAGGGCCTTGTGCAAGGTCCGTCCGGATCGCTACCACCATCTTACTCGCTAATCCTGCCGCTAAGTAGCAGTGCTTGCACTGCTGTGTTCCGGTGTGGAGAGTAAGACAGCCGGGGAAATTACGGGCACGAGAGGCATTTCATCTTAATCCTCTAGGTTGGCAACGCATCTGCAATCCCTCCGGGGTTGCGGGTGTCTATGGGCAGTGGTGATCACTTACCATCAGGTGACCCACTTGCTCGTTTGCCTTCCTATTCATATAAAAAAAAAAAAAAAAAAAAAAAAAAAAAAGAATCGTTTACCGCGTACAAGAAAAAATGTGTCGCATGTTTTATTATGGATTTTTTTTCCTGTTCGTCACGTTCCATACCTATCCTACTAATATTATAAATGTGAAAGTTTTTGAGTATGGATGGATGGATGTTTGTTACTCTTTCACGCCAGAACGGCTGCATAGATTATAGTCTGGAATAACACATGGCTACTAATAGCGATAAACGAATTCTATGCAGACGAAGTTGCGAGCAACAGCTAGTATAATGTGATAGTAGATGTGATGTTGTTTTGCAGCAAGATGATGGTGCTGTGCTACGAGGACGGCTCGCTGCGCGTGGTGGTCTCCACCGCCAACCTGTACCTGGACGACTGGGAGAACAGGACGCAGGGGTACGCATAATAATAATCATACTCATATTAATACTCATTCTCATATTAATTCTCATATTCATACACATACTAATATTCATACTAATACTCATATTCATGCGCATACTCATATTAATATTCATTCTCACATCCATACCCATTGTCATATTCAATCCCATACTCATATTCATTCTCATTCTCACATCCATACTCATACTCCTTTTAATAATCATACTCATGCTCATTTATTCGCAATTAGTGTTCGTAGATTTTGCCGCAGAACCGGTGCAATGACTTCACAGTGACATACGGCAGTGCCTTAGGGTTATCGACGCATGTAATATGGCTAGCTGTTGCCGGCGACTTCGCGCAGAATTAAATATGGCCTAGCGTTTTTTGAAAAAAAAAAGTCTACATGATCATTTTTTACAGAATTTAACTTCTTTTTAGGGTTCCGTACCTCAAAAGGAAAAAACGGAACCCTTATAGGATCACTTTGTTGTCCGTCTGTCCGTCTGTCAAGACCCTTTTTCTCAGTAACGCGTGGAGGTATGAAGCTGAAATTTATATCAATTACTCAGGTCTACTGTCCCTTGAAGCTGTGAAAAAATCAAACTTCTAAGCCAACGCAATCAAAAGATACAGCCGTTTATGCCGCAAATTTCCGCAAATTTTCAACTCTCAAGGGAATCAAAACCTACAAGGTAGTTCCCGTGAACGCAGAATCTTGAAATTTGGTATGAAGGTAGGTCTTATAGCACAGATTAAAGAATAATTGCGAAAACCGTAAATGTGTATGTATGTCTGTATATAGCAGTGACCAATATAAAGTAACCCCACACTGCGTACATTTTGCTTTGGAGCAGGGCTCTGCTTACACTGGTTTAAAGATATTTATAGATAATGATACGGAACCCTCGGTGCGCGAGTCCGACTCGCACTTGACCGGTTTTTTTTACTCAATCGTTTACTCTGTCGATGTGTTATCTGTATTGTATCTGTTTATCCCAAAACTTCCATTGCAGTTCGTTTTTTTTTGTTCGTGATTTTTTTCATATGAAATGTATGAAGTATGACGGACAGGAAAAAAATTATATATAGCAAAATCTGCGACATATTTTTTCTTGTATGAAAATGCATACCAAATTACATGAAAAACATTGGTGCAGTTACCGAGATTCAGATATATACGTACAATACTTTCTCGTTTAAAGGTATTACATAGATAGATAGTTGTTGATCGAATGTGTGTAAATAAATCTCTATCTCTCTCTCCCCCCTCCCTCCCCCTCTCTCTCTGTTGCGAACTCTTTGCCTTTTTATGACATTTATGTTTTCATAATTTGAATTTGATTTTGATATGACTTTTTGTCAGTTGTATTATTTTGCGGGACGGCATTATATCAAGTCTTGAGCTGAGGAACTGCATTTTCATTCACATACATTTCTAACTATACAGTCCACTCACTTTTATCCGCTTCACTCTCCCCCTTCCACCCTCGCCCCTCTCTCTCATTCTCTCTCTCTCTCTCCCCCTCCCCCCCCCTTCCCCCCCCTCTCTCTCTCTCTCTCAATGGCTTGTCGTGTTTAGGCTGTGGTTCAGCCCGCGCTGCGGCGCGCTGCCGGCGGGCGCGGCGGCTCACGACGGAGACTCCCCCACGCAGTTCAAGAGGTCCCTGCTGAAGTACCTCGCGCAGTACAGGACGCCGCTGCTCTCTTACTACGTCGAGAGGGTCAAGCGCTGCGACTTCAGTCATATCAAGTGAGTTATACAATCAACGGGGGCACCCATTAATTATGTGAGGTATTTAGGGGGGGGGGAGGCGAATCTTAGTAAATCTCACTTGGGGGAGGGGGGGTCTTGGCAAATATCACGTATTTTTTTTAGCAGAAGTGTAAAGCTGCGTGAAAATTAAGTTAAATTAAAGTTGAATGATAATAAAAAACGTATCTTTAATTTAAATTATGACTAAAATCTGACATATTTGTCATATTTATCCGAAATTGTGTTGTTTTTTAATAAATCCAATACTTTTATACCCAAAGTACAAGTTTTGAAAAATCTCACGTGAGATCGGGTCAGGGGGGAGGGGGGCGAGAAAAATCTTACGACATCTCACCGAGGGGGGAGCGGGACATGGGACACGTCACTCAAACAGGTCATATACTTAAGTTTCTCATCTATACTTATGATTATAAGGCTTTCGTTTTTTCCTTTCAAGGTCTGTACTATAAAGGCTATCCTAAAACTATAGAATTTGATTGTATTTTTCCACCAGCGTATTCCTAGTGGCTTCTGCGCCGGGGGGCCACTTCGACACGGAGTGGGGCATGACCCGCGTGGGGGCCTTGCTCAGGCAGCACTGCGCCATCCCGCGGGAGCAGCAGGCGCGCTGGCCGCTCCTCGCTCAGGCCAGCAGCATCGGCAGCTACGGGAAGGAGCCGCGCGTGAGTACACTCAGAGCAGCCTTTAGGCCTTTAGGCTCTGTCTAGGTCTCTACCTACCTGCATTGCAAGGTCTCATCGTCTAAGGGAAGACGGGGCCAACGTACGAGCCCTCCTTGGCGCGGTCCTGGCGGAAGCCGGGGCCATCGGTGGCATCCCACTGGGTCCCCATCACACCGGATTGAGGCAACGCCGGAGAGTTTTTAGTTTGGGTATACCCCTTCGGGGGGGAGTCCCACATAACCCTAGGCATCCCCGTGCCTAGGGGATCCATAAAGATTTCCTCTCCGTTAAAAATCTAATAATTTATTATTAGTTGTGAAGTAGATTATCTTTGTAACCTTTCTTTTTATTGGATTTAAATTTTTAAGATTTCATAAGATAATAATCATAGTTTTAATTTAATAATCTAAATATATATAACTCAAAGGTGACTGACTGACATAGTGATCTATCAATGCACAGCCCAAACCACTAGACGGATCGGGCTGAAATTTGGCATGCAGGTAGATGTTATGACGCAGGCATCCGCTAAGAAAGGATTTTGATCAATTCTACCCCCGAAGGGATAAAATGGGGGATGAAAGTTTGTATGAAACTTTGTCAATTTTAAACCGATCGGGCTGAGACTTTACATGCATAAAGCTACTATGACGTAGGCATCTTCTAAGAACGGATTGCGTAATTTCTGCGGGATAGCGATAAACGAATTCTATGCAGACGAAGTTGCGGGCAACAGCTAGTTTCTTTATATTTTTGTCATGAATACTTATTTTTCCCTTGTGATTGTTTAATTATTTAATAGCCATTTTGTTTAGCTCTTATAGCCTGAAACAGGATTTCCTAGTTCAGGCATATGAGTTGTTAACTTAGATTTATAAGGAAACTTTGTTTTCTATATCTATACTATAATAATATTATAAAGAGGAAAAATTTGATTGTTTGTTTGTTTGTTTGCATTGAATAGGCTCCGAAACTACTGGACCGATTTCAAAAATTCTTTTGCCGTTAGAAAGCTACATTATCACTGAGTGACATAGGCTACTTTTTACCGCGGGAAAATTAATTTATCGCGGGCGAAGCTGCGGACGGAAGGCTAGTTAGTTATAATTATGTAAAACTTTTATGAATAAATTATCTTTATATATATCTTTAAAAAAAAGGCTGTCAACCCTGTAAGGGGTATAGAATTGACGTTATGGTCACAAAGACGTCTATGTCTGATGATGCCTTGTTGCCGGCAGCTGTGGCTGACGGGCGACTTCCTGCACCACTTCACCAAGATCAGGGAGCAGCCGCAGACGCTCTCGCAGCCTCCGCAGCTGCAGCTCATCTACCCCTCGCTCGGTGAGTCCACAACATCAGACGTGTCCACTGCCGGACCCCTCCAATGGGACGCTACTGAACTCGATCATCTCTTGTATTTTTTATTATTATTGCATGGTGAATATAGTTGGTATACAGATACCGTTATTCCACATGGACCCTGGAAGGGCACGGTAAATATAAAAAAAAAACAAAGATAAAATCCATCATTTCTTCCAAGCTGAGAATGTACTGTGAAAGAATGTACCAGTGGCTTCTCTACCCGCGCAGATGGTAAAAGACCATCGAGGGATTGGGCGAAACTTATAGGAATCATGTTATAGGCGATGAGGCTAGCAACCCATAACTATTTTGATTCCATTTTCCACCTATACACCCTTGCTAATTGTGGCCTGTAAGTACCTGTTACCTTAGGCTCGGTCTACCCCGTAAGGGATAAAGACGTGATTTGAGTTTGAGTATGTGTGTATGTAAGATAAAATTTCTAAATGATGAGATTAGAACACAGAAAAATCCGAAAAGTAAAGCTGTGGCCGGGAATCGAACTCGTATCCTCGTCATTCCGTGACGCGTGCTATACCCCTACACCCATAGCAGGTGGGTAGTCTCCGAATTTTTCTACCCGTTACTAACTGTCACGTGACCTTTTGTTACTATTGGCAGAGTGCAAAGCGGGTGGAGGGGGTAGCCTAAACGATCACAGCGCTCGCTACGGCTAAAATTGTCATTTTGTCGCTGACTTGAGCTGTCAAATCCATATTGCAGTAAACATTTTCTAATCGTTTTTGAGATAAAAATATGGTCCTGGTAAGATGTGTTGTTGTGAATTGTAATAACACCAAGAAGAATAGCGACTGTAAATTTTACCAATTTCCAAGACCATGGTGGAAACGAGACCAAAGAAATAAGTGGATATTTGCCGTAAGAAAAAAAAAGTAAGTTACCTAACCTCTAAAATTTCACTGAAAACAACAATTTTAATATTATTGGCAATAATGTTACTGACTACCATTGTCCAAAATTGTGTAATATAGTAAAATAACACAAGATTTCATTAATATTTTTCACAATATTTACTTACTTCTTGTTTGACAGCGGTGACAATATTGTCCATAATGGCCGCCTGTCACGTGGCGCTGTCGTCGCGCACGGTCCCAATACGAATTTTTGTCGCCAAGCGTCCATGTTTGAATGATGTGTCTGTACGACGCAATTACAAACTCCCGTGGAACATCTGCTCACCAGGGACGAGAGATGGCGCTGTTTTCAATGGCATGTTCTATTTGAGTTTGCTTTGTTTGTTGTGTAGACAACGTGCGGCAGTCGCACGACGGGCTGCTGGGCGGCGGCTGTCTCCCTTACTCCGCAGACGCGCACGCCAAGCAGCCCTGGCTCAACGCCTTCCTCTAGTAAGTACACGCAACATATTACCTTTCAATGTTTGAGAAAACCGTACAATAGACGGCCTCGCTGCCGCTCGGTTTGTAACATTACTCGACCAGTACCTAAGCCTTGCCGGTTCGCTTACGGCTTACGGCAAATGTTACCTGGTGGTGGAGGGGTAAAAACACGCATCGCGGAACGATGAGGGTTCGAATCCCGACCATAGCTTTACTTTTCGTATTTTTTTGTGTTCTAGTCATTGACGTACAATAAACAACTAGACTCCCAATCACGCTCAAAAACTGTCCGAAGCAAAAGTCTGAACACGCGTCTATTGTTCAGAGTTTTGGTTCAGTTGTGCTTCGACCGCGCTTTGATAACAATGTATATGTCTCTTTCGCACCGTAATCTTACTATTAAGAACAAAAGAGACAGGCAGGTTTCCAGCGCGTGGCGTCGTGTCATTACTTCTCACGATACGCCATTGATATTAAACATCACTGCCACGAAATAAGGTGTCAATTTGAACGAATATGTTAATGTTACCTGTCTAAGTCGATGTGTTGACACACAACACATAGACAAAGCGACTCGGACGTTTCTTGAGGAACCTTTGTTAGCGACTGAGTCTAGTTGTTTATTGTAAGTCAATGGTTCGAAGAATTTATTTATTAACTAATATAATGATAGAAAACATAATTGTGCAGATGAATGTTTCAAATGTTAATACAAAACTAAAACTACTATTAAATTAAAATAACTAAATAACTAAATAAACTTTAAAATTAATTATATAAGAGAGGTGGGCCTCTTGCCAGGGTGCCTCACGCAAGCAGCATTCCCGCGCTGAACTGCGATTGCGATTCTTTGCGCGAGAAGGCTGCCAGCGCGAGGGTCGCCTGTTGCCTCTCTCAACCTCTTGCTGAGCTCTTTGTGTAGCTCCAGCGCACCCTTACCCCAAGGACCTAGAGTCTCGACACCGAAAGCAAAGAAATAATATTGGGTGCCGAGACAGCTGTATATGTATCGTTTAGAATAAAATGTACTGTTTCTTTAGTTCCTCTTTGTATTGTTCTGTAGCCAATGGAAAGCGACCTCGTCTCACCGCGACCGCGCCATGCCGCATATAAAGTCTTACACGCGCACCTGCCCCGAGCGCGCGCGCGCCGCCTACTATCTGCTGACCTCCGGGAACGTCAGCAAGGCCGCCTGGGGCAACATCAACAAAGGTCAGCAGCGACCGAGACCACAGTGCGCGTCTCTGTTCTTAGTATCGGACGGACGGACGGGTAGACAGACAAACAGACAGTCAGACAGACAGACGGACGGACGGACGGGTAGACAGACAAACAGACAGAAGGACGGGCAGACAGACAGTCAGACAGACAGACGGACGGACGGACGGGTAGACAGACAAACAGACAGAAGGACGGGCAGACAGACAGTCAGACAGACAGACAGACAGACGGACGGACGGACGGGTAGACAGACAAACAGACAGAAGGACGGGCAGACAGACAGTCAGACAGACAGACAGACAGACGGACGGACGGACGGGTAGACAGACAAACAGACAGAAGGACGGGCAGACAGACAGTCAGACAGACAGACAGACAGACGGACGGACGGACGGGTAGACAGACAAACAGACAGAAGGACGGGCAGACAGACAGTCAGACAGTCAGACAGACAGACGGACGGACGGACGGGTAGACAGACAAACAGACAGAAGGACGGGCAGACAGACAGTCAGACAGTCAGACAGACAGACGGACGGACGGACGGGTAGACAGACAAACAGACAGAAGGACGGGCAGACAGACAGTCAGACAGTCAGACAGACAGACGGACGGGTAGACAGACAAACAGACAGAAGGACGGGCAGACAGACAGTCAGACAGACAGACAGACAGACGGACGGACGGACGGGTAGACAGACAAACAGACAGAAGGACGGGCAGACAGACAGTCAGACAGACAGACGGACGGGCAGACAGACAGTCAGACAGACAGAAAGACGGACGGGCAGACAGACAGACGGACACAGACAGACAAAAAGATGGATGGGCAAACAGACAGTCAGACAGAAAGACTGACGGGCAGACAGACAGACAGACAGACAGACAGACAGACAGACAGACAGATAGACGGACGGACGGACGGACGGGCAGACAGACAGACGGACAGACGGAAACACTGACGGACGGGCAGACAAACAGACAGACCGGCGCACGGACGGACGGACGGAAGGAAGGACGGACGGATGGGCGGACGGACGGGCAGACAGACAGTCAGATAGACAAACAGACGGAAACACTGAGGGACGGGCAGACAGACAGACACACAAACAGACAGAAAGACTGACAGACTGACCGTCAGATAGACAGACAGACAGACGGGACCACTGACGGACGGGCAACAAGATAGTCAGACAGGCGTACGGACGGACGGACGGAAGGAAGGACGGACAGACAGACATACAGACAGACGGACGGATGGACGGACAGTCAGTAGAGTTCCAGTAATAGGGTCCCGCTTTTACCCTTTCGGTATGAAACCCTAAAACATATCCCTCCCTTCCCTCCCTTCCCCTATCCCCTATCCCCTTTAGGGATAAGTTCGCTTTTGTGCATGTGTGATGTCCTGTATTCATCTTTTTCTTGTGTTTTATATACAATAGCTGACTCGGCGAACTTTGCTCCGCCTTAAATTTGAAAAATTCCTTTGTAAGTGCATCTTTGTACTAATCAAGGAAAAATGTGTAGGCATTCTAAATTTAATGTCTGTAGCTTTATTAGTACAACATTTCGGATTTTTCCAATCCCGTGGGAAAATCGGGATAAAAAGTATCCTATGTCCGTCTCCTGGTCCTAAGCTACCTCCCTACCAATTTTCAGCCAAATCGTTCAGCCGTTCTTGAGTTATAAATAGTGTAACTAACACGACTTTCTTTTATATATAGGTAGGTATAATATTTATAGATAAAGAGTTATACATACATACATACATACATATTAGTATCGTGACGTGCCCTGTCCGCACTCCGCAGGCAACGCCGCTCTCCGCATCATGAGCTTCGAGGCCGGCGTGATGTTCCTGCCCAGGTTTGTGGTGAGTGTCTACATGCCCGTATCATAACTATTAAACTATTTCCAACATGAAACTACCGTGAGACTTAATCATAATGTATACTGTCTATACTAATATTATAAAGAGGAAAAATTTGATTGTTTGTTTGTTTGTTTGCATTGAATAGGCTCCGAAACTACTGGACCGATTTCAAAAATTCTTTTGCCGTTAGAAAGCTACATTATCACTGAGTGACATAGGCTACTTTTTACCGCGGGAAAATACCTTTTCCTACGGGAAAATTAATTTATCGCAGGCGAAGCTGCGGACGGAAGACTAGTTACACATAAACGGATAACTCGCGTATAAGAGTCGAGTGACGCTCGACATGTTTCGGAATATTCCGTAGTCCTTCCTCTTGGAGCGCTCGCCCCGGCAGCGAAACGAACACGTTTTATACGTGACTTATCCGTTTTATGTATTTATGTTAGGTGGGATCTGTCCGGGGGGAAGAGCGGTGCTTGGTCCGGTGCACCCTGGGCATCGGCTAATGATTTCCTGGCGGTCTCCGGGGGATATCATTGACCGTTGGCTAAGAGCCCGACAGGGGAGGGGTCTTTTGACCGTGTTCTACCGTACAACGTTGCCGACATTTTTGTCACAAGATTTTTGAATACTGTATTTATTACTTTGACATTGGCGAAATCATCGCATCGATCGATGGGGCCATATTAAAAAAAAGAAGTACTCGTGCGTCCTAGCGTAGTAGTTTTTTTTATATATATAAGAGGGGGGCAAACGAGCAGACGGGTCACCTGATGGAAAGTAATCACCATCGCCCAGGGACACCTGCAGGACTTGGGGAATCACAGGTGCGTTGCCGGCCCTTTCAAGAACAGGAAGGCTCGTTTTTTAAAGTTTTTTTTTTTTATATGAATAGGAAGGCAAACGAGCAAGTGGGTCACCTGATGGTAAGTGTTCACCACTGCCCATAGACACCCGCAACCCCGGAGGGATTGCAGATGCGTTGCCAACCTAGAGGACTAAGATGAAATGCCTCATGTGCCCGTAAGATCCCTAAATTGTACCGCTCAGGGAATGTTGCAGCAGTTACAGCTATGTAGAGGCCAACTAGGTGGCGCTAGGGTCGCTACAGTTTTTATTTCATGCTTCTCTTGCAGATCAACGAAGACTTCTTCCCGTTGGACCCTAAGGACCCTAAGCGGCTGGTGGTACCATACGACATACCGCCCACCAAGTACACCAGCGACATGATCCCCTGGGTGCAGGATTATTTGAGATAGAAACCGGCCAAACAGAAGAAAATCTAAAGATACATACACAAACACAAATCACGTCTTTATCCCTTACGGGGTAGACAGAGCCTGATGTAACAAGTACCTACAGGCCACATTTAGCAAGATTGTGGGCGTATAGGTGGAAAATGGAATCGAAATAGTGATGGGTTGCTAGCCTCATCGCCTGTAACATGATTCCTAATATTTTCGTCTCCCTCGATGGGCTTTACCATCTGCGCATCTAAAGATATTCTTTGAATAGTCCACTTACCAGTTTTTCCACCCAGTTTTGACTTGCATGCTGGCTTTGCTCCAAAGAAAAAACATAGAATGTACCAGTTGCTTCTCGTCCCGCGCAGATGGTAAAAGCCCATCGAGGGAATGTGGGAAAATTATAGGACTCATGTCATAGGCGATGCTAGCAACCTATCACTATTTTGATTCCGCTTTCCACCTATACGCCCACAATCATGCTAACCGTGGCCTTAGGTCTTGTTACCTTGGGCTCTGTCTACCCCTTGAGGGATATAGACGTGATTTGTGTTTGTGTATGTATGTACCAGATTTTAGCGCGTACCTATTATGGTGGTCTGACACTGGTGCTACAAATTGTTGTATAACGTTATAAAAACGCAGAATTAAATATAATCCATGTTCTCCAATTATCTTCTATACATTTAATAATACAGGGTAGACAGAGCCTAAGGTGGCAAGACCAACAGGCCACGTTTAGCAAGATTGTGGGCGTAAAGGTGGAAAAATTTATCACAATAGTGATGGGTTGCTAGCCGCATCGCCTATAACATGATTGCTAAGACTTTCGCCCATTCCCTCGATGGGCTTTTATTTATTATTGCAAAATTTATTGAAATGTATTTAATTGAAGTGAATGTCGTGTTTTATAACGTTTTACAACACTTTATAACACCTGTGTCGCATTAAGATTGAGTGTTAACAGATTTATCTGCTGGAATGTTATTATGTTGTAAAGTGATATTGATCAGTGTAAATAAAATTTTTGCTATAGTTTTGTGTATTATTTTTGATATTAAATACCCGTTTTTTGAGAGAGATGAATTTCCATGTTGAGGCAACTAGGGATTGCAAAAACCGTACAGATAAGATGAAAAAAAAAACGGTTTTTAACCGCATTACAGAGAAAAACCGGCTAACCGGTTATTATTACTTTCTTAAATTTTACTCAAATCATCAATTAATATCTCGACGTTCTTGCTGCATGGAATAAAGTATTGTGTAGTTTATAAACTAAGCAAGTCAGCATTACTTAAGCAGAAAATAAAACAAGTTTGTTTTGATCTATTGAAACTTTCAGATGTCAAGAATATTAATAAAATGCGTTTTAAATATTGTAAAATATAAATAGTAATAATATATGTATAATAGGCCCGAATATTGAACAAAACAGTTTTAACCTTACTGTAGTATATAGGATCAAATAATCAACTTATTATAGTTTTTATGTCTTTCGGTTTTAATCCGGTTTTTGCGTCCCGAAAACCGGTTTTTTGCCTTAACCAAAAAAGTCCGGTTAACCAGTTAACCGGTTTGCACTCCCTAGTGGCAACGTTTGTCCTGCCTTTTGGTCTTGTTACCATAGGCGGTAGGCCAGCCATACTCTAAGTGTGTTCCGCGGAACCCTAGGGTTCCACGATACCCCTGTAGGGGTTCCGCAAGAATTTAGAAAAAAATCAAAACACCGTTCTGACGCGTTTGTTTATTATTGTTTTATTATAGGGTTCCATCAAGTATTTCGCTTTCCAAAAGGGTTCCGTCACCAAAAAAGATTGAGAACCGCTGCCATAGGCTATGTCTACCCCGAGATGCTGATGGGAGGCATACCCGGATGCGCCCTTAGCCCCAACGAGGAAGCTATGCTATGGCTAGGGCTCTTAGCCAACGGTCAATGATATCCCTCAGAAACTGCCAGGAAACTAGCCGATGCCCAGGGTGCACCGGACCAAGCACTGCTCTTCCCCCCGGACGGATCCAAAAACGCACCGCAGCTCTTGACCACACGTGGAGGTAACCCGACTCGCACCCCCGAGAAATTAAGATGGGGCCATCAGTGGCGTAGCTATAGGGTGGCAGGGGTGGCAAAATGCCACGGGCCCCTAGGTCTACGGGGCCCCGAACTGGCTTGCTATAGAGCACAGAAGGGACGCTGATGCACTTCTTTATATTGAGGAAGGACTTGTAACGAATTTGCCGCGGGCCCCAGACGTTATAGTTACGTCACTGGGGGCCATATTGGAAAAGAAGAGCGTTTAGAAAGAGAGAGAGTAAGGGGGTAAGTTATTAGGTTACGGCGACGCACGCGCCGCTCCGATTGCCGGCGGCACCGGAGCGGCGCCGCCGCGGTTCAATTGCTGCCCATTAACTCATTACAAACTTACTTGTTAATTAACAGTACAGACAAAGCCGCAGGTGTGATCCTATATCACTACATAGTATAAAACAAAGTCGCTTTCTCTGTCCCCATGTCCCTATGTCCCTATGTCCCTTTGTATGCTTATGTCTTCAAAACTACACAACGGATTTTGATGCGGTTTTTTTTAATACTCGTAGATAGAGTGATTCAAGAGGAAGGCTTTTATGTATGATTCTACGCAGACGAAGTCGCGGGCAGAAGCTAGTATATTATAAACGCGAAAGTTTGTAAGTATGGATGGATAGATGTACATACATACATACACAAATCACGTCTTTATCCCTTACGGGGTAGACAGAGCCTGAGGTAACATGTACCTACAGGCCACATTTAGCAAGATTGTGGGCGTATAGGTGGAAAATGAAATCAAAATAGTGATGGGTTGCTAGCCTATTATTTCCGCCCCTTCCCTCGATAGTCTTTTACCATCTGCGCGGGTAGAGAAGCAACTGGTACATTCTATGTTTTATCTTTGCTCCCAGACCAGCATGGAAGACTATAAATGCATGGATAGATGTATGTTGGAAAAAAAATATTCTATGTAAGTATGGAAAAACAGATACTGAAAATGTAAATACCACAGATACGATGGGAAATGATTTTGCGCGACATCTGTAGGTACACACATTTGTGCGGCCGACTGTACTAAGATCCATTATCAACATTGTGTAATACTCTCGTACACAACGTATGGAAATTCCTAAAGCAGGAAATTTCCAATATCTAGGTCACATTTTTAACTTGAAACTATCGTAAAATTGGGGGGGGGGGGGGGGGGGGGGGTCGAAACTGAAGAACGTGACAAAGATTTATCGTGAACAGACGGACGTGGCGGTGGACTTGTTTTATTGTATACAGGGATAATAATAACAACATTGTCTCTATATGATACGTATCCCTAAGAAGATCGCTGAGCCGCACCCGGAGTTGAGGCTGCGACTCACGCGCAACCGACTCAGCAGCAACTGCATAGTATACCTAATCTGCTCTTCACTACATAGTATTAAATAAAGTCGCTTTTTCTGTCCTCATGTCCCGATGTATGCTTATATCTTCAAAACTACACAACGGATTTTCATGTGTTTTTTTTTAATAGATAGAGTGATTCAAGAGGAAGGTTTGTATGTATAATACATGCATAATATACCGTGCGAAGCCGGGGCGGGTCGCTAGTCTATTAGATAAAAATAAGTCGGGTTTTCCTTCCTGACGCTATAACTCCAGAACGCACGAACCGATTTCCACGGTTTTGCATTCGTTGGAAAGGTCTCGGGCTCCGTGAGGTTTATGGCAAAGAAAATTCAGGAAAATTTCAACAGAAAAGCGGGATAATCTTTTTTCAATCTGGTGGCGAAACGGAGTTCGCCGGGTTTGCTAGTTTCTTTATAAATTAGTTTTGGAGTTTGTGTGTTTTGGAGCCTCTGGCTCCTGGTCCATTTCTCATTGGTACATGAAAGATTTTCCGCTAAATATTTTAATGGAGAGCGAAAATATTACGTTTTTCGGTTTACTTTCGCCTACTGAGTTGACTGTCTTATTTCCGGATCATGTTTTGTCTCGATCATACCTGGTATGTGTATACGGACCTTTCTGCTTCGCGCAGAATGTTACACACACACATACACATAAATCACGTCTCTATCCCTTACGGGGTAGACAGAGCCTAAGGTAACAAGACCTAAAGGCCACGTTTAGCATGATTGTGGGCGTATAGGTTTAAAAGGGAACCAAATAGTGATGGGTTGCAAGCCGCATCGCCTATAACATGATTCCTATGCCCATTCCCTCGATGGGCTTTTACCATCTGCGCGGGAGGAGAAGCAACTGGTACATTCTATGTTTTTCCTTTGCTCCCAGACCAGCATGGAAGACTGAGAGAAGAGAGAATGGTGGTGCTTCACGCACGTTTTATGATCAACTAGCTGACCCGGCGAACTAAGTTCCGCCTTAAATTTGAAAAATTCCAGTGGTTTGGACTGTGCTATCCCGCGGGAACTATGCAATTTTCCGGGATAAAAACTATCCTATGTCCTTTTCCGGGACTCAAACTATCTGTATACCAAATTTCAACTAAATCGGCCCAGCGGTTTAAGCGTGAAAAGGTAACAGACAGACAGACAGACAGAGTTACTTTCGCATTTATAATATTAGTAAGGATTTATCTAATAAGCAGATGTGTGGCAGCGGCAGTGGAAACTGACGCCATCAACCAAAATACTTTCAATAATTAATAGTAAAAAAATACCGAGTTACATGAGAAAATAACGAAACTGGTTTTTCGGTGGTTCGAAAGGATAGGTATTTATTTTTTTAGACAATCTCAATATTACAACTATTGAGGACATACACCGGCCTTGGGCACTGTATCAGATATAAGCGTTAGATACCTAACTGCAGTTTCGGCTTTCCGATTTGATCGGATCGGATTCGATATCCTTCTAATATTAGGTACAAATATTCGTTATAGAAATATATAGAATGCACGTTGCTTCTCTTCCCGGGCAGATGGTAAAAGCCCATCATCCTCATAGGAAAATCATAGGATGATGCGGGTATTTTCCATCTATACCTAGCCCCGCAATCTTGCTAAACGTGGCCTGTAGGTCTTGTCACCTTAGGCTCTGTCTACCCGTAAGGGATAAAGACGTGATTTGTGTATTGTGCGTATTGTGTAATACTACGAATGTGAGATATGTCTAATATTACAGATGTTCTTAGCAAGTGGAACAAAGTAGTCTCTGCCTACACCTATGGGAAAGAGGCGTGACGGTATGTATGTATGTATGTATGTGTAACGTTAATGCAGTTGCCCGATTTCTGAAAGCACGTATGGGTGTAACATCCACCCCGTATGATAATGGAGTACATATACAATACAATACAATACAATACAATACAATACAATACAATACAATACAATACAATACAGTAACTCTTTATTGAACACTACATATAACAACCAGAACAGAAAAAGGTATACAGAATACAGAGCGATCTCTACCAGGCAACCATAATGGACTGGAGAACAGAACAGATCTAATCATATATCCGGTAATTGTAATTGTGTTGTAGACATTGCCATGTTTATGTAAACTAACAAGTTCCCCTAAGTTCATGTAATAATAATAATAATAATATCCTGGGACAATTGACACCAATTGACCTAGCCCCAAACTAAGCAAAGCTTGTAATATGGGCACTAGACAACGGATAAACATACTTATATAGATAAATACATACTTAAATACATATTGAACATCCAATACTCGTGAACAAACATTCGTATTTTTCATACAAATATCTGCCCCGACCGGGGATCGAACCCGGAACTTCAAGCTTCATAGTCAGGTTCTCCAACCACTGGGCCATCCGGTCGTCCGGTGGAAAGCGGAATCAAAATAGTGATGGGTGGCATCTATAACATGATTCCTAAGAATTTCGCCCATTCCCTCAATGGCCTTTTACCATCTGCGCGGGAAGAGAAGCAACTGTTACGTTATGTTTTTTCTTTGCTCCCCGACCAGCATGGAAGAAAAAACAAATTGGAATAGAGAACACAACCATAGTGCAACAAACGCTTAAAGTTGCCAGTCCGACCCCACTAGCGTTCCAACCAGTTCGTTTTCGGTCCATCGCGCTATTACAAACGGTATATATGCTATGCTCTTTCGTAACAACCCTCAGTGTGCGATTGCCTGTGCTGTGATATACTTGTGAAAATGCGGGTAGGTCTGATTTATTGATAACTAGCTTCTGCCCGCGACTTCGTCTGCGTAGAATCCTACTAATATTATAAATGTGAAAGTTTGTGAGTATGTTTGGATGTTTGTTACTCTTTCACGCCAGAACGGGTGGACAGATCTGGATGAAATTTAAAACATAGATAGATTATAGTCTGGAATAGCACATAGGCTACTTTTTATCTCGGAAAATTGTGTAATTCCTGCGGGATAGCGATAAACGAATTCTATGCAGATGAAGTTGCGGGCAACAGCTAGTTATACATAAAAACCTTTCTCTTGAATCACTCTATCTACTAAAAAAAACCGCATCAAAATCCGTTGTGTAGTTTTGAAGATATAAGCATACAAATGGACATAAGGACAGATGGACATAGGGACAGAGAAAGCTACTTTCTTTTATACTATGCAGTGATGATGAAGCGGGTGGAAAAATGTGGTCTGTAAATTTTGAGTTCAAAAGTTAATCTCAATTCCAAACAATTTTAACGCGTTTGTAAACATACCAATTTACAAAAAAAAAACTAAATGTCACTGATAATTAGAACACGTAGAAAAATCCGAAAAGTAAAGCTATGGCCGGGAATCGAACCCGGATCCCCGGTGGGTAGTTTTCGAATTTTTTTACGTGTTACTAGCTGTTACATGACCTTGTTACTATGCGAATTTGGTCGCTAAGCGTCATCTGTTTGAATGATGTGTCTGTACGACACATTCTTGGTAGGTGCATGAACGCGCTTATATTATTTTTTACATTTTATAGGTACATTTTGATCCATTATGCATTTCAAACTTTGTTTATTTGAGTCGCAATTATTGTTGCACAGTTAATTTGCCTGTGGTGCGCGTGCGTCGTAGCGGCGCGGGCGCAGGACGACGGCTTCTACGCGCCGCAGACCTTCAGGCAGCACGTGA
Organism: Pandemis corylana; assembly: GCA_949127965.1. Classification (NCBI taxonomy): domain Eukaryota; kingdom Metazoa; phylum Arthropoda; class Insecta; order Lepidoptera; family Tortricidae; genus Pandemis; species Pandemis corylana. Next base: position 2,624,831 of record OX421875.1, on the reverse strand, counting down.
GTGATCCCCGCACAAGGCACGACCACAAAAGTTTTAGAACTAGGGATTGCAGAAACCGTACAGACGAAAAAAAACGGTTTTAACCGCATTACAGAATCAAAAACCGGTTAGCCGGTTTTTAACCGGTTTGCATTATTTTCTTCAATTTTACTCAAATCATCATTTAATATCTCGACGTTCTAGCTGCATGGAATAAAGTATTGCTTAGTTTATAAACTAAGCAAGTCAGCATTAATTAAGCAGAAAATAAAACAAGTTATACATACATTTAATAAATATTTATATCGAATTACAAAAAAAATTAAACTATGATAAAATCTAAAAGTTAACTAAATATTTAGTTAACTTTTAGATTTTAAACAAGTTTGTTTTGATCTACTGAAACTTTCAGATGTCAAGAATATTAATAAAATCCGTTTTAAATGTTGTAAAATATAGATAGTAATAATATATAATAAGTCAGAATATTGAACAAAACAGTTTTAGTCTCATTGTAGTAGTTACCTGTATAGGATTAAATAATCAACTTATTATAGTTTTATTTCTTTCGGTTTTAATTCAGTTTTTGTGTCCCGGAAACCGGTATTTTGCCTTACTTAACCCAAAAAGTCTGGTTAACCGGTTTTTCGGTTAATCGGTTTACACTACCTATTAGAACACAGTTTTTTTCGGGTATATTGCGGGTATTTTTTGAGTTAGGTCAGTTTAGTTCTCAGCATGTTGCGAGTTAAATAATTATGTACCTACGCTTTGGAAGATCCAATTAATAGTAAGTATGTGTGTGTGTGACAGGTGGGAGGCACACTGTTCCAGCCCCAGGACCGACCCTGGAAAACAACCCCAGAAATGGATAAAGTAAGAACAATCTAGAACCAATCATAAATCATGTAATAAACTTGTACCTACGGCCAGTGGCGTGTATGTGAGGAGCGCAGGCAGCGGTAGGCAGCGGTGACGCATTAAGAAAGAAGATCGAAGACATTTATTCCTTTTTGCAAGACACACAAATATAAGAGAATATAGGTACACACATTTATAGAAAATAAACAGGAAAAATAAACACAAACGTGAAAAATAGATCATCAGCGTTGTGTGTGTCTTCGCAAAAGTGAAACGGTCGCTGGCTCAGCATTACGCTGAGGTGTTAGACACCTGCAGCACTGATTTTCAGCCAGAACCGTCTACCTATGACTCACGAAACGATACACAGATAAAATATACTACATAATCCATAAACTTTTACGTAAACATAGCAATAAATAGACAGAACCCGACTTATGTGTAATTAAAAAAAATAAAAAACCTTAAATTAACTAAATAATTTAGAATAAACAAAAAATAAAAAGGAGGGAAAACTATATTGTTCAAAAGCTGCAGGCTGGCATATCAAAGTGCAAAGTGCTGGAGGACTATTGTGAGGATTTTTGGAGCGTCAATAAGTGATGCTTGCGTTGCGCTTGAAGTTATGTAATATGCATTAAAAAAATATCACAATTATTAATAAACTACAAAAATGGCAACGGACGCTTGCGCCGGCAGTTCTCTCGCACAAAGACTCGCAATGGGGGTTATCGCGTGAGAATTTGCCACTAGAGGCGCTAGTGTCGCGTGAGGTCCAATCACATTAACTTTTCACTGGTTTTAGCGGACTTCGTGACATAAATTATAATTTCTTTCATTTACCTGTTGAAAAGTGATCTCCTTCGTGAAATTATCGCAAATATGGATTATTTGGCGATTAATGTGAACGCTTTGAAAGCGGATTTATTTTTTCCGAACAAAACGGAACTGCACTACATCGCAGTATAGTCGATATGATGATAGTTATTTATAATTAATAAACTTAATGAGATTCAAGATTTAAAACTTCGGCGCCGATCTTATATTCGCCTTTGACAGCTATACCTCTGGACCTTAGTCAACAGTGGCGCCAACTGGTGAGCAAAGAAACGATAGTCCCCATTGCGATACAACGCGGGAATGCTTTGCGTGATGCTGTACCCCGTAAGGGATAAAGATGTGGTTTAAGTATGTCAATTTGTCGACAGCTGGAGTCGTACCAGAAGAGCATGTTCACGCCTGCGCGGAACGACGTGGACCCCCAGGCGAGCCAGCTGTGGCGGCCGCCCGCGCAGGACAACTGGCGAGGTGCGTAGCGTAAACACATCTTTACTCTTAAGTAAGTAAGTAAGTAAGTAAATGCTTTATTGTACAAATATAAAGAAACATACAACTATTACACATAAACGGATAACTCACGTATAAAAAGTCGAGTGATGCTCGACATGTTTCGGACTATTTCGTAGTCCTTCTTCCTGGAGCGCTCGCCCTGGCGGCAGCGAAACGAACACTGCGCGCCAGCGCTCTGTTCGCGCGGCTGCTCGACGCAACTGACAGCGGCGCACAACTACCCTCGTTTTCATCGTCATTTTTATTACTGTCAAATGTAGGGCAGCACACAACACTGATCACGTCACTCCGTAAAGGTAAAACATACAATTCACAACAAAAATAACATTAATATATGCACAAAGGCGAACTTATCCCTATAAGGGATCTCTACCAGTTAACCTTTGAGTAGATGAGAGGAGCATTAAACGAGGGACCTACAAAGTGTAAGTTTAAGATTCCAGATAGTAAAAGCCACAATAGAGCGTACATATACAATCTAAGTACAATAAACAAAACATAAAATAAACTACAAATTTCAAATTTGTATTTCTCAAAATATAATTAATTCTTCCGTGCTGGTAAAGAAAGAAAGACTGGCGTAAAGAAAGAACAGAATTTACCAGTTGCTTCTCTTCCCGCGCAGATGGTAAAAGCGGTGGGAATAGGCAACCCATCACTATTTTGATTTCCCATTACACCTATACACCGTTAATCATGCTAAACGTGGCCTTAAGGTTTTACCTTAGGCTCTGTCTACCCCGTAAGGGATAAAGACGTGATCTATGTATGTATGTACTTTTTTAAAAGATACTAGCTGTTGCTCGCGATTTCGTCAACAAAAAAATCGTTTATCGCTAATCCGGAACTATGCAATTTTCCGGGATAAAAAGTAGCTTATGCTTCAACCTAGGGTACCAGCTATCTCCGTTTCAAATTTGATCCAACTCCGTTAAGTCGTTTCAGCGTTAAGAAGGAACAAACATGATGATCCTTCCGACCGATTTCGGCCATGGCGACCACTTCGACTCCTAGTTAGTATGACGCTCATGCGCCCGAAGATGGCTTATAGCCGATCTTAGCGGTGAAACCTCGCGCACAATGAATGCACGTGAGCACACCGTTGACATAATGGTAGCGAATGGCAACCGGCTGGCGAGACTTCAAATACAAATACAAATAACTTTATTTCGCTTGAAATATGGTACAAAAGGTGTTAAAATACGATAATGGGTCACATATTTCACCAGCATCTGGCATGCAAAATGTCACCACTTACATTATAAAATTTTACATTATAATAATCAAAATGTCACCTAATTTAATATTGATAAATGTCACCCAATTTATTACTGATCACAGGAAGTATTCGGCAACTAAGTAGAAACCCTCTACCACAAGCCAAGCTTTAAGTTTTCACTTAAACATCCCCAGAGGTAATCGTTTGATGTCATCACCTAGCCTATTATATATTTTTCTCAAAAATGTCCGGTAAAGTCGTCATTGTTAACTACATATCAGAACAGGAAGTTAATTGTTGCCGGTCAGTCCAAAATTAAAAAAAAAACATTACTGTCGCGCTAAACTCGACAGTAATGTTGCATACAAATTCCATTACTGTCTAGTTATTAACTTTTTAAAAATGCAAATCAAAAGAAGAAAGAAATAAAAGAAAGGCACAAGACTTAAATCATCAAATTAAAAAAAAAAAAGCTAGTATGACAACGTGTTTATCTGTGTCTGAAATAGCTTAAGGTGTTCTGGGTAGAAAAATACACTCTTCAAATGCCATTGATAGAAAAAGGCGGCAAAGCAAAACAATTTTCACTATTTTATTTTCATTTATTTTTGTTGTTGTTATATTTTAGATTTTTGAGAAAAGCACTATACTTGCCTCGGCCAGAATAGCATTGCTGGCTTCGTATTATTAAACGGACTCGCAAGCTCGTCCGTTCAAACCAATACTCAGCCAGCAATTGCCTACTTCCTGGCCTAGACAGTAATGTACTATTAATTGTCATGCAAAAGTTGTTTCGGCCATATAGAGTTGTTCTTTGCGAGGATGTACTAATCTATCCGGGTATCTCGTATTAAAGTTACATATGTCTCGATATGTTGTAAACAGTTCCGGGTTGGTTTCAATTCATCGTGTTTAGCGTCGAGGTCAACTAAACGCTGCTCCTCGAACTCGAACCTTGTCCTGCACCAACCTGCGCCATTCAGAACCCTCCCACTGAGAACAAACATACACACTCACTCACACATCCTCACAAACCTTCACATTTATACTATTAGGAGGATGGACCTTCGCAAAGTAACGCCTGATTCAACTGATTGGCTGTGTAGGGTCTCCTCTGGCGCCGTCGGCGCCGCTGCAGCCGATCCTGGAGCCGTGGCGGGCGCCCTACAGCATGAGCAAGGAGCAGCAGGCCGCCATCTTGCACCACAAGCAGGCCCTCACCTCCAGTAAGTCAGCACCACACGGATACATATAAAAAGCTTCTTCTTCTTTTAATATGGCCCCATCGATCGATGCGATGATTTCGCCAATGTCAAAGTAATAAATACAGTATTACTACTGAATATTGTATTTATTATTGAATACTGTCTGTCACCAAGCTGTATCTCGCGAACTGTGATATCTAGGCAGTTGAAATTTTCACAGAGGATGTATTTCTGTTACCGCTATACAACAAAATACTCTCTAGGTACGCATGTTGATCAATAAAAAACACGCAAATTCTGAAAACAGAATAAAATATTAATAACGGCAACGGATAATGGCACGGGACCCTTCGTGCACGAGTCCAACTCGCACTTGGCCGTTTTTTAAAACTTTCTTGTCATCAGACAACACCCATCAATATATATATCAATTTTATTTACCTTTGTTTTTTCTTAACCATTTGAATGACTTTACTTCGCTAGATGGCGCCTTCCGTTTCGAGTACGCCTCCGACAACGGGCTGGCGGCGGGTGAGCAGATAGAACCCGACGGCTCCAGGGTCGGCGCATACCAGTACAAAGACCCGAGCGGGCAGCTGGTCAAGCTGAAGTACAGAGCCGGCAAGGACGGCTTCCAGGTGAGCCCACTCGTAAAAGACCCGACGGGGCTAGTCGTGTCGTCGGTAAACCCGAGATGAACAGTTGACCTGAAGTACAGAGCTAGCTAGGGTTTTACTGAGGCCTCTTGTGCTAGAAGACCCGATTAGGATAGTTGGGTCGTCAGTATCCCGAGCGGAGCAGTTGACCTGAAGTACACAGCTGGTTAGGCTTCCAGGTGAGGCCACTTGTAAAAGACCCGACTGGGACTAGTCGTGTCGTCAGTAAACACGAGATGAGCAGTTGACTTGAAATACAGAGCTGGCTAGGGTTCCAGGTGAGGCCACTTGTAGAAGACCCGACGGGGGTAGTCGTGTCGTCAGTAAACCCGAGATGAGCAGTTGACTTGAAATATAGAGCTGGCTAGGGCTCCAGGTGAAGCCACTTGTAGCTACCCTGGGTTTGTCGGGTTATCAGTAAACAAGCGGAGCAGTTAAGCTGATATGCTGAACTGGCAAAAACTGGTCCCAATGTCTTAAATTTGTTTCTTTATTCAGATCCTCGAGGGCAGCCACTTACCGAAGAGTCCAGAGCCAGTGGCGCCACCTACTCCTGGTACGTACTTGTTTTAGTGATCATACCACGTCCATGCCCTTTGTCCCATCAAACATGTCGCCATTTTTGCTTTCTGTTTAATTTAAAAAATACTTTCTGCTGGCGTAGAAATCCTTTTTCTCAATGATAAGTATTTTCGAAAGCTCTGGTGTAGTAACAAATCGGCCAAGTTCGAGTCGGACTTGCGCGCTATGGATCGCTATCCGTACTTTGTATGGATGCAAATAGTATGGAGAACCTAAGTATTTGATGTTTAATTTCAGCTTGCTCACGCGTTTCTGAGAAAAAGGGTTTGGATAGAGCAAAGTGAGATAAGGGTTCTTTTGCAGACGACCTTGTAGGTTCTAGCCCTAATGCAGTGATTAATGAAATGCAGTGATTAACTGTATATTTACTGGTTTAATGCCTTTTATAGACAAAAATTAACATTATAATTAGCGGAGCCAAAGGGTCGCGTGCGCGAGCCGAGTTGAGAGAGAAAATCTGTAGAGGGCGCTGGCGCTCGTCGCGCCCAGTGTTGCCACCCGTAGCCGGCGCGGCCAGGCGATGCGTAGACAACCTAGGGAATCCTAAAAGGGCACGTAAACGAGTTCTTTGCTATTTTTTTCAGACCAGCACTACCAACAAGCGTACCAGCAGCAGCGGCAGCAGTACGATCTGCAGCAGCAGTACAACCAGCAGAGGACAGACCCGCAGCAGTGGCAGCAGGGCCAGAACAAGGTGACATTACCAGCATTGCAGGGTCTCATACCAGCAAGCGTAGCAGCAGCAACGGCAGAGCCATCTGTTTGAATGATGTGTACACCTACCTATATACGAAACAGTGGGCACAATAGTTTCTTTGCTCACCAGTTGGCGCCACTGTTGACTAAGGTCCAGAAGTGTAGCTGTCAAAGGCGACTTTATAAGATCGGCGCCGAAACAAAATTTTAAATCTTGAATCTCATTAAGTTTATTAATTATAAATAACTATCTTTAATTTTAAATTCGAGGCCGCTTATTTTTGCGCCTCTTTCTTAATACCGCTTTCAAAGCGTTCACATTCATCGCCAAATAATCCATATTTTGTGATAATTTTACAAAGGAGATCACTTTTCAACAGATAAATGAAAGAAATTATAATTTACTAGCTTCTGCCCGCGACTTCGTCTGCGTAGAATTATACATAAAAACCTTCCTCTTGAACTTGAATCCTATCTATTAAAAAAACCGCATCAAAATCCGTTGTGTAGTTTTGAAGATATAAGCATACATAGGGACATAGGGACAGAGAAAGCGACTTTATTTTATATTATGTAGTGATGATGTCACGAACCCCGCCAAAACCAGTGAAAAGCAGCGAATGTTATTAGACCTCACGCGACACTAGCGCCTCTAGTGGCAAATTTACACGTGACAGCCCCATTACAAACTCCCGTGGAACTACTGCTCGCCAGGGACGAGAGATGGCGCTGTTTTCAATGATGTCGATTAGTGACATAATTCGCTTAGTAAAAATTATATGACAGCTGGAGCTGGTACAGGTTGTAGGGGTAAAAGGCATGCATCACGGAATAATGAGGATTAAGGTTCGATTCCCGGCCATAGCTTTACTTTTCGGTTTTTTGTGTTGTAGTTTTAATATCGTTTAGAAATATACGAGATTCAATTATGGTTATAGTTACGGATAACTTGCTACTGCAACCATAACTGAGGCCTTACCATGACGTTTTAATGCGATTTAGTTACGACTCAGTTCAGGTTTCAGCTGTCATTTTTAGTATGGATCTGTAGCAACCCTAGCGCCACCTAGTTGGCCTCTACATAACTACTTCGACACACGAGTAGCTAGCGCCAGTTCTAATGACAGCTGTCACATCGTTCTACATGCCGCTAACGAAGTTTCTCAATGCGGCATAAATACAACTCTCAACTCTCTTCCTTCGGTCTTCGGTCCCCAGGCATAGCATCTGCCTGGAGAGAGATCTCTCTATTGTGGCACTCCCCACAGATCTGACAGCTGAATCGCATTAAGACATCATGGTAAACCCCCTTGTAAATACACTTTTATTTTGGATATCGGATAAGCCTACAACAGTATGATGTTCTTGCAGGGCGCGGAGGGTGGCCAGAGGGCGGCAGCTGCACAGTATTACCCGCAGAACTGGCGCTCCGGCCAGGAGGATGATGGACAGGTAACAACCCACCAGCTCCAGATCTACCAGAGAGGCTATATCCCGTAAGGGATATAGACGTAATGTATGTATGTATGTATGGACCACGTGAACTAACCTCAATTTTTTGACTAGATGAGATGCAACACGTACCGAAAAAACTGACTCTTTAAACGTGAGATCTCACAATATTTTGCTGTGGAAGAACTACGTTGTAACACTTTCCGTTTTTGATGGGACGATTTTGATAGTATGTTTTTGATGAGACGATTTTGATAGGTTGTTTTTGATGGGATGATTTTGATAGGATGTTTTTGATGGGACGATTTTGACAGGATGTTTTTGATGGGACGATTTTGATAGGATGTTTTTGATGGGACGATTTTGATAGGATGTTTTTGATGGGACGATTTTGATAGGATGTTTTTGATGGGACGATTTTGATGGATGTTTTTGATGGGACGATTTTGATAGGATGTTTTTGATGGGACGATTTTGATAGGATGTTTTTGATGGGACGATTTTGATGGGATGTTTTTGATGGGATGTTAATTGCTTTTTCTGTTTCAGTACCGGCCGGCGGAAAACGAGGTGGAAAGCCAGAACCGGGGCCCGCACAGCTTCGGCGAGGGCTACGAGTTCTCGTTCCAAGGATAGATATTAGTGAACAGAAGTTTTTGAGACACGAATAAAATTGTCCCAGGGACTTCGCAGCGATATTAATTTATCGATCAACTAGCTTCTGCCCGCGACTTCGTCTGCGGAGAATTATACATATAAACCTTCCTTAATCACTCTATTAAAAAAACGCTTCAGAATCCGTTGCGTAGTTTTAAAGATCTAAGCATACATAGGGACAGACAGGCAGCGGAAGCCACTTTGTTTTATACTATGTAGTGATTGTACTTTCTTATGACTGTTATATTATGATTATAAGACAATGTACGTATAATGTGAATATTAATAATAATAAAAAATTCGTTGTTAAAATTTGTTCTTTTTTTATTTTAAAATTCCTAAAAAACATGACATAAGTATAATAGCTTTTGTGTTGGTCAGGGAGCAAAGGAAAAACATAGCATGTACACATGGTTCTCTTCCCGCGCAGATAGTACCTAAAAGTCCATCGAGGGAACGGGCAATAATCGTAGGAATTCTGATATAAGCGAATTATATCAGGATTTAACTTTCTAGCATAGATTTACATCGATTATTACATTCGAATAGCAATGTGGAAGTTACAGAATATTCTCACAGGAGCAAGAATATTCTCAGAAATTCCAGAAACTTACCATTGAATTTAAGGGAATTTCCTATAACGAAAGTTTCCAATGAGAATTAAAATACTTATGTGGTATCTCTATGGAGTATATGTCAATACCTTTTGCTTATGTCCGTTTCCGCATTCTCGGCGTGCGGCCATTGCCTTTTGTCTTTTGTTTTGATATCTAAATTGAAGCTTTGTGTGATTACAAGAATAAAACGTAATTAATTAATTTACGGTTTTTATTCAGTAGGTATAAATAAATAAAATAAAAATGTTTTATTTTCAGACACCAAAAAGTCCATAGAATGTTAGTATAAACAAGTTATTTAATGTTATTTTAATAGAATTTTCATTAGATAATTAGTCCAAACCAGTAATAATCATATCTTGTGGATACTTAACATGTTTCCATTAATAATTAATAAATTAAAAATTTTAAGACAGAATTTTTACCAGTTGCTTCTCTTCCCGCGCAGATGGTAAAAGCCCATCGAGGGAATGGACGAAAGTCTTAGGGATCATGTAATAGGCGATGCGGCTAGCAACCCATCACTATTTTGATTCCCCTTTCCACAATCATGCCAAACGTGATTTAAGGTTTTGTTACCTTAGGCTCTGTCCACCCCGTAAGGGATAAAGGCGTGATATATGTATGTATGTATTGATAATTTTTGTCTGTCTGTATATATGTATGTATGTATTGATGTGTTCATTAATGTCTGTATTCGCTAATCTCCAAAACTACACAACGGATTTTATTGCGGTTTCCACAAATAGTTAAAACTTATATCAGGGCATATATTAGCTTTTATTTTATTGAAATCTAATGTCAGCAAAAAAAGTTATCGTCATTTAAAGTTTAAAGTTAAGCGCCTGTCACAGTCACAGCGTTAAAAATACATAAATACATACATAAATTACGCCTTTGTCCCTTACGGGGTAGAAGTTACCCACAATACTAATTCCAGGCAGACGAAGTCGCGGGTAAAAGCTAGTTGAAAAAATAAAACATCAATTTAGTTCATATACCCACATTTTATTAAAACAACACCCCAACACAATCCAATACATCCAATATACTTTACTACAAAACTTGTACATATAGTTATATGTTTTATATCTAAGCAAAGTTCAAACTTTAGACGATATTAGGCAGGACTAGATATTCCTCATTATTACTTAATAAATATACGAAAAATATAATAACAAATATCATAAAATATAAACATGAAAATTTAAGTTATATAATAAAACATACTTATATTTATTATAATTAAAAATATTTTCAAATTAAAAATAATACGACGAAAACAAACAAGACAAACTGGCTTAATAGTAATATAGGATAAGTTCACTATTATTTAAAAAGCTTTAAAATATCACTAAAACTATCACATATATTTTATCATTACATTAATATTATGACGGGAAAAACTCCACTACCTAGTAAAATATATCATAATATGTTCGTATTTATATTAATATGTGGTATAGCAATATATTACAGAGGTTTTTTCATTTATTACTAACATACACTTTTTCAGCTCATCGCTCTTGTACTAACAATAATTATTATTATTACTTATACCATAATTAGTTTAAATTTTTCATTCAGACAAAAACTATAATTTCAAATACACAAGTTTCAAGGGACCCAAACCCAGCTATTGCGTTGTAATATTAGAATAATATAGAATAATATATTTTAAAAGTATATTTTTACATTAAAATAAAAATACCTAAATATCATCATCAAATATGAATGATTTAATGAAATGTTTCTTGCAGTGTAAATTCTTTAAAAAGCTTTCGAGACCATATACATAAATGTTTACACAAATTAATTATTTTCAGCCATTTCTATTGGAAATAGTACCTAAATTTATGTGTAAATATTAAAATATAAATAAAAATGTAACACATTTCTATTTTGTTTACGATACATAAAACAAACATGCAATTGGTAAACATGAAATTAAAACGAAATATCATCAAACAAAATTATAACAAAACTGCCTACCTACATTTTTTGTATAATGATGATGAATGAAATGCTTATAAATAATGATGAGAATCTAAATTGTCCCTTTTATATTTACAATGCATGCAAACTACATATTACCAAGTTATATCTAAAACTGGAAGATTATGTGATTAAATATGTTTCTGCGCTATATATTTCCAGCTTATACTTTCCTAAATTACGAGTCTGATATTTTGTTAAGATACTACTAGTAAATTTATTTTCAAAACTTTTTTTTATTTTTTGTGTTCTATAATAGCGTAGACGCGCCCAAAGTTTAAAGTTGACGTATAATTAAATAAATAAATAAAGTCACTAACTTTCTGCTACAGTTATCACATCAGGTTTTACATAAAATGGAAAACTAAGTATTTTAATATATAATTTTTAATATAAAATGGAAAATATTTCTGCTACGTTTCAACAAACAATCTGTGCAGCCATACACAGATAGTTTGGTTAAAAAACATAACTGGCAAATTTTGTAGTTTACCATAAAAAAAAATTAATCGCCATTCACGATTTAGTTGATGTGTTTCATTATTGGTATTCTATAATAATAACACAAAATGTAAAAAAAATAAAAATACTAAATACTGACGTGTAAAAATGCCACATAAATTTGTGTCATTATACATTTGCCAACTTAAAATACGGACGATTGTTTTACGTGATAGCGTCATAAAGAAACGTTGATGAAAACTGCTAGCTCTGACGTCACGCTGAACGTGACACTTTTTCGTGGGTGCAGCCGGTGTTCATCGATTCATAAGACGTTATCACGTCAAAAAGAAAGCAGTAAAAAACGCTGGTGTTGTATAAAATGAAATTAATACAAAAATATAGTCCATTTTATACACATATACGTCAATATTTTAGCTAGATCACACTAAGTATGAGGACATTTAAACTACCTACGTATTTCATGAAAAATAAATGTGACTAGTAAAGAATTATTAAATTATCAATCATCGGTAAAATAATCGGTTAAATTTATTGATTAAATAAACGTAGAAAACGAATTAGTTAATTATTGGGTAGTTTTGGAACCTACTTACTTAAAATACTCAAAAATTTATTTATATTTGATATTTTTCAAAGTTCAAATATCTATCTACGAATCACTGCTACAAAGTCACTACAACGTACTTCTACACCTAATAATAATATAAATATGATACACAATGTGATGTTATTCTAAGTTAATAGAATAAAAATGACCGATGGACAACGAAAACATTCGTATTTGATGATTATATTTACAAAATAAAAGTAAAAATTGTATCTTAAAGTCTAAAATCTTTTCTGTTCTTTATTTACGACAGTAAATCTAAGCGATAATGTTAAATAGTTTAATAATATCAATGAAAGCCTATTATTGCCATTTTATTTACAAATACATTATGTAAGCTCAAAAACCATCACTCGAAATTAAATTCTACTTGTTTTTGGTCCGTCACCCGAATATTATTTCAAAATATTTGTAAAATATATAGTGCGATATCTAACATGTGTTCCAAAACGAAATACTTACATTATTGTCAATTATTTTTTATAATAAAATAATAATAATAATACGTCATTATTGTCTAACAACATTATTGTTGGCATTTATATGAATATTGTCAATTGTCTTTCAAAGTTGTTCGTGTTCTATTTGCCGAGTCCACTTACAAAACATGTTTTATTTATAAATATACATAAGTAAAGAAGTATATTTAACCATAAAAGTATTTTTTCCAAAACTTTTTGTCACAAAAATACAATAAAAATATGATGCCCGAATATAAATACTTATTCTGCAAAAAATCATGTTCTATAAAGATTATTCGATGACGACATTTACATTCAATAAATATCCAAAAAATACAACATATGATTTTGAACTGTACCTATATGTAGAATATATATATATAAATCAAAATAACAAAACATTTTCACGTGGACAATGCATAAATACCGTTACCTTAATTTAAAACATTGCATTTAAATTTCCAATAATAAAATATATTGTCAAAGTCACATTTGCAAAATTATACATTATATTTATGTGACAAATAATCGGCGTTGGATAAATATAGGTATTTTTAATTATATAAACATGATAAACAAATGAACACCCAGGTATGTAATAAATTAATATTTCTTAAATACAGACACATATGAATATATACATTTAGTATTGAAGATATATTTCGTTTTATACAGATATGTTTTGCATATATGTAGTTTCTAATACAGACACCCTGACTAAGCGGCTAATGGTGTAGATATAGAAATATATACCAATAGGTATTTACACAAGAATATCAGAATCTAAAAATTGGTCAAGAGTCAAGACTAAGTTATTTGAAGATAGGATCGAAGATATATATTATTTCCACTACACTTTGGGCAATAGGCAATATTTTGGTCACGCACATCTTAAAATATAAAACTATATTTTTGGCATATCGATTCATATTTTGGCATTTATATAGCACTCCTTAGACGTCTTTAGAAACGTTTAAAACACTAAGAGCAAACCCCTTAAAGAAAGCTTTAAAGATGTCGCAAGATGGCGCTAGTGGGCATTCAAAATGGCGGCTGCAACATGGCGGTTTATTCCTCCTCCTCGTTCTGGTAGCTTACGTAGCGGACTGATGATTTGTCGCTTATTATCAGGCTCTGGAAAAGGAAATGTTAAATTATCCATCGTTCTCCTGGGGCCCGATTTTTGAAAGCACATAACTCGAAAGTACCACTCAAAAGTGGTATAAATCTGTTTATATCTTCAAAACTACAGTTCTAATCAAATGTTTGACTAGTTCACAAGATTAATGAGAGCCGCAATTTCTTCTAAGCTACTCGTATTTCAAATTCAGCACAATATTTCACCACTTTCGAGTGGTATTTTCGCATATGTGCTTTCAAAAATCGGGCCACTGGTTGGGTATGACAGACCCAGGTTACTAACCTCTTGAGTGCCACAGTCATCCAGCCGTAACAGCCAATGGCATGTCACACGCCACGGTCATCAAAACTTGACCAACATTCTAGTCGAAACAAATCGTTCTACAATCGAAATGGAGTGATATTTCTCTACTAGACGGTTAGCTCCATGGCGTTCAAAGCACGTCACTTCATTCGTAGTGTGGCGGTCAGTAAGGTTTATAAAAAACTAGCTTTTGCCCGCGACTTCGTCCGCGCAGATAATGTCAGAGTGACGACATACCCCATATTTCCACTCATGTCTCCAAGTATAAGGTTTTTATTTCCTATCCCGTGGGAAATTCAGAAAATACCTTCTTAGAGCACCTACGTGATCCTCTAGGAATATTATCTACTAATTGTAGTCTTAATTATTTACCTCGTGTTTTTATCCCGTGGAAAATTTGAAAAATTCGTCTGTAGTGCGCCTTTATACTAATTAGTAGATATGCCAAATGTAATGTAGCTTTATTGGTACAACATTTCGGGATTTTCCAATTCCGCGGGAAAATTGGGATAAAAAGTATCCTATACCCGTCCCCTGGTTCTAAGCTACCTCCCCACCAATTTTCAGCCGTTCGCGAGTTATAAATAGTGTAACTAACACGACTTTTCTTTTATAAATGTAGATGTTGGGCCCTGAGTAACTTCGCATCGTTAACTAGGCGTCATATTGACGCTAATTCCGCAGTCGGCCGCCAGCACGCTCTCGAGTGTAAGCACGTTTAACATAACCAAGACTGACGTCGATCGCAGGTTCAAGTTCGAGACTCTAATCATGGACCCCATAGCGCCTGTGTCTGGGCCTCGCTGATGTTTGTGCCTGGGCCTGCTAATTCCTATGCCCGTCCCCACTAACACCTAAACCTGGACTTTGCTAATTCCTATCTCTGGGTCTTTCTAATACCTGTGCTTGAACCCCACAAATTCCTTCGCATGGGCCCCACAAACCTACTCCTGGGTTTCGCTTATGCTTATGCCTGCCTCCACTAAGTCCTGATGGCCACGCCTGGGCCTGCTAACACCTGTGCCAGTTACCTGTTTCTCGTCCCGCGCCGGCGGCGACCGCAGCAGCAGAAGGAACGGCGCATACGCGAAGTTGAGGACCGCGATAATGACCAACATCCACTCGAAGCCGATGCTGTTCACCAGGGTACCAGAGAACGCTGGGCCTGAGGACAGACGAGGATGGAACAAGGTCGTGGGGCGTCGCGGTGACACCGAGTGCTCCCGTAACGCCCTACGACCAAATAATGAATCCGTGTGGTTTTTAGTAGGTATGCCGTCGCGGGAGAGCCCCACATACCCCCGGTAAACCCGTACTGAGCGGATGCATAAGGCGCATTTTCCACACCATAAAAAAAGGTAAAATAACTAGCTCACTACGCTTCTTTTTTTTTAAAGTGTGGAAAATGCGCCTTATGCATCTCCGCGCTCGGGGCAGCACAGCTCGCCGCTGCCTTCCCTATGGAAGGAGGGGAGTGGCCTACCGTCTAAAAACACACACGTTCCCTCCAGGCCAGTGGTTCTTAACCTTTCAGACATGAGGGACCATTTGACAAAATTTTTGTCTTGCCAAACCACCTAAGTAACTACAAAAAATCTAACGTATGGCTTCGATCGGCCCCAATGGATGGAATTGCACATTCACGCGTTGTGTCTGGTTGTCACTTATCTAATTATTTATTTGATTGGCCCCGCGGACCACTTTGGATGCTTCCAGGGACCACCAGTGGTCCGCGGACCACCGGTTAAGAACCACTGCTCCAGGCCTTGAACTGCGGGCGTTGCGGGCGCACTACGGTGACCACCGCAACGTCCACTGGCCGCCCCGGGATGGGGCAGGTGGCAACGGCACCGTTGAATGCGGGTTCCGGATTTCATTACGCTTCCCTGCCTTAGCCTTCTAACCTAACTCATCAGAGTCGTTTCCGCTAGGATGGGTCTTGCTCGCTCGCAGCTTCATGACACTTGAATACTATGGAAGTTTTTGTGGTATATAGCATGGGGCGACAATCTTAGGAACATGTTATAGGCGATTTTAGCAACCCATCACTATTTTGATTCCCCTTTCCACCTATACGCCCACAATCATGCTAAACGTGGCCTTTAGGTTACCTTAGGCTCAGTCTGCCCCGTTAGAGATGCAGACGTGATTTGTGTATGCGTTTCTCAACGACACTGAAAATCAGAACACAGAAAAATCCGAAAAGTAAAGCTATGGCCGGGAATCGAACCCAGATCCTCGTCATTCCGTGACGCGTGCTATACCCCTACACCCATAGCAAGCGGGTAAGCCTTCGAATTTTTCTATCTGTTACTAGCTGTCACGTGACCTTGTTACTATGCGATTTTTTGTCGCCAAGCGTCATCTGTTCGAATGATGTGTCTGTGTGTATGAAATTGGCACAAAGGAAATTGGGGGACATGAAGGGTACTCACCGACAGCATACCCCAGACAGAAGGCGGTGTCCCCGATGGCGTAGACGGAGCCGTAGACGGCGGAGTGACGGATGTCCACCAGGAACCCCAGCTCGGGCATCATGCTGGAGTCCACCATGCCGATGGCGAAGCCCAGGCCCGCGTTCGGGATGATCAGGTGCTCCAGCTTACGCGCCATTGGGATCTGCATTACGAAATTAACCTCTTGACCAGTGGCGTAACTATAACGTCTGGGGCCCGCGGCAAATTCGTCAGATGGGGCTCCTTCCTCAATATAAAGAAGTGCATCAGCGTCTCTTCTGTGCTCTAAGGCTTGATTTCCTCCTACGCTGACGTCGGTCACTGACGTCGGTCGCGCGTACGAATATCCACAATATCAATGGGCAGCCGCACTGCAACGCCAAGCGTTGCCCATTGATATTGTGGATATTCGTACGCGCGACCAACGTCAGCGTAGGAGGAAATCAAGCCTTAACCAAGCCAGTTCGGGGCCCCGAAGAGCTAGGGGCCCCTGGCATTTTGCCACCCCTGCCACCCTATAGTTACGCCACTGCTTGACCGCCCTAGCCATCTAGTCGTGACAGCTGACAAGGCTCATACGCCAATGTCATCCATATATAAGTCATAACCAGATTCAACCCGAAACTAATCCTTCCGCAATGGAAGAAATCAAGGTAGTTTGTCGTTTGTTGTTCCCGTGGCGTACAGAGCCCGTCAGTTAATTTTGTAGTGTCGGCGAAGAAGTTAAAAGGCATGATTTGACAGTTTGGAAAGAGATAATTGACATCACGTTAGTTTTTTTTTTTTTTTTTTTTTTTTATGTCAACACCATCCACGTGTAAACCCGCTTATGACAAATAAACATTTCATTTCATTTCATTTCATTTAGGAAGGCAAACGAGCAAGTGGGTCACCTGATGGTAAGTGATCACCACTGCCCATAGACACCCGCAACCCCGGGGGGATTGCAGATGCGTTGCCAACCTAGAGGACTAAGATGAAATGCCTCTTGTACCCGTAATTTCCCCGGCTGTCTTACTCTCCACACCGGAACACAGCAGTGCAAGCTCTGCTACTTAGCGGCAGGATTAGCGAGTAAGATGGTGGTAGCGATCCGGACGGACCTTGCACAAGGCCCTACCACCCGCAAGAGTTAGAGAGAGACAGCGCTCTACGAAGCTGTAACTATCCGAGAAAACCGATGTCCAATCTATATGACCGAGTACTGTATGCTGTGGACTGTTAACGTGATCCCTTAATTCTGTTAGAAAGTTTCCCAACTTTGGCAACTTCTCCTTGGTGCATTGCTATTTGTAACATCTTAAAGGTTATCATCATCAAACGTACCAGGATGAGGCACAGCCCGATGATCAAGAGTCCAGAACACGCGGCCAGCCAGCGGCCCATCTTGTGGCCGAGCGGCCCGAACAGGTTCGTCCCTGCAACGCACATAAACAGTCAGAGAAGGTCTTATAATTAACTAGCTTCTGCCCGCGACTTTGTCTGCGTAGAATTATACATAAAAACCTTCCTCTTGAATCACTCTATCTATTAAAAAAAACCGCATCAAAATCCGTTGTGTAGTTTTGAAGATATTAACATACATAGGGACATAGGGACATGGGGACAGAGAAAGCGACTTTGTTTTATACTACGTAGTGATAGTGACTATGTACCATACTATGTCCATTATAACGCGTTAGTACTTTAAAACTAAGAAAACACGCGATTGGTCAGCGATAAGAGTCACAAATGCGCATCGGACAGGTTTATATGGTGGCCAAAGTTCAGTCAACATCTGTCTCTCGTACGGTGCGGATGCATTACACTTTCTGTTACAGACTCCTTGCACCGCCCTCGTTCTACATTTGCTTTTTATTTTTGATATTGACTTTTGACATGCCTCTCGAATAAACGAACATAGCCGTTCAGGTAAAGGTGGGTCACGTTCTCACGTTGCTGCTGAGTTGGCTGCGCGTGAGTAGCAGCCTCAACTCCATCATTATGCGCTTTGACTGGGCGATGAGGATGATCTTAGGGATACGTAACAATACCTACTTACCTACATACGCTACCTCGTATATTTGTACAAAAAATCTACACCTTAGGTTGGAGTATATCGCTGCCTCTCTCATCCCTTTCCTCACCGATAAGATAGCAGATACTGGGTGGCAGAAACGCGTCGCCCTGCTGCCAACGGCTGGCTTGTATGATGCACCACCTCTTCAGGTTAGAGTATACTCGCTGTCTCCCTCATCCCCTTCCTTACCAATGAGATAGCAGATACTGGCTGGTAGAAACGCGACTCCCTGCTGCCAACGACTGGCTTGCATGGTGTCCACCATCCAAATAGGCAGACTCGGCTCCAGCATAGCGATACCGACATTGGCGAAGGTTATAGCTCCTGTTAAAAAACAATACTTAATTTAGAGACCAAATACTGAAGAAAAAGAGTCAGTTTATTATTATAATGGGGGCTTTAGCTGTCGCTTGACGGAGGCAAAAGTCGACCCTCGCGCAGGCAGCTTTCTCGACAAAAGACCTGCTATTACAAATAGCAAGGGAATGCTACCTGCGTGATGGGCACCTTACCCGAATGGCATTCTAAGAGCATTTGGTATAAGGTTGCATTTTAATATAGACTTTATAACTAGCGCCCTAACACCTTACCCGCGGCGACGATGATGTAGGGATCGGTGACCAGTTCCTTTAGTGACGGGGGATCGGATTCCTGCCGCACCACACCCGGCTGCAGGATCATCAGCTGCAATACTGCGCAGAGAATAAGATACAATTTTTTATTACAAGTCTACTGGTTCACTGCTTCACAATTTCACAGCGTCCAACGCTTTCAATAAATCCAAATTAGTGCCTGACTAACAACCACGTCAACAGCATGCCAGGAAATATTTATGACATGTACATTGGATGATTCTTGAAGTATCCGCAAAGATGGCTGAGAATTATTCTGACAAAATCACTACAGCATCAAAGACCTGGAAGATCTTACATTAGTGTCTAAGTGCCAAAGCCTATAGCATGAAGAAAAGAGCTGTCTGAAATCTGGTATATATCTGCTTCTAAAAACCTGGTCCTGAAGACCTGGAAGTTCTTACATCCTCCAAGAGCCAATGCTGATAACATGAGAAAGGGAGCTGTTCTAAACCTCTTGGTATTGGATAACCTCTGTCAAAGACATGTTCTTAAAGACCTGGAAGTGCTTGCATCCATCTCCAAATGCCTAAGCCTATAGTATGAGGAGGGAAGCCGTCTTTAATATCCTGATTTAGGGTAACCCCTGGCAAAGAACAATAAAGATCTGAATAACTCTGAATATCTGGAAGTGCTTACATCCGTCTCCCAGCGCCAAGGCGGACAGCATGAGGAAGGGCGCCGTCTTGCCCACGAACTCGTACATGAGGCCACCGAAGGGCGGCCCTATGAGAACGCCCAGGGCCAGCCCGCCCAGCGCTATACCCATCGCGTTGCCTCGCTCCTGGGGACAAAAATGATTTGGTATTCCAAAAAAAATTGTACAGTCCGTGGGCTCGTGTCTCTCAGTTATTCTTATGGGTTTGATACTTGAATCGGCTGAGTGAGAGAGACAGCAAGACATTCCTAAATGACATTCTAAGAGATCACGCACTGTACTTATCACTCCTCAAACAATTTTTCTCAAATCAAAATTTGGCAAAATAAGTTTTCGCACTTTGACTGTTGCCAAATATTGTTAGCCAAAAGTTTATTTTGCGAATAGGCCTCCAGGGTTCTTTTACATGTAATTTTTCAAACTACCAGCGGTTTGTCGTAAAAACCGACTGTCACTTTCTGACAGTGCCATCTAGGATATTTTATACAAACTAGATGGCTTATACGATAGATCATTGTAAGAGGATGGGAGTTAGCTGTCAATTAGTCTCATGCTTTAGTAATTAGTTCTTAGATTTCCGCCTAGGTGGCGCGGTCATAAAACTAGGAATCTTTTCAACAATTTATTTAAATGACTTCTTGAAAGGACACCTTGGAAGAGACACGCCGACAGCTCAATTCATTGGTCCTGTTCCCTGCATTGGCTATACTTATTCATGCACAAAGAAACACCAACATTGCCGATAAGAAAGAATGCGCCACAAGAAACTTTGCAGGGTCTTAACATCCGATTCAGTTTAGATCCATACCAAATGGCAGTTAAAACCTGAACTGAGTCGGAAGCATCGCATTAAGACGTCGTGGTAAGGCTCCGGGGGTCTTTCCGAGACACTTTGTTTATGGCCGGAATTCCGGGATGCTATTCTTCAAACCGGGACATACCAGGACATGTGGCAACCCTGCTAGCTGAACTCAGCTCACCTTGTCATCGGGGTACCGCTCAGCCAGCATGCCCATCCCGGACACGCTGGAGCAGGACGAGCCGATGCCCTGCAGTGCGCGAGCGATGAACAGCACGCTGTACGAGCGGCCGAAAGCGAAGACTGCAAACCAAGTTCATTGAATGAGAGTTATGCCAAAAAGACAATGGTAGCGGGTGTACTGAAAATCAGCGCTGTGTCAGTTGGAGGCTCCTGTGAGAGCTCTAACCCGCAGCAAATGCTGAGTACATCCCCAATGCCACATTTGATTTATGTAATCATGTTTTATGTAGTAAAAATAAGGATTAAGTTGTATATAACTGTTTTTTTTGTAATTGTTGTTAGTGGCAATAAATCATCTTTTATCTTTATCTTATCTTTATCTTTAGCCTAGTGGTTCGATCTATGGACAATCAAACAGAGGATCGTGGATTCGAATCCCGGGCTCGCTTTACCTATGCCGTGGACTAGGTTACCAGGGAGCCAACTTTGGAGTATGAGAGGGAGTAGTATTGTTTATACTTAAATAGTAATTGCGCTTACACTAGGGAGGATGTGGATAAAAACTTTGAAGAAGAAGAAGTATGAGAAAAGAGAGAAGATGTTGAACTTACTGAGCGTAGACAGGAACATGAGAATGAAGCCGGTGAACATGGGGACGCTGTAGCCAATCCTGTAAGCGAAAAATATGTTAACAATATTTCACAGTTTGTACTTAAAACACAGTACTTAATATTACAACCGTTGGTGGAGAAAAGTTCTCGAGTGGCGACCACGAACCGGAAGACGCAGTGTTGGTAGGCCTCCCACTAGGCAGACCGACGACACCGTGAAAGTAGTGGGAAACTTACTTGTGCATCAGTGGTCTTGCTCTGTAGTTCACTTACTTGTGCATCAGTGGTCTTGCTCTGTAGTTCACTTACTTGTGCGTCAGTGGTCTTGCTCTGTAGTTCACTTACTTGTGCGTCAGTGGTCTTGCTCTCTGGTTCACTTACTTGTGCGTCAGTGGTCTTGCTCTCTGGTTCACTTACTTGTGCGTCAGTGGCCCCACGAACGGGTTGGTCAGTAGTTGCACGATGGCCTTGCTGGCGAACATGACGCCCACCTCGACGGTTTCTTGCACCAGTTCTTTGTGCCTCTCTTCCTTCTGGGCCGTTACGTTTACTGCAATATTAGAAGAAATACCATGACTGGCGCAGCCAAATTTGGTTTAAAGAGTACGGTTATTGTACGGCGCACAGTACAACTGACCCACGGAGTTCTAGTTCATTACATCCTACTGCTGGGCGCAGGCCTCTTCTCATAGTAAGAGGGCTTGGGCTATAGTTTCCACGAGGGCCTAGTGCGGATTAGTTCTAAGTGGTCAGAGTCAATTTTTGTAAAATCCTGTGGGAATTCAGTCTAAATCCCGTAATTCCCCATGCGGAGCAGCGTTACAGCTAGTGTCAAAATATAGTGAACATGTTTATTTGGAAGATGATGACGAATATATGAGAATAAATATAAGTAAGTATGATTAAGTGAATGAGGATGGCAATTATCAATGTGGCAGAATATCAGTGTTTTGCGCCCACGAGCAATGTTGACCACTGAGCCATGGCCCTTTTGCATATTAGGTTTTGACAGAGTGCTATTTGTGGATGGAACGGAGAGAGGCACAGACTTTGATTAAAACAAGCACGCACAGGTTATTCAGGCATCTATATATATATAATTCAAAGGTGACTGACTGACTGACTGACTGACTGACTGACTGACTGACTGACTGACATAGTGATCTATCAACGCACAGCCCAAACCACTGGACGGATCGGGCTGAAATTTGGCATGCAGGTGGATCTTATGACGTAGGCATCCGCTAAGAAAGGATTTTTGGAAATTCCCACGGGATAAGGAAAAAACGGGAATTATATATTCGATTCGGAGTGACGCTATCACAGTAACTATAATAAGTAGACTCTTCAAATTTGATACAAAAGTAGGTGATTACAAAACTAAGAAACTAATTTCAGGATTTTTGGAAATTCCCACGGGATAAGGAAAAAAACAGGATTTATATATTCAGTTTAACGAAATCCTATGAACTATAATTACTACACTCTTCAAATTTGGCATAGAAGTAGGTGATTATAATAGTAAAATAAAGTTCTAATGCTTTTTGGAAATTCCCATGGGATAAAAACGGGATTTATGTATTCAGTTCTACGGGATCGATTTTTCGTTTTACTGGTCGTATAAAATTGAAATTTGGCCTTCAATTTCCCTTGGGGAGTGTAGGGGAGCGCTACAAAAGGATTTCCCGAAATTCCCACGGGAACGGGAAAAACTGGACTTTTCGTTTTCTGGTTGCAGAAAGCTGAAATTCGGCATGTAGGTTGCTTCGGGAGTGTAGAGGAGCATTAAGAGAGTACTTTCCAAAATTCCCACGGGAACGGGAAAAAAACAGGATTTTACGTTTTACTGGTCGTAGAAAGCTGAAATTTGGCAAGTGGGTTCCTTGGGGAGTGTAGAGGAGCATTATGAGATAATTTCCCAAAATTCTTCTTCTTCGTTCCCGTAAGATATTCGGTAAATGCTTTATTTGGCGAAATTCTTACGGAAACGGGAAAAACGAAAAGCGGGGGAAAGTTGAAATTTGTCACGTAGGTTTATTCGGGAGTGTAGGGGAACACTAAGAAAGGATTTTCCGAAACGCCCACAGGGACGGGAAAAAACCGGATTTTACGTTTCCAGACGAAACAGCGGAAGAAAGAGACTTAACATTTATAACGTGTGTTTCTTTAAAGGCTTTAAGTGTACTCGGAAAGCACTCCCCAAAATTTCCACGGGAACGGGAAAAAACTTATTTTTTCATTTTACATCTTAGCGCGTACGATGTCGCGGGCAAAAGCTATTTAGGATGTATTTTAGGACAGGATGTATTATAGGTTAGGTTAGGTTTGTTTTATAAAAATCCTGCAATATTTACAGGTTCAGAAAAATTAAGGCATCGGGGCAATGCGGGGGCTGGCTTGCATGCTTGCTTGAGTCCTTGCTTTGCATGCTTGATTGCATACTTGCTTTCATGCATGCTTGCATGCTTGCTTGCATGGGTGCTTACTTGCATGCATGCTTGCTTGCACGCTTGCTTGCATGCATGCTTGCATGCTTGCTTGCATGGGTGCTTACTTGCATGCATGCTTGCTTGCACACTTGCTTGCATGCTTGCTTGCCTGCTTGCATGCCTGCTTGCATGCATGCTTGCATGCTTGCTTGCATGGGTGCTTACTTGCATGCATGCTTGCTTGCACGCTTGCTTGCATGCTTGCTTGCCTGCTTGCATGCCTGCTTGCATGCCTGCTTGCATGCCTGCTTGCATGTCTGCTTGCATGCCTGCTTGCATGCCTGCTTGCATGCCTGCTTGCATGCCTGCTTGCATACTTACATGCTTGAAGGCTTGCATGCCTGCTTGCATACTTGCATGTATGCTTGAAAGCTTGCAGGTTTGGTTGCTCGCTTGCTTAATTGCTAGGTTCTTTGAAATGCTCATGGTTCACGCGTGCGAAGCCGCGGGCAAAAGCTAGTAAGTTTATAAAGCTTACATCGTATTTGTTGAATAGTGTGAGTACGCCTTAAGTATGTATCACCTTGTTTTGAATTTGTAACACTGTTGCGCATAGCAACACTCTTTTTACATTCCCTTCTCTACAACGACGCGGCCGATGGCGGACGTAGTTTTTATTATTAAGTAGAAACTCAACAAATACGATGTAAGCTTTATAAACTTATTAATACAATGTCTGAATAACCTGTGCGTGCTTGTTTTAATCAAAGTCTGTGCCTCTCTCCGTTCCATCCACAAATAGCACTCTGTCAAAACCTAATATTGCACTGCTGCAACGCACACAACAAAATACTTATAAGTTAAGTCTAATGTGTAATTTCTTGTTTTTCTTTTTTTTTTATTGTTATTTTTAACTTGAGTGTGTGTATTGCAGTATCATACAAACGATTTATCTATCTATCTATCAATTAGAATAAGGGTGAGTATGAGGATGTGGATGAGGATGAGTATTAGGATGTGGATGAGTACGAGAATGAGTATTACAATGAGTATGATAATAAGGATGAGTATCAGTATGAGGGTGTGGACGAGTGTGAGAATGAGGATTAGTGTCAGTATGAGGATGAGGATGAGCATCCGTATGAGTATGTGGGTGAGTTTGAGGATGAGTATAAGTATGACTACGAGAATGAGTATTAGGATGAAAATTAGGATGAGTATGAGTATGAGAATGAGTATGAGTAACTGCATGAGGATGTGGATGAGTATAAGTATTGGTACGAGCATGAGTATTAGGATGAAGACATGTATGAGAATGAGTATGATTACGAGAACGTGTATGCGGATGAGAATGAGTACCTTGCGTGGCGTTTTCGATGGCGAGCGCGGTCATGTTCTTCTCGAGGCAGGGGCAGTAGGGCGCCGGCGTCGTGGTGACGTCCAGCGACATGGAGAGAGGCGCTTCCGGGTGCCGGATGTCGTACAGGAACTCCGGGATGATGGGGACTGCGGAAGACATGCTCATTCAAACAATATCCCCATCCACAGGCCTCCTCTCAGTGAGAATGAATGAGAGGACTTGGGCTATAGTTCCCACGCGGGCCCAGTGCGGATTGGGAACTACACACGCCATTGAATTGCTTCGCAGATGTGTGCAGGTTTCCTCACGATGTTTCCCTTCACCGAAAAGCTCAAGGTATTTCAAATGTAATTTCGCACATAAATTCCGGATAATTCAGAGATGTGAGCCCGGGGTTCGAACCCACGGCCCTCTGCTTGAGAGGCCACAGGTCAAACCACAACGCTACCACGGCTTATTCAAATAATATAACTATTATTATTGTTATATTATGATTAAGGCGAAAGTTTGTGTGTGTGTTTGTTACTTCTTCACGCGCAAACGGCTGGACGGATATGGATAAAATTTGGAACAGAGGTAGCTGGTACCCTAGATGAGGCTACTTTATCCCGGAAAATGGTATACTTCCCGCGGGACAGTGACAAACATGTCAAAAGTCGTAGCTGTCTAGAGTCGCAACGTAAATAATTATTGCAGAATATACTATCAACATCAGTTCTTCAATCTAATTCTACGCAGACGAAGTCGCGGGCAAAAGCTAGTATGAAATCATCATTCAAAAATGCCTAACCTGCCAGGATTCGAACCCGGGACATCTAGCTTCACAGTCAAGGTCACTAACCACTTGGCTATACCGCTGACAATATGAGTCGGATGACAATACGTAGTATATCTATACTAATATTATAAAGAGGAAAAATTTGATTGTTTGTTTGTTTGCATTGAATAGGCCCCGAAACTACTGGACCGATTTCAAAAATTCTTTTGCCGTTAGAAAGCTACATTATCACTGAGTGACATATGCTACTTTTTACCGCGGGAAAATAGCTTTTCCTACGGGAAAATTAATTTATCGCGGGCGAAGCTGCGGACGGAAGGCTAGTCTGAAGATAAATTAGGTAAATTTCTAATACACTGAAAATTGGAACACAGAAAAATCCGAAAAGTAAAGCTCGACACGTCTTTATCCCTTACTGGGTAGACAGAGTTTAAGGTAACAACTTAAAGCCACGTCTAGCATGATTAAGGGCGTATAGCTGGAAAGGGAAATCAAAATAGTGATGGGTTGCTAGCCGCATCGCCTATAACATGATTAAGACTTTCGCCCATTCCCTCGATGGGCTTTTACCATGCGCGGGAAGAGAAGCAACTGGTAAATTCTGTTTTTTCTTTACTCCCCGACAAACCCCCGAACGCTACAAAATGCATGAAAAAACGGTGAGAAAACGTGACGCCTACGTCGCGTTACTGCGTATACGCGGCGTGTGGTCGCTCCTTAATAGTCTCTGAGTGTAGCAGTTAATGTAAATAGGTATTTAACAGCGCCGTGCGAAGCTGCATGGCGGAGAGATTAAAAGTATTGGCGCAATCTAACTTGTCTCCGGTTACTAAGCTGCAACTAAATTAAATACAGTCTCGCGGGCGACTTATAAAACTTCCGTGCTGGCAGAGATGTAGGTACAAAATGGTCTTAAAAAAGCTTCTTCAGAGAAAAAGTTTTTTCAGATTTACTATTTCAAATGCAAAATACCAAATAGTTTTGCGTTTGGGCGTTTGGGCGAGCGCTCTTGGAAAAAGGACTACGAAATAGTCCGAAACATGTCGAGCATCACTCGACTTTTTATACGTGAGTTATCCGTTTATGTGTAATAATGATTAAGTCTCACGGTAGTTTCATGTTGAAAGGGGGTTAGCCTACAGGATTCAATGTACCGCCCTCACCGTAAATGCATCACTTTGCTCCCTTGTGACACAAATAACTATTACGTAATTCCGGACAATCCCGGGCAACCCCGGACATTATGGTCGCCCTACACCACCCGCATGCTCCCATTGATAACGATTAAAGCTGAGTCTCATACAAAGCCTTTGTAGGTCACATTTAATGGCCGTCCATGGAGGAATTAACCAATACGAGGAATTCGCCAATAGAGAGGAAAAGTCATATTCCATAAAACGAGGTGAAAAGAGATTGCGGGGGGAGAAGCGATAGAACTAATATTTTGTGTTTTCACTTGCTACTTAAAATTTCTGGCTCACACACACACACAATCATTCTTCATCCCTTACGGGGTAGACAGAGCCTAAGGTAACAGGCACCTAACAGGCCACATTTAGCAAGATTGTGGGCGTATGGGTGAAAAATGAAATCAAAATAGCTTCATCGCCTATAACATGATTCCTATGATTTTCGCCCATTCCCTCGATGGGCTTTTACCATCTGCGCGGGTAGAGAAGCAACTGGTGTATTCTATGTTTTTTTGTTGCTCCCGGACCAGCACGGAAGAAAAAATTTGCCAATAGAGTGGTTATAATAGCAATCTAATTTTGCAACACGTAAAAAAATTACGATTGCAAATTACCGGAAAAAAGAAGATATGATATGTTTAAAATTATAACAACTGGTCTGGAATCAAAGAAAAAACATAGAATGCACCATTGCAGTTGCTTCTCTTCCTGGGCCGATGGTAAAAGCCCATCGAGGGAATGGGCGTCATAGGAATCATGTTTTAGGCGATGAGGCTAGCAACCCATCACTATTTTGATTCCATTTTTCCACCTATATGCCCGCAATCTTGCTAAAGGTGGCCTGTTAGGTGCCTGTTACCTTAGGCTCTGTCTACCCCGTAAGGGATGAAGAATGATTGTGTGTGTGTGTGAGCCAGAAATTTTAAGTAGCAAGTGAAAACACAAAATATTAGTTCTATCGCTTCTCCCCCCGCAATCTCTTTTCACCTCGTTTTACGGAATATGACTTTTCTTCTCTATTGGCTAATTCCTCTCTGGTTACAGTTAATGGCAGTCAGAGTCAATCGTTTGTAGTGAGGGTTTAATGCCTATTTAACCTCAAAAACCGGTTTAATCATAGTGTAATTTGTTTTAGGCGATGCGGCTAGCAACCCATTACTATTTTGATTCCATTTTCCATCTATATACCTAGCCCCACAATCTTGCTAAACGTGGCCTGTAGGTATATATTGTCACCTGAGGCTCTGTCTACCCCGTAAGGGATACAGACGTGATTTGTGTATTGTATTGTGTTAATTTGTTTTTAATTCCCCTTTTGTATTTTTTTACGTTAATAAAATTCTGTTTGAAAAAAAAAGAAAAAAAACGGCCAAGTGCGTGTCGGAGTCGCGCACCGAGGGTTTCGTACACAGCAGATAAATATAAATCCAGTGTTAGAAGAACCCTGTCTCCTAAACAAAATGTAGGCAGCGTGAGATCATTTTATATTGGTTACTTCTTAGTAATACATACATGCATATATCACGTCTTTATCCCTTACGGGGTGGACAGAGCCTTTTTTTTTAACGTGTGGAAAATGCGCCGTATGACGGGCTCTCCAGCTCGCCGCTGCCTTCCCTATGGAAGGAGGGGAGAGGCCTACCGTCTAAAAACACACACGTTCCCTCCAGGCCATGAACTGTGGGCGTTGCGGGAGCACTATGTGTCACCGTTGTGCCCACTGGCCGCCCCGGGATGGGGCAGATGGCAACGGCACCGTTGAGTGCGGGTTCCGGATTCCCCGCACGGGGTAGACAGAGCCTAAGGTGACAAAACCTTAAGGCCAAAGGAAAACATGATTCTAAGACTTTCGCCCATTCTTATTCTTATTCTTAGTAATAGGGTCCCGTTTTTCCGGTCCCTTCGGATACTGAACCTTAAAATATCAATTTGTATGGGAACCCTGTCTGCAAGTCTCACTCGAGCTTGGCCCGTCAACTCCCCGTATGCTAAAAGCAAACGAAACGGAAAATTTGAATCGTTCCAAATTCAAAACTCTGAAAAACTAAATGGAGCGAAGCCTCTACAAATTCAGCCAATCACAATCAAGAACGACACTCGATGGTGTTTGAAAAGCGAACAAATTGCGCGCGGCGCGTGCCAGTGACAGCTCATTTACCAATAGTGCTGTACTTGCGCCAATAAAACCGGTTTTTATCGGAAAAATTGGATTCTATAAATAAGCGCTCGCTATCTAAAATTAATTCTGCTGGAAGGAATTAAATCATTTCTAATGAGATGGAAATATCTACTGCAATGTGTAGTGTACCGATATATCTAGCAAGCATCAGGGATAAATAAATAAATGAGTAAATGAGGTTCGATTTCAGGCCATAGCTTTATTTTTCGTTTTTTTTAATGAAAAAGTTGTTTTTCCCGTTAAGAGGTTGCAAATGAACAAACAGAGAGACCAAAGAGACAAAGCATAGTTACTCTTCCATTTATAAAATTAGTATAAAAATAGGTACTTTACTTTATTTTGTGTACCTAAGTAATTCTTTTTCATCTAATAGTTTTATTTAGGTAATTTTAGTCTTAATTTAATATGTAATTACTTAAATATAAAAATATAATATTACAAGATAAATTAATTAAACTAAAATTAATCTAAAAACGTACTCCCCGCGCCATTGAGCCAAAGATGCTGGCAGCATTTCCCCGCTGTATTGCAATACTAATTCGTTGTGTGTTTAAAAGTGTTTTGTAACTAAAAAGAAATTTAATATTACATTTAAAAGTTGAATCACTTGCAATTATTACCACTGGCTCAAAACTACTATGTAATTATGCAAGTACGTACATAACAGGATGTCTTTTTAGCTACAAGTTAGTTTAACAAAGTCTATTTACGAACAATTTTGAAGCGCAAACTGCGTTTAAATCTAGTTTAAATCCGTTTAACACGGAACGCGGCGCTCGCCTAGTCTAACGAATAGTGGTGGGCTACCGGTTTTTATCGAGAACTAGTGTTGTAAGAAAATTAAATTAATCAATGTCGTATTTCTCAAAAAAGTAAATTTTAAATACCAAAATTTAATGTTTTATTAAAATACAGTTAAGAACTAAAATAACAATAAAGAACACTAAAAGTAGGAAAGTTACATACATACATACACAAATCACGTCTTTATCCCTTACGGGGTAGACAGAGCCTAAGGTAACAGGTACCTACAGGCCACATTTAGCAAGATTTAGGGCGTATAGATGGATGGCGTAGGAAAGTTGATTTAAACTAAAGTAAGTTAAAAATTATTTAAAATTTAAAACGTGAAAAAACATAGAATTTACCAGTTGCTTCTCTTCCCGCGCAGATGGTAAAAGCCCATCGTTGGAATGGGTGAAAGTCTTACGAATCATGTTAAAGGCGATGCGGCTAGCAACCCATCACTATTTTGATTTCCCTTTCAACCTATACGCCCTTAATCATGCTAAACGTGGCCTTAAGGTTTTGTTACCTTAGGCTCTGTCTACCCCGTAAGGGATAAAGATGTGATATGTATATGCATGTAGGGTAAGCCGGCTGGGGTCAAGTTACCTCTATAAGTGAGACAAAATGGCTGCTACTTTGAAATCCGAGTTATCAAGACTTTCTGCTCCATTATTTCAATAAAAACGGTTTTTTAAGCCAAGAAACCTTTTCCAGTGATAAATGGTCACCCATTTATCTATCCATACAATACTTATACAGTTCTTGGTAAATTGTGAAAGAGAATAATTTTTATACGAAAATGGATGTTCTTTCTTGAGTGACGCAATCTGCGCTTTAAAATATTTAAATTGGTCAATTTATCTAGTTAAGATAATGTAATAGAAGAAATACTGGGAATATGGGGGGTAAAGAAAAAACATAGAATGTACCAGTTGCTTCTCTTCCCGCGCAGATGGTAAAAGCCCGTCGAGGAGGGCGAAAACCTTAGGAAACATATAGGCGATGCGGCTGGCGACCCATCACTGCTTTGATACCCCTTACCATCCATACATACACATACATACTTACGGGGTAGACAGAGCCTTAGGTAACAGATACCTGCAGGTCACATTTAGCAAGATTGTGGGCGTATAAGTGAAAAATGAAATCAAAATGTGATGGGTTGCTAGCCTCATGCGGCATCATGATTCCTATGATTTTCGCCCACAATAATGCTAAATGTGGTGTCTAGGTCTTGTTGCCTTGGGCTCTGTCTACCCTGTAAGGGATAAAGACGTGATTTATGTATGTATGTATCAAGAACTTAAGGGGTCCATATCGGATGGTCGAATAATTGTTTGGTCTAATCTAATGTTTGGTCGAATGCTCGTTTGGTCTAAACTGAATTTATACTGAAACTTTTCAGCAAAATCATAAAAGAAACCTAACTCAACCCAACCTATGTATACTATTATACGTTTCTGGAATATTTTCAGTTTCAGCTGGAGTAATTTTAGACCAAACTAGCTGTTGCCCGCAACTTCGTCTGCATAGAATTCGTTTATCGCTATCCCGCAGAAATTACGCAATCCGTTCTTAGAGGATGCCTACGTCATAGTAGCTTTATGCATGCAAAGTCTCAGCCCGATCGGGTTAAAATCGACAAAGTTTCATAAAAACTTTCATCCCTTATTTTATCCCCTTGGGGGTAGAATTGATCAAAATCCTTTCTTAGCGGATGCCTACGTCATAACATTACCTGCATGTCAAATTTCAGCCCGATCCGTCCAGTGGTTTGGGCTGTGCGTTGATAGATCACTATGTCAGTCAGTCAGTCACCTTTGAGTTAGGTATATATATTTAGACGACCATTCGACCAAACATTACGTTAGACCAAACAATTATTCGACCAAATAATTGTTCGACCAAACGAAGGGCTCCCGATCGAGTTTTTTATTGTTAAAATGAATTTTTAACATGACCTTCCTCTGAAAATTGTGTTTGAGCTTCGAGAACCAAATTTAATGTCAATTTTACTGACCACTGGTTGACTACCTATCAGGGGTGCGAGTCGGGTTACCTCCGCGTGTGGTTAAGAGCTGCGGTTCGTTTTTGGATCCGTCCAGGGGGAAGAGCAGTGCTTGGTCCGGTGCACCCTGGGCAACGGTTAATGATTTCCTGGCGCTCTCCGAGTAATATCATTGGCCGTTGGCTAAGAGCCTGACAGGGGGGCGGGGGCTTTTGACCTGTTGAAATACTGTATTTATTACTTAGACATTGGCGAAATCATCGGATCGATTGATGACGCCATATTGAAAAAAGGAGAAACCTATAGTGCATTGGGGTAAATTCGAAATTGGGGGAATTTCGAAACTTGTGGATATCTACTAAACGGGGAACAATTACATAATCTATCAACACTTACCTCGAAGCTCCAATGTCTTTGGCTTCTAGATAAGCGTTGCCAGATTGTGGAATTGTTCCCTGTTTAGTGGATATCCACGATTTTCGAAATTCCCCCAATTTCGAATTTACCCCAATGCACCTTATTATAAGCAAATTTTCTAAATAATTTACCCACGAAAATTGTGAAATACCTAATTAAAGGCTTAATAAAATAAAGTTCCGCTATAAATATTAGTGGCAGCACAATCTTTGCGCTGGCCACACTCACAAGTACAATCGAACTCAACACCTTCCCTAATGAATTAGTGATGAGCCACTTTACCGATTGGCGGCCATCTTGGCCCCCTAGGGAGGGGAAAGAAATCTGTGCCGTTTATCTTTGATGCCTATGAACTGGGTGTTTGGTTAGAACGTTCCGTAAGAATCCAAAGTATTAGCATCGCTGTCCAAAGGGGGAATGCTGCCAGCATCTACGGTACTATGTCACGGGGCCTCTCCTTTTGTAATTATTTTATTTTAAGATTAGTTTTATTTAAGTATTAATTTGTTTTAGTTAGTTTTAGTTCGATTTGTTGTTTTTATTCATAATCTTATATTTATACTTCCATGCTGGTCTGGGAGCAAAGAAAAAACATAGAATATACCAGTTGCTTCTCTTCCCGCGCAAATGGTTAAAACCGATCGAGGGAATGCAAATGGGCTAAAATCATAGGCTATTTTGATTTCACTATCCACTTATACGCCCACGGTCTTGCTAAACGTGGCCAGTAGGTCTTGTTACCTTAGGCTCCGTTTGTAATTTGATTTGATTTGTGATTTCTTATGTTTTATTCCTTTTCTTAATGCTTGTGCTCAATAAAATATCCCAAATGTAAAATTTAAAAAAAAAACTGTTTATTGTTGCTATTATCTAAGTTGCCCCCAAAATTTGTAAAGGGTTTGTGTAAACAACTTCGAAATTTGAACAATTTCAAACTGTAATACTTTTTGAGAGGCATTCTTTAACAAGAAAGTTCCGTCGAACTTAAGGCACCTAATTGTTATATTTTGATAAACGATCTAATTTATAAGAATTTTAAGTCATTGGGTAGCAAAATACAATTAGCGAAGGCTAGTTCTATCCCGCGGGACCGCTTCCATGGATTAAGAAATAAGTATTTTGATTTACGATTTCATTAGATTTCACCCTGGCGTACCTATAGATTCTTGATTCCTTTTTCCACCTATACGCCTACAATCATGCTAAACGTGGCCTTTAGGTTTTGTTACCTCAGGCTCTGTCTACACCGTAAGGGATATAGACGTGATTTGCGTATGTATGTGTGTATGTAGTACCTATTAAGTAAAGTTCCGAAGTTTGGATTTTTATTGTGATTATAGTGAATTGGGGTAAATTCGAAATTTGGGGAATTTCGAAACTCGTGGACTAAACGGGGAACAATTACATAATCTAGCAACGCTTACCTGGAAGCTCCAATGTCTTTGGCTTCTAGAAGCGTTGCCAGATTATGTAATTGTTCCCCGTTTAGTGGATATCCGCGATTTTCGAAATTCCCTCAATTTCGAATTTACCCCAATGCACCTTATTACAAAAAGTAATTATTTTGATGACTTTATAGCCTAGTGGTTAGAGATCTTGACTGTGAAGCTAGAGGTCCCGGGTTCGATCTCCGTTCAAGACAGACGATAAGCATGAAAAACATGGATTCGCACAAAGTTGTATAAATATCTCACAAACAACACAAAAAATGTGTCCACCTTAAGAGGGTTCCTACTGAGCTGGCAACGTCGCATTTTTGGTGTATTTTACGATTATTTCACAGAAATTGAATAAAAGAAACGAGACTATCATTTCATCTCTTTAGTACGAAAATAAAAGTCTATCACGATTAATCATTGCTTTGGGCACATTGACATAACTACTAAAAACGAAGAACTTGTATAGACCACATTTTAAACTTTCATTCACATTTTAAATTCTGTGAAATAATCGTAAAAAAACAGCAAAAATGCAACATTGCGAGCTCAGTAGGGATAAACGTTCTTAATGCCGCTACAATAAGGTATGTATGTATGTATATTTGTCACTCTGGGTCAGTGGCGTAACTATAGGGTGGCAGGGGTGGCAAAATGCCAGGGGCCCCTAGCTCTACGGGGCCCCGAACTGGCTTGATTTAGAGCACAGAAGGGACGCTGATGCACTTCTTTATATTGAGGAAGGAGGCATCTGACGAATTTGCCGCGGGCCCCAGACGTTATAGTTGCGCCACTGCTCTGGGTTGTATACATTTTGGTGACCTGTACAAGCTTTGCTTAGTTTGGGACAAGGCCAATGATATTGTATATAATATATGTATATATTTTTTTTCATAAATCTCGCAATATCGAATCTTTTTCCAGCGTGAATTTAATAACCGGCGAAACTCAAAGGCCAAAGTTTAATACCTAACCCAATTTCTGGCAGCCTTGTACAGTCGGCAGAATAAACGACACTATTCTTTTCCAATATGGCCCCCAGTGGCGTAACTATAACGTCTGGGGCCCGTGGCAAATTCGTCAGATGGGGCTCCTTCCTCAATATGAAGAAGTGCATCAGCGTCCCTTCTGTGCTCTAAACCAAGCCAGTTCGAGGCCCCGTAGAGCTAGGGGCCCCTGGCATTTTGCCACCCCTGCCACCCTATAGTCACGCCACTTATAGGGCCGGTAACACGCTAACGCCCTATGTTATGTTATGCGCTGGTAGTTTCAAAAAAGACATGTAAAAGAGCCCTTGGGGGCCAATTTGCAAAAATGACATTTTGTTTTTTTTTTATTTTGATGTTTTGTGCAGCGGCGATTACTTTCTTTTTTGCGGTGGTCTTCCACACTGGTCTGGGAGCAAAGAAGAAACATAGAATAAACCAGTTGCTTCTCTTCCCGCGCAGATGGTAAAAGACCATCGAGGGAATGGGCGAAGCTTATAGGAATCATGTTATAGGCGATGAGGCTAGCAACCCATCACTATTTTGATTCCATTTTCCACCTATACGCCCTTAATCTTGCTAATTGTGGCCTGTAGGTACCTGTTGCCTTAGGCTCTGTCTACCCCGTAAGGGATAAAGACGTGATTTGTGTGTGTGTGTGTGTGTGTGATTACTTTTCGGCGGCCGCTAGCTCGTTTGCCTTCTATCTAAAAAAAATCAAGAAGTTAAAATTCTCAAGCCTTCGAGTTTTTCTATCTGTTACTAGCTGTCACGTGACTTTGTTACTATGCGAATTTTGGTCGCCAAGCGTCGTCTGTTTGAATGATGTGTCTGTACGACGCAATTACAAACTCCCGTGGAACATCTACTGCTCACCAGGGACACAAGGTTTCTCAATTTTTTTCCTTAATATTCCACCATTCCTTCCATGCTGGTCTGGGAGTAAAGAAAAAACATAGAATGTACCAGCTTCTCTTCCCGCGCATGGTAAAAGCCCATCGAGGGAATGGGCATACGTATCATGACTTTTATAAGCGATGCTAGCAACCTATCACCATTTTGATTTCCCTTTCCACCTACACGCCCTTAATCTTGCTAAATGTGGCCTTAAGGTTTTGTTACCTTTGGCTCTGTCTACCCCGTAAGGGATAAAGACGTGATATATGTATGTATGTGTGTACTCCAACCACCAGCTGAAACATTCCGGCTCAATTTTAAGATACCTTGTAGAAGAAACTTAGAACACTCGTCGGCTTTTGCTGCGGACTGTACTCTGTACAGTTGGCGCGCAATTTCCGTGCGTCAAAGCTCACTTAGCCGTCAAAGGCAGCTAGGGAGGGGCCGCCATTATATTAATACCGGTTTTTCTATTTCAAAGAAGCTAGCTCAGGAATGAACCGATTTTAAGTAGGTTTTATACTATACTAGCTTCTGCCCGCGACTCGTCTGCGTAGAATTATACATAAAAACCTTCCTCTTGAATCACTCTATCTATTAATAAAACCGCATCAAAATCCGTTGTGTAGTTTTGAAGATATAAGCATACATAGGGACATAGGGACAGAGAAAGCGACTTTGTTTTATACTATGTAGTGACTAGTTGTCCCTTCTTGTTCCGTGTACACACAGCAAAGCTATTCGGTAAGCAGGATAGATACGGCGCGAGCGTGCGTAGGTGCTTACCTGATTATATTGCCGTGTGTACATAACTATTTTACATAACCAGGACATTTTAAGGTAAAATAAAGACTATTACTAAATTAAAACAAGCATGTTCGCCGCTTAGAGGTGGCTCAAGGGCCACCCCGGCCGCACCTAAACCAAAATTAATCCAAATTAATCATCTTACATTGGTTTTATCAGTGCTGGTTATTTAACCAGCTGTGGTCTGGGAGCAAAGAAAAAACATAGAATGTACCGGTTGCTTCTCTACCCGCGCAGATGGTAAAAGACCATCGAGGGAAAGGGCGAAGCTTATAGAAATCATGTTATAGGCGATGAGGCTAGCAACCCATCACTATTTTGATTCCATTTTCCACCTATACGCCCTCAATCTTGCTAATTGTGGCCTGTAGGTACCTGTTACCTTAGGCTCTGTCTACCCCGTAAGGGATAAAGACGTGATTTGTGTGTGTGTGTGTGTGTGTGTGTGTGTGTGTGTGTGTGGTTATGTAACTTGGTTATGTTCGGGGAACAAACTGTTGTCCCGTGACTTCGTTTGCGCAAAATTAAATATATAATAGGTACCTATTTGGTAGGTATTTATTTGGTATTAGGTATCTATTTGTTTCCGCCACCTACTTAAACTGTCTCCAACTTATTTAGCTTTTTGGTTGTCTCGAAGAGATCGCTATTATATTTGTAATGATATGGGTTCAATCAATGCCTAAATAAATAAATACATTATTATTATTATTCTTGTTTTTAACTAAATCTCTCCCTAGGAGGAAATACTTCGCACGGACCTAAGCCAAGTGCTTTAATTTTATGCTAATTTGTGACATGGACAAGAATTTTCTTACTATACGGCATGTGTTGAGGATGACAGCTTTTTGTAGGAGTGTGTATGCGGATGGAGGTATATATTAAGCGATAAGACCGCCTATTGTCTACTTTGTTCTTTGTTTCTGTATTGTTTTGTACTGATTTGTTTTTTGTTTTTTTTTTTTTTTAATGTGAATAGGAAGGCAAACGAGCAAGTGGGTCACCTGATGGTAAGTGATCACCACTGCCCATAGACACCCGCAACCCCGGAGGGATTGCAGATGCGTTGCCAACCTAGAGGATTAAGATGAAATGCCTCTTGTGCCCGTAATTTCCCCGGCTGTCTTACTCTCCGCACCGGAACACAGCAGTGCAAGCACTGCTACTTAGCGGCAGTATTAGCGAGTAAGATGGTGGTAGCGATCCGGACGGACCTTGCACAAGGCCCTACCACCCGCAAAAGCGATAACTAAGCGATAAGACCGCCTATTGTCTACTTTGTTCTTTGTTTCTGTATTGTTTTGTACTGATTTGTGGTGTTCAATAAAGAGTATTTGTATTGTATTGTATTGTACCTACATTGTATCATAGTAGTAACGGTGAAAGAATATTTAAAACCAGTCTAGTATATTTCTAAATGACGCCGAAAATTAGAACACAGAAAAATCCGAAAAGTAAAGCTATGGCCGGGAATCGAACCCGGATCCTCGTCGCCGTGACGCGTGCTATACCCCTACACCCATGCAGGTGGGTAAGCCTTCGAATCGAATCTGTTACTAGTTGTCACGTGACCTTGTTACTATGCGAATTTTGGTCGCTAAGCGTCATCTGTTTGAACGATGTGTCTGTATGACACAATTACAATTAGCCATTAATTAATAGCTAGCGGAGAATTAATTTAATTGTTCCTTATTGTTTCATTATTATTGTTGTTCATGTTATGTTTTTGACATTTTTGTAATATTCAATTGATTTGTATTATTTAATTTTATTTTATTTACTCTTGACGATTTCAATCTAAATTCTTCTAAATTGACAATGAACAATATGATGTAATTTTCATTGAATGAATAAATAATCTAATCTAATCCATGTTTGTTAAAAATTGGCTCAACAGTGTGTGCGTGGGGGGTTAAGTAAATTTAAAATTTATTGTTATTAATTTTGATGCCAGATAGCTAGAGCTAGAAAGTGATTTAAGTTGCGAATTTGAAACTGAGCTGCGATCTGATCGAATTAGTAGCGGCGGTAACAGGGGAGATGAGTTTCGCTCGACAGCGCCTAGTTGTGTAGACCGTGGGGAAATTGCGCCCTGCGGCAATACCATGACGTCTTCATGCGATTCAATTCCGATTCAGTTTAGGTTCGATCGCTGTTATCCATACTAAAAATGACAGCTAAAAGCTGAGTCGGAATTGAATCGCATTAAGACGAGACTTACAATGAGGTAAGGCCCCTGTTTTAACTTCATGTTAAACCTCCAACGCAAACAATACCGTCTTCCCCATAAGGGCATAAGGGCCCGTGCCCAGGGGCCCCGTTCTCAGGGGGCCCCGAAGGACCGACAATCTAAATATATATAACTCAAAGGTGACTGACTGACTGACTGACATAGTGATCTATCAACGCACAGCCCAAACCACAGAACGGATCGGGCTGAAATTTGGCATGCAGTTAGATGTTATGACGCAGGCATCCGCTAAGGAAGGATTTTGATCAATTCTACCCCCAAGGGGATAAAATAGGGGATGAAAGTTTGTATGAAACTTTGTCAATTTTAAACCGATCGGGCTGAGACTTTGCATGCATAAAGCTACTATGACGTAGGCATCCTCTAAGAACGGATTGCGTAATTTCTGCGGGATAGCGATAAACGAATTCTATGCAGACGAAGTTGCGGGCAACAGCTAGTTTCTATAATAAATGGTCAGAGGTCCTGTTACCTTAGGCTCTGTCTTTCTAACGGAACCGAAACACACGTTACAAGTATGAAACATATAGAGAGAGAGAGAGAGAGAGAGAGCATAGAAGTGGGAAAGAGAGTAAATAGTGATTTAGCTGCGTTCAGGATGCCACAGTTCGGTTATATCCGGTATATCCCATCAGAAAGGAGGCCCACATACCCCTACGTATCCTCGTGCTGAGGGAATCCAAAGAAATTTCCTGTTTGTTACAAAAAAACGGTGAGTTACGGTGAGGTAACGGTAAGCAGCAATAAGGTGACGGTAGGCAGCGGTAAGGTGCAACACAATTTGCACGCGCTGCCTGCCCTGGGCACCAGTGCACGGTGAAGCTGACTCACCAACAGTGGTGAGCAGCATGTTGTCCAGCAGAAGCGCGATGGCCACGATGACCAGCACGAGTTTCCGCGACTCCCGGCAGGCGGCCACCTTGCCGCGCAGCCAGCCGGCGCTGAAGCCGTCCGAAGCCGCCCCCATCATGAACGGGCGATGGAACTGCTGTACCGACAAACAAGATATAGTTAAAAAAAATCCGGTGTTAGCAGCCCAGGGGGAGCGGATCAGAATACATAAAGTTTAAAATGTATAATGGGTTAAAATATACAACGCAATTTTCTGTAAATCTATTAGCTAAATGAACTTTTTTTGATATCGTAATCTATAGATTGGTTTAGGTTAGGTTAGGTTTGTTTTATAACAATCCTGTTAATTTGTAACTTTCTGAGCAAATCGCATTATATATTATAAACCATTATGTATTTTAACCCATTATACATTTTAAATTTTAAACTTGTTTATT
Source organism: Pandemis corylana (assembly GCA_949127965.1). Classification (NCBI taxonomy): domain Eukaryota; kingdom Metazoa; phylum Arthropoda; class Insecta; order Lepidoptera; family Tortricidae; genus Pandemis; species Pandemis corylana. The sequence continues at coordinate 2,584,371 of OX421875.1, read as the reverse complement.
TTAATACGTATCTACCCTAAATGGCTAATTTAGAGATTGGCAACTGCAATATATTTTCATCTATTTACGTCTTAATACGAGTCAATTCCGATTCAGTCAGTGGCGTAACTATAACGTCTGGGGCCCGCGGCAAATTCGTCAGATGGGGCTCCTTCCTCAATATAAAGAAGTGCATCAGCGTCCCTTCTGTGCTCTAAACCAAGCCAGTTGGGGGCCCCGTAGAGCTAGGGGCCCCTGGCATTTTGCCACCCCTGCCACCCTATAGTTACGCCACTGGATTCAGAGATTTGGGAGATTTTATTTTACATACATACATTCATATATCACGTCCTTATCCCTTCTTTCTTCCATGCTGGTCGGGGAGTAAAGAAAAAACATAGAATTTACCAGTTGCTTCTCTTCCCGCGTAGATGGTAAAAGCCCATCGATAGAATGGGCGAGTCTTAGGAATCATGTCATAGGCGATGCGTCTAGCAACTAGCAACCCATCACTATTTTGATTTCCCTTTCCAGTTATAAGCCCTTAATCATGCTAAACGTCCTTAAGGTTTTGTTACCTTTCCACCTCACCCACAGTCATGCTCAAGGCCAACTTTAGGTTTGTCCTTATCTCACTGGCGTAACTATAGGGTGGCAGGGGTGGCAAAATGCCAGGGGGCCCCTAGCTCTACGGGGCTCCGAACTGGCTTGGTTTAGAGCACAGAAGGGACGCTGATGCACTTCTTTATATTGAGGAAGGAGCCCCATCTGACGAATTTGCCGCGGGCCCCAGACGTTATAGTTACGCCACTGCCTTATCTCTGTCTACCTCAGAAGGGATATAGACGTGATGTATGTATGTTATTCAAGAGCAGTTCAAGGCGTGAGGACACACAATTACCTAATTTCACGAGCCGTCGGCGGCCGAGCGCCACGTCGGCCATTTCCGGAAATTCGCTAAGTTTGTACACTCAGCCTCGCCTCTTAAATAGCTGCGAGGCCAATATTAACCGAGGAGCTATATTTTCCTCGGTACTAGAATGGGGTGAGCAGGGACCAACTCTTTAACAGAGTTTCTAAATGTCAGTGAAAATTAGAACTCATAGAAAAATCCGAAAAGTAAAGCTATGGCCGGGAATCGAACCGAATCGGATCCTCGTCATTCCGTGACGCGTGCTATACCCCTACACCACCCATAGCAGGTGGGTAGTCTCCGAATTTTTCTACCTGTTACTAACTGTCACGTGACCTTTTTGTTACTATGCGAATTTTTGTCGCTAAGCGTCATCTGTTTGAATGATGTGTCTGTACGACACAATTACAAACTCCCGTGGAACATCTACTGCTCACCAGGGACGAGAGAAGGCGCTGTTTTTCAAATGATAGTTACTATCAAATGAATCAAGAAATTTTTATTTCTTGATTACGGTAAAACCGAAAAAGTAAAACATAAAAATCAAGAAATAAAAATTTCTTGATTCATTTGATAGTGTCTTTAACAGAGTACAATGATTTGTTCAAAATAAGTTTTTTAATCTTTTTAATTTTTTTTTAGTTACTTTTTAAAGCCTCGTATTCATGGTAAACATTTGTTTAGCAACAAAGTTGAATCAATGTTTACGCTTGTCGGGCGAGAGCTTGTCAACATGACGCTATCAGCTCTACAACACGCAGTGTTGCCAGCAACATGTTGACAGCAACTCCGCAACACGTTGATTCAACTTTGTTGCTAAACAGATGTTTACCATGAATACGGGGCTTAATTCGTTCTGAATATGTTAGACAAGAATCCCGAAACAATATGTTTAAAAATAACTTAAAGACATTCTTAGGGCAACTTTTTTATTTATAGCTTTATGACAATTTGTTTTATAATTAGTAGTAGTTTTAGTATCTCTGAGTTATTTTTAAGTTGTGACCGTTTTTTATTATTATTTGTTTTTCTTTTCCAATAAAACCACCACCTTGTTGCAAGGTGGTAATTTTTTTTCGAACTAAACGAAACTGCACAACATTGCGGCATAGCTACTTGATATGTTGATGGTTATTTATAATTAACTAGCTTCTGCCCGCGACTTCGTCTGCGTAGAATTATACATAAAAACCTTCCTCTTGAATCACTCTATCTATTAAAAAAAACCGCATCAAAATCCGTTGTGTAGTTTTGAAGATATAAGCATACATAGGGACATAGGGACAGAGAAAGCGACTTTGTTTTATACTATGTAGTGATGATGATAAACTTAATGCAATTGGGATTGTCTAAAAAAAAATACCTATCCTTTTTATATTTTTTTTGTGCAGAATAGTCAATTATAAGAAACCAATTTCAATATTTTCTCATATAACTCGGTATGTTTTTCACTATTAATTATTGAAAGTATTTTGGTTGATGACGTCAGAGTTTCCACTGCCGGTGCCACACATATGCTTATTGGATAAATTGATCATAAAACGTATGTGAAGCGCCGCCATTAACGTCTTTTCTATCTGTGGTGAAGTTGGCAAACTGTCATTAGTATCAATGTCAACATGATTCAACAATAACACAGGAAGATTCACGCGATCTTCTCCTATGAATTATATATTTTCACAGCCGTTACACATACCATAACATTCTGCGCGAAGCAGAAAGGTCCATAAACACATACCAGGTATGATCAAGACAAAACAGGACCCGGAAATAAGACAGTAAACTCAGTAGGTGAAAGTAAACCGAAAAACGTAATATTTCGCTATCCATTAAAATATTTAGCGGAAAATCTTTCATGTGAGCGAAGCACATCGCTGTGCGGATACACTCTTGCCTAATTATCTACCGAAAGTGCTTCTAAATCTAAACTATAATACAACAATATGAAAGTAATCCGTGGAAAAAACAAGAATGACAGTAACAAGATTGTCATTTTGCTTGTCAGCTGTCATAAGATGAATGAAATGTCAGATTGCGGGTCCAAATTGAACTCCGTAGTATAATCCACGCGTAAATAGCATAGAATTTGTAACATTTGCAAATAAAGTACATTTTGGACCGTCTACGTCATGTCTGGGAATGTCAAATGAAGGTCATTGCTTATTTTTCATGTAAAAAATTCATTATAGTAAAATAAAATAAAGTAAATACAGAAAACGATTTAAAAAGCATTTATCTCGAAATGGTTTTCGATTGACTATACATTGTAAAAAAATAGACAATCCCAATTCAAGATTTAAAACTTTGTCTTGGCGCCGATCTGAGTCGCCTTTGACAGCTATACCTCTGGACCTTGGTGAACAGTGGCGCCAACTGGTGAGCAAAGAAACGATAGTGCCCATTGAAAACATTATACGTAATGCCGAGAGACATTAAGAAAATAGACAGAACGTAGTATGTTGCGGAAATATATCGTTTATTTTACATTTGCAACATTGAATGCATTGAGAGCTTGTATCAGTTACAAGGTGGGTCGTCAGCGCCATTATTAGATAGATAACTAGCTGCAGTCTCGCTGCAGTCCGCGAGTTCTTACAATACATATTATACACTAGCTGTTGCCCGCGACTTCGTCCGCGTGTGTTTTTGTGATACTTACGGCTTTTCTCGATATCAAAATTATTATTATTATGACTATTAACTTCGTCACATGAACCACTGAAAGTATGTACGAAACTATACTTTTAGAATTACGTCATGAAAATAATAATTTGCGACACGGAATCTTGAAAAAAAATCAAGTGTAAACTGGTTAATGACTCATCGCATTTATTTATACCTTATTTTACAAATAGTTTTATTTATAGTTTTGTTTATAGTTTCTTTATTCAAAAAAAGCTAAGTACAGTTTTAATTACATCACTATTAATTTTGCCAAACTATGACGCTTATTGGCGAATACTGCGCTCACTTTAACGGTATTTGTATCCTGATTAATTTAAAAAATTAAATCTATTCTAACCAAATAATACATAAATGTTTACCTGTTTTTACCTTACGACTAACAATTCATTTACTAATCCGTTTTAATTAATATTTTGCGACTCAATTTTTTCTAGCAGAAGCTTTTTTAATTTATTTTTTTGGTTTAAGTAGGTACGTAATTACAGATTATTAACACTTATTATCATTCTACAAATTAATTACCTACTGGGGCCTTGCCATAGTTGCCATGATGGCTTAATGCGATTCAGTTTAGGTTCGCTCGCTGTCAGATTCATACTAAAAGCACCAACTTTTCACAATAAAATTCTGACATGTTCGTAGCGCAGGCGTAAACGCGCCCTTTGATTTTGATTTTTATAGGCAAAGGTACCAAGAACATACAGCCAAGCGTTTCACGCCGCCCTCATATTAATATCAGGTTTTCAAATAAGAGTGCGTTCAAAAACCGAACGCGTTGTTAATAATGGCGCAATAAATAAAAACAAAAGTAACGGTATTGCATATTGAACTTTAGGTGTTAGGTAAAGAACACAATTTAGGACGCCAATTTAGGTTGATTTAGGTTCGACAAAAATCTCTTCGTTGAAAAAATGCCTGTACAGCATGTAATTATTATATTAATGTTTTTTCAAAATTGACACGCTTTTCCGGCAATATGTCTTATGTACATTTGTATCTATCTAGTTTCTTCGTAGTATTATTTTGTTTGTAACTATTACCAACTACTTATACCGAGGAAAGCTGATTTTCTTGAGTTCCGCTATTTTGTGCGTAATCACCTCAAAAATCAAATTTCAAGAAAACTGAGAAATTATATTTACCTGTATTAAATTGGAAGTATTATGTAGCAACTTTAAAAGGTTACACTTCATTGGTTTTTATTGTATAGGTGTATGAAGTTAATTAATTTTAAACACAAAACCCTCTTTTTTTGCATCTCTGGGTGAGATTTTTAAAAAATGCTAAAACTGGTATTTCTTTATTTTTATTACTAAGTATTTATTCTGAGTTTCATGATTCTAGAACAATCTAATTTTCTTTTTTCATACAAACTTTAACCCCCCTTTTCACCCCCTTTTTCCAAAATTTTCCAGATTTTCTGTAGCCTATATCCTATTCTGAATTTATTGGAATCGATTTGTGAACATTTCATTAATATCCGTTCAGTAGTTTTTACGTGATGCTCAGTCAAACAAACAAACAAACAAACAAACAAAAATTTTAAAAATTGTTTTAATATGTTCAGTTACCGATTTTAAGTCACCCTGGTCGGTTTTTTTTTTTAAATCTTCAATGTACAGATTTTTTGGTCTCAACGATTTTATTATATGTATAGATACATACACACCATATACATACAAAAGCCATCTCAGTCTTTTTCACACTAGGATAGGGCCCGATTTCTGAAAGCACATATTACACATGTGCTTTGAATAATTAAAAAAAAATACCACTCGAAAGTGGTGGAAAATTGTGGTGAATTTTAAATTAGAGTAGCTTAAAAGATTGAGGATTCGGGTTCGAGTCGGGCCATAGCTTTACTTTCCGGATTTTTCTGAGATCTAATTATCAGTGTCGTTTAGAAAAATGATCTACCTGATACGTAGACAGAGAAAAGAACAGTAACCATCTCTGTATCGCGCAATATTAATTTTATTCTCGCTTAATCCGAAGCGCCGCCATCTTGCCGGAAGGCGGTCGTTAGCGCGCTCATTTCCGCCATTTTGGATTCCATTTAATCGCCATTTTATAATTTTAATTGGACGCTCATTTGGGTTCTAGTGTTTTTTAGGGTTTACCAGAACCCTAAACGCGAGTTCTTCTTCTTTTTTTAATATGGCCCCGTTGATCGATGCGATGATTTCGCCAATGTCAATAGTATGGGTGTCTGTTCCATTTTGTCCCTTTCGGTGTTGAGACCCTTGGTCCGTGGGGTCCTAGCGCTATTAGCCTCTTCAAAGATATTTCGAAGAGGCTAATAGACGCTACGGGTTGCAGAGCTGGCAGCTTCCTTGGTCAGCGAATTAGTATCGCTGCCCAAAAGGGGAATGCTGCCAGCGTCTGTGGAACTATGCCACGGGGGGCCCCTCCTTTTTGAATTATTTTATTTTAAGATTAGTTTTAGTTTAGTTTTTAATTCGTTTTTCATTAAATAGTTTAATTTGTTTTAATTCCATTTCGTTCCATTTATTCCTTTAATTAAACTGCATGTCAAAGTAATAAATACAGTATTCAAAAATCTTGTGACAAAAATGTCGGCAACGTTGCACACAGCAAAGCTATTCGGTAAGCAGGGTAGATACGGCGCGAGCGTGCGTAGGTGCTTACCTGATTATTTTGCCGTGTGTACCTACGGTAAAACACGGTCAAAAGACCCCTCCCCTGTCGGGCTCTTAACCAACGGATAATGATAGGATCGGTTCAGCGGTTTAAGCGTGAAAACGTAACAGACAGACAGAGTTACTTTCACATTTATAATATTAGTAATGATTCACAAAAAATACCTACCCTACCCTATCCTACCTTATCTACCCTACCCTCTCTTTCTGGTCACAAAAGTCAGTCACGGCTCTCTTCGGCTGGAGCGCGGTAATCCTTCAAAGATTAAATATGGATGTGGTTGATACCTGTCCCCCGAGAAATCAGTCGGAACCGAGGCTTAAAGCTTTCAATGAAAAGCTTTGATAGTACTGTTTTAACGTTTTGACAAGCTTTTGCGTCCTTAACTCCGGTATATAAGGTTTTATCCCGTGGGAACTTCACGAAATCCTTCCTTGCTTAAATAAATTTTGCTTGTAATACACAACTCAGTATTAAAATTTTGAGTCAAAAATTAAAACTTTAACAGAAGAAACGGATATTTAAAATGTAAACACAAAACTAAAACTACTATTAAATTAAAATCCTTATCCTTACTAATATTATAAATGCGAAAGTAACTCTGTCTGTCTGTCTGTCGGTCTATCTGTTACCTTTTCACGCTTAAACCACTGGGCCGATTTAGTTGAAATTTGGTATACAGATAGTTTGAGTCCCGGTAAAGGACATAGGATAGTTTTTATCCCGGAAAATTGCATAGTTCCCGCGGGATAGCACAGCCCAAACCACTGGACTTAGAGACTTGAAATTTTGCACATAGATACCTTATACAATGTAGGCATCTACTAAGGAAGGATTTATGGAAATTCCCACGGGATAACGAAAAAACGGGAATTATATATTCGATTCCGAGTGACGCTAATCTCAGTAACTATAATAACTAGACTCTTCAAATTTGATACAAAAGTAATTGATTACAAAACTAAGAAACTAATTTCAGGAATTTTGGAAATTCCCACGGGATAAGGAAAAAAACGGGATTTATCTACGCGGACGAAGTCGCGGGCATAAGCTAGTAACTAAATAAACCTTAAAATTAATTGTAAAAGATAGGTGGGCCTCTTCTTACTGTTTGTTTTATATTATTCGCGTATTAATTCTTCCAAGCTGGTCTGGCATAGAAAAAACATAGAATGTACTTGCTTCTTTTCCCTTGCAGATGGTAAAAGACCATCGCTATTGGGCGAAAATCTTAGGAATCTTGTTATAGGCGTGTGGCTAGCAACCCATCACTATATTTTGATTGCCCTGTCCATTCGCCCACAATCACGCTAAACGTGGCTTTCTGGTCTTGTTGCCTTGGGCCCTGTCTACCCCGTAAGGGATAAAGACGTGTTTTTTTTTTTTTTATAGGCAAACGAGCAAGTGGGTCACCTGATGGTAAGTGATCACCACTGCCCATAGACACCCGCAACCCCGGAGGGATTGCAGATGCGTTGCCAACCTAGAGGACTAAGATGAAATGCCTCTTGTGCCCGTAATTTCCCCGGCTGTCTTACTCTCCACACCGGAACACAGCAGTGCAAGCACTGCTACTTAGCGGCAGGATTAGCGAGTAGCGGTGGTAGCAATCCGGACGGACCTTGCACAAGGCCCTACCACCCCCAAATATGTAGTAATCCCCCTACTGTAATATTTCGGAAACGTTTTGCCATCCGAGTGAATGAAACTACATCATCACTATCACTACATAGTATAAAACTAGTGTACGACCGAATCACGATTTTTAGCCGAAACCGAAACCGAATATTCGGTTTTTTTCTGATTTCGGCCGAAACCGAAACCGAAACCGAAATTTTTGAAGACGTATCAAAATATTCAAAATTACTGTACAAATCGTAAGGAAAAGGTTATTGCAAGGATTTCTTATATGAGAACAGTTTCTTTTTTGTTAAACAAAATAAAAAACGTTTATTTTTAATGAAAATAGATATATAGATAGATTGCGGGTGGTAGGGCCTTGTGCAAGGTCCGTCCGGATCGCTACCACCATCTTACTCGCTAATCCTGCCGCTAAGTAGCAGTGCTCCGGTGTGGAGAGTAAGACAGCCGGGGAAATTACGGGCACAAGAGGCATTTCATCTTAGTCCTCTAGGTTGGCAACGCATCTGCAATCCCTCCGGGGTTGCGGGTGTCTATGGGCAGTGGTGATCACTTACCATCAGGTGACCCACTTGGTCGTTTGCCTTCCTATTCATATAAAAAAAAAAAAAAAAAACATGAAACTACCGTGAGACTTAATCATAATCACACATAAACGGATAACTCACGTATAAAAAGTCGAGTGATGCTCGACATGTTTCGGTCTATTTCGTAGTCCTTCTTCCTGGAGCTTGGAACGAAGTTCGTTTCGCCGCCGCCGCCCTATGTACGCTTATATCTTCAAAACTACACAACGGATTTTGATGCGGTTTTTTTTAATAGATAGAGTGATTCAAGAGGAAGGTTTTTATGTATAATTCTACGCAGACGAAGTCGCGGGGAGGAGCTAGTAATATAATAAAAAAATATTACCTACGTGAGCATTTTCCAAAAAAAAGTCCAAATGATCCATTTTCCAGAATTTAACTATTTTGGGTTTATCTTACTCAATCGCTTACCCTATCAATCCTTATACAAGAAAAAATGTGTCGCAAAATTTCCATTCCAGTTCGTCACTTTTTTCATATAGGTATGTATGGAACGTGACGAACAGGAAAAAAAACCATAGCGAAATCTGGGACACATTTTTTCTTGTATGAGAATCGATAGGGTAAACGATTTTGAGTAAGAAAAACCCAAAATATTCAAATTCTGGAAAAAAATTACATGTGGAGTTTTTTTTTAAAAACCCTCACGTATAAGTACTATCGTTTACAAGACATAATTATAATATGCAGAATCACTAATTTTCTTAACTGCTTTTCTACAGCAATAAATATAACTAAGAAAATACAGAGACAAATCGTAAAACATGCACAATTTTACAAAACAATAATAATAATATAACCTTTTTTTATTCCGTTTCGCTACAATTTCAGTACACAGTGCAGTTTTTTTTAATAATCGCGTAATTCGGCGTGCCTCATGGCATAGGCCTCCTCCATTTATTGGAGGGTTTGGGCTACATTTCCCACGCGGGCCCAGTGCGGATTGGGAACTTCACACACCATTGAATTGCTTCGCAGTGTGCAGGTTTCCTCACGATATTTTCCTTCACCGAAAAGCTCATGGCAAATTTCTAATGTAATTGTAAATCTTTCAAATGTTAACTGGAAGAGATCCCTTTTAGGGATAACTTCGCCTTTGTGCATGTGTGTTGTCCTGTATTCATCTTTTTCTTGTGTTTTATGTACAATAAAGAGTTATACATACATACATTTCGCACATAAATTCCGAAAAACTCAGAGTGTGAACCCACGACCCTACTTGAGCGGAGACAGGTCAAACCACTAGGCTACGGCTTTTACAATTACACGGATTTTACAATATATCGGCGTCAAATTTCAAACAGTTTTCATATCAACAACAAAATACCAGCATTCGATATACTCTTAAATAATAGATTTAATAATACTCACTTTTAAAGACTCCCGTCTCCCATGTTAAATAAAAAAAATACTAAAAAAATTAAAGATTGAAAATACAACGACGTCTTTTCCCTCCGAGGTCCTAAGACCGACTGAGCTGAGAAGCGAATACGGTAGATTCGGTACCGACCGCCCAGAATACATTGACCTGTGACTTCTCAACGCTTTCCTATATACACTACATTTGACTCAAGGAGCGACGGGAGGGGAAGCTCAATTAAACCTGGTTGTTCTTATCAAGCGTTTAAGGGAACACCATGAGAAATAACACTATAACAGATGGTAATAAAGTTTGGTTTGGATTGGGGTGAAAATGTTTTATAGAGGAATGATTTTGGTGTTGGATTGTAGGCTTTATGGTGGCGGGAGAGGGTCGGTTGTTGTGTGCGAAAGGGACAAAAGCTACAGGTTTTCGATAAGTTCACGCTGAAAGTGCGCGTTAGTTGGGTTACATGGATAAGGACGTAACTTTAATTTTACTTAGAAAATGTATGTATGTCAGTCGGTATAATACTCTAAACAGGCATTTAAGCATTATAATAATAATAATAATAATAATAATATTTTATTTCAGACAAAGTCCATATAATGTTAGTTTACATGACTTATAGGCTATGTTAGTATAGGTATATAGGCACAAAGGGACATTTATATTAACTACTTATTTTATATTATTCATTCAAACATATATTAATTACTATTTACATTAAATTATTCTATAAATGCTGCCCCTAGACTCCATATGAACCGAGTTCCAGTGCCCACTCATCGCACAGGCAGGGTCAGCCCAAATTAGCTGCAGGATGCCATTGGGACTGTCGCGAACCCGACACATCAAGGAGGTAGCTCTCTTGCGTAGAATTGCGCTAAAACAGTCTATCCTCGCCTCCGCCAACATCCCCGACGCGCTGCACCAGCGCGGCAGTCCCATCAGCATCCTGAACCCATTGTTATATTGGACCCGCAAGGCCTTTAGCGTCTTTTTAGTGCATTTTGCATTATAGGTAGAACAGGTAACCCCTCCTGCCCACACTGTGGGAAAGAGGAGACGAGTAAACACGTCCTCGCCGAGTGCGTCATGTACGCGGCAGCGCGGCGCGAAGCATTCGGGAGCGACGTACTGGAGGAGGACGAGCTTAGAGACATCCAACTAAAAGATGTCCTTATGTTCGGCAGGAAGACCCGAAGCTTTGAAGAGTTGCTGTGTGGGAGCGCTGCTGGGACAGTAACCGGCGGCTCCAGCCAAAGGGGAACTGGGCTGAATGATCGCCGCAGTGCATCCACAGCCCGCCTGATCCAGCCAGGCGTCCCCACAACATCAACAACATCATCATGTCAGTCGGTATTTTACAGTCAAGGAATTTAATTCTCTAGTCACTTCCTTGACTTAGTATAAAAAAAAATGTTTATTTCAGACAACAGCGTTTGGTAATTTTGCTAGTTAAATCGAATATTAAGTATGTTTATGTTAGTATGTCATGTTACAATAAGGGCAATCATATTGGCTATAAATAATAATAAGATAATAAGATGTACAACCAAATAATTAAATTAAAAAATTATATAATGAAACTAATAAAAATAAATAATATCAATACCAAATAAATAATAATATAAAATGTTGTACATTATCTTATATTTGTGTGTCTTGCAAAAAAGAATAAATGTCTTCTTTCTTTCTTAAATTCTTCCATGCCACCTATAACATAATTCCTAAGACTTTCGCCCATTCCCTCGATGGGCTTTTACCATCTGCGCAGGAAGAGAAGTAACTGATTAATTCCATGTTTTTTCTTAACTCCCAGACCAGCATGGAAAAAAGATTTTTTTTATCTTATTTTTTAATAACTTTCATTAACTCTTTCGGATCTAAACTTAACGCTGTTTTAAGAGTCGCCCTTACTCCAAATCCACGCTGTATAATTTAACAAATACATGCACACATACATACCGTCACGGCTCTTTCCCACAGGGGTAGGCAGAGACTACTTTGTTCCGCCTGCTACAATCCTGTCATACTTCTTTCGCTTCATCCACATTCATCAATCTCTTCATACATGCTCGCCGCTCGGGTCATGAGTACCAGACCTTTTTCCAAAACGTATCCTATTTGGTATTTAACAAATGCTTTTTAATTTAACAAATGATTTTCTCTGAAGAAAATTTTCAGCAAATTTCATTTTCCATCTTCTGCGCGTCGACCGTTACGGTCCTTAATTTCTATCCCGCTCTCCCTCGCACCTAGTCATTTTATATATCTGTCCCTCACCACCATTTAGTACAATTCCATCATTCGCATTGTAAGCGAATATAGTTCGTTCGTGTTTTTTTTTATAAATGTACATCTACTAATATAATTATACACATACATACATACATCCATCATACTTCACGCGCAAACGGCTAGACGGATTTGGATAAAATTTGGCAAGGAAAGAGTAGCCTCTAGGTTTTGTTACCTTAGGCTCTGTCTACCCCGTAAGGGATAAAGACGTGATTTACTTATGTATGTATGCAATACTTTGAGTTCAACCCGAACAGACAGACAGACAGACGCGGTGTAGGACGTATTTTTAACATAGAGTGATTAAAACAATCATCTTTTAAGTACTATGTCTTAGAACTACGAAATTCGTTACGCTACGAAGGTCTACGAAATGCAATTAGTCTCGTAGACGTGCTACGGCGTAGGCCGGCACATTTTCAAAATGACGCCAGAATAAAAAGATGTATCCTAGATATAACCTATCCTAGATAGACTACTCAATAGCCACCTGAGTTTTATCGGTAAAACGAAAATATAAATAAACTAGCTTCTGCCCGCGGCTTCGTCTGCGTTGAATTGTACATAATATAAGCCTCCCTCTTGAATCACTCTATCTATTTTAAAAAAACCGCATCAAAATCCGTTGCGTAGTTTTAAAGATCTAAGCATACATAGGGACAGACAGACAGACAGCGGAAAGCGACTTTGTCTTATACTATGTAGTCCATGCTGGTCTAGGAGCAAAGAAAAAACATAGAATATACTGTTGCTTCTCTACCCGCGCAGAGGGTAAAAGCCCATAGAGGGAATGGGCGAAAATCATAGGAATCATGTTACAGGCGATTAGGTTACCAACCCATCACTATTTTGATTTCATTTTTCACCTATGCGCCCACAATCTTACTAAATGTAGCCTGTAGGTATCTGTTACCTCAGAGTCTGTCTACCCCGTAAGGGATAAAGACGTGATTTGTGTTGTTTGTGTAAATAAGACTAATCTAAATTAAAACTAGGTAAAAAAAATACAAATAAAATATGGATTCCAAAAAATAACAGATAAATACTTACCTAACCACATATTAAACATCAAGACTCGAGAACAAACATTGGTATTTTTATACAAATATCAGCCCCTACCGGAACCGGAACTGGGACCTCAAGATAGGTTCTCTAACCACTAAGTCATCAAAATCAAGGTCAATATTCTCGCCAGCGAGCTACGGCGTAGACCGTCTACGCTCGTAGCCCGTAGCACTAATTATATTTCGTAGCGCTTCCTTCCTCGCAGCAAAGACTTTATGTTATTTGTTTCATTTATACAAAAAAGGCTCCTAGGCCTATTGGTTCGAGGTACGGCCTCTGAGAGGGTCGTGGTTTCGAAAATGCAGCAAGGAAAGAAAGAAAGAAAACATTAATTCTTTTTTACAAGACACACAAGAGAATATACACAATTTTATAGAAAAAAAAAACAAAGAAAAAAAATACAGAATTGCACATAAACGGAAAAACGGATAACTCACGTATAATATCCTTCGGAGCGCCGAGAGGAAGGACTACGAAATAGTCCGAAACATGTCGGCATCACTCGACTTTTTATACGTGAGTTATCCGTTTATGTGCAATTATGATTAAGTCTCACGGTAGTTTCATGTTGAAAAAAATATAGACATGAAAAATAGATCATCAGCGTTGTGTCTTCGCAAAAGTCTCACAGACACACTGCAACAGAAACAGACTGCAGAGTCTCGGACACCGTCGAAGAGTTGCATGTCTGTCTGTTTTTTATCGGATACATTTTGGTGAGTGTGCGCTGGAATTGCACGACCTTATAGTTCCATCTCCGTTTCGCCAACGGACTCCCAGGCGGGGGGAGCGTTTTCACCCATTTGTTGTCAACATACCATTGACCCGCACGAGGCGGTTTGCTTCATCCTTCCTAATGCGAACTGCTAGGGAATGGAATTCGCTCCCATCGTCTGTATTTCCGGACAGATACAATCTGGGGCTCTTCAAGGCTAGAGTGAATAGGCTGTTACTGAACCAGTGAGTTACACCTTTGGCCTCATCTGCACCTTCCACCAAGTGAGATAGAGGCCGATCACTGGTTAGTTCGTAGTAAAAAAAAAAAAAAAAAAAAGTGAAACAGTCGCTGGCGCAGCATTACGCTGAGGTGTTAGACTGCAGCACTGATTTTCAGCCAGGAGCCAGATTTTTGAAAGCACATGTGCGAAAGTACCACTCGAAAGTGGTATAAATCTGTTAACCCGATACTCGAAATGACTTTCTGCCAAGTTTCTTGCGGCGCATTCTTCTTGGCAATGATGGTCTTTCCGAATGCGCTGGTAGTTTCAAAAAGACATGTAAAAGAGTCCTTGGCGGCCAATTTGCAAAACAAAATTTTCATTTTCATTTTCATTTTCATTTTCACCCGGTATCCGAATTCCCGATTTTACTTTATATTTTCACTTATACACTCGTGTTCAAGTACTAATTTTTATATAAAAGAACATTATGAAGTCTTTCTTTAATACACATGAACATAATTGTATGCAAGGGAGGAGCGGTGCGCCCTGGCACAGGCTTTCTTAAGCCTAAAAGGGTGTTCCAGCCACTAAAATAGTTGTGTTAAAATGTTGTGAAATTAAATCATTTTTTTTTTTTCTAAACTACAGCTCTAATCAAAGTTTTGACTAGTTCTCAAGATTAATGAGAGCCGTAAGTATCTATACACCTAAATAACATTTTTGTATTTTAATTCTTCTCTAATCACATTAAATTAAGTTCTAAACATCATTTGAGTTTGCAGTTTTTACGTTTAATTGAAATTTAGGCCAAGAGCAACTATTCTATGGAGCCAAAAAAATATTTTTTGTTTCAATAGTTCTCCTATGGTACTGCTGGGAAAAGAAATCGCAACAGTTCTATGACGTCATAGTTCCATGGGACTGATGGAAAACTTGAGGTGCTTCTAGTTTTATATAACAACTAGCTTCTGCCCGCGACTTCGTCTGCGTAGAATTATACATAAAAACCTTCCTCTTGAATCACTCTATCTATTAAAAAAAACCGCATCCGTTGTGTAGTTTTGAAGATATAAGTATACATAGGGACAGAGGGACATGGAGACAGAGAAAGCGACTTTATTTTATACTAGCGACCCGCCCCGGCTTTGCACGGTATATTATACATGTATTATACATATAAACCTTCCTCTTGAATCACTCTATCTATTAAAAAAAACCGCATCCAAATCCGTTGTGTGGTTTTGAAGATATAAGCATACATAGGGACACGGGGACAGAAAAAGCGACTTTATTTTATACTATGTATTGATGATTGACTATGTAGTGATAGCACATTTTTTGTCTCAATAGTTCTACCATGGAACTGCTGGGAAAGAAAAATGTTAACAGTTCTAGGACGTCACAGTTCCATAGTACAAATGGGAGGTACCCGCAACGGCTAGCTGTGCGGCTTTGCCGTCAAATTGGTCCTATAATGCGTCGAGCACGCCTGCGCTAAGAAACACAAGTTTCGCCGATCTGGCATCTAAATTCAAGCAAAAGTTTCTCAACCAGGCAGCTATACATTTATTCTGAGCGTTTTTAAGATTCAAAGATTCAAAGATGTATTTGTCCAACATAGGTAAATTACAGGGTGTTACGTATATTACTATTTGTATCACTATGTGGCGCCTTGGGGCATACAAATTTGTTTGGATGCATGCTTATTATAAATTACATGCAGCATACCTTAAAAAAGAAAACAATTTTTTACTTAGTAAATAACAAGTTTAAACAGTGTTCAAAATATACATTTTTGTTGTAAAAACTGCTTGTGATGTCAAAATATCCGTTTGTTCCATTACATTATTACATTATTATTTAACATTTAACATTTATTTAAGCCGTGTACTCTGTCAGCCATCTTTGATAACTTTAAAAAAGTCAAAAAATAATTTTGTCTCGCATTTTTTTTTTATATGAATAGGAAGGCAAACGAGCAAGTGGGTCACCTGATCACTTACCACCACTGCCCATAGACACCCTCAACCCCGGAGGGATTGCAGATGCGTTGCCAACCTAGAGGACTAAGATGAAGCCTCTTGTGCCCGTAATTTCCCCGGCTGTCTTACTCTCCACACCGGAACACAGCAGTGCAAGCACTTCTACTTAGCGGCAGGATTAGCGAGTAAGATGGTGGTAGCGATCCGGACAGACCTTGCACAAGGCCCTACCACCCGCAAATTGTTGTTGTTGCTCCTATGGTACCCCAGTGATACAGAGGGCCTTCGTGAGACGTCTCCATCCGCTCCTATCTTGTGCCTCTCGCTCTGCGTCCCTCCAACATAAAATGGCCTCCAGCGCCATCTCTCGTCCCTGGTGAGCAGTAGATGTTCCATGGGAGTTTGTAATTGTGTCGTACAGACACATCATTCAAACAGATGATGCTTAGCGACAAAAATTCGCATAGTAACAATAAGGTCACGTGACAGTTAGTAACAGGTAGAAAAATTCGGAGACTACCCACCTGCTATGGGTGGTGTAGGGGTATAGCACGCGTCACGGAATGACGAGGACCCGGGTTCGATTCCCGGCCATAGCTTTACTTTTCGGATTTTTCTATGTGTTATAATTTTCACTGACATTTAGAAATAAAATGGCCTCTCTAACATAAAAAAAAAAAAAAAACTCAGCCCGGCTGCCCGCAGCTCGGCGTCGGTGGTGCGCTGCCATTTTGTCTCGCATGCTGTAGCCTATTGTCTGACTCGCTCGCAATCGCCATCGTGTTCATTTTGACAGTATGTATGTATGTATGTAAACTCTTTATTGTGCAAAATAAACAAGACAAAATACAATTGACAAACACTGAGATACATGCACAAAGGCGCACTTATCCCTTTAAGGGATCTATCTCTTCCAGTCAACCTTTGAGTGGATGAAAGGAGTATTATATTAGGGATGGACGAGTGAGTAAAAATTGCAAACACTGAGAGCCACAATACATAACTTTACCGAATATAATACATAAACTCCTAAAACCTACCAGTCAATAAACTACTTTATACTACCTATAATATATATCAATAAAATATACTACATAAAATAAATAAATAAAGAGCACAATAAACAAAGGAATATTTACCATTGATTTAAGAAGATGGTGCGAGCCACATCTTCACACACACAGACAGTTCATGTATGAATGTGGCAGCTAGCTGATTCCGATGCCAATTGTCAGCCCATACGTGAACTGTCAAAATGAACACGATGGCGATTGCGAGCGAGTTAGGTAATAAGCTTATGGGTCTGGGAGTAAAGAAAAAACATAGAATGTACCAGTTGCTTCTCTTCCTGCGCTGATGGTAAAAGCCCATCGAGGCAATGGACGGAAATGGGAATCATATTATAGGCGATGCTAGCAACCCATCACTGTTTTGATTCCCCTTTCCACCTACACGCCCTTATCATGCTAAACGTGGCCTAAGGTTTTGTTAACTTAGGCGCTGTCTACCCCGTAAGGGATAAAGACGTGTTTTATGTATGTATGTAATTTAATAGTAGTTTTAGTTTTGTGTTTACATTTTAATCTGTTTTTTCATACTTACATGAAATAAAGTGTTGATGTCAAATATAAAAAAACTAGCTTCTGCCCGCGACTTCGTCTGCGTAGAATTATACATAAAAACCTTCCTCTTGAATCACTTTAGCTACTAAAAAAAACCGCATCAAAATCCGCTGTGTAGTTTTGAAGATATAAGCATACAAAGGGACATAGGGACATAGGGACATAAGGACAGAGAAAGCGACTTTGTTTTGTAATATGTAGTGAAGGGCGATGGTCATAAATACCTTTCGAAAATCGCAGTCGCTTAAAATAAGCATTTTCATAAATGAATGTAGTAAAGGCTTTTATTTTTCATAACTTTTTATAACCGGGACACATGGCCGGCGTTTTATTGGTCGCTTTCATTTAATGTTTGTGATTTCGTGGTTTTATTTCCTTTATTTCCCGTGGCACTACCACAGTATATATATAAGCTAAAGCAGTAAGGAACCTACGAACAAATTGGTTGAAACGAAACACGCACACAGGCGCGCGCTTTACACGGCCCCTAAGGGAACCTGAGCCTGAGCGGAGTGGACGAGGTCCGCACTACTGAGTGGCGCTACTGTCCAAAGATTTCTATTTCAAAATCAAGTTTAACTAAGTCGACGGAGCCCGGGTGCCGCGGAGCTCCTATTTCTGAGTATTTTTGGCCCTTCGGACCTGCTGAAGATCTAAACTTTTTTTTTTGCGGCGGGAAAGTGCGTTACGCATACGACCGCGCCGTGGGAACGGCACGGAAGTTATGTGGGACTCTCCTCCCCGGCCGGCTTCTGCCCGCGACTTCGTCTGCGTAGAATTATACATAAAAACCTTCCTCTTGATTCACTCTATCTATTAAAAAAACCGCATCAAAATCCGTTGTGTAGTTTTCAATATATAAGCATACATAGGGACATAGGGACAGAGAAAGCGACTTTGTTTTATACTATGTAGTGATAAAGAGTTATACATACATACATACATACACATACAAGCGAATTCTGCTCAGACGAAGTCGCGGGCAGAAGCTAGTTAAGTAATAAAACAGAGAACGGCTCTCACGTAGTAGGTCGCCCTGAGATCGAATTTCAGCTATTCCTATTATAATTCACGCCCTCGTATTCATCTTTTGTCTCCCTCGCACCCGTTGCCGTGTGGCCCTCCGTCCTGCTCTACCACTTAAACAGACCCTTAGGGATGATGAAATGGGAATAGAAAAGGCATGGAGTCGATAGTAGATTTAAATGAATTAATAAATTTAAATGTTCTGGGAGAATTCGCACTGTTTTACGAGTAATTAGTCCCAAACACATCACGTCACATTCAGCTAGGAGGCTGAATTACTTAAATGTGCTATGTTAAATGTGAACACTGTTTTGTCAATGATATAAACTCTTTGTGATTTGTTTATGAGCCATGTATGACTGTTAGTGTTCCTATAAATAAATAAATAAACTTATAGCTATTATAGTACTGTGAGTCCTAGGCAAGGTACAAACAAATATTATGCAAAAAAAAACGAGCCCCGAAACTTTTCTTGTCGAGAAGAACTACAGTTATTTCAGTCAGAGGAGGGATTCGAGGACATCGAGGGATTGGGCGAAAATCATAGGAATCATGTTATAGATATAGATATAGAAGATATTTGATTCCATTTTTTGCCATCTATACGCCCACAGTCTTGCTAAACGTATCCTGATGATCACGTTACTCTGACGCGAGTTTACCGTTTTCACCCATTCCAAAAAAGTGCACAACGCCGCTAAAGAAGCTTTTGCTTCAAAAAAAAACATTGCTCGATGATCAAGGTGCACCGCGGCAAAGGCGACATAGAATGAATCAAAAATTAAAATGAATATCTTCAGTCAAACGAATCTAACCCCTGCTGGGTTATTTAAGAACAATTTTTAAAGGGACCTTTTTTCAATTGTTTCATTTTAAGATTAGCTTCTGCCCGCGACATCATCTGCGTAGAATTATACATATAAACCTTCCTCTTTAATCACTTTATCTATTAAAACAAAACCGCATTAAAATCTGTTGCGTAGTTTTAAAGATCTAAGCATATATAGCGACAGACAGCGGAAAGCGACTGTTATAAGGTGCATTGGGGTAAAATCGAAATTGAGGGAATTTCGAAACTCGTGGATGTCCACTAAACGGGGAACAATTCCATAATCTGGCAACGCTTAAGCTTCTATGTAAGCGTTGACAGATTACGTAATTGTTCCCCGTTTAGTGGATATCCCGTGTTTCGAAATTCCCCCAATTTCGAATTTACCCCAATGCACTATATTTCAATTTCATTTTGTCTATTTGTAATTTTATGTTTATTCCAATAAAACCATTAAAACAAATATTTGTACAGTACCTAGGTTTCTCGTTTGTCATTATCCAATTTTAATAAAAATAAGTAAAAATATAACAACAATTAAACGTCGTCTCCACGGAAGTCTCTGTCTGCATTACACAGATCTGCACTCAGGAAAGCGGCGACCGCGACTGCTGACGATGACGGCTGGCTGACGGCTGACGGCTAACGGCTGGCGCGAAACCTGACGGCTGGCCTTAGGGATTGAAAGCAAATACTAAGTGTAAAGTATACATATATAAATCACGTCTTATTCCTTACGTAAGAGGGAAGCTCACTCGGAGTACAGGTCGTTTAAGAGCGGTGCCACATCGAATGGCGCTGGCGGAAAAAAACCCACGCGTTATCGGCCCCCGGTTCTATGAACATCTACTATCAAACCTAAAGAGTGAACAAGATGACGAAACGTTTGGTCGTCGCCCTAAAGTCCTTTTGTTGGAAAACCCATTTTACTCTGTAGATGAATTTTTAAATTTGACACTTATCTAATTTATCCATTTTTTTTTTGTTACTTTTAATGATAATTTCCATTTTATGACAAATATCTATGCTAAAAATTACTATAAAAAACCTATATTTACAAATAAGAAAAGTTATAAAAAGAAAACCCCGTGTAACCCTACTGGCTGCGGCAGGGTCCCCATGACGCTGGCGGCATTACCCCTTTGGACCGCAAGTGCGATCCGCTGGGATACACGCCAGCTCTTGGGTCCCCTGAGGCGTCGATCAACCGGGAATAAATATTTTATGACATATTTTTAATTTGTATTTAAATTGATTTGTATTTAATTTTTAATTGTTGACATTTTTTATTTTTTATTTTAAGCTGACGATTTCAATACAAATTCCTTGACATACAATTTTTTTTGATTGCGGGCGTATAGGTGGAAAGGGGAATCAAAATAGTGATGGGTTGCTAGCATCGCCCATAACATGATTCCTAAGATTTCCGCGCATTCCCTCGATTGGCTTTTACCATCTGCGCGGGAAGAGAAGCAACTGGTAAATTCTATGTTTTTTACTTTACTCCCAGGCCAGCATAAGTTGAATAAAAACGATATTTCAAACGAATTCTATTGGCACATCTTGAAGTTCAAAAGGTAATATTCCATTCTCATTTCCGCGTCCGGAACTGCGCCGACAAAAGGTAGACACAGACCGAGTAACCCGTTTATAGGAAATTCCATTCAGCCCCATTTAGCCTCTTCATTTCATAGAAATTTGACCCCCACTTTTTGCACCCAAGAAATCCAAAAAAACCCAACTCCATCAATTTCCCATCAAAAAACAACCTTACCGTAAAACTTTACAGATCTAAATAAAAAACGCTAAAAATTTTACTTATTACATTTTATCACTAGGCTGTTTGTATAGAAATGCCATTGACTTACGAAAATCAACCTTATTTCACAAGAAAAGAGCTCAATTTCAAGTGAAAATTTACAAGGTATCCACGATTCGTAGTGTATATTCGGACTAAGGCGATTTGAACTCTTTGCCGTAGGTTTGAAGGTTCAAAAAGTTTTGGGGGTTGGTCTTATTAAGTCTTCAGCAAGTAGGGCGACCATGCAATTGTTAAAAACAATGGACTGTGCGGATTTAGGAAAGAAAGCGAAGATTATTTACTCTGCGGCTTATTACCGCAGTACTCAGAGACGTTAATTATCATTTCAGTAGGCTTATTACCTAACTCGCTCGCAATCGCCGTCGTGTTCATTTTGACTGTTCATGTATGGGCTGACAATTGGCAACGGAATCAGCTAGCTGTCACATTCATACAAGAACTGTCAAAATGAATACGATGGCGATTGCAAATGGTGACCACAAAGCGATTAAGAAATGGGACGGAAAGCGCTTTATTTTTCGTCTATTTGTCCGTCAGGACCCTTTTACTATTGGGTATGTAGTTTGATAGTCAAACTTCTAATCGACTTGTTTCTCTCTCGCTTATTTTGTATCGAAATGAAAGTGACAGATTGAAGGGAAGCTCAAACCATTGGAACTTTGGAGTTTTGTTTACCGCCTTCTCTCGTCCCTGGTGAGCAGTAGATGTTCCACGGGAGTTTGTAATTGTGTCGTACAGACACATCATTCGAACAGATGTTTTGCAAATTGGCCGCCAAGGGCTCTTTTACATGTCTTTTTGAAACTACAAGCGCATTCGGAAAGAATCTCATTGCCAAGAAGAATGCGCCGCAAGAAACTTGGCAGAAAGTCATTTTTTCAAAATAAAATACAGTAAGAATACATAAATTCTACTTAAATTAAATACATTTATAAAAGGGATGTATAAGGTCCCCGAACCTTAAATTATATTATTAATCTATAGTAGAGCGATGTATAAAGTCTCTACTAGTCAAAACAACAACAAAAAAATTAGGTTCAGTGGAGGTGTAAAACGCCTCCACCATCAAATAAATTAATTGGAGAAGTCTCCAATGTCGAAGAGAAAAAAAAATAAAACAAAATTATGAAATATACATTTTATCTCAAGTAAGTAGGTAACCAACCATGCTGGTCTGGGAGCAAAGAAAAAACATAGAATGTAACAGTTGCTTCTCTTCCCGCGCAAATGGTAAAAACCCATCGAGGGAATGGGCGAAAATCATAGGAATCATGTTATAGGCGATGCGGCTGGCAACCCATCACTATTTTGATTCCACTTTCCACCTCTACGTGAGTGTCTTGCTAAGCGTGGCCTGTAGCTGTTACTTTAGGCTCTGTCTACCCCGTAAGGGATAAAGACGTGACGATTTGTGTATGTATGTAAGTAACCATTATTGCACTATTTTTTTTCGCGATGGGACTCATACTAGTATCTGGATGTTAGTGAAGTGTGGTCACTGCGCTATCGGCATGCGACGCACGCAACGCACGCGACGCACGCAACGCACGGGACACTCCCCAATACACCCCGGAATACCAATATCTTTGACGCCAACTATATAAATACTAGATGCTGCCCGCGACTTCGTCGGCAAAAAATTTTTTTTTCGCTATGATGAGAGCTTCTTCACTACATAGTATAAAACAAAGTCGCTTTCTCTGTCCCTATGTCCCTATGTATGCTTATATCTTCAAAACTACACAACGGATTTTGATGCGGTTTTTTTTAATAGATAGAGTAATTCAAGAGGAAGGTTTTTATCTATAATTCTACGCAGACGCAGTCGCGGGCAGAAGCTAGTCTGCAATAATTATTAACGTCGCGACTCTAAGCAGCTACGACCTTTGGCATGTTTATCGGTATCCCGCGGGAACTATGCAATTTTCCGGGATAAGAAATAGCCTATGTGTTAATCTAGGGTATCAACTATCTCTGTTCCAAATTTTATCCAATTCCATTCTGTAGTTTTTACGTGAAAGAGTAACAAACATCCATCCATCCATATTTACAAACTTTCGCGTTTATAATATTAGTAGGATACCTATAAAAGAGTCAGTTGACTGGAAGAGACCCCTTAAATGTATAAGTGCGCCTTTGTGGTGTTCAATAAAGTTATTTTAAGTAATCGTAAGTAAGTAAGTCAGTAAGTAAATGCTTTCTTGTACAAATATATAGGAACAGACACAATTCACAAAAAAAAAAAACATTAATACATGCACAAAGGCGAACTTATCCCTATAAGGGATCTCTACCAGTTAACCTTTGAGTAGATGAGAGGAGCATTAGACCAGCGCTGGCTGTAAGGCCAGCAAATGCTGAGTTGGGACCATTTTGTGACAATTTATTTATTTTGCTTATTTTATTACATTTGATGTTTTTTGATTGTCATTGATTGTCATAAATAAACTTTTTTTTTCTTTCTTTCTTTCTTTCATTAAACGAGGGACCGACAGTGTGAGTTTAAAATTTTAGTAAGCTTGGAAGGGCCTCCAGATGAAGTTGGTTTGTTCGCAAATCCGTTAAAATGGGTCGGAGTGGAGATATATTATACGCGCAAAGTCGCAGGCGGAATCTATGCCGTAATAAAGTCTTGGCCGAAGGCGCGTGATGGCGTGCCGATGATAACCGACAAAGAGTGGCGAGCCAGACTGGCCATCACGTACCAGTGGCATTGGCGTAACTACAGGGTGGCAGGGGTGGCAAAATGCCAGGGACCCCTAGCTCTATGGGGCCCCGAACTAGCTTGGTTTAATAATAATAATAAAGATATTTATTGCCACAACACAAAAAAGACATGATACATACTTATCCAAAAGATGCACACAGTAATAATTTTGAAAAAAAAAGAAACAACAATATATATACATAACACAATTACACAAAAACAATACACAACAGCTGGTGGCAACAGGCTCAGGCTCAGCATGAGCTGCTAGCTAGAGCACAGAAGGGACGCTGATGCACTTCTTTATATTGAGGAAGGAGCCCCATCTGACGAATTTGCCGCGGGCCCCAGACGTTATAGTTACGCCACTGACCAGTGGCAATCGCTACCTAAATATATATATTTATTTATTACTAGCTGTTGCCCGCGACTCCGTCTGTGATTCGCTAACGCTATCCCGCGGGAACTTTGCAATTTTCCAGGATAAAAACTATCCTATCCTATGACCTTCCCGGGGACTGCAACCATCTCTGTACCACACATACATATACATTCATATATCACGTCTTTATCCTTTACGAGGTAGACAGAGTCTAAGGTAACAAAACCTTAAGGCAACGTTTAGCATGATTAAGGGCGTATAGCTGGAAGGGGAAATCAAAATAGTGATGGGTTGCTAGCCTCATCGCCTATAACATGATTCCTATGATTTTCACCTATTCCCTCGATGGGCTTCTACCATCTGTTCGAGAAGAGAAGCAATCGCCCTGTTGCCTTATAGACTACATACAAGCCCATGGACAAAAAAAACATGTGACTTGAACCAGCGTGAAACACGCTTAGAAGGCTGTTACTATAACATAAAATAACTCTGAGCGCTATGCTGTCTTTTCTGAGCGGTACAGATTACCCATACATTGAAAAAAAAATTGCACTAACTTCCGGCACCACCACTTGAAAGCGGCACTAGGTCTTCCGACGTTTATTTTTAATCATCTATAAGCTATAAAAACGCCGTAAATTAATAATTAGTCGTAATTCCTCACTTGTACCTGAGAAATTCCATAAATGTACCGCTCAGAAAAGACGGCATAGCGCTCAGAGTTATTTTAAGATATAGTAACAGCCATCTAAGCGTGTTTCACGCTGGTTCATTTCATGTTTTTTTTGTCCATGGGCTTGTAGGGGAGACCGAGGCAAGTTGAGACAGAGGTGAGTTGATACAAAGCCTTTTTCTCTGCACCTATGACAGTTAGCGAGGTCACAACTTCACACAAACTGTGGAGTGTAGAAAGAGCAACGAATTAGCGAAATTACCAGCCCGATAAACTGTCACAGTTCAGATAAATCGGCTTTGTATCAACTCACCTCGGTCTCCCCTACTCTATTAGTCTCTGTCCTACATAAGGAATAAAGACATAATCCTTCCGCCCTCCTACCCGCCCTCCTATCCGCCTTTGTACTATTTTCTGTGTACTTCTGTATTATTTAATTTTTATGTGCAATGAAGAGTTTACATACATACATACATAATCTATGTATGTATGTCAATTACAACCTTAATCAGTGATCATGTTGGTAAGGGTTTGAGATTGCAGACAGAAATAATGCTTGAAATGTGTCCAGTCTGCAGAATTAGTCTGTGGCGGAAGCGCGCTCACGTACACACTTAGGCTTACATGGCAACGCCATCTCCCGGATATAACGAGCATTACTGAACAATTGACACAGGACTTTGTGACGTCACATGAAATATCAAAATGGCGGATTTGGACATAGAATAGTGTTTAGCCCTGACGCAAAATGGTGGTACAATTTCGGTTGCTATTTATGTGTGTGGGTGTAGAAAATCTTGACAGAAATGTCGGTAACGTTGTACGGTAGAACACTGTCAAAATACCCGTCTTATATTTGCGTTTGTCTGTATATTTGCGAACGTATTATCACATGAAAATGGATGAACGGATTTTGATGCAAACTTTACTAATCTCTTGAGAAAATTACCGGCCAGGTTACAGGCTACTTTTTATCCCGGGAAATTGCATAGTTCCCGCGGGATAGCGATAGTCATATCAATTGCTAATTCTACGCGGTCAAAGTCAAAGTCATGGATGTTGTATGTATCTACATTATATAAGTATGTTTATCCGTTGTCTGGTACCCATAGCACATGCTTAGTTTGGGGCTGGGTCAATTGGTGTAATTTGTCCCAAGACATTTATTTATTTATTTATTTAACTGTTTATCTAACGAAAACGCAATAAAAAAGACAAATACGTAAGAAGATTTTGGAAAATTCCCGTTCCAAACTTTTGTTAAGGGAACTTACTATAAATTCTCCAGATACTAAGTAAAAATAATTTTAATTGAATGAGTTTAATGGGTTTTTTAATGAGTGAAGTGTTAGCGAACTTTTAGATATTTATACTGGACTGATTTAAACTTAAACTTGGACTATGAGATAGGCACATCAGCAACTCTGCTGCTCGCCTATAATTCAATAATAATAATAATAATAATAATAATAAAAGTCTGCAGTCCCCCCGGGGTTGCGGGTGTCTATGGGCAGTGGTGATCACTTACCATCAGGTGACCCACTTGCTCGTTTTCCTCCCTATTCACATAAAAAAAAAAGTAAGTACGTAAATGCTTTATTGTACAAATATAAAGAAACATCATTCAAACAGATGACGCTTAGCGACAAAAAATCGAATAGCAACAAGTTCACGCGACAGCTAGTAACAGGTAGAAAAATTCGAAGGCTATACCCACCTGCTATGGGTGTAGGGGTATAGCACGCGTCACGGAATGACGAGGATCCCGGTTCGATTCCCGGCCATAGCTTTACTTTTCGGATTTTTCTGTGTTCTAATTTTCACTGACATTTAGAAATTCATAGCGGAAACGTTTTTAAACTCCGTCGTCAGCACGCTTTTTTGTTTATTAAATAAATATAAATATAAATATAAATATCTTGGGACAAATTACACCAATTGACCCAGCCCCAAACTAAGCAAAGCTTGTGCTATGGGTACCAGGCAACGGATAAACATACTTATATAATGTAGATAAATACATACTTAAATACATACAACATCCATGACTCAGGCACAAACATTCGTATTCATCATACAACTGTCTGCCCCTACCGGGATTCGAACCCAGGACCTCTAGCTTCATAGTCAGGGTCACTAACCACTAGGCTATCCGGTCGTCGGTTCCTCTGATTATTTTCCCAGCGCCATGTAAGCCAAGGCCCTTTCAAGAGGCGCCCCGCCAAATTGGAATTTATTAATTTTACTTCGTGAGCGCCATATTACACCCATTCTGTGGATAATGACTGTAAATATTTCATCACGTTCCGGATAACCTATTAAATAGTAGGTATACATACATACATATATAAATCACGTCTTTATCCCTTACGGGGTAGACAGAGCCTGACGTAACAAGAACCTAAAGGCCACGTTTAGCATGATTGTGGGCGTATGGATGGAAAGGGGAATCAAAACAGTGATGGGTGGCTCTAGCATCGCCTATAACATGATCCCTAAGATTTTCACCAAATCCCTCGATGGGCTTATACCATCTGCGCGGGAAGAGAAGCAACTGGTATCAATCATCAATACATATCACTACACTAGCCTTCCGTCCGCAGCTTCGCCCGCGATAAATTAATTTTCCCGTAGGAATCGGTATTTTCCCGCGGTAAAAGTAGCCTATGTCACTCAGTGATAATGTAGTTGTCTAACGGCAAAAGAATTTTTAAAATCGGTCCAGTAGTTTCGGAGCCTATTCAATGCAAACAAACAATCAAATTTTTCCTCTTTATAATATTAGTATAGATAACAAAGTCGCTTTTTCTGTCCCCAAGTCCGTTTGTATCCTTATATCTTCAAAACTACACAACGGATTTTGATGCGGGTTTTTTTAATAGATAGAGTGATTCAAGAGGAAGGTTTATATGTATAATACATGCATAATATACCGTGCGAAGCCGGGGCGGGTCGCTAGTATATAGTATAAAATAAAGTCGCTTTTTCTGTCCCCGTGCCCCTATGTATGCTTATATCTTCAAAACCACACAACGGATTTGGATGCGGTTTTTTTTACTAGATAGAGTGATTCAAGAGGAAGGTTTATATTATGTATAATACATGCATAATATACCGTGCGAAGCCGGGGCGGGTCTCTAGTCTATATATAAATAGAAAGTCGTGTTAGTTACACTATTATTAACTCGAGAACGGCTGAACCGATTTGGCTGAAAATTGGTAGGGAGGTAGCTTAGAACCAGGAGACGGACATAGGATACTTTTATCCCGATTTTCCCACGGGATTGGAAAATTCCGAAATGTTGTACTGATAAAGCTACAGACATTAAATATAGCATGCCTAAACATTATTCCTTGATTAGTATAAAGATGCACTTACAAAGGAATTTTTCAAATTTAAGGCGGAACAAAGTTCGCCGGGTCAGCTAGTACCTACCTATTTTATGTTTTTTCTTTTCTTCCAGACCAGCATGGCTATGTAGATGAAATTTGAATAATTGTGATGTTTTAAATACATTAGCTATTAGCCTCTTCAAAGATATTTCGAAGAGGCTAATAGACGCTACGGGTGACCGCAGAGCTGGCAGCTTCCTTGGACAGCGTATTAGTATCGCTGTCCAAAGGGGGAATGCTGCCAGCGTCTGTGGAACTATGCCACGGGGGCCCCTCCTTTTTTAATTATTTTACTTTAAGATTAGTTTTAGTTTAGTTTTTAATTCGTTTTTAATTTAATACTTTAATTTGTATCAATTTCCATTTATGTAATTTTTATTGAATGAATACACATTTAAATACATGGTTGGATTATGGACGATTAGTGGTGCCATTTTGACATAGTTAATCTAGCTTATCAGTGACTAATAAGTAAGTTATCAATGAGATACCGATATCAGGAGATAGGACTAAAAGTTTGTAGTATTCTCGAGTATTTGCCAAAGCGAGTCTTGGTAAATAAGTTACGTTGTTTAGTTTTTTTTTTATTTATTTTAGTGTTGTAAATAGTTATTTTTAGTGAGTTATGTCATAGTGCACTTGTTAATAGATATCTGTTGCTGTTTAAGTAATTTACATTGTGTGTGTGAGTGAAAAAGTGTGTTAATTGTGTGTGATCTGCATTTCTTTTATCAGTAAGTATCAGGTTTCATTTGAATTTGTTATCCTACCAATATTATAAATGAGTAAGTTTGTGAGTATGGATGTTTGGATGTTTGTTACTCTTTCACGCCAGAACGGCTGGACAGATCTGGATGAAATTTGGAACATACATAGATTATGGAATAACACATGGGCTACTTTTTATCCCGGAAAATTGCGTAATTCCTGCGGGATAGCGATAAACGAATCCTACGCAGACGGAGTTGCGGGCAACAGCTAGTATTATAAATGTGAAAGTTTGTGAGTGTGGATGTTTGGATGTTTGTTACTCTTTCACGCCAGAACGGCTGGACAGATCTGAATGAAATTTGGAACATACATCGTTTGGTTTGTAATACACAACTCAGTACTTAAAATCTGTGAGCAAACAATCAATCAACCTCATGTTTTCCCACCCTTAGGGTAGTTTTCCAAATTTATACGGGACCACCCTCGGGATATACCTACGCTATCCAATAAAAAAAGAATTATCAAAATCATACATACATAGATTATCGTCTGGAATAACACATAGGCTACTTTTTATCCCGGAAAATTGAGTAATTCCTGCGGGATAGCGATAAACGAATTCTGTGCAGACGAAGTTGCGGGCAACAGCTAGTACATAATAATTATGACGGAGCGAGACGGAAAACGGGGTGAAAGAGACCTACTGCTTTACTTTTCTTTATACGGGCAAGTGGATCAACTGATGGTAAGTGAGCACCGCCCATGGACACCCGCAACACATTACGCCGAGTGGGGCCCATTTTACACCATATCGGTACTATTCCTAAGTATATTGTATTTCTTCCTATTATATATCTACGTGTATCTCTCTCTCTCTCTCTCTCAACACTAGAGGATTAGAGACGTTGCCAGTCTAGTTGCTAAGATAGACTTCTTGTGCCAGTAATTTAGCTGGCTGTCTTACTCTCCGCGCCGGAACTCAGTGCAAGCGCTGCTGCTTGGCGGCCGGATTAGCGAGTAAGACGATGATATTACACTAGCGGTTGCCCACGACTCCGTCTACGCAGAATTGGCTTATCGCTATCCCGCGGGAACTACGCGGTTTTCCGGGATAAAAACTA
Source organism: Pandemis corylana (assembly GCA_949127965.1). Classification (NCBI taxonomy): domain Eukaryota; kingdom Metazoa; phylum Arthropoda; class Insecta; order Lepidoptera; family Tortricidae; genus Pandemis; species Pandemis corylana. The sequence goes on along the minus strand of OX421875.1, from coordinate 2,553,967 downwards.
TCCTATGTCCTTCCCCGGTACTGAAACTTTGTTTATACCAAATTTCATTAACATCGGTTCAGTGGTTAATGCGGGAAAGCGTAGTAGACAGACAGACAGAGCTAGTTTCTAATTTATAATTATTAAATAAATAAAGATTACATTACATACGAAACTGTTGCTAAGTTTATATATTAGCGACCTATTGTTGATATTATTACCACATTTGTACATACATACAACCAAATCATGTCTTTATCCTTAACGGAGTAGACAGTGCCTAATGTAACAAGACCTACGCGTTTAGCAAGCTTATGGGCGTATAGTGGAATCTAAATAGTGATGGGTTGCCAGCCGCATCGCTTATAACATGATTCCTAAGATTTTCGCCCATTCCCTCGATGGGCTTTTACCATCCGCGCGGGATGAAGCAACGGTACATTCTATGTTTTTGCTCCCAGACCAGCATGGAAGAAATGTATGTATGTAGATACTAAAATTACCTCATACAACGATTTCACAAGAAATCTTGACCTACAATGATCTTGACCTAAACCTACTATGTACCTAAACCTTTCTTATGAATCACTTCTGTTGGTGAAAACCGCATGAAAAATCGTTAAATAGTTTCTGAGTTTATCGCGAACAAACAGACAGACTCGGCGAAGGACTTTGTTTTATAATTATAACATAATGATCTAGTGTTTGGCATTCTCAATTCGATTGTCTAAGTTTTATGAAGAGGCGCAAATTCTATTTTTTTTGACAGTCAGCGTCTCAATAATCGAGGAACTGCAGCTCTTTTATTTTTATTTCCTACTAGCTGTTGCCCGCGACTTCGTCTGCAAAAAAATACTTTTTCGCTATCCCGCAGGAATTACGCAATTATCCGGGATAAAAAATAGCCTGTGTTAATCTAGGATATCAGCTATCTCCGTTCCAAATATTATCGAAATCCATTCAGTAGTTTTTACGTGAAAGGGTAACAAACATCCATCCATCCATACTTACAAACTTTCGCGTTTATAATATTAGTAGGATTATTAATCTATACTAATATTATAAAGAGGCAAATTTTGATTGTTTGTTTGTTTGTTTGCATTGAATAGGCTCCGAAACTACTGGACCGATTTCAAAAATTCTTATGCCATTAGAAAGCTACATTATCACTGAGTGACATAGGCTACTTTTTACCGCGGGAAAATACCTTTTCCTACGGGAAAATTAATTTATCGCGGGCGAAGCTGCGGACGGAAGGCTAGTTAGAAATATTTTTTTAATGGTCCATATATGCTCTCCATATGACATTTGTGACATTTAATGGCTGACAAGCTTCGTGCCTAGAACTAGCTTAAAATTAAAAAAAAAAACTACGTGATAGACTTAGATACAGTTTGACAACAAATATAATGCGCATCGGCAGTATTCGTTTGCGCAGAGTTTGCCATTGTTGGTACGGAATCGATCGACCAATAACAGCGCCAGAGTTTCCCGCGCTACTAAAATTGGTATACTGCGCAGGTACATCGTGGAGTATTATTTTTGTTGTCAAACTGTACTAAATTATTTACGGGACTTATCCGTAGGTACAAAATTAAAATCCGATCGCGTTGGTTTCCTTATCCAGCGGATATAGGGATTAATTACAGATAAATATCCAGTTATTTATAGCATAATTATATTATAGCACTATTAAATAACTAAGCATGTAAGTACCTATAAAAATAACGGAACACAATATTTTGTCTTTTCGCACAACAACATTTGATTCTCATCTTGTTAACCTAGGTTCTATCTGCCCCGTAAGGGATGAAGTGTTCATTAATATAAATGTATGTATGTATTCATTTATTAATTTACTAGCTTCTGCCCGCGACTTCGTCTGCGTAGAATTATACATAAAAACCTTCCTCTTGAATCACTCTATCTATTAAAAAAAACGCATCAAAATCCGTTGTGTGCTTTTGAAGATAATAAGCATACATAGGGATATAGGGATATAGGGACAGAGAAAGCAACTTTGTTTTATACTATGTAATAATAATGATAATGATTTATTCATTTAAATACACTGTAAGCTCTCTTCCACGCTGGTCTGGGAGTAAAGAAAAAACATAGAATTTACCAGTTGCTTCTCTTCCCGCGCATGGTGAAAACCCATCGAGGGAACGGGCGAAAATGTTAGGAATCCTCTATTTTGACTCCCCTTTCCATCTAAATAAATAATAAAATAAAAGAATATTTATTCACACTCCAAAACAAACAATACAATAAAAACAGAATAAAAATGAAAAAAACAATATGTGAAAAGGAAAGGACTCAGCAGAACTGCTGGTTTTCAGTCCTCACCTAAGATCTAGGAAATGGTAGTGTGGCTGGCAAAAACGAAACACTACTAAACTAACTACGCCCACAGTCATGCTAAACGTGGCCTTTTGTTACCTCAGGCTCTGTCTACCCCGTAACGGATAAAGACTAGATTTACATACGTATTGACTGTATTGGTATTGATGAATCAATGGCAAACAATAGCATTCATTCGCTTCAGTATCACACAATAATCTAGTGATAATTGATAATAATAGCAGTGCACTGTTTTATCAGGTGTAATCAGTAATCATGTACTAATGGACGGTCACAGTCGGCTCCTGAAGTTCTTCAGAAAAAGAGACAAGTGAGTTCTATAGTTGTGGTGTTATTTTGTTGTGTTATTTGTTGATCTCCCGCGAGAAGGGGTTATAAGCAGTGGCGTAAATAACGTCTGGGGCCCGCGGCAAATTCGTCAGGGCTCCTTCCTCAATATAGAGAAATGCATCAGCGTCCCTTCTGTGCTCTAAACCAAGCCATTCGGGGCCCCGTACAGCTAGGGGCCAATAGCATTTTGCCACCCCTGCCACCCTATAGTTACGCCACTGGTTATAAGTTCTTCTTCTTATTTGTGGCGTATCAAGTCGTTATAGCGACAGCTCACCAATGTCAAAGTAATAGAAATATAATTCAAAAATCTTGTGACTAAATGCCGGCAGCGTTGTACGGTAACACGGTCAAAAGACCCCTCCCCACCTATCGCTTAGCCAGCAGTCAATGATATCCCTCAGAAACTGCCAGGAAATTAGCCGATGCCCGAGTGCACTGGAGCAAGCACTGCTCTTCCCCCCGGACGGATGCGAAAACGAACCGCAGCTCTTGACCACACGCGGAGGTAACCCGACTCGCACCCCGGGTTATGTTTGAGGTCGATGTCTGTGTGTGTGGCATCATAGTTCTGAAGTGGATGGACCGATTTGGAAGCGGTTTTTTTCATTCGAAAGCCAGTTTTCTTGCGGTGGTTCTTAGCTACGTTTGGTGAAAATCGATCCAGCAGTTTGAAGAGTATCAGGGGCCTTACCATGACGTCTTAATGCGACTTTAGTTCCGGTTTTAGCTGTCATTTTTAGTGCTTCTAGAGTAGGTTTTCGTATATAAAAACGTCTCGAACGCGTTCACGTAAACGTCTCAATTACTATGCGGCGGGTGGTAGGGCCTTGTGCAAGGTCCGTCCGGATCGCTACCACCATCTTACTCGCTAATCCTGCCGCTAAGTAGCAGAGCTTGCACTGCTGTGTTCCGGTGTGGAGAGTAAGACAGCCGGGGAAATTACGGGCACAAGAGGCATTCCATCTTAGTCCTCTAGGTTGGCAACGCATCTGCAATCCCCCCGGGGTTGCGGGTGTCTATGGGCAGTGGTGATCACTTACCATCAGGTGACCCACTTGCTCGTTTGCCTTCCTATTCACATAAAAAAAAAAAAAAAAAAAAAAAAAAACTATGGAATACTTGGGGCCACTTGCGGATCGAAACGGCAACAAACTGTTCTCATAGTCTTTGACATTTGAGACGTATTTTGGAGGTGCGAGTCGGGTTACCTCCACGTGTGGCCAAGAACTGCGGTTCGTTTTCGGATCAATCCGGGGGGAAGAGCAGTGCTTGCTCCAGTGCACTCGGGCATCGGCTAATGAATTCCTGGCAGTTTCTGAAGGATATCATTGACCGCTGGCTAAGAGCCCGACAGGGGGAAGGGGGTCTTTGACCGTGTTACCGTACAACGTTGCCGACATTTTGTCACAAGATTTTTGAATAATATTTTTGTTACTTTGGCATTGGCGAAGTTGTCGTCGCTATAACGACTTGATACGCCACAAATAAGAAGAAGACGTATTTTGTGACCGAAAACTTACACTAAGCATACTGACAGCGAGCGAACCTAAACTGAATCGGAATTGAATCGCATTAAGACGTCATAGTAATCCCCCAGCTCTTTTTCAGATTTTTGCAATAAAATATATTTTTAATTTGACACATGATTCGATGAATTCGTTTGAGATTTATAATTTTTTTAATTTAATGTTATTCAGATCGAAAATGGCGGAAAAGCACCAGCTCAAAATCGAGGTCTTATCTCCAACAAACATCGAATCAGAAGTACCAAGGCATCAGAACCTGCGAGAGTCTGCAGATGTACCAGACGTACCACCGGCGTCGACAGATGGCGGTAGTGTACAAAACGTAAGTGATGGCCGACTGGTTATAAAAAAAGGTGACACAGTCGAGACTTACCTGCCAGTAATTACGGTAAAAACCGAAGAGTCCAACTTCGGTAAGGATGGATTAAAGTTCCAAAGACTGACAGTGACGGAAGATATATCTGTCAACTTCCAACACTTGTTCAAGAAAGAGACGAAGGGAGGAAAGACGGTTGTGACTCAGATGCAAAGGTTTGAGTATAAATATTAGGAATAAATGAAGACTTTGTAGTTTTTGTTTTATTTGCCTTGGGAAGAGGGGTGAGGGTTTTTCAAAAAATGTGTAGTTTTTTCAGAATTTTATTAGGTATTTTGGCTTTTCTTACTCTGAATCGTTTAACCTATCGATCCTTATACAAGAAAAACAACGTGTGGGCCCGATTTTTAAAAGCACATCACTCGAAAGTAGTATACCTAAATCTGTTTATATCTTCAAAACTACAGCTCTAATCATATTTTTGACTACTTAGTTCGCAAGATAAATGAGAGCCAAAAGTATTTTCTAAGCTACGCGTATTTCAAATTTAGCGCAAGTTTTCACCACTTTCGAGTGGTATTTTCACATGCTTTCAAAAATCGGGCCCCAGCTCGGCTTTTCATTGATCGTTTTTAGGGATCCCTACCGAAAGGGTAAAAACGGGACCCTACTAAGACTCCGCTGTCCGTCTGTCTATCCATCTGTCGTTCACCAGGCTGTATGTCAGGAGTAATAGTAAAAAACGAGACACGTTTTTGACGTGATGACTATTTTTATTAATCAATGAACGCCGGCTGCACTCACGAAAAAGCATGAGTCATTGTCATGTTCCGCGTGACGTCAGTGTGCAAGCGAGAGCGCGGAACAAGCGATAGAGAGGCACGATCTCGCGTGACGTCAGAGCTAGCAGTTCCAATGTTTCTTTATAACGTTATCACGTAAAATTACGTCCGTTAACGACTTTGCAATCGGTTTTTCTTGTATAAGGATCGATACAGTAAACAATAGAGTAGGACCCGGAAAATAGTTCAATTTTGAAAAAAAAAACACAGAGACCCAAGGCCTTGGCACATAATTAGTATGTGAAAATACTACCCGAAAGTAGTGAAAAGTTGTGCTGAATTTCAAATACGAGATAGATTACAAGAAAGTTATAGCTGTAATTAGTCGAATGAACTAGTCGAAAAGTAAATTTGAGCTGCTATTCTGCAATATCAACTGAATCAAGTTTTACTTCTATTTTATATTTGTTAACGGTTTTAACTCGTCAGAAAATGTTCTGTTTTATTAATGAAAATAATAGAAAAGGGGAATTAAAAACAAAATAAACTATGATTTTTTTATTTTAATATTAATTATAATTATGATAAAATCTAAAAGTTAACTAAATATACAAAACTTAAAACTAAATAAATATACCTAACTATAAAAAGAAAACACCATCTAATCTAAAAGGCCCTCCTGCGGCATAGACCCCGACACACTGGCGGCATTACCTCTCTGTACAGCCAGAGAAATTCGCAAATTAGAAGCTATGATTAAATTAAACACTAATCTTAAAATAAAATAATTAAAAAAGGCCCCCCCCCCCCCCCCCCCGCGGCATAGTTCCGCAGACGCTGGCAGCATTCCCCCTTTGGACAGCGATACTAATACGCTGTGGGAAGCTGCCAGCTCTGCAACCCGTAGCGTCTATTAGCTTCCAAATACCTTTGAAGAGGCTAATAGCGCTAGGACCACGGACCAAGGGTCTCAACACCGAAAGAATATCCATGTACTATATATGTACTAGTAGTATAGATAGTAGTTTACTTTTCGGATTTTTCTATGTGTTCTAACTTTCAGTGTCGTTAAGAAATCTACAATTTTGCAGCAAAGATACTTTTGAGCGATTTGCTTTTTAAAATTGGCCCCTTGAGCGAATTCCGAAATGGATATACAATACACACACATACACAAATCACGTCTATATCCCTTACGGGGTAGACAGGGCCTGAGGTAACAAGACCTAAAGGCCACGTTTAGCATGATTGTAGGCGTATAGGTAGAAAAATGATCTAAAATAGTGATTGGTTGCTAGCCGCATCGCCTATAACATGATTCCTAAGAATTTCGCCCATTCGATGGGTTTACTATATGCGCGGGACGAGAAGCAACTGGTACATTCTATGTTTTTCCTTTGCTCCCAGACCAGCATCACAGCTACAAAACAGCAAAGCTATGGCCGGGAATCGAACCCGGATCCTCGTCATTCCGTGACGCGTGCTATACCCCTATACCACCCATAGCAGGTGGGTAAGCCTTCGAATTTTTCTATCTGTTACTAGCTGTTACGTGACCTTGTTATTATGCGATTTTTTGTCGCTAAGAATCATCTGTTTGAATGATGTGTCTGTACGACGCAATTACAAATGAGGAACATCTATCCGGGTTCGATTCCCGGCCATAGCTTTACTTTTCGGATTTTTCTATGTGTTCTAATTCTCTTTACCGTTAAGAAATTTAATAATCAATCATGCTAAACGTGGCCTTTAGGTCTTGTTACCTCATGCTTTCTACCCCGTAAGCGATATAAACTTGATTTCTGTATGTATGTATGTATGAACAGAAAACATTTACCTTGCTACTCCGTTCCTCACGTGCAACACAACCAAAAACAACACCATAGATGGTATAAACAATTAGAGTGGCAATAACAGCTATCCCATTGTGGCAACACATCAGTCTTTTTCAACTTACACCATACTAAGGGCCCTTACACACTAGCTTCCGGCTATGTGACCTTTAGGTCTTTATAGGTCCTAAGGTACAGGCTCTGTCTACCCCGTAAGGGACAAAGACGTTATTTATGTTGCTGTTGTTATGTTTCCGGCGATTTGTCAGCGATTAGTAGATTATTTTTTTATATGAGGGGGCAAACGAGCAGACGGGTCACTTGATGGAAAGTAATCACCATCGCCCAGGGACACCTGCAAGACCTGGGAAATCACAGGTGCGTTGCCGGCCCTTTCAAGAACAGGAAGGCTCGCTTTTTAAAGATAGGTATCTAAATTGTACCGCTCAGGGAATGTTGCAGCAGGAACATTTAATTGCATGACGTTCCCACTCCGTCGGGTGGTTTGCTCTATGAACAACACCAACAACAAATTACAACTTTTTGACGTGTCTTCCAGGGTGCTCCGATAGAATGGCGCGATCTGAGGGGCCTCCTGGAACCTGTGTACGTAGGGGAGCCCGAGCGACCTCCTCCTCGCTACAGGAGAGCTCCAGACCCTCCAGTGGAAGCCTCGGAAGGTAAGAAAAAACAAAATTAATTACATATTATAAACAAAACATCACAACAATCATGCTAAACTGTGAAGAGCAATATGCTGGCGCGAAGGTTTGCCAAATGCTCGGATCAAGCTAAGATCACTCTGTTCGGGTCGTACTGTCAGGCGTTTTATACGAGTCAGTTATGGTACAATTACACTAAACGGTCGCTTAACTCGTTACGAGTGCAATACAACAACGCATTTCGTGCCATGCTGAAGCTACCCTGGCGTTGCAGTGCGTCTGGCATGTTTGCCTCGAACAGAGTGGATGACTTTTTTGCTGTTATGAGGAAACGCCAGTGGTCTTTTATGGAAAGAGTGCACAGATCCAGTAATGTACTGGTCAGGAACGTCTGCGATGCATGTCACCTTGCCATGACGTCTTTTAATGTGTGATTTTTGTTTTATATAATTTTATGTCATTTAATTATTATTATTTTTTTAGTTAATTAATTTTTGATAATTGTAATTGTAATGGGATTAATGCCTAAGTAAATAAATATATTATTATTATTATTATTGTATATTTATTTTTATCTCAAGTTAGGTTTTTACAATATTCATATAAAAAGTAATAAAACAATATTAATACAAAATATAAAAACCTAACCTAGGGTTAATTATTATTACTATTATTATTAAACGTGGCCTTAAGGTTTTGTTACCTTAAGTTACCCCGTAAGGGATAAAGACGTGATATACAGGGTAATTTTTTAATAATACACACACACACACAAATCACGCCTTTATCCCTTACGGGGTAGACAGAGCCTAAAGTAACAAGACCTACAGGCCACGTTTAGCAAGATTGTGGGCGTATAGGTGGTAAAAGGAATCAAAACAGTGATGGGTGCTTTTATCATCTGCGCGGGACGAGAAGCAACTGGTACATTCTATGTTTTTCCTTTGCTCCCAGACCAGCATGGAAGTAATAATAATAATAATAATATCTCGGCAAGCCTCGTAGCCTAAACACGGTACTCGACTTTAAGAGCCTTCATTATGCAACGATTGTATAAAATACTATTTGCGTAAGATATATCGAAATCTAACCTTACTTCAGATAAGAATTCCCCAGAAGAGAAGAAGGCCAAGACCAGGATCCCGGTGTCCCGGTTCAAGAGCGCAGTCACCAGGGTCCAGGGCGAGAGAGACTCCGAAGAAAACGGACCTAGAGTTAAAAAAGAGGTAAATAACCTAACCTAACCATACAAAATCATTTTAGATACAACCTTTTTTGGTGGCCATACTTTTTGTTAGCTACTTGCATTGTCATCCGTCCTACATATGTGAACCAAATTCCAAGTCAATCGGACCAACTGCTGAAGAGTTCCCTCCTGCGGTGACGGTCCTGGCTGGGTCACCAGAATTCTACTACCAGATTATTATGTGGTCATCTGTCTTACACAAGTATGCAATATTTCAGCTGATTGAGCTGAAGATATCTACTTCAAAATTGATATGTTAGATTCCACCCGGACAAACATACATACGTTGCAAGTTAATATAAAACTTGGAATAATAATAATGACTCGTAAAATAATAAATAGAATAGAATTCTCGTTATTATTTTGATAATCGTAGTTCTGTTGTAGTGCTTTTATAGTTTAATATTCTTTTTTAATTAAGTTACTTAATTAATTAATCTGTATTTCAAACTCAATACCTGTATTGTTTTTTTTTAATAAATACTGTCTATGTCTATGTCAATATTCTTATCACCGCCCCAGGTGTGTACACACTACGTCTTCTCCTGGTCAGGAAATGGAAATTCCCGCTCGCATGGCGGACGGTAAACTGCTACTTACGGCCCGGGGAGACGTAAATTACATGCATCCATAAATAAATCACGTACTTATCCGTTAGCGGGTAGACAAGGCCTAAGGTAGACCTGAAGGCCACTATTAGCGTGATTGTGAACGTATAGATGGAAAGGGGAGTCAAAATAGTGACGGGTTGCCAGCCGCATCGCGTATAACATGTTTCCTAAGATTTTCGCCCATATGACGTACAAACTTGTTTCTTTTCAGGCTCCTGAAAAACCGCCAAGAAGATCCTCAATACCTAAATTAAGCGACAGAATTCTTGCTGCCAGGAAAAATACATATAAAAGACAGACCATTGAACAAACTGACAAAAATGACAGAGAACAAGTAGAAGCAAATACGAATGATCATCCTGTCAGACCAGTCGAGAATAAACCTGTCAACTCTAATAAGATTCCTGTCATAAGAAAAGATGTTAATAGAGAAAGAGAAAATATAACGAGAAATATAGCTATTGAGAAAACAGAATCGGATGAAGCTCAAATTGTTACTGATCTTAACGAGGCAACATCAACGAAAGACGCCAATGATCAATTAGACGATGAATTCGATAAATTATACGATGAAATAGTCGATACTGAAGCAACAAACTTACCCGAAGAAATATTAAACACGAAAGTTAAAGATCCTGAAAAGCTCGACAGCAAATTCGAAGAAATAGTTCACCAATATGATGAAGAAACTGTTGAACACGTTAAAGTAGAACCGGTGGATAGGGCTAGATATTCTAAAATACCTTTGCTCAAGCGAAGAAGTGAACAAGAAATAAAAGTACCGAAACAGTATGAAAGAAGACTGTCTCTCAAAACAGGACTTAGTACTCTAGCAAAAGCAAATGCTGATCAGCAGGCAAATGATGCAAAAATTAAGCCTAGTACCCCTAGTGACGATAGAACATCAAATCATGAACACGACGATGAAGCTGATAAACCAGCAGAATTAGAAGAAAACATACAAAGGGAAGCCGAACATAGCAATGATGATGATATAATTGGGCCACAATCTCCTATGCCGACCCCAGCATACAACATATTTCCCACACCAGACGCTGAGCTTGTTAAAGTAGGTTTATCTAATTTTGATATTGCTTTTGAACAAAACCGAGTAACCCCGAACAATGGCGATGCTAGTAACGATATAGCAACACCAGACCTTGAAACAGTGAAAGTGTCTGTGTTAGATATATCCAATGAAGTGAATACTTCGCCAGCAGACACTATTTCGGAAACAAGAGAAGTAAAAGTGGGGTATCTAGTAGAAGAACCAGTGTCAATAGATGCACAACAAAATATAGAAAATGTGATAGTAATTGATAAGCCAGAAGCTATTGAAGTAAGTGAAGTCAACCTAATTGTAAATGATGATATTACTAACGATAAAATTAATGAAGACGATAAAAAGGAAGAGTTAGATACAAGTGAACCAGTTAAAGTAGCAACGATTGATTTTAACCAAACAGAGGAAAATTATGCTGTTCCTGATACTGTCAGTGAATTTAAATCTGTTAATTTATTGCGAGGTACAAGTGGTGTCGAAGAAAGAACCAAATCTAGATATGTCAATAAACCAATTAAGAATGAAGCAGAAAATAGTAACAAAGGCTTTGAGGAACAAATACCTATAGTCAAAGGTAATGTCAGTCATATTCTAAAAAGACTGACTTCACAAGATGATAATGAAGTAAAAAGAAGCAATGACGAAATAAATGTTAATGTAGAGTTGAAAAACGATGACGTTCCTTTGAAAGGTAATGTAAGTAAAATCATTAATCGAATGACTTCACTAGATACTGATCACAGCGTCAAGAAAGAGTTTAATGATATACCTAGAAAGAAGTCAGTGTCGTCCAGAATTGCAATGTTTGAGGTGAGTTCACGCATTTGTTACTCTCGTAAAGTTGTACAACATTCTCAAGATGCAAGAATATTCTCAGAAGTTTCCAGAAACTATCATGAGAATTTCTAATTAAGCTCCTTTAACGAAAGTTTCCATCGGGAATTTCCCAAAAACTACTTTAAAATTCCTATGCCGTGGGAATTTCGAAAAATACTTTCCCACCCTCATGATAGGCGTGGGTTGGACCGTCAATATTATCGCAATATTAGTATGTCAATAGGATCGTGGCTTTCAAAAGAACCGGTCAAGTGCGAGTCGGACTAGCGCACGAAGGGTTCCGTACCATTATCTATAAATATCTATAAACCAGTGTAAGCAGAGCCCTGCTCCAAAGCAAAATGTGCGCAGTGTGGGGTCACTTTATATTGGTCACTGATATATACAGACATACATACATTATTCTGGTTTTCAGTATTTGTTGTTAAAGCGGCAACAGAACGGCTCATGAGATCCAGCCTAGAGACGGACGGACGGACGTTTTAGTGATAGGGTCCCGTTTGGATCACGATGAGCATGGATCGCACGGTAATATTGACGGTCTAATCCGTGCCATTGAACTGAAAATACGCCATCAATCACAGCCATACAGATATCTGCCTTTCTCATTTCAGCGTCCGGCACAAGAACCAATCTTTCCAAAACAACACAAGTACAAATATTCAAAACCGCAAAGAACAATAAGTGAAGACATACGGCACTCACCGAAAATAGTTCAGGAAGTATTAAAACCTCACGCTAGAGGACAGACAGACAAACCTTATGAAGTCGTCGCTATCGATATAATGCAGCCAGCTGAAATAGTTGTTAATAATGAAGAACAATCTGTGGTTGTAGAAGAATTAAAGGAAGAAACGGTCGTTTTTGAAATACTTGATCATTCTCAAGTACAAGAAATATTTGTAAATGAACCCAAAGAAGCGACGATTCTTGATGATAATATAACTACAGTAAATAACTTCGAATACGATAGAATTGAATTGAATCCTGAAGAATTAGAAATAAACGCAAAGGAATATGATGAAATACAAAATGTCGCAAATGAAGAAGCTTCGAACTTTGAAGTAACTGTTAGACCAAATGTAATCGGCGGTCACAGAAGTAGAGAAGCTGTTAAAGAATATATTCCAGTTAAAGAGAAAATAAAAAGACTCAAATCTCATGATGAGAGTAATTTGAGAAAAGCTAAATCTACTGCTGAATTAGATATAGGTGAAGCTGTGAAAGGCAAAGTTAAAAACATGATAGTCAGGATGAATTCAATGGACTTTTTGGATGACAGAGATGATATACTTGAAGAAAAAGAAAAGATAAGTGCTAAAGAGAGACCGAGGAAGAGATCCGTGTCGGAGAAGATAGCTTTGTTTGAGGTAAGAACGTTTAAATAACTGGTCATACATAGGAATTAGAAAAAACAGTTTTATATCGTAGTATAGAATCTCACTTGAATGGGATAAATATTTTTTAGTGATATATATTTCTATAAAGATTACGTTTAAGCAAATCACAAGCAAAAATTATATTGCATTGATTTTTAAGTCACTCCAATAAGAACAAACCTAAAGTAAAGTCCAAATTTTTTAAAAAATAACAACCATCCAAAAAGGTACCTAATAAGTTAGTAGAACTCGATCACATGGCTAACTTAATCTCTAATGACCTTAATTGCTTAATAATTACAAAACAATTAACAAAAAACTAACAAAATTATTACTTTACATTTAGTCCATTTTGAATCACTAATACAGACAGCCGATTTTCCTCAGTACTTGGCTGTACGGGTTTGAGCCTTTGCCTATACCATAGTGGAGAGTTTTACAAATAATGAGTTTTTGTTCTCATTTACCCGCAATTATAAAATTAAATACCTCGGTGACCGCAACGACATTTTGGTAAATACATTTCTTTTTATTCATTTCGAAATGAAGTTGAGTTTGCTGTTTTTTGTGCTAATTATAGTAAGTAATTGAAAATTTCTATGATATTTTCTTAATTGAGTTTTAATAGAATGCAATTTTTTTTTAAACTTAAAAACCTGTAGAATTTTTCGTAGATAGTTTAGTATGGGGATAAATAATCATGTATCTCTGTACCAATTTGAAACGTAAATTGTGTAAATATTAGGTAAATTGTTTAAAATGCATGAATATTTTGTTAAGAAATTAATTATTTAAGATACTACTTCCCTCAAGCGGAATTAAGTACAGACAAAGATCGATGTAGTTATTTAATCCAACGAATATTTACAAGTTCTAAAAAATATAGGTAGGTATTTAGGTTTAGATTAAGGTAGTCTAAGACTTTTAATTTTTTAAATATCAATTTTTTAATACAGACGTTACAGTTGGGCATTTTAAAAAAACGTGTACCTACCCATAACCTTTACCAAAAGAAAGAAATTTCGTTTTCTCTGAATCAGAATCATCAACACTATTTTTGTATTTATTTCCAGTTTTAAGTCACTTTTTTCATACAATTTATGACCCACCATCACAAAAATGACACGAAAAAATTGTATGGGAAATCGAGCACTTTTTTTTTAAATGCCTAGTTACACCATAGGTTGGGAAGCAGGGGGTGAAGCTGACAAATGACAACGTATTTCCGCTTCCACAGAGGAAACTCGTCCCAGTCAAGATGGAGGACGTGTCGCTGGACGCGGGGCGCGCGCTCAACATCGACTCCAGGCACAAAGGCTCCATAAACTCCGTCAACAAACTCAGCTCGCCGACGAAGACCCACCAGGTCAGGGTTTGATCATTGTAGGAAAAAAAAATTGACTAGCGCCCGCGACTTCCCCCCTTATTCATAAAACGCTGTGTAGGCTTCTGCTAACTTAACAATCGTTTGTCCTTGTCTGTCATTTTAACATTCACCTTTCACAGATAAGGACAAACGATTGTTAAGTTAGCAGAAGCTTATAGAGCGTTTATGAATAAGAGGGTTCGTCTGCAATTGGAAATTGACATGTTGTTTTTTTTTTTTTTTTTTTTATATGAATGTTTATCGCTATCCCGTGGGAACTGTGCAATTTTCCGGGATAAAAGGCAGCCTATAACCGGGCGGCCAGATTGGGGTAGCTAGGTAACCAGGGGCCCTGGTGCAAATAAAAAAATGGGGCTTCACTACTATCTAAACTGGTTAGGTTAACCAAGTAAAAATATAAAATATTACTTCTGGTAAGGCTTCGAGGGCCCCTGAGCTTGAGGGCCCCGGGGCACTGCACCGCCTAGCCCTCGGGTAGCTACGGTACGCCAGCGGCTAGCAACCCATCACTATTTTGAATCCTATTGCCCACAATCGTGCTAAACGTGGCCTTTGTCTTGTTTACTCTAGCTCTGTCTACCCCGTAAGGGATAAAGACGTGATTTATGTATGTATGTAACATGTTTCCATGCTGGGCTGGGAGTAAAGGAAAAACATAGAATGTACCAGTTGCTTCTCCTCCCAGATGGTAAAAGCCCATCGAGGGAATAGGCATAGGAATCATGTTATAGGCGATGCTAGCAGCCCATCACCATTTTGATTCCCCTTTCCACCTATACGCCCACAATCAAGCTAAACTTGGCCTCTAGGACATGTTGAAATCCGATAGGGACTGTTCCAATATTATTGTCTTTTTGTCTTTGTTTTCCTAAATTGTATTTTGTTTTCTTTTTTTATATACTAATTTATAAGTCAAATTTAAAATTTAAAATTTAAAAGTTAAAATTTCGAATTTATTTGGCACGTGCTACTTTTCGAGCAAATTGATGTATAAATTATAAGTGGAAACTGTTTTGGCTTATGTATTTACTATATGCATTTAACTATACGTGTAATTTGATGCTGTTTGTTTCCCATTTCAATAAATAAAAAAAAAATGTTACCTTAGGCTCTGTCTACCCCGTAAGGGATAAAGACGTGATTTATGTATGTAACATTATTTTCTTGTCCCAAAGCCGATTGAAACTGTGTCTGCGACCGAACCGGAGCCGGCCCTCGAGCAAGACTACAGCGACAGGATCCGGGAGCTGATGAGGGGCAAGATGACGCACGGGAGCGTCACGAACATGTCTTACGTGGAGCTCAGGGACGGACGCAAGATGCCCGTGCTAGCACTTGGCACTGCTTTGGTAACGATAGAAATCGGTGTTGAGACCCTTGGTCCGTGGTCCTAGCGCTATTAGCCTCTTCAAAGGTATTTGGAAGCTAATAGACGCTACGGGTTGCAGAGCTGGCAGCTTCCTTGGACTGCGTATTAGTATCGCTGTCCAAAGGGGGAATGCTGCCAGCGTCTGTGGAACTATGCCACGGGGCCTCTCCTTTTTTAATTATTTTATTTTAAGATTAGTTTTAGTTTCGTTTTTAATTTAGTTTAATTTGCTTTTAATTCCCCTTTTGTATTTTTTTCATTAATAAAATTAACAAATTTTCAAATACAAATATTCTTTATGGGCAGCTACGACCTTTGACATGTTTATCGCTATCCCATGGGAACTATAAAACTTTCCGGGATAAAAAGTAGCCAATGTTTTAATTACCAGTACTAGCTATCTCCACTCCAAATTTGATTCAAATCCGTCAAGTAGTTTCAGCGTGAACAAGGAACAAACATACACACTCACTCACCTCGTCACAAACATTCGCATTCCCCTTTCCACCTATACGCCCACAATCATGCTAAACGTGGCCTCTGTCTACCCCGTAAGGGATAAAAACGTGATTTATGTATGTAACATTATTTTCTTTTGTCTGTATATATGCAGTGGCGTAACTATAACGTCTGGGGCCCGCGGCAAATTCGTCAGATGGGGCTCCTTCCTCAATATAAAGAAGTGCATCAGCGTCCCTTCTGTGCTCTAAACCAAGCCAGTTCTACCCCGTAGAGCTAGGGGCCCCTGGCATTTTGCCACCCCTGCCACCCTATAGTTACGCCACTGTATGTATGTACAACGGTTCGGGAGTACATCGGATACTTACCGACTTAATTTTTCAGTTGGACCCTCGCCTAGCCAAGCACATAGTGGCCTCGGCCATAGACCTCGGCTTCCGCGCCATAGACACGGCTTTCATCTATGGAACCGAGAAGGAGGTCGGAGAAGGCATACGCGCCAAAATCCAAGATGGCACCGTTAAACGGTGAGTTTATTCGTTTATTGTTTACTAGCGACCCGCCCCGGCTTTGCACGGTATATTATGCATGTATTATACATTATAAACCCTCCTCTTGAATCACTCTATCTATTAAAGAAAACCGCATCAAAATCCGTTGCGTAGTTTTAAAGATTTAAGCCTACATACGGATATAGGGACAGAAAAAGCGACTTTGTTTTATACTATGTAGTGATTTGTAACGACATATAATGATCTTCATTAATTTGATAGTACCCATCATTTGAAACACTGCGCCTTCTCTCGTCCCTGGCGAGCAGATGTTCCACGGTAGTTTGTAATCGTGTACAAAAATAAATAGGTATAAGAGATTATAATTAAACACACGGATAACTCGCGTATAAAAGTCGAGTGATGCTCGACATGTTTCTGACTAGTTCGTAATCCTTCCTGTTGGAGCGCTCGCCCCGGCCGCAGCGAAACGAACGTTTTATACAAACACGATAAACTAATATATGTCAGATATATACTACGTATAAATGAACACATCCGCGGAACTTTTAAGGTTGCTTGTATCGCCGACAAGATGAGGGAGGCCCGTCTGCGTTGGTACGGACACGTCATGAGACGCGAGGATGACCACATGACGAAGCGAGTACTCGCCATGGAGGAGGGAAAGCGAGGCCGAGGACGACCACCAATGACCTGGACACAAACCATAAAGAACGACCTAAAGATAACCAATACGGCATCGGAGACAACCCACGATCGTTTGATGTGGCGCAGAAATACTAGGAGGGCTGACCCCAAATAAAAATGGGATAAAAGCCAGGACCAAGAAGAAGAAGAAGATATACGTGAAACTTGGTTAAGTGGGACCTGGATAAGTGAGAAACCTCCATAGCTGGAACTCATGCTGTGGTCCCGACACCTTAGCACTGGATTACCTCTGTTAGTGGGACAAAACAAACCTCTATATCTGGGATTCTTGTTTCGATTTTATCGTCATAGTTACCTCTATAACTGAGACATCCAGTGTATTTTACCTCTTTTACTGAGATTATATTTTAAGGAACAATTTTTCTAAATTGTTTCCTTTGAATTTCACTGGCAATAACCTCTGTAACTGAGACAAAATTTTATCACCTCTGTAACTGGCACTACATATTTTAATTTTCGTTTTATTTACTAAATTTAGCTAATTTTGTGCCTCAATGACCTCAGGTTTTGTTTTGTTTTGTTGTAATCGGCGTCTTTTTGAAAAATGACGAAATTAAGGCCGTAATTATCTTTACGTGCGGTTTTGTACTATTTATATTAAAAAAAACTTCTTGATTATTTTTATGAACTACCTGTTTTATTTACTCATGTAGGTATGTATATGTTTTTACTACACATTATTTTATTTCATTGTCGCACCTCTATGACTATAGTAACCTCTATTTTCACCTCTATTAATGAGAGCCTCTGTAAATGAGACAGATATTAATTTATACCTGGCTATCTGAGACACTGGGTATGTGGAATACCTCTTTAAGTGAGACTATTTCGCAGGTCCCTTGAAGTCCCAATTATCCAGGTTTCACTATACTACGTATAAAATACATAAATAAAGAAAAGATTCGTCAAGCCAATACTCCTTCATGTTTTTTATGTATGTATATACGTTTCAGTGAGGAGCTGTTCATCATGTCCAAGCTGTGGAGCACGTTCCACAAGCCGGAGCTGGTGGAGCCGGCCTGCCGCGCGTCACTCGCTACGCTCGGCCTGGACTACTTCGATCTTTTCATGATACACAACCCCATGTCGTTCAAAGTAAGCCTAAAACCCATAATTATTCCAAAAAGTTACCAAATCTATATACTTATTTTCCATGCTGGTCTGCGGGAGTAAAGAAAAAACATAGAATTTACCAGTTGCTTCTCTTCCCGTACATGCATACATACATAAATCACGTCTTTATCCCTTACGGGGTAGACAGAGCCTAAGGTGACAAGACCTAAAGACCACGTTTAGCATGATTGTGGGCGTATGGATGGAAAGGGGAATGGAAACAGTGATGGCTTGCTAGCCACATCGCCTATAACATGATCCCTAAGATTTTCCCCCAATCCCTCGATGCGCTTATACCATCTGCGCGGGAAGGGAAGCAACTGGTACATTCTATGTTTTTTCTTTGCTCCCAGACCAGCATGGAAGAACTTCTCTTCCCGTGCAGATGGTAAAAGCCCATCGAGGGAATGGACGAGTCTTAGGAATCATGTTATAGGCGATGCTAGCAACTCATCACTATTTTGATTTCCCTTTCCACCTATACGCCCTCAGTGTCTTGCCAAACGTGGCCTGTAGGTCTTGTTACCTTAGGCTCTGTCTAGCCCGTCCCACGAGTCTTGGGGGGACCAAGTACTCCCCCCCCCCCCTCTTGGCGCAGGAGCCCCGGCACATAGGCTGGGGCGGCCGGTGGGCACACGCGGCGACACCCTCATGCTCCCGCGGCGCCCCCCAATGGCAGAGAGGGAATACCGGTGGGTTTTAGTGGGTAATGCGTCCCCCGCCTCCTTCCACTCGTGAGGGGGGCCGGGGAGGAGAGTCCCACATAACTTCCGCGCAGTCCCCACGGCGCGGTCGTATGCGTAAAGCATTTTCCCAAAAAAAAGCTCTGTCTACCCTGTAAGGGATAAAGACGTGATTTGTGTGTATCGAGCCAATACGCCTTCAAGCCGGAAACTTCTAAGATCATTCTTGCAGTTTTAAGAATGTTCTGCTACTTGTACATTTGCTAGGCGTGGGAGCAACACTTCAATGAAGTATGGTGGGCAGCCAGCGTGTTAATCAATTGTTTTCCCCCCAACAGGAGGGCAACGATCCTCTCCCGAAGATCGCCAACATCCTCCAGTTCTCGTCGCACGAGTATTTGGACGCCTGGTACGCCATGGAGGAGCTGGTGGCCAAGGGCCTGGTGAGGAGCATCGGAGTCAGCAACTTCAACTCGGAGCAGGTCGCCAGGGTCGTGGAGAAGGGGAGGATGAAGCCCGCAGTCAACCAGGTCTGTTGAGGCTCGATCTAGGCCTTTAGGGTAGGCACCAGTGGCGTAGCTAGGTAACCAGGGGACCTGGTGCAAATAAAAAAATGGGGCCTCACTACTATCTAAACTGGTTAGGTTTATTATTACACATAAACGGATAACTCACGTATAAAAAGTCGAGTGATGCTCGACATGTCCGCGGAAAGTACGTGAAGCCATTGAAATAAGTCGGTATCCCAATTTCAACCGGGATAGTGGATGGTCGGTGCCCCCGAGTTGGAAAACTGTTTTAAATATTGACCAAAAGGTGAGTGTGAGCGAACCTTTACGGAGTGACGTGATCAGTGTTGTGTGCTGCCCTACATTTGACAGTAATAAAAATGACGATGAAAACGAGGGTAGTTGTGCGCCGCTGTCAGTTGCGTCGAGCAGCCGCGCGAACAGAGCGCTGGCGCGCAGTGTTCGTTTCGCTGCCGCCGGGGCGAGCGCTCCAGGAAGAAGGACTACGGAATAGTCCGAAACATGTCGAGCATCACTCGACTTTTTATACGTGAGTTATCCGTTTATGTGTAATAATGATTAAGTCTCACGGTAGTTTCATGTTGAAAGTGGTTAGGTTTACCAAGTAAAAATATAAAATATTACTTCTGGTAAGGATTCGAGGGCCCCTGAGCTTGAGGGCCCCGGGGCACTGCACCGCCTAGCCCTCAGGTAGCTACGCCACTGGTAGGCACATGACATAGATTAGACGGTCATGGTGGAATAAACATGTTGCGAAATCAAGACCAAATAGTAGACACTTTGGAAAAAGGTCAGGTCAGGAGTACCCGAAACCGACGAGCATGTATGAAGAGATTGATGACTGTGGATGAAGCGAAAGATGTCAGGATCGTAGCAAGTCGAACAAAGTAGTCTCTGCCTACCCCTGTGGGAAAGAGGCGTGACGATATGTATGTGTGTCAAATCTGGGGGCTCGGGAGTGCTCCCGCCAAGACAGAAAAAAAAGAAGGCGGGGCACTAGGTCTACCTTTTTTCGAACCGTTACTAGTATTTTCAAAACCTCATAATAACATCTTCCTTGCTTATTGCTTCTCTTCCCGCGCAGATGGTAAAAACCCATCGAGGGAATGGGCGAGGAATCACGTCATAGGCCAAGCGGTTAGCAATTAACCGATCACTATTTTGATTCCCCTTTCCATCTAGGTACCCCTATCATGCTAAAAATGGCCTTAAGGTCTTGTTACGCCGCTGTCTACCCCGTAAGGGATAAAGACATGATTTATGTATGTAACTATAGTCTTTCCAATCATTTATTTTCTCGATGACAGATGTAGTTTGATAGTTATAGTGTTGTGACCTAATAAGTGATCAGTAGATACGATATCGATCCAATTTCATTATAATATACGAGTAGTTGAGAAGTATTCAGCTATGGAGCCAATAAAACAACCGACTTGAATGCTAATTTAATACTGTGCAAAATCGCCGAATGACAGTTTGTTTGTACCTATAAAACTAAAAACTACTGGACAAACAAAAAATATTTCACCATTAAAATGCTACATTATTCCTGAGTAACATAGGCTATTTTTTATCCCGGTAAAAAATTACAACGTGTACAAAGTCGCAGGAACACATCTAGTTCAATATATACAATACCGATACAATATCGATATTTCAATCATAACATCACTATTTGCATTCCCATAGAATGTAACTTTATTAAAACGTTTATTGTTTATCGTACTTTAAAAAGATATTACTGCATATCTGGACTCAATTTGTCTTAGATGCATATTATATGGGATCAAGGAACAAAATTAGGCAGTCGTCATATTTTTTATACCCCGCATTTAAAAGTTATTTTTTGCGTAAAAAGCGCAGTTACATTCTACGGGAGCTGTCATCGAGAAAATAAATGATTGGAAAGACTATAAGTAATATGCTTTATTGTACAAATATAAAGAAGCAGACAAATCACAAAAATGACCTTAATTATATGCACAAAGGCGAACTTATCCCTATAAGGGATCTCTACCAGTTAACCTTTGAGTAAATGAGAGGAGCATTAAGCGAGAGACCGACGAAGAGTGAGTTTGAAATATCCGTATAGTGAAAGCCACAATAGAGCACAATCCTACTAATATTATAAATGTGAAAGTTTGTGAGTATGTTTGGATGTTTGTTACTCTTTCACGCCAGAACGGCTGGACAGATCTGGATGAAATTTGGAACATAGATAGATTATAGTCTGGAATAACACATAGCCTTTTTTTTATAGGAATAGGAAGGCAAACGAGCAAGTGGGTCACCTGATGGTAAGTGATCACCACTGCCCATAGACACCCGCAACCCCGGAGGGATTGCAGATGCGTTGCCAACCTAGAGGACTAAGATGAAATGCCTCTTGTGCCCGTAATTTCCCCGGCTGTCTTACTCTCCACACCGGAACACAGCAGTGCAAGCACTGCTACTTAGCGGCAGGATTAGCGAGTAAGTTGGTGGTAGCGATCCGGACGGACCTTGCACAAGGCCCTACCACCCGCAAAAGGCTACTTTTTATCCCGGAAAACTGCGTAATTCCTGCGGGATAGCGATAAACGAATTCTATGCAGACGAAGTTGCGGGCAACAGCTAGTAGAGTATATGTGTATGTGTGTAAGTTTATGAAAATGACGTGATCCTTGTTTGGCAGGTGGAGTGCCACCCGTATCTGTCGCAGCAGCGTCTCTCCGACTTCTGCGAGGCGCGGGACGTGAAGCTCAGCTGCTTCGGGACGCTGGGCTCGCCGGGCACGCCGCCCGAGCTGAAGGCCTCCCGCGACGCCGCCATCGAGGACCCGCTCGTCCAGGTCATGGCCGCCGGCCTGGCCGTCAGCCCCGCGCAGCTCCTCATCAGGTCAGTAGGAAGCTGTGCCCGTAGATTCCAAAAAGTTATGCGCTTAGAGTTACGAAAGTCAGTTTGAAAGAAAGAAAGAAGACATTTATTCCTTTTTGCAAGACACACAAATATAAAAGGATATACACAATTTTATAGCAAAAAAAAAACAAGAAAAAAAACAGACATTAAAAATAGATGCTCAGCGTTGTGTCTTCGCAAAAGTGAAACGGTCGCTGGCTCAGCATTACGCTGAGGTGTTAGACACTGATTTTCAACCAGAACCGTCTGTGACTCACGAAACGATACACAGATAAAATATAATACATAATCCATAAACTTTTAGGTAAACAAAGTAATAAATAGATAGAACCCGACCTATGTGTAACTAAAAAAAAAAGAAAAAAACATAAATTAATTAAATAGTTTACATGAAACAAAAAAAAAAATGAGGGAAAACTAAATTGTTCAAAAACAACAGGCTGGCATATCAATGTGCAAAGTGCTGGAGGACTATTGTAAGGATTTTTGGAGCGTCAATAAGTGATCCTTCAGCTTGCGCTTGAAGGTGTTTGCGTGCGATAGTCCACTGTCTAGACACGCGGGAGCTGTCAGCCCAGTTTTTTTTTATAAGAGGGGGCAAACGAGCAGACGGGTCACCTGATGGAAAGTAATCACCATCGCCCAGGGACACCTGCAAGACTTGGGGTATCACAGGTGCGTTGCTGGCCCTTTCAAGAACTGGAAACGCTTTTTAAAGATCCCTAAATTGTACCGAAGTGAAGTTGGTTCCAGATCTTTGTCGTACGAGGAAAGAAATTGCGTTTAAAACGCACGCTACTTGACTGCCAACCATCAAGATCAAAGTAAAAGGAACTGGCGACGCTACCGTCTCTATATTTACACGAACCATTTCGAGTTTAACTTTCACGACTGGAAACCTATTTAACCTACAAACATGAAATTTGTTGCATTTATTCAGGCACTTAGCTTGGTTAAAATGCAAAATTTTATACTTGGCCGGTTTTTTATCTGAAAGCGATTTTCCTAACGGTAGTTCTCAAAATTGAAAATATTTTATTTATTTATTCATTGTCAAGTCATGTACATACATATGATCATATGAAGACGGTAACATTGTTCGAAGTCAGTCCATGACGCCCTGCAAGGACACACAATAGTAGTTAATATCTAAATCTAGGATTGTAATATAATGACAAAAACATGCCATGAAATTAATTAAGCACATTAAACATTGATATTAATAAATTCATTAATGTTATTCTATTCTAGTTAATTATTTGTTAATAAGTCAAAGTAGTGTTAAAGTAGTGTTATTTCAGTAAAATAGTGTGTCAATTAAATCTAAGAATCATTACAATAGATCATAATGTCATATAAATTCAAGGAATATCAAATGTAAATGTGTAGATAATTAAAGCGTATTCTTGTAGGAAACTCAGAAGAGACAGTTACTATTGTCATAAAATGAAACTTTTTTGTTTCAGATACCAAATCGAGTGTGGGCACAGCGTGGTGGTGAAGGCGTCGTCGGCCGCCCACCAGTGGGACGTGCTGCGCGCGCTGGCCGTCTCCCTTGCGCCCGCGCAGGTCGCCGCGCTGCAGGCCCTCAACCGGAACAAGCGCGCGTTCACCTTCAAGGGGTGAGGTTTACAACCAATCCTTACATACATACATACATAAATATGTCAGGATCGTAGCAAGTGGAATAAAGTAGTCTCTGCCTACCCCTGTGGGAAAGAGGCGTGACTGCATGTATGTATGTATGTATAAATCACGTCTTTGAGCGTTTTCCAAAAAAGACCACATGACCATTTTTTCCAGAATTTAAATATTTTGGATTTTTCTTACTCGATGAAATGAAAATGATTTTTTTTTATGTTAAGAGAGGCCAGACGAACTAGTGGGTCACCAGATGGTAAATGATCACCACTGTCCATAGACACCCGCAGCGCTTTACGCGATGCAAGTGCGTTGTCGGCCCTGCAGAAAATTGTACACTCGCCTCTTAAAGGCACCCAGGTCGTAACTCGATGGGAAGACCCCAGCGGGAAGCTCGTTCCAGATTTTGCAAGTTCGTGGCAAAAAAGACCGATTAAACCGCACCGTCGAAGACTGCCATTCATCAACATGATGCCGATGGAATGAGCGCTTACGGCGGGTAGATTTGTATGTCTTTTTGATACTACCAGCGCATTCGGAAAGACCATCATTGCCAAGAATGCGCCGCAAGAAACTCAGAATCGTTTACTCTATCAATTCTCACACGAGAAAAAGTGTGTCCGTCAATCTATCCTAATATTTACTATCAAATGAATCAAGAAATTTTATTTCTTGATTTTTATGTTTTTCTTTTTCGGTTTTACCGTTAGAAATTAAATTTCTAAATGTCAGTGAAAATTAGAACACATAGAAAAATCCGAAAAGTAAAGCTATGGCCGGGAATCGAACCCGGATCCTCGTCATTCCGTGACGCGTGCTATACCCCTACCCCACCCATAGCAGGTAACTTACTTACTTTTCGGATTTTTCTATGTGTTCTAATTTTCACTGACATTTAGAAATTTATCCTAATATTTCTTTTATTTCCAGGATGGGAGACACCCACAGGAACTACCCTTTCAAAATACCTTTTTAAAGGTCTGCTAATTACAGACTTCCCATTTAACCTAACAAAAATTCCTTTTCTTTTACCATATGAATGTTAGAAACATTAAAAATAGATGCAAGATGTACAAACAGTGGCGAAACTATAGGGTGGCAGGGGTGGCAAAATGCCAGGGGCCCCTAGCTCTACGGGGCCCCGAACTGGCTTGCTTTAGAGCACAGAAGGGACGCTGATGCACTTCTTTATATTGAGGAAGGAGCCATCTGACGAATTTGCCGCGGGCCCCAGACGTTATAGTTACGCCACTGTGTACAAAAACAATTTTGTTTACATATATGTATTTAAGAGTATATACAAATTACAATGTTTGTATTCTTAATTTGTATACTCAGAGGCGTGCACGGAGATTTGCAGAAATAATGCTGCTTGTTTATTTTGTTGTCTAGTTGGTAAATGAGCGTTTTTCGAAAAAAAGTTATATTAAACATTTTTTCCAGAATTTAAGTATTTTGGGTTTTTCTTACTCAGAACCGTTTACCAGAAACGTCCATGTGTTTGTCCTTATGAAGAGCACGCGACTGTATACTTGTGTATTTGCTTGATTCTATAATTCATATGATACCAACTAAAAGTACCAATGGTAAGGCGAAAGGTATTTTTGATGGCGGACCAATTTTTTTCTGAAAACACCGTTTCCCGGGAAGTTGTATTTGCATTTTTAATGAATGAATTTTGACTTTTTCATTTTGACATTTATTGTGTAACTATTTTTTTGTGTGTGTATTTTTTTGATACAATTGTATTTCTTATTTTTCTTGTGACATTGATAAAAATGTTTTTTGTGACTTATTTGAACGTGTATTCCTTTTTTCATGATTGATTTTGAATATTGTGTACTTGTGTGATTAATTTGAATAAAATACATTTTGACATAACACGATCTCTTTAATTATTTCATAAAAAAATGAACATTCAAAAACTTAATATAATACTACCTTACATTTAATTATCCATTTAAATATTTACTATGAAATGAATACAATAAAAACATCAAATTAACCTTCTCGTTGCCACGTCAAATACAAAACAAATGACGCTTGGCGACAAAAATTCGCATAGTAACAAGGTCACGTGACAGCTAGTAGCAGATAGAAAAATTCGAAGGCACACCCACCTGCCATGTGTAGGGGTATAGCACGCGTCACGGCGACGAGGATCCGGCTTTGATTCCCGGCCATAGCTTTACTTTTCGGATTTTTCTGTAATTTTCGGTGTCATGTAGAAATTCAAATATAAAAGACGTCACCCATACGCCAGACTACTTTATTGCAATGCCTTAAATTGGACATAAACCCAATTGGGAATGGATGATTATTTTAAAAGTGCTTGGTGATTTTTCTATTGATAGGAATAACCATTCTTAGCTACGGAAAAAAGTTTCAGATTTTTCCGAGCCATATATTTTATAAAAATAAAAACATTTTACTCAGTCACTCGGCGGGGTCTATTCGGCAGTAAGCAGGGGTACCTCTCATTTGTTCTATGGAACTGACGTCATAGAACTGTTAACATTTTTCTTTCCCAGCAGTTCCATGGTAGAACTATTGAAACAAAAAATGTGATATTTGTTCTAGCTATATTTGCGCTAGCTAAGCCGCCCGTAGCGCCAGTAGTCTCTCGCCCGCCATTGTTAACTAACTCAAACTCATAAATTCATCTCATATATTGTGATATAATTTTCAGCCCAATTATTGTATTTTCTCTCGTGTACATTGCATAAAGTGTGTCTTGTGAATATTACAACAGTTCAGTACATTCGGCGTATTACTACAGCTCAGCCCCCATCAGCATCCCCACAAGGTGCTTTTAGTTCTATAGAACAAATATCACATTTTTTGTTTCAATAGTTCTACCATGGAATTGCTGGGAAAGAAAAATGTTAACAGTTCTATGACGTCAGTTCCATAGAACAAATGGGAGGTACCCGTAAGCAGTACGCCAATGACATATCAAATTAAAAAAAAAATGCTGCTTAAATCTGTGGTACACAATGACATTTTGTCACTGACATTGATTAATAGCACCGCACTCGGAAGCTAAAACAAGCAAAAACAACGGCTAAGTGGCGCCGTCTGTAGATTGTTGTTGGTACTAAACCACATATTTGGGATTTCATTAAAATTACCATAAATTTCTCATAATGGGGGCTAACGCGTGTGAATTTGCCACTAGAGGCGCTAGTGTCGCGTGAGGTCCAATAACATTTACTTTTCACTGGTTTTGGCGGGCTTCGTGACATAAATTATAATTTCTTTCATTTACGTGTTGAAAAGTGATCTCCTTCGTGAAATTAACGCAAGTATGGATTACTTGGCGATGACTGTGAACGCTTTGAAAGCGGAATTAAGAAAAAGAGGCGCAAATAAGTGGCCTCAAATTTAAAATCAAAGATTTACAATTATAATTAATAAACTTAATGAGATTCAAGATTTAAAACTTTGTTTCGGCGCCGAACCTATATGAAGTCGCCTTTTACAGCTATACCTCTGGACCTTAGTCAACAGTGGCGCCAACTGGTGAGCAAGAAAACGATAGTCCCCATTACTTTCAGTAGTGTTTTTGATTCGGAGTAGAAATAACCCAATAATTCCAAAATCTGAGAAAAAAATACATATTATGGTCATTTTTATTGAAATTCCCCATGTTTGGTTAGTAACACGAACAATCTACAGACGGCGCCACTTAGCCGTTGCTTCTTTTAGCTACAAATGCCATCGTGTACCACAGATTCAAGCAGCATTTTTTTTTTAATTTGATATGTCATTGGCGTACTGCTTACTGCCGTATAGACCCCGCCGAGTGACTGAGTAAAACGTTTTTATTTTTATAAAATATATGGCTCGACGGAAAAATCTGAAATTTTTTTCCGTAGCTAAGGATGGTTATTCCTATCAATAGAAAAATCACCAAGCTCTTTCAAAATAATCATCCATTCCCAATTGAACGAAGGTTGCTTTTGCATTGAAGTAATAGATGTAAATATGTCGTTCGCGTCGAAAAGGTTCAAACGGAATTAATACATTTGAATCCATTTTCTTCCTTAATCTATGAACTCATAAAATAACCTACTCGAATGATGAATATTAAATTAGCCATGATTAAAATTATAGTCTAGTCATTTAAATTAATCCAAAGAACCTTATGTTATTTGCTTGAAAATCCGCGAGACGACGGCTTGAAAATGGAAGGCAGTTTTCCTGAAAAAAAAAAATTACTTAAAACACTTTGTAACAACACATTTGATAAAAAAAAAGTTTCGATCCTCGACTTTTTTTCTCAAATAATGCATTGTAAAACATAAATCACGTCTTTATCCCTTACGGGGTAGACAAAGCCTAAGGCAACAAGACCTAGCACGTTTAGCACGATTCTTGACTTATAGGTCGAAAGGGGAATCAAAATAGTGATGGGTTGCCGCATCGCCTATAACATGATTTCTTAGATTTTCGCCCACTCTCTCGATGGGCTTTTACCATCTGCGCGGGAAGATAAGCAACTGGTACATTCTATGTTGTTTCTTTATTCCCAGACCTGCATGGAACTTTCCACACTTGATTGTAAATAAGTACTATTTATTTTTAGCTAAGAACTACCTTTTTAAATATACATACCTAGATAGATACAGTTTGACAGCAAAAATAATGCTCCACGATGTACCTGCGCAGTAGACCAATTTTAGTAGCGCGGGAAACTCTGGCGCTGTTATTGGTCGATCGATTTCGTACCAACAATGGCAAAATCGTGTAAGCGGGACAGAGCTAAGAATGCAAAGCAAGCAATACTCTGCCAGTTGCGCTTGCAAATAAAGTTCAATATTGGGACCGTGCGCGACGACAGCGCCACGTGATAGGCGGCCATTATGGATAATATTGTCACCGCTGTCAAACAAGAAGTAAGTAAATATTGTGAAAAATATTACTGAAATCTTGTGTTATTTTACTATATTACACAATTTTGGACAATGGTAGTCAGTAACATTATTGCCAATAATATTGAAAATGTTGTTTTCAGTGAAATTTTAGAGGTTAGGTAACTTACTTTTTTTTTTCTTACGGCAAATATCCACTTATTTCTTTGGTCTCGTTTCCACCATGGTCTTGGAAATTGGTAAAATTTACAGTCGCTATTCTTCTTGGTGTTATTACAATTCACAACAACACATCTTACCAGGACCATATTTTTATCTCAAAAACGATTAGAAAATGTTTACTGCAATATGGATTTGACAGCTCAAGTCAGCGACAAAAATGAAAATTTTTGCCGTAGCGAGCGCTGTGATAGTTTAGGCTACCCCCTCCACCCGCTTTGCACTCTGCCAATAGATTATTTACACGTTCGGCTACCATCGGAAACTGGTCTGCGCTTCTCTGCGCAAACGAATATTACCGATGCGCATTATATTTGTTGTCAAACTGTACATACATACATCCTACTAATATTATAAACGCGAAAGTTTGTAAGTATGGATGTTTGGGTGTCTGTTACTGTTTCACGCCAGAACGGCTGGACAGATCTAGATGAAATTTGGAACATAGACAGATTATCCCAGAAAATGGCGTAATTCCTGCGGGATAGCGATAAACGAATTCTATGTAGACGAAGTCGCGGGCAACAGCTAGTACATGCATATATCACGTCTTTATCTCTTACGGGGTAGATATAGCCTAAGGTAACAGGATTAAGGCCACGTTTAGCATGATTAAGGGATTTAAAAAAATCAATTTCTTCTCACTTGGACTCATACGCGTGGGAGCATTTTTCGCAATTTTCTTGAACACCGGCAAACTCTTCAGGGGTATTTTGGTTTTTTCCGCGTTTTTACCAAATTTCCCTTCTAATTTCCCCAATTTATTATTCAAAGCGCCAATTTTCAATTTGTTTTTCATCATCGGTATCTTGGTCATCAGTTTTTCGGCAACTTTCGCTTGATTCCCTGTTATTTTGTGTATTGGTTTTTCCGTCTGAATCTTAGTCTTTGCTACATTAGATTTGGTTATTTCAGGTACAGCTTTAGCATTCGTATTTTTAAATTGATCATCTTTGTTCTGTTTATGATTTTTTACGTTATTTATTGGAAATTTTGCAGCTATTTTATTATTTACAGCTGTCGCATGACGATTTGAAGTTGTACCTTCATTTTTATTATTTTCTTTAGCTTCGCCTACTTTAGTAACAATACCTTTCGATTTTTCTCCAACAGCGATTTCACTTTTCCTATTCATATCATTTTTAATGTTTTTATTAGCCTCTGAAATTGGTTTAGTGATTTTCTGACTCTTTTCTGCCTCTTTATGCGACGACTCTTTATTTTTAATCATCTTTTTCACATTATTCGTTGTCTTCGTGTCGTGATCAGTTTTTTTTTCAGTTTTTTTTGTATTTGTAACTTTGTTCTTACCTGCATCAGGTTGCAGAAACTCTTTATTTGTATCATTACTTTTACTAACTACTTTATGAGCGCTATGTTTACTCTTAACACTTTTCTCAGCAATTTCATGAAGTACATTCTGATTTCTAACAATATCTTTGTCTTTAGTTGGGGCCTTTGAAATCTTCTCTTTGTTATTGTCTTTTTGCACCTTCTTTTCATTACCAACTTTGTTTTTTTCAACAACTTCAACAGTTTTGCCTTTTTCATCTTTATTCGAAACTTTTTCGACTGCGTTTTTATTTCTTGTGCTGGCATTGCTAATTGTATCCTTTGAGTTTTTTGAAGCTTTGTTTTTGTTATCATTTACTTTCTTATTTAAATCCTTAGATATACCATCTCCAACACTTTCTTTTTCACTGGCATTTTTGGAGCTAACACTTTTACCATCTTCCGCCTTCTTGCTGTTTTTAGAACTGGCCACACTGCCTTCTGTACCTTGTTCTTTGGCACTAGCAACATTTCTACCATCGTTTGCAGTAGTTTTTCTCATAGAATCTTTGGAATTGGCAACACTACCAGCATCAAGTGCTTCTTTAGCCTTATTCTTAGAAGCAGCAACATCTCCATCGACTTGTTTAGATTTGACATTATTTTTATCACCACCAACTTTCTTCGCGGCGTTTTTAGTAATAACTCCCGTACGTTTATTTAAATTAGCAACTTTACCAGCGTCTGCATTCTTAGTTTTTGTATCGTTTTTTGGATTAACATCTGCATTTTTACCGTCCACAGTTTTCGAGCCAGATTTCTTTTGAGAATTGCCTTTTGGCTCAGTCGCTTCCCTATTGTCATTCTCAGTAATCTGTCCACTAGATTTAGCTCCATTTCTCTCATCGATCTTCATTTTCTTAACATTACTTCTTGCATCATTCTCAATAGCTCTTTTACCTGCTTTACGATTTTCAACCGCTTTATTGTCAATGGGGTAAGTTTTCGTCACATCACTTGATACTCGTTCATTAGTTATAGACATTGCCACATCATCAACTAAATCTTTAGCTTTATTATTGACATTAGCTGCTTTCTTAGCTTTCTTGGGTATAGATTTTGGTGGTGCCATTGTCGTTTTGCGATTCTGTGCTTTATTCTCTTTGCCTTTAGGCAGTTTATGGGGTGACAGCTCGACGTTCTGTTCACAATTCGAGGGCACTTCCGGTTCTTGGTCAATTGTAGTGCGACGTTCGTGCAAACGGCCTGAAAAAAAGAATTATTTTTTCGTCAAACATTGCTAATAAACAAGAGATGGTCAAAATTTTGAAGCATTTGGTTTAAATTGGGATTCAAAACCAAAAACGGCCAAGTGCGAGTCGGACTAGCGTACAGAGGGTTCCTAACCAATTCGGCAACAGCGGTGCTTCTAACGTAGGCAGTGTAAATGGCGTGGTTTTACAACTATACATACACATACACATACACAAATCACGTCTTTATCCCTTACGGGGTAGACAGAGCCCAAAGTAATAGCCAAAGTAATAGTAATAGTCAAGTGTAATAATATGTATCTAGACAAAGTTTCAAAAATAAGTACCATACGCTCTTACGCCAGCGTAATAAGGTTGTGGGACATATTTTTGAGAAGTTCCTATCGATACTTATTTTTGCACTTGACCGTACCTACAGGCCACATCTAGCAAGATTGTGGGCGTAGAGGTGGAAAGTGGAATCAAAACAGTGATGGGTTGCTAGCCGCATCGCCTATAACATGATACCTATGATTTTCGCCCATTCCTTCAATGGGTTTTTACCATTTGCACGGGAAGACCAGACCAGCATGGAAGAATGAATCATTGGGTACAATCATGGGACAACAATGAAGCATCGATCGAATACATACATACATACATACACACCGTCACGCCTCTTTCCCATAGGAGTAGGCAGAGACTACTTTATTCCAATTGCTACGATCCTGACATATTTCTTTCGCGTCATCCACAGTCATCAATCTCTTCATACATGCTCGTCGGTTTCGGGTACTCCTGACCTGACCTTTATCCAAAACGTCTCCTATTTGGTCTCGGAACGTCCGTCTAAGCCTTCCCCTCCCAACGTAACCATTCACACTGCCCATATAGATCTGTTTAGTTAGTCTACTTTCATCCATCCGCTCTACATGCCCAAACCAATTAAGCATACTTTTTTCTATCCTAGTCACTATATCCTCTTTCACACCAGCACGTTCCCTTATCACACTGTTCCTTATTCTATCTTTAAGTGATATACCTTCCATACTCCTTAACGCTCTCATTTCGCCCTTTTTTTAATGGAGAGGAAATCTTTATGGATGGAGGCAGACTCCTCGTAGATGTATACCCAGACTAAAAACTCTTCGGCGTTGCCTCAATCCGGTGTGATGGGGACAGTAGGATGCCACTAGGGTTTCATGAATATCCGCCCTGTCTCCACTCACCAGCAGTCTCAGGGTCGGACTCCAAAGTGTCCTGGAGGTCCCTGGCCGGCCCCTGGGCCTCCGAGCAGATGTCGAATATCTGGGACAGTATGAGGGTGCGCTCAGAGGTCTCCAGAGACGGATCCTTGAATTGCTTGTAGAGCTTGCTTATCGAGTGTATGTAGTGTTTGGCTGGAATAGAGAACAAGCATTTTTATATGTTGATAATGAAATTTATAATCGACACTGAAAAGTAAATCTATGGCCGGGAATCGAATCCGGACCCTCGTCATTCCGTGACGCGTGCTATACCCCTACACCCATAGCAGATATTTAGGATTATTTTAGGTTTCGATCGGTTCTTTTACTTTTTCTGTGTGTCTACTCTTGCTTAATACTTATGTCCTGTCAATCGTTCAAGGGTAAACTGGAAGAGATCCCTTTTAGGGATAAGTTCGCCTTTGTGCATTTGTGTCGTCCTGTATTCATCTTTTTCTTGTGATTTATGTACAATAAAGAGTTATACATACATACACCCATAGCAGGTGGGTGAGCCTTCGAATTTTTCTATCTGTTACTAGCTGTCACGTGACCTTGTTACTACGCGATTTTTTGTCGCCAAGCGTCATCTGTTGGAATGATGTGCCTGTACGACACAATTACAAACTCAATTTTTATAATGTCTTTCTAAATAGTAAAGTCCTTCTACAAGTTGGAACGCATAAAAAATTTAAAAGAATATATTCTCAAGCTAGCTTCTGCCCGCGACTTCGTCTGCGTATTATACATATAAACCTTCCTCTCGAATCACTCTATCTATAAAAAAAAACCGCATCAAAATCCGTTACGTAGTTTTAAAGATCTAAACATACATAGGGACGGACAGACAGACAGCGAAAAGCTACAATATTATAGTACACACTACAATATTATAATAATATACTACAATAATATTACAAGAAGGAATGGAAAACAGTAACAAAAAAGAAAATTCTGTTAAAATAAAAATAGCTAATTTAATAGATAATTTGGTTGTCTGGAAGAGATCGCTATTAAGCGATAAGACCGCCTATTGTCTACTTTGTTTTTTGTTTCTGTATTGTTTTGTACTGATTTGTGGTGTTCAATAAAGAGTATTTGTATTGTATTGTATAGCTAGGTAAAAAAAAAGTGAATGTGATCGTACTTGTTATGATGTGCAAAATGTGTGTGTGTCTCTAGGTGTCTGTGTGTCGGTCTATCCGTCCGCTCGCCGGCCCGCGTGCGTGCGTGTGCGTGTGCGTGCGTGCGTGCGTGCGTGCGCGTATGTGTGCGTAGGCGTGAGTGTACTATATATATTTGGGTGCGCATGAGTGGACGAGTGGGTGTGTCTATGTGTTTTTTTTTTTGGGCAAGTGTGCATGTGTGCGTTGGTGACCGTGTGTGTCAGTGTGTGCATGATAAACGGCTAAACACTCACGCATATACTCGACTTCAAACTTCATGCGGTGACAGAACGGCACCACCGGCGACCACATGTTCTCCAGGGTCCACTCCACCGCCAGCAGCTCGAGGAACTTGACCCGGTAACCGCCCCCCGGCTGGGATAACAACAAACATCATCATCATCATCTACATCTTACGGGGTGGACAGAGCCTAAGGTAACAAAACCTTAAGGCCACGTGTAGCTTGATTAAGGGCGTATGGGTGGAAAGGGGGAATCAAAATAGTGATGGGTTGCTAGCATCGCCTATGACATGATTCCTAAGACTTTCGCCCGTTCCCTAGATGGGATTTTACCATCTGCGCGGGAAGACAAGCAACTGGCACATTCTATGTTTTTTCTTTACTCCCAGACCAGCATGGAAGAAACATCATCATCTTCAATGTTCAATTAGATTAGATTAGATTGTTTATTTATTTAATAAAAATTACATCATAAATTGTACATTGTCAAGTTAGGAGAAATTTAGATTGAAATCGTGAAGAGTAAATAAAATTAAATAGTAAAAATCTATTGAATAATACAAAAATGACAAAATCAAAAACAATTAGGTACAATTAAATTACGCTGGGGATCGGCGCTGCTTATAAACAATAAAACAAAAGGGGTTAATTTAATATTATGTCAAAATAATGCATTTCATTCAAGGCAATTAAATAAATAAATACACACACACACACACATAAATCAAAACCTGAAGGCCACTTTTAGCATGATTGTGGGCGTATAGGTGGAAAGGGGAATCAAAATAGTGATGGCTTGCTAGCCGCATCGCCTACAACAACAATGTACTTATATATTATACTAGCTGTAGCCCGCAACTTCATCTGCATAGGATTCGTTTATCGCTATCCCGCAGGAATTACGCAATTTTCCGGGATAAAAAGTAGCCTATGTGTTATTCCAGACTATAATCTAATCTATGTTCCAAATTCCATGCAGATCTGTCCAACCGTTCTGGCGTGAAAGAGTAACAAACATCCATCCAACCATCTTTAGAGCCCCCCCCCCCCCCCCCCCCCTTATCGCAGAGTTTACGATGAAGACTACAATTATTATGTTCGTGTCACAAATT
This sequence comes from Pandemis corylana, assembly GCA_949127965.1. Lineage (NCBI taxonomy): Eukaryota > Metazoa > Arthropoda > Insecta > Lepidoptera > Tortricidae > Pandemis > Pandemis corylana. Next base: position 2,518,352 of record OX421875.1, on the reverse strand, counting down.
TCCAGAGCCCCCCCCCCCCCCTAACTGTGTGACGTACTTTATGGATGGTCCCTCACAAACATTCGCGTTTATAATATTAGTAGGATTTTATCAAACTCGCTTCGACCATTTTTGCGTTAGCGTTCCGTTACCCAGCGGCGTAACTATAACGTCTGGGGCCCGCGGCAAATTCGTCAGAGCTCCTTCCTCAATTGGGACCGTGCGCGACGACAGCGCCACGTGACAGGCGGCCATTATGGACAATATTGTCACCGCTGTCAAACAAGAAGTAAGTAAATATTGTGAAAAATATTAATGAAATCTTGTGTTAATTTACTATATTACACAATTTTGGACAATGGTAGTCAGTAACATTATTGCCAATAATATTAAAATTGTTGTTTTCAGTGAAATTTTAGAGGTTAGGTAACTTACTTTTTTTTTCTTACGGCAAATATCCACTTATTTCTTTGGTCTCGTTTCCACCATGGTCTTGGAAATTGGTAAAATTTACAGTCGCTATTCTTCTTGGTGTTATTACAATTCACAACAACACATCTTACCAGGACCATATTTTTATCTCAAAAACGATTAGAAAATGTTTACTGCAATATGGATTTGACAGCTCAAGTCAGCGACAAAAATGACAATTTTAGCCGTAGCGAGCGCTGTGATCGTTTAGGCTACCCCCTCCACCCGCTTTGCACTCTGCCAATATAAACAAGTGCATCAGCGTCCCTTCTGTGCTCTAAACCAAGCCAGTTCTACCCCGTAGAGCTAGGGGCCCCTGGCATGTTGCCACCCCTGCCACCCTATAGTTACGCCAGTGCCGTTACCATAGCTTCCATGTTGAGCCTGTCGGCGTACGTCTCGGCCAGCTCCAGCAACGTGGTGCGTCTCGAACGGAACGCGGTCGCGTAACTCTGCAACACCTGCGCACGAGACGGCGAGCACGTCAACAAAGATAAATAAAAAAAGCCGTCTGCAAAAACCATACACCAAACAACCAATTACAGTTAATACATACATACATACATACTGCCTATAATAATATTATTGCTTGACATTATTGATTAATCTAGTTGACATAATTTTTAATTCAATTTGTGGCTGGATATTGAACTTTTTAATTCATTTTTAATTCATATCAATCAGACATTTTCGTTTATTTTTTGATTATTATTTTATTTGATTTGTTCTTGTATCTTATTTATATTGTAAATTGGATTCACTCTAACACTGTAAGTTTAATATAATTTTTAATGTAATATTTCCGTTTTGACAGATAGGTATTAATTTTATGTGTATTAAATTAATGTGTGAGTGTTTTGGTTCTGCACTGTAAAACTTGCATGTGTTTTATACAGGGTTGATAAAAATCATGATTATTATAAAAAAATCATAATAATCCGATTAATTTGATTTAAATCGAATTTATTTGATTAAAATCAGATTTTTTTGATTTTTCATTTTCTTGTCTTTTTTTATTAATTAAATAGCCATTTTTCATCGAAATAAACCCACACAGCATTTTTTTTTCTTCCAGACATCTTTTTGTTGTATTCACTCTTTCACTAGTCAATTACGAATGACCGGGCGAAAAGCGAAATGCGTCTCGTGTTTTAGTTTCGGGGAATCCTGGAACCGTTTTGGTACCATGCGTCACGTACTATAGTTTCGGGGTTTCCCCGAAACTGTTACGCTATGACTCGCTTGCACATGTGTGCGTGCCGTAGTGGTCCGGGGAATTCCCTAAACAATTTTGGGCCGATTTGGTTGTAGTAAAAATTTTATGATTTAAATCATGTCAACCCTGGTTTTATAAATAAATAAATAAATAAATAAATAAATACACAAATCACGTCTTTATCCCTTACGGGGTAGACAGAGCCTGAGGCGACAAGACCTACAGGCCACGTTTAGCAAGAATATGGGCGTGAAGATGGAAAACGGAATCAAAATAGTGATGGGTTGCTAGCCACATCGCCTATAACATGACTCCTATGAGTTTCGCCTATTCTCTCGATATTGCTTTTGGATTCCGAAGGCAAGCTTACGTCTGCCGCCCCCAATGTTGGCTCTGACGCACTCATGTCCTGCTCTGACAGCAGAGCGGTACCGAGGGCATGTCTCGCTTCCGTCCCCACAGGCACACTATGGGAACGTTTCAGGAACTTCGACGTTGATTTAGAGACTGACGTGTGTGCACACCTCGGTGGTATTTTTATGTTTTTGCTTTAATATACATTATTTACTGTTAAATCTGGCTGCTCATTTCCACATAATGACATTTACATCGCAGACTGTTGCTAGCCTGCGCAGTCGCTTGAAGGCGTATTGGCTCGATGGATCCTCTTAAATGAATGTGATGTGTTTTGTAACTTGTGTGTGTATTTATATCACTATATAGTATAAAATAAAGTCGCTTTTTCTGTCCCCGTGTCCGTATGTATGCTTATATCTTCAAAACCAGTCAACGGATTTTGATGCGGTTTTTTTTTAATAGATAGTGATTCAAGAGGAAGGTTTATATGTATAATACATGCATAATATACCGTGCGAAGCCGGGGCGGGTCGCTAGTATTTATATATTATGTAGTATATTTTATTTATTGTGTATTAGTTTATCGTATTTATCTATTATGTGTAGTTTATTATTATATCTTACATTATTTAAAATTTAGACATTTAGGATTATTTTTAAGTTTCGATCGGTTCTTATACTTTTTCTGTGTGTCTACTCTTGCTTAATACTTATGTCCTGTCAATCGTTCAAACGATAACCGGAAGAGATCCCTTTTAGGGATAAGTTCGCCTTTGTGCATGTGTGTTATCCTGTATTCATCTTTTTCTTGTGTTTTATGTACAATAAAGAGTTATACATACATACATGTAATATCATCTGTCTATCTGTGTTGTTGTGACTGCCACTTGCCTGTAGAGCCAAGTTGGGACGGTTCAGTTTGGAAAGCACACTCTGCGCCAACTCCTTCTCGTGGGCTGGCTTGGTCAGGCTCACTTGCAGATTGCGGAAGCGAGACGGCGCGAACTTACGATGCTGTTGGAACAGAGACAACAATACAATACAATACAATACAATACACAAATCACGTCTTTATCCCTTATAGACTACAAGCCCATGGAAAAAAAAACATGTGAAATGAACCAGCGTGAATGAAGCTTAGAAGGCTGTCCTATATCCTATTATTAATATTATAAATGTGAAAGTTTGTGAGTATGTTTGGATGTTTGTTACTCTTTCACGCCAGAACGGCTGGACAGATCTGGATGAAATTTGGAACATAGATAGATTATAGTCTGGAATAACACATAGGCTACTTTGTATTCCGGAAAATTGCGTAATTCCTGTGGGATAGCGATAAACGAATTCTATGCAGACGAAGTTGCGGGCAACAGCTAATCACACAATAACTCTGAGCGCTATGCCGTCATTTCTGAGCGGTACATTTATGGAATTTCTCAGGTACAAGTGAGGAATTACGACTAGTTATTAATTTACGGCGTTTTTATACCTTATAGATGAGTAAAAATAAATGTCGAAAAACCTAGTGCCGGAAGTTAGTGCAATTTTTTTTTTTCAGTGTATGAGAAAAAATCTGTACCGCTCAGAAATGACGGCATAGCGCTCAGAGTTATTTTATGATATAGTAACAGCCTTCTAAGTTTCATTCACGCTGGTTCATTTCACATGTTTTTTTTGTCCATGGGCTGGTAGTCTATTACGGGTAGACAGAGCCTAAGGTGACAAGACCTACAGGCCATGTTTAGCAAGATTGTGGGGCTAGGTTAATGGAATCAAATTAGTAATGGGTTGCTAGCCGCATCGCCTATAACATTAATCCTATGATTTTCGCCCCTCGATGGGCTTTTACCATCTGCCCGGAAGATAAGCAACTGGTACATTCTATGTTTTTTCTTTACTCCCAGACCAGCATGGAACAACAATACAATGTTACAATACAATACAACAATTCTTTATTGAACACCACATAATATACAACTAGGTAAGCAATAGCCGGCCTTATCGCTACAGAGCGATCTCTTCAAGGCAAACTTAAGAACAGAATGAAGTAAAGAATAGAATAAAGATGATAAAGAACAGTGGCGTAACTATAACGTCTGGGGCCCGCGGCAAATTCGTCAGATGGGGCTCCTTCCTCAATACAAAGAAGTGCATCAGCGTCCCTTCTGTGCTCTAAACCAAGCCAGTTCGGGGCCCCGTAGAGCTAGGGGCCCCTGGCATTTTGCCATCCCTGCCACCCTATAATAATAATAATAAAAGCCTTTATTCGCTGACTATTTACATACATGCTATACTTATAAAACTTAAACCTATTAACATCCACTTTTAGTCAGGTTGTCTGTTGACATAGGCCTCCCCCAATTGTTTCCACGTCTCTCTATCCTTGGCAGACCTTCTCCATCCCTTTGGTAAATCATCCTCCCATCTTTTGATTTGACCTCCTCGTTTTCTTTTCCCGTTCCTCGGGGGTTTTGCAGTGGCGTTCCGAGGGTTTTGCAGTGGCGTAATATCCACCCTATAATTACGCCACTGCAAAACCCTCAAGTATGATCATAATGATTGTAACTCACTGGCTTATGAGCATAGAAGGAGATAGCAAAGGAGACCAGGTCGATCTTGCACTCCGCAGCCACCTCCAGCCACATGCCGTCCTCCTCCACGGGCCTCCTGCAAACAACAATACAAATTGAACGCTATTTGTATTGTTATTTTAAACTGTTGACATGCCAAACGGATATATCTTGTACGAATGGAACTACAGCCCAAACCCTCCAATAAATGGAGGAGGCCTATGCCACGAGGCATGCTGAATTACGCGACAATTTCGTACCTTTGTGCATGTATCTCAGTGTTTGTCAATTGTATTTGTCTTCTTTATTTTGCACAATAAAGAGTTTACATACATACATACAATTTATTAAAAAAAAAAGACTACACAATGTCTGTGTGTATTTAATTGTAACTAACCCCTTAGTGTAAGTAGTACTAACAACATATGTGTCACTTAGTTACACGAAATAAATGGATTTTATTTTATTATTTTTTTAATGTCAACATGAAACTACCGTGAGACTTAATCATAATTACACATAAACGGATAACTCACGTATAAAAAGTCAAGTGACGCTCGACATGTTTCGGACTATTTCGTAGTCCTTCCTCTTTCGACTTTTTATACATGTTTTTTTTTATACGCGAGTTATCCGTTGTACTGGAATTGTAGCGAAACGGAATAAAAGGGGCTATATTAGCAATGATAAACGTTACCTTATGTCAGGAGGGGTCGCCATGACATTGACTTCCGACTGCATGATGGTCAGCATGGCCAGTTCCAACGTCATGCTGGCGCAGTTGCTAAGTCGGGCCTCCTCTCGCTTCAGCTCCATTGGGAACGGACCGATGTTAACCGTATAAGGGTTTGAGTCTTCATCGGAGCTGGAATGTTACAGTAAACTACACTATTAATCTTCTTCTATTTTTTTATATGGCCCCATCGATCGATGCGATGATTTCGCAATGTTGTGACAAAAATGTTGGCGGTAGAACACGGTCAAAAGATCCCTCCCCCTGTCGGGCTTTTGGCCAACGGATAATGATATCCCCTCGGAAACCGCCAGGAAGACATTAACTGATGCCCAGGGTGCACCAGACCAAGCACTGTTCTTCCCCTCAGTTGGATCCAAAAACGAACCACAGCTCTTGACCACATGCGAAAGTAACCCGACTCGCACTCCCGCTATCAAGTTATATGTATATATATTGTCGGGAGCCAACCTCTTTCAAAGGCGGCTGGCTGGAAGACGCTCTGACGTGGCGTAGCTGCCATGTGTCAGACGACTCCTGCTAGCTCACGGCTCTGCATATAATCCGTTATTTGTTCCATTTTCTGTTAAATTGTACTAATACCACTCATAAATTGTACTTGTATGTGTTGAATGATCTCAAGCCTTTCATTAGGAACCAGAGGTTCCTTATTATATACATACATGAATCAAGTCTTTATACCTTACAGGGTATACAGAACCCAAAATAACAAGACCTAAAGGCCACGTTTGGCATGATAGTGGACGTAAAGGTGAAAAGGGGAATCAAAATAGTAATGGGTTGCTAGCCACATCACCTATAAAATGATTTTTACGATTTTTGCCGCTGCTACCATATCTTAGAATAAGTCAAATGCTAACATAGAAAATGCGGCACTTCCAACACATTCTTTTTGAATTTCGTCTCAGTTAAATTTCAGCTTACGAAATATAATTCAGTTTTAGAAATAACAGTTTTTAGTTTACCTTGGGACTTCATTCGAAGAATTATGGATTCTTTTGTGCAGGGCTTCCTCGATTCGCTTCTCATAGTAAGCGATGTCTGCTAGAAGCTTCTCTTTATAAGCTAAAGACACAGGTTTCTTGCCTTTTCCGAACATTTTCTTAAGTTTTCATTTAAATTATTTACACAGCGAGACGAAATCTTAACAACATAGCACACGATTCAAAATAACGGTTTTTTTTAAATGTCAGACTAGTAAAGCGGTATATCACGCGGTACCGGTTTTTTCGATTCATTGCTTGGCGAGTGGCCAAGTTCTAATTTTTAAATTCCTATGTAAAAACTATACAATTTTGATATATTTAAGTAACTTTTTCAAAAAACATTTTGTTATATTTCATTATTTTAATCTTTAACGAAGCCTTCGTCATGATTAATGAAAATACACAACTTTTAGTGACTGGAACATGCTCACTTTTTTTTTCCTGTCAATTTGTCAATTTGTCAATTGAATTGTCAAACTTACGGTCACAGTCGGAATTTTCTGATGTTAAAAAATAATAAATAGATTAATTAATAATGCAGTTACGCGAAATTACCACTGAAGCGACAACGAGCATGCGTTTCTTTAATATCTCATTTGAGCCCAGTGCTTAAGTTACAAGATTCCAATAAGAATTGTGTTCTTCACTTGAAATGGTCGACGTATGATATAATTAAATAATTTATAGTAAACATGAGTTTGAAGAGTTCATAGTTCAAGTATCTCGTGTGTTGTGGCTTTGTGGCGTCTGCCGATCCTATAAACACTGCATCCGTTGTTTGAGCAACCGATTATTCGGTGTTAATAGATCGCGCAACAAACGGAGAGGCGGACTGAAACATGGGGCAAAGTGGCAGCGCTATGCCAGGTAAGTGGGTCTAATTACCTCTAATTATGCCTTTCAATACGTTATACATTGTTCTCATTTCGTGTTATGGCGTTTCCGCCACATAACCTTCTCATTTTGTGTTATAAATCACATATACTGTTATCACGTGACAATAACGTGAATACTATTTATACTATGTTATCATTTCTACATGTGTTTGATAGTCCAGTGTCAAGCTAGGACTGCCTATTCCTACGCAGGAGCACTGTCCATTTGTTACACTCCTTATTTACACATGGTTGTAATGTTTTTTTAATCTAATAAGAAATTAATTAATACATACATACATATATCACGTCTTTATCCCTTACGGGGTAGACAGAGCCTAAGGTAACAAAACCTTAAGGTCACGTTCAGCATGATTAAGGGCGTATAGGTGGAAAATGGAATCAAAATAGTGATGGGTTGCTAGCCTCATCGCCTATAACATGATTCCTAAGACTCACCCATTCCCTCGATGGGCTTTTACCATCTGCGCGGGAAGAGAAGCAACTGGTAAATTCTGTTTTTTTCTTTACTCCCAGACCAGCATGGAAGAATTTATTAATTAATTGAATATTAATAATGAAGGATTATTTTGGAATTAAACGGACTAAAATACCTATCATTTTGATGGTCTAATTCAGTTTAATAACTCTCTGATAAGTTCTTCTTCTTCTTCTTTTCTAATATGGCCCCATCGAACCATGCGATGATTTCGCCAATGTCAAGGTAATAAATACAGTATTCAAAAATCTTGTGACAAAAATGTCGGCAACGTTGTACGGTAGAACATGGTCATAAGACCCCCCCCCCCCTGTCGGGCTCTTAGCCAACGGATAATGATATCCCTCGGAGACCGCCAGGAAATCATTATCCGGTGCCCAGGGTGCACCGGAACAAGCACTGCACTTCCCCTCGGACGGATCCAAAAACGAACCGCAGCTCTTGATCACACGTGGAGGTAACCCGACTCGCACCCCCTCTGATAAGTTGCTGGTATTGTTATGTGACAGATATAGTAAATAAATAATCTTTATATATAAAAATTGATCCCTATTTCCTTGGGTCACGGCATCACGCGTGAACGGCTGGACCGATCTTGCTGATTCTTTTTTTGTTGTGTTTGTTATTGTTAGAAGGTTCTTATGTAACAATATTTTGAAAAAAAACGAATACCGGGTGAAGCTGGGGGTAACAGCTAGTAAATAATAAATATTAGGGAACAATCACACAAATTGACCTAGTCCCAAAGTAAGCGCTAGTAAGGCTTGTGTTATGGGTAATATACATACATACATACACATACACAAATCACGTCTTTATCCCTTACGGGGTAGACAGAGCCTAAGGTAACAGGTTACACGCCACATTTAGCAAGATTGTGGGTGTAGAGGTGGAAAATGGAATCAAAATAGTGATGGGTTGCTAGCCTCATCGCCTATAACATGATTCCTACGATTTTCGCCCATTCCCTCGATGGGCTTTTACCATCTGCGCGGGAAGAGAAGCAACTGGTAAATTCTGTTTTTTTCTTTACTCCCAGACCAGCATGGAAGCAATGGGTACTAGACAACGATATACATACTTATATACAGAAATACATACTTAAATAGATTAACACATCCATGACTCTGGAACAAATATTCATGCTCATTACACAAATATATGCCCTTACCAGGATTCGAACCCGGGACGCTTTTTTCGCAGGCAGGGTCACTACTAAGCCAACCACGTCATCAAAGATACATTTGAAACTATCTTTGTTTAACTTATTTTGTTAAAAAGTCAGAGGTGTAGAAAACTACTGTAGAAAGATAAACTACTGTAGAAAGATAATAATAAAGAAACACAAAGGTGAACTTATCCCTTTAAGAGATCTCTTCCAGACAACTTAGTATTATATTAGGGACAGACAAGTGCAAAAATATCTGAAAGTATCTCACAGCTTGTTATATTTAGACTATCATAAAAATGGAGTTAGATCAAGTTGGTTTCAAACAGATATACTTTCTAAATATTCATTGAAATAATAATTTTATCATCAATTTAAAAAAAAAATTAATACCATTGTAACTACTCACACTAAAGCAATAAATTATTTTCATTCATTCATACATTCATTCATTCATTGTAAGCTGGTTGGACCTTGCAGTTTAATTTGACTGGTCCCAAATGAAAATGAAGTAAATAGGTAATGATTGGTAGAGATTGCTTTTGAGCGATTAGACCGCCTATTGAAGGGGTAACCAACCTGTGGCCTTTGTAATTAGCCAACTAAAGATACAAGTTTATTGTATTTATTTACATGTAAATAATTTTGAGGTATAATAATAATGGCATTTGAAATTTGCCATGTGCTTTTCAGTGAAGGAAAACATCGTGAGGAAACCTGCACACATCTGAGAAGCAATTCAATGCTGTGTGTGAAGTTTCCAATCCGCACTGGGTAGCCGTGGGAACTATAGCCCAAGCCCTCCAATAAATGGAGGAGGCCTATGCCATGAGGCACGCCGAATTAAGCGATAATTAATATTAAAAAAAAATACTACACAATGTACTAAAATTGTAGCGAAAGGGAATAAAAGGGGCTATTCTTGTTACCTTAGGCTCTGTCTATCCCGTAAGGGGTAAAGAGTTGATTTATGTGTGTATGTATAATAATGGAACATGTTTGTGGTCCTTATGAAAAGTTGAATATTTAATATTTGTTCAATTGCAAAATTTGTACAGAACGACGCCCTGTTGGGACACAGCAATTTATAATATTACTAGCTTCTGCCCGCGGCTTCGTCTGCGTAGAATTATACATAAAAACCTTCCTCTTGAATCACTCTAAAACTTTAAAAAAACCGCATCAAAATCCGTTGTGTAGTTTTGAAGATATAAGCATACATAGGGACATAGGGACAGAGAAAGCGACTGATTTATACTATGTAGTGATTTCATACTAGCTTTTACTCATGGCTTCACTCACATGTATAAGTATTTCATCCAATGACAAAATCTGATATTCCAGACAACTTTTATTCAAATATTTCTGGTCATTTTAGTGTGAAGGAGTAAACACAAACTTTCACAATTATAATATTAGTAGAATTAAATAATGACTTTATATATTTTTAGGTAAAACTTTCAAAATAAAATATGTAAAAAATACATCCTTCCATGCTGATATGGGAGCAAAGGAAAAACATAGAATCTACCAGTTGCTTCTCTTCCCGCGCAGATGGTAATAGCCCATCGAGGGAATGGGCGAAAATCTTAGGAATCATGTTATAGGCGATGCTAGCAACCCGTCACTATTTTTATTCCCTTCCCCCTAGACGGCAATCATACTAAACGTGGCCTGGTCTTGTTACCTTAGGCTCTGCCGACCCCATACCACCGAACCAAACGTTTATTTTTATCTTGGTCGCAAGGAACATGGCGATTTCGCGCCGTAAGGTGCAATTATTTTAAATTCTTTCAAACAGCCTGTGGTTTTTTTTTCATTCTATAAATTATCGACGACAAAGCTACGAAATTCAAATTTTCAGTTCAATTTCAAACAAAGAACTCGGCCTAATTCTACAAGCGACCGTAAACTCTTCGGATTACGTTCGAATTTTGAAAACGGGTAAACTTCTTTCTTTTAAAAAGACAAAGTTACGTTTGCCGTTCGAAATAGCGCTGATATCGATCGCTTTGTACAAACTAGCAAGGAGCGGTACTAGTTCGAGTTTTCGACACGTGCATTATATAATTTGCCACGCGAACAGCTGAGCATCAGCTGAGACGAATACCTGTTTCTTTTTTCTTTTTTTTGTACGCACGTGCATGCTGCCTGTATTGTCCAGTTGTGCAAAATGTACACTGCGACACCGTTAAAATTTCGACTTTATGATAAAGATTATAAACTCCAGTTCAACTTGGGGTTACGTCGTTTTTTTTTTTATTTAACAATAAGCCTAAGTAGTTGCACAAAGGCATGCAAAGTCGGTATGTTGGTACCTGTGTTTTTTCTGTCAAAATCAGCTGACTCAAAAGGCACTGTACCTGATCATATGATTTCTCACGATCTCTCGACTTTCTTTTTTGTAACGCCCAGCTGTTTCTAGAGGAAATGATATGTACTTATTATTAATGAGATACAAAGTTTTTTTTTAATAAATCTATCGTCTAAGGCAGGCCGAGGAGATGGTAAGATGACCTGTAGGCTTATTACCTAACTCGCGCGCAATCGCCGTAGTGTTCATTTTGACAGTTTTTGTATGAATGTGACAGCTAGCTGATTCCGATGCCAATTGTCAGCCCATACATTACTGTCAAAATGAACACGATGGCGATTGCGAGCGAGTTAGGTAATAAGCCTACTGACCTTTTTCCAAAACGTCTATTATTGGGTCCCGGAACGTCTGTCTAGGTTTTCCCCTCCCAACGCAGCCATTAATGGGAGCGGATCAGAATACATAAAGTTTAAAATGTATAATGGGTTAAAAATTAAAATACATAATGGTTCAAAATATATAACGCAATTTTTTGTAAAACTATTAGCTAAATGTACTTTTTTGATATCGTAATCTATAGATTGGTTTAGGTTAGGTTAGGTTTGTTTTATAACAATTCTGTTAATTTGTAACTTTCTGAAAAAATCACATTATCACTACATAGTATAAAACAAAGTCGCTTTCTCTGTCCCTATGTCCCTATGTATGCTTATATATTCAAAACTACACAACGGATTTTGATGCGGTTTTTTTTAATAGATAGAGTGATTCAAGAGGAAGGTTTTATGTATAATTCTACGCAGACGAAGTCGCGGGCAGAAGCTAGTATATTATAAAACCATTACGTACTTTAACCCATTATACATTTTAAACTTTATGTATTTTAATACGTACCCGCCATTAATACATCCATTCACTTTGGTGTGAAGGTTGCTCTGATAGAACTCTGATAAGTCTAAAAATGTTTTTTATGTCTGTCTGTCTGTGTAAGGTACTTACCAATATGTATAAAATGATCTCGCACTGCTTACATTTAGCTTAGGAGCAGTGGCGTAGCGTAGTGGGGGGGGGGGGCGGCCCGCCCCGGGCGCCACTTTTAGGGGGCGGCAAAATTTCAGAATAAATAACAATAATATCGTATAAATATTTGAACTATTTCAGTCGCACTTACAATTTGGACCGAAGGAGCCCAAAATTTTTCATAACTTAACTTTTAAAAATGTATCAAGTTTTATTTTTATCCCACAATAAGCACAATACACATGACTTCTTGCGGAAAAAAATCTTTAAAATTTCTCTTTATATTGAAATACGTAAGCAATGGGGCGGCAAAAATTTTCATCCGCCCCGGGCGGCCGAGACCCACGCTACGCTACTGCTTAGGAGCTGGGTTGTGCTAACACTGGATGTTATTTTTATTACCCAACTAGCTTTTCCCCGCGACTTCGTCCGCGCACATAACGTCAGAGTGACGACACACCCCATACATCCACTCATGTCTCCAAGTATAAGGTTTTTATTGCCTATCCCGTGGGAAATTCGGAAAATCCCTTCTCAGAGCACCTACAGATCCTCTAGGAATATTATCTACTAATAATAGTCTTAATTATTTACCTTGTGTTTTTATCCCGTGGGAAACTTAAAAAATTCCCTTGTAAGTGCATCTTTATACTAATCAAGGAATAATGTGTAGGCATGCTAAATTTAATGTCTGTGGCTTTATTAGTACAACATTTCGGAATTTTCCAATCCCGTGAGAAAATCGGGATAAAAAGTAACCTATGTCCGTCTCCTGGTTCTAAGCTACCTCCCTACCAATTTTCAGCCAAATCGGTTCAGCCGTTCTCGAGTTATAAATAGTGTAACTAACACGACTTTCTTTTATATATATAGATTTGTACGGAAACCTCGGTGCGCGAGTCCGTCTCGCACTTGGCCGTTTTTTAACGGAACCCTAAAAAAATAAAAACAAGTTGCCCGACTCAAACGCCATTTACAAAAAAAATGCAAAAACGAAAACGCAATATGGCTATATTTTTAAAAACAATGTAACATCTGTTCTCATTTAAAAGGTCCCGTCTTCATCTGGCTTCCAGGGCGCTTGTGTCGTTTCGTTACTTGTTAAATGCTGCGCTCTCATTGGTCGAGACGCCACGCGCCGCGCGCGTGCGGGACAGATGTTCGAAATTTGAAATTTCTTTTTTTTAAGGCTTTGACCGTACGCGTCCTTGCTGCCAGCCAACCTGGTTGACTTTTTTTTAAGTTGCCACTTTTGACGTTATGTTTCTACTTCTTGTACCCCTTTAGTAGATTTATTTAAACCGTTGCGATATCGAGAATACCGTCTTTATTTCTCGTGTAGCTTTACATAATAATACTAGCTTCTGCCCGCGACTTCGTCTGCGTAGAATCTAAATATATATATAACTCAAAGGTTACTGACTGACTGACATAGTGATCTATCAACGCACAGCCCAAACCACTGAACGGATCGGGCTGAAATTTGGCATGCAGGTATATGTTATGACGTAGGCATCCGTTAAGAAAGGATTTTAATCAATTCTACCCCCAAGGGGATAAAATAGGGGATGAAAGTTTGTATGAAACTTTGTCAATTTTAAACCGATCGGGCTGAGCCTGCATGCATAAAGCTACTATGACGTAGGCATCCTCTAAGAACGGATTGCGTAATTTCTGTGGGTTAGCGATAAACGAATTCTATGCAGACGAAGTTGCGGGCAACAGCTAGTTATACATAAAAACCTTCCTCTTGAATCACTCTATCTATTAAATAAAATCGCATCAAAATTCGTTGTGTAGTTTTGACGATATAAGCATACATAGGGACTTAGGGACATAGGGACAGAGAAAGCGACTTTGTTTTATACTATGTAGTGATAGTGATGATGTCTTATTTTCACCTTCCCCTTCCATGCTGGTCTGGAAGCAAAGAAAGAACATAGAATATACCAGTTACTTCTCTTCCCGCGCAGATAGTAAAGGCTCATCAAAGGAATGACCGAAAATCATAAAATCTTAGGAATCATGTTATAGGCGATGCTGGCAAGTAGCAACCCATCGCTATTTTGATTCCCCTTTCCACCTACACGCCCACAACCATGCTAAACGTGGCTATGACGTTGTATGGGAGCCAGCGCACTAGACAGCCACAAATTCCCATGTTATACTGGCTGCTGCAGCCTGGCTGCCTATTGCGCGGGGGCCATAGGACCTTAGGCTCTGTCTACCCCGTAAGGGATAGACGTGATTTGTGTATGTATAAAAAATCATAAACGACACTGAAAATTAGAACACAGAAAAATCCGAAAAGTAAAGCTATGGCCGGGAATCGAACCCGGATCCTCGTCGCCGTGACGCGTGCTATACCCCTACACCCATAGCAGGTGGGTAAGCCTTCGAATTTTACTACCTGTTACTAGCTGTCACGTGACCTTGTTACTATGCGGATTTTTGTCGCCAAGCGTCATCGGTTTGAATGATGTCTGTTCGATACAATTACAAACTCCCGTGGAACATCTACTGCTCACCAGGGACGAGAGAAGGCGCGTGTACGTATGTTTGATGTAACGAGGCTGGTGAACGTTGGAAATCGAAACTATCGCCAATTTTTTGAATGGTATAGATATAGACAAACATACAATACATAGCCAAGAAATAAAGTATATTGGCTCATACTTAGTATAAAGTTTTTATAACAGCGTGGAACTACAGCATTCTTCGCAGCCTTCATTATCGGGCAGATGTCTGTTCATCTGTAGTTGCTTCAAACTCTAACTAAAGGTCTTGAGTTCTCTGACCTTTGTGAAAGGCCAATGTGGAGTAAGAGGCTAAATAAGGATGGTTCTAGGGTCCAATGTTGCCCTATTGTTCTTGTTGTTGGACTAGCTACTCGGGACTAGCAGGATGGCAATATTGCAAAGTAACGAGAAACGGAAGCAAAGACGTAGCGGAGTGTATATAATCCATGTTTATGCACCAATAACAGGCACTCTATGCTAGTTGTTATGCCGAAGGTCACGTTGCTCGTCAGGTTTCTCGTCATACTGCTCGTCAGGTTTCTCGCCATGCTGCTCGTCAAGTTTCTCGACATGCTGCTCGTCAGGTTTCTCGTCATGCTGCCCGTCAAGTTTCTCGTCAGGTTTCTCGTCATGCTGCTCGTCATGTTGCTTGTCAGGTCTCTCGTCATGCTGCTCTTCAGGTTTCTCGTCATGCTGCTCGTCATGTTGCTCGTAATGCTACTCGTCAGGTTTCTCGTCATGCTGCTCGTCAAGTTTCTCGTCATGTTGCTCGTAATGCTACTTGTCAGGTTTCTCGACGTCATGCTGCTCGCCAGGTTTCTCGTCATGCTGCTCGTCAAGTTTCTCGTCCACAATCAATATGTTACCTTAGGCTCTGTCTGCACCGTACCTAAGGGATAAAGACATGATTGGTGTATGTGTGTTTTGATTTCCCTTTCCACCAATACGCCCTTAATCATGCTAAACGTGGCCTTGACATTTTGTTACCTTAGACTCTGTCTACCCCGTAGGGTATAAAGACGTGATGTTATGTATGTATGTTAAATAAAAAGGAAAGATTTTTCTAAATTCCTACTAGCTTATTTTTTATTATTGTACAGGCGAAACCGCAGGCAAAAGCTGGTGTATATTTTATACCTTTGGTACCGTTAGCAGACCATATGCTAAAAAAAATGACCTTGTTGCCATCCCATCAAAGTCCTGCCACCTTTAGTTCAATTGCTACGCCCTTTCTATGAACTTTCCAAAGGCTTCAATTATAACGAAAAAAAAAACACCTTTCTAATATCTTACGCACATGCCATAGCAAAAAAAGGTTACGTGCCCCTGTCTCTGAAATACAAAACAAAAAGCGTCTTAATGCCACGGTTGTAGAATCGAAAATGGAACGATGTAGTAATTATAACATTTTATCTCATTCACATGTTCCATTTTGCCAAAATTGTGTTTGCGCTTGTGAAAACTTTGGAACGTTCCAATTTGAACTTTATGGTCTACAGTTTAGTGTGATAAACTTCTTTTAATCGTTTTTAGGAACACTGTTCGTCGACCGTTTTCTTTGATCGCTTTGAATTTCGAAACCATTTCAATTTCAGCTCTATTTTTTAGCTTATAAGATCCTTTGGTTATTTCCAGTAATGGTGCTTGTAATTTGGTATTTGGATGCAGTCCTTTGGCTATTTAGTTGGAGTTGTTTTGAACTTTATTGGTTTGCGCGTAGAGTTCAAGATTTTCGAGTTTGACACGTGCGGTAATGCACCTTTTTCGATTTGATACAAATATGAAATAATGCGATTTTTTTTTTACTGTAACTGTCTTTATACAGCTGATGTTTGCAGTTGGTGTGTTCGAAAACCTAACAAACTAGAGGCAGTAACTAAATCGGTGGTAATATAATAAATAGGGGGTTTACTATGACGTCTTAATGCGATTCAAGGGGGGCTATCGCGTGTGGATTTCCCACTACAGTAGGCTTATTACCTAACTCGCTCGCAATCGCCATCGTGTTCATTTTGACAGTTCATGTATGGGCTGACAATTGGCATGGGAATCAGCTAGCTGTCACATTCATACATGAACTGTCAAAATGAACGCGATGGCGATTGCGAGCGAGTTAGGTAATAAGCCTACAGGTCACCATCATTCTTAACGTGGCTTTTAGGTCTTGATACTCGCCCTGTCTACCCCGTAAGGGATAAAGACGTGATTTAATGTGTTTATGTAATGTACTAATGCTCTCATCCCGGCGTTAGACGGTACTTCATTCAATTAATTGCTCAATTAGTAGGTCAAATACATCCTCTGGCCCCGGTGTTTAATAGTCCTTAGTGATGTGCCGGATCGTTGAAAATGTATAGCCGCGGATACGGATCTGATTACGGATATTTAGTGTCAAGATCCGCGGATACGGATACGGATTTTATTTTTTTATTCGTTTGGAGTCGGCGCCCGCGACCTAGAAGCGATAGTTGACGTCACCATTGATCTCACTATAATTATTTTAAAAAAGATTTAAGTTTTAGTTATTTCATTGTCATAAAAGTGATGTTGTAACTTGCTATAATATTGATCTCATTATAAAGATTCTTTCAGTTATGTAATTATTGGTATGGTAACTTACTGCGATAGGTAAAATACTTTGAATGGAATTTTATAGTTATTTTAATTCTACCTAATCACCTGTTAAAGATCCGTAAAAGATCCGCGTGAAAAGTGACGGACACGGATACGGATACGGTTATCCGGAACATGACTAGTCCTTACATACATACTGTTAGCCTGATTTTTGTACTGTATACAGCCCGGCTAGCAAAAGGCTTGCGAGATAGACCAGTAAGAAAAGGACGGGTAGTCTTATCTCGCGTGCTAGCCCTGCTACTAAATTTTAACTGAATTGGTTCAGAGGTTTAAGCGTGAGAAGGTAACAGACAGACAGACAGACACTTTCGCATTAATGTCAGTAGAACGTTTTCCAAAATAAAAGTCCATTTGAATATTTTTACCAGAATTTAAATATTTTGGGTTTTTCTTACTCAGTCATTTACCCTATCGATTCTCATACAAGAAAAAATGTGATGTATGGAATTTATTTTCCTCTTCGTCACGTCGAATGGGAATTTTGGGACACATTTCTTGTAGGTATAAGGGTCGATAGGGTAAACGATACTGAGTAAGAAAAACCCAAAATAGTTAAATTCTGGAAAACGCTGAGTATGGATAGGCGAATTTTTCGTTTTTTTTTTTCTAGCCAAAGGTCCATGATCTTACGCAGATGCGTCTGCGTCGAATTAAGAGCGTAAAAACGGCCACGCGACGCGTGCGCAAGGTGCTTGCGCATCTGTCACGCGTTTGGCATTTGCGCCGGCTGGTTTTTTTTTTAATTTAAAATTTTGACATTTAATTTTTGCAAAAAAAATTGTTGCCAAAATTTTATTCACATTTTTTGATGAAATATATAGATAGGTATAAATACATACATACATACATATATCACGTCTTTATCCCTTACGGGGTAGACGGAGCCTAAGCTAACAAGACCTAAAGGCTACGTTAAGCATGATTGTGGGCGTATAGGTGGAAAGGGAAATCAAAAAGTGTTGGGTTGCTAGCCGCATTACCTATAACATGATTCCAAAGACTCGCCCATTCCCTCGATGGGCTTTTACCATCTGCGCGGGAAGAGAAGCAACTGGTAAATTCTATGTTTTTTCGTTATTCCCAGACCAGCATGCAGCAGACAAACAGACGCGGAGAATGGTTTAATTTTCAAATTATTTCAAAGCTTGAGTAGCAAACTGACGCAACTTATTTTTTTATTATTTTTCGTTAACTCATTTACATATATTATATTGTTACTAGCTGTTGCCCGCAACTTCGTCTGCATAGAATTCGTTTATCGCTATCCCGCAGTAATTACGCAATTTTCCGGGATAAAAGTAGCCTATGTGCTATTCCAGACTATAATCTATCTATGTTCCAAATTTCGCCCAGATCTGTCCAGCCGTTCTGGCGTGAAAGGGTAACAAACATCCAAACATACTCACAAACTTTCACATTTATAATATTACTAGCTGACCCGGCGAACTTTGTTCCGCCTTAAATTTGAAAAATTCCAGTGGTTTGGGTTGTGCTATCCCGCGGGAACTATGCAATTTTCCGGGATAAAAACTATCCTATGTCCTTTCCCGGGACTCAAACTATCTGTATACCAAATTTCAATTAAATCGGCCCAGCGGTTTAAGCGTGAAAAGGTAACAGACAGACAGACAGAGTTACTTTCGCATTTATAATATTAGTAAGGATACTAGCGACCCGCCCCGGCTTCGCACGGTATATTATGCATGTATTATACATATAAACCTTCCTCTTGAATCACTCTATCTAGGTATTAAAAAAACCCGCATCAAAATCCGTTGTGTAGTTTTGAAGATATAAGCATACATACGGATTTGGGGACAGAAAAAGCGACTTTGTTTTATACTATGTAGTGAAGTAGGATTCTAAATCTTCGGTCTTTGTGACAAAAATTTTATATCTTTAAGGGGAAACAATCATATTAGTAGTTATACATTTTAATTATAACATTATAATAAATTATTATGTTTATCGAACCGATACTAAATTAATTAATTTATACAATTACGTACGTAACGTTTACACAAATCACGTCTTTATCCGTTACGGGGTAGACAGAGCCTGAGGTAACTAGACCAAAAGGCCACGTTTAGCATGATTGGAGGCATAGGTGGAGGAGGTATAGGTGGAAACGGGAATTGAAATAGTGATGGGTTGCTAGCATCGCCTATAACGTGATTCCTAAGAATTTCGCCCATTCCCTCGATGGGCTTTTACCATCTGCGCGGGACGAGAAGCAACTGGTACATTCTATGATTGTCCTTTGCTCCCAGAGCAGCATGGAAGAAACCTACATACATAACATTATAATTCGTGTGGTAATAATTTTTGTGATTACTAAGAGGGAAAATAGAGAGCCTTACCTTAGGGTCTGTCTACCCCGTAAGGGATAAAGACGTAATATATTGATGTATGTGTTTATTTTTATTTTTTTTATATGAATAGGAAGCCAAACGAGCAAGTGGGTCACCTGATGGTAAGTGATCACCACTGCCCATAGACACCCGCAACCCCGGAGGGATTGCAAATGCGTTGCCAACCTAGAGGACTAAGATGAAAATGTCTCTTGTGCCCGTAATTTCCCCGGCTGTCTTACTCTCCGCACCGGAACACAGCAGTGTAAGCACTGCTACTTAGCGGCAGGATTAGCAATGTGTATGAAATAGAGTTTGTATGGAGAAACGGCCACCCGATTGCTTGGTTGTAACGGTTTAAGCCAAATTAGGACTTCGCCGCTGATCTAGACTAACAATAGCAAATATAATATTATAATATAATATATAATATCTTACTAATATTATAAATGCGAAAGTAACTCTTGTCTGTCTGTCTGTCTGTCTGTTACCTTTTCACGCTTAAACCGCAGGGCCGATTTAGTTGAAATTTGGTATACAGATAGTTTGAGTCCCGGGAAAGAAAGAAAGAAAGAAAAAAGTTTATTTATGACAATCACAAAACATCAAATAAAATAGGATAAATTAAATACACTTAATACAATAAATTGTCACAAATTGGTCCCAACTCAGCAGAAAGGACATAGGATAGTTTTTATCCCGGAAAATTGCATAGTTCCCGCGGGATAGTACAGCCCAAACCACTGGAATTTTTCAAATTTAAGGCGGAACAAAGTTCGCCGGGTCAGCTAGTAGCAAATAAGTTCATCTTAAGCCCTTAAACACATCTGCTTCCAAACACCTCGCTGCCAAAACGATTATACTTCAAACTAGTTACAACGCACTTACGTCGTTTTAACACTGCGCCGGCTCTGCCGCTCCCCGCTAAAAGGTTCTAAGTCGATGTTTAGCTACTTTTTTAAATTGGAACCCTATTTTCGAGTGGTTAGGGGGTTTGGTAGATAGTAGTCTTGCGTCGTGTTGTTGAGTCGTGCGCGCGCATCTCTCCCCTACGTTGGCGAGGTGTGGAGCGCCATTCCGCCGGTAGGGCTCTCCGAGAGCGGACGTCGCGTCATCGCTGCGTTAGCCAATCGCGTAGCGTTCGTTTTTCAAAAGACGGTTCTTTTGTTTTTCCGTTTGACGGTTAATTTTTTTGTATTTGGAACGGTGTGCTTTTGTTTCTTGGTGACTGTTGAATGTGTTGTGTGATACGAGTCCTGATAGTTTGGGGGTGAAGTATGATGGGTGTCAGTTGCATGAGTGTGAGGCAGGCTAGGGGTGGGTGCCACTGCCCTGCTTGTCCTAGGGCTGCGCATGGGCCTCCGCCCACGTTGGTGCTGCCGCCTATGGCGCTGGAGCCCGAAACTACCCCCGTGAAAGATAAGAAAAGTGGGAAAATGAAGGTGCTCAAGAAAATCAAGAAGAAGATAGGACTAGGTGAGTTTTTAAATATACCCTTTTTTTATTTATGATTTTTACAGTTTTTATTAACAGCCTGTTATTATAGTCTTAAAGGCCTAGTGGCTTAGCATTTGTTTGTACCCTAAGTAGAAATGAACAAAGGGTATTGAAAAGGGCTGTGAGTATAAAAATAATTATTATAATTGACACTTAATTTGCAATAATAAGTCATTAGCTTTAAGTATATCTGCATTGTCAACCTTAATTACTAGTAAATTACTACCTGATATGAAAAAAAAATCGATATTGTAGTACCTTGTAATGTATTACCAAAAAAATAGAGCCGCCATCTTTGGTGTAAGTCTACCGCCTTTGAATTTTATCACGTCTTTTAGAACGGTATATTTTTATTGGAGTTTTATTTTAGTTAATTTTGTAAAAATGTCTGTGACTCGTTACTTTTATAGTTAATTAGTGACTCAGAGTCCGTGCTTATTTAAAATGGAGGTATCTCGCTCTGGTAAGTGATTCAGTTAGTGTAATTCTCTTAACTTTTTAATTGTTCCGATGCAAACTTAACTGTGGTGCTGTTAGTGGCGCCACTGACTTAGAGTTGTACTGAGGGTTGTGGGCAATGTTGTAGTTCCAGTTTTGTCCGCACGCAGAGTTAATTTTGTGGAATAAGGCACGAGCCATCTGCCACTTTGTCCATTATAATTAAGTTTTTTTTTTAATTCGCCAGCTGTTTTAGCACCTTGCGTCTTTGAGGCTAATTATTTTGAATATGGAATTTTTTTAATGCTCGGAATATTTTTCCGATTATGTTCATGTTGTAAAAGGAGCTAAGTATGAAATCCAATTTTTGATACTAAGGTTTTGTAAATGAAAATTGTTAAGGTGTTTGAATTTTCTCGCCGTAAAACATTATAATTAGGTACTGTGATTCCATGGTGCTGGTCTGGGAGCAAAGAAAAAACATAGAATGTACCAGTTGCTTCTCTTCCCGCGCAAATGGTAAAAACCCATCGAGGGATTGGGCGAAAATCATAGGAATCATGTTATAGGCGATGCGGCTAGCAACCCATCACTAACTTAATTCCACTTTCCACCTCTACGCGCCCAGTGTCTTGCTAAACGTGGCCTGTAGGTCTTGTTACCTTAGGCTCTGTCTACCCTGTAAGGGATAAAGACGTGATTTGTGTATGTGTATGTATGTATGTGTGATTCCAGGGATTTCATGAAAAATCATTTAAATTTGATTGAAAATCGTAGAAGTTTTAAAAAATAACTCTATTGATCTTTATTAAACAGAATATCTGAATTTAACAAACAGAAATTCGTTTGGTGCCACGTAAAATATCTGGCAAGAATTATATGTACTTTCCCACATAATCGACTACTTTTATTTGCTACTGAATTATTAATTAGAAATAACATCTATGTAATAATTATTCATTACCATTCTTAATGCATATCCATTGTATAGTCCATTATACCTTGGCTCGCGTTAACTAGGACATTTCTACGACCAACAGACCTATTAGAAATGGTCTTATGCATTTCAATATTCTGACACAAAGTTAACGATACCAGCATCCTAATTATCTACCAACGATTTTTCGTACTGAAAACTATTATTTCAAGCGATATCGACGGCAAATACAGCTTTGTTATAACCGACAATGTTGCCGATGCCGTCGGTGAAATTGGATTCTAATAAAACCTCGTACTGAAAGCGATTACGTTCTGGTTTGCAACGGTAAATGTAAGTTTGTTTTCTGAGCAGATGCCCTTTTTTTCTTAACGGCCAGGATCAGAGTCACAGCTGCCTTATCTGTGGATAATGTCGCCAGCTGAAAAAAAGTAAAGTTCGATGCTCCTGATATCTTGGTATCTATTTGATGAATGATACGGGGCGTGTTGCCAATATGGCGATTAAAAAAAAAACACTTTTAGCGGCATCTGGAAAATATTTTAATACGATTATTGTTTTGATCTTCAGGCTAAGAAAGAGTAAATTATCAAAAACTAATCTAATGCTGCGCTTTAATTTTAACTTACCACCATGACCCACTTGCACGTTTGCCTTCCTTGTGTTGTAAAAAAAATGAAATAACATTGAAAGAGAGGAAAAGGTGTTATTTTTCTTATAATCAGGTTTATATTTATTTATCATCTAAAACATCAGCTTTTTGCTGTTCGTAGCTTACCATCGATTTTTTACAAAAAAAAAAACAAAAATTATCCTTTAAAAGCACTTAAGAATTAACTTGCACGATTCCAACCGAAAACTTGAAAAAGCCTAATAATAATTGTTCGCCACAACCTTATGCATAATAACAAAGCCACGCCATCTGGCAAAAGGCAGTAACCCCTGAATTCACGTAAACTACATCTGGCTGTTTAAAGCGTTCCCTTAGTCCGACCATAGACTAAGACTTTTAAAAGACTTCCGGCTTTGTGTTCCTTTTGACATCTGTTCGTGACTTTGTTCTAGTCTCGTTACAATGTTGACAGATGGGACTAATTTCAAAGACAATGCTATTGTGTAGAGTTTACGCAACTTTGATAAAGTTGTTAAGTCGCAGATGGTTTTCACGGCGCTTTCGGGGTTTGGCATAGAGGAATTGTCCAAGTGAGTGGAAAAATTGCCTAAGGTCAAAATGGGGTAGCACGCACATATTATCATATAGTCAAGTCACTCTTTTTTGGAATGTATTAGACGGTCATTATTATCACAATATATTGATGTCAATCCGGCTGTTTTGAAATCTACGATCCCATATTGACAGTCTAGTACTCTAGTCAGTCTAGTTAAAATAAAACAACTAATAAAAAATAGAGAAAAGAATACTTAAACGTTTTCATTCCACACAAATACATACACAAATCACGTCTTTATCCCTTACGGAGTAGACAAGAGTCTAAGGTAACAAGACCTACAGGCCACGTTTAGCAAGACACTAAGGGCGTAGAGGTGGAAAGTGGAATCAAAATAGTGATGGGTTGCTTTGCTAGCCGCATCGCCTATAACATGAATCCTATGATTTTCGCCCATGGAAGAGAAGCAACTGGTACATTCTATGTTTTTTCTTTGCTCCCAGAGCAGCATGGAAGTTTTCATTCCTAATCTCATAAATATCTGACGTCAGATATAGAGTAAAATTGCAGCAAACATAGATAGACTACACAAACCACCTGAAAAAGAGTTTGTGGATTATAAATTAAAAAAAAAACGTGACCACGACATAGACCATAGAGCACAGACCACGTATTAACGCACACGTCGCCTCACGAAGCATAGACAATGAGCACGAACACGACAACGCCAACACGCGTACATTATAATATTTTTAGTATTACATGAATGTTTATCTGTTTTAAAGTAGGGCTTGTTAGTTGAGGTTAGTTTTGTTTTGTTAGGACACAAGGGCCCCACCCGTATTAAAACATCACTACATAGTATAAAATAAAGTCGCTTTCTCTGTCCCTATGTATGCTTATATCTTCAAAGCTACACAACGGATTTTGATGCGGTTTTTTTTAATAGATAGAGTGATTCAAGAGGAAGGTTTTTTTGTATAATTCTACGCAGACGAAGTCGCGGGCAAAAGCTAGTAATTAATAAAATGCTTTAATTTAATTATTTTTTAACCCAACATCAGGTCACTGTGGGCAACACCGGCGTACATTTTTCGAATTCAAAGGCAATATTACGTAAATGGGGCAAACGTTTTTTGGCAGATAATTATATTATACGTACTTTGCCCCATATCACATAAAAAAGCATAAAAGCAATGATCAACTTGTTTAGGTCAAATTTTAGACTTACCTCCTTTTGTATGAGCAACTTTTTTTTACATTTATGCTACCAATGCTGGTCTGGGAGCAAAGGAAAAACATAGAATGTACCAGTTGCTTCTCTACCCGCGCAGATGGTAAAAGCCCATCGAGGGAATGGGCGAAAATCATAGGAATCATGTTATAGGCGATACGGCTGGCAACACATCACTATTTTGGTTCCATTTTCCACCTATATGCTCACAATCTTGCTAAACGTGACTGTAGGTCTTGCTGCTTCAGGCTCTGTCTAACCCGTAAGGAGTAAAAACGTGATTTGTGTATGTGTGTATGTATTGTAAGTCGTTTAACAGTTTTGCTTTTGCTTTTTCCCTTAATAAACCTCGTTATGTAATGTACTCCTGTATAAATGGCTTTTGCTCCATTTTATATGCCCTTCAGGCCTTGGAAGGCTGCGAGGGGCATAAAAACACAATGGACAGCTGTTCGCAGGCTATAGGGCGCAGCTGACTGTACCCAAACGATAATGTCGCACTCAGGGTTGTCACTTAGTATTTAATCTTACTATTGTCTATGTGAAAGTTTTTGTGTTTGTTACTCGACGGCTAGAAGGATTTGGATACATACATGTATCACGTGTTTATCCCTTACGGGGTAGGCAGAGCCTAAGGTAACAAGACCTAAAGGCCACGTTTAGCATGATGGGCGTATAGCTGGAAAGGGGAATCAAAACAGTGATGGGTTGCTAGCCACATCGCTTATAACATGATCCCTAAGATTTTCGCTCAATGCCTCGGATGGGCTTTTACTATCTGCGCGGGAAGAGAAGCAACTGGCACATTCTATGTTTTTACATACATATATCACGTCTTTATCCCTTACGGGGTAGACAGAGCCTAAGGTAACAAGACCTAAAGGCCACGTTTAGCACGATGGGCGTATAAGTGGAAAGGGGAATCAAAATAGTGATCGCCTATAACATGCCTAACATTTTCGCCCATTCCCTCGATGGCTTTGACTGTTAATAATGTATTTAATTAAATAACTATCGGATCTTTTTCATTAATAATCATTAGTAAATGTCAATTGTATTATAATTAACGACTTGTCGAAATTAATTGTTTTTCGAAGTTAATCATTAATTTTATAATGACATGGCAACGTTTCTAATGGTCTTTTTAAAGCAACAGAACTGCCTTTGTTGTAATATTATAAACTCATACTCTCGTACCATAGATTAGTCTCCGTTCCAATCGAATCTATTTAAAAGCGTTTGTATGCTTTTCGAAATTAAAAAAAACAAAAATTCCTCACCTAGGAGTAAATGAAATGTATTAAAATCCATTTTTTGCCGCTGCGTTAACTTTTTAAATCTTCAAAAAATTCCACGTAAAATTGAGATGACGATAGAATAATTCCATACAGCCAGGCAAACCGCTCGGTTTTCATCGCAGTGCGTGTGTAAGTTTTTTTCTGTTTATAATGTCTATGGCTTGAAAAAAGTTTTTAGAGGGCGGTAAATAATTTAACTACTAGTTTATTGGTTTTTGTAATTTTTTTTAACATATTTTTTATAATTTTATTTTTGACAACCCTGGTTGCCATGCGCGAGCGCAAGCGATCCCGTTGCATTGCAACAGCTGACGTTTGACAACACGTGCGAAGGAGAGGGCGATATGCAAACACATTACGTTAGAGAGAGAGCTTTTGATAAGCCAAGGATCACTGTGATGAAATTGTTGCTTCTCTTTTTGATAACAGAATCTTTGTTTCCTTGTTTTTGGAGAATTGCTTAAGTGAATATGATAGTTAAATGATTAAAAAAGTAATGCTATCTTGCTTATTTTTCTGTGTTTCTTACTTGTGCTTTTCGGTGAAGGAAAACATCGTGAGGAAACCTGCACATATCTGTGTAGCAATTCAATGGTGTGTGTGAAGCTCCCAAGCCGCGATGGGCCCGCGTGGGAACTATAGCTCGAGCCCTCTCATTCTGAGAAGAGGCCTGTGCCCAGCAGTGGGACGTATATATGCTGGAGATGATGATGATGATGATGATGATGATGATGATGATTACTTATTGTCGTTAAATCGATCATATAATTTGAATCAAATTTGACATGTAGAGGTAGCCAAATCTCTAGAATAATAGACTCAATTTTTATTTTTTTGCTTAATTGATTTTTTATTCCGCA
Source organism: Pandemis corylana (assembly GCA_949127965.1). NCBI lineage: Eukaryota > Metazoa > Arthropoda > Insecta > Lepidoptera > Tortricidae > Pandemis > Pandemis corylana. Next base: position 2,491,203 of record OX421875.1, on the reverse strand, counting down.
GATTGAACAGCCATATCTAATGTAACTAATAATTCACGTGAATGAAACATCGATTAAAATGTACTCAAGTATCTACTAATAATAAATCAATCAAGTAGTACTAGTAAGCAATTAGTGAATGGAAATTATTTTCATTTGGCCTATGTTATCTGTTATTTTCTTATCTTTAGATGGCTTATATGTTAAGAACTAAAATGGTTTGATATGTAGGTAATACGTACGTTAAGTTGGTCCTTTGACCTCATAAAGATTCTAACATTTAACATCATAATATACTATTAACAAAGTATATAAATCCCTTATATACATTTACTACCAACCATTACTAGATCCCATACCAATAAATTCGATACATGTCGATTTATTGTAACGATACATTCACCAGCTGCCTTCAGAAGAACTCACGGCAGTTCGAACCGTTTGAACGTCAAATTTAGGCTCAAATTCCCATACGAAAACTACCTTGAAAGGTGTAAAATTCTGCGTGGCGTATATTCAGTCTTACTTTTCAACGGGCACGTTTGAAAATGGAGTCGGTGTTCTGAATGCAAAAGGTGTAAGGGAACAGCTGATGTGTTTTTTTCTCGCCGAATGCAGCCAGCCAGCATCTTGGAGTGATTACATTTTTTTTTTCTAAAACGGCCAGTGCTGTTCGAATTTCTTTGAATTTTTAAGTTGTGCGGTTTTGTTGCGCAACGGATGGTTTGCGTTTCGCTGAACGTATTTGTGTGGTGTTTTTGTAAAATTCGCCGAGGTTCCATAAAAGCTTTGGCGTAATAAATTATACTATTTAAAGTTCTGGTGGAATTTTGTGATCAGCTGTCCGATTTCAAGTTTTTTTTTGTATGTAGAATAGTAGGACATGCGTGAATTTGTATGCCGTCCGTGGTGGCATTACGTCACCCGTTTTTAAGTCTAAGTACATTTTTGGTTGATTAAAATACTGGCAGCGCAGTGTGACGATGCCAGAAAAAGTATCGAAACGAAAAAAAGAAAAATTTGGTATACGAAATTTGAAAATTCTTACTGGCCAGCGTTCCGGCCGCGCACAAATCAACACTAATGATCGTGGGAACGGCGCGTGGAATGGAATTCTAAAGACGCGCGTGATTCCAAATTCAAAGTTTGATAATGTTGCCGTGTTTCAATTAAAAGTACCTTCGATTTGGTAGATTTTGATAGCGTTCGTATAAATTTTACATGCATTTAAATGGTATAATATAATCATGCTATGACTTAGCCAGCTATGTCATTCCACAAATGGAATTCACAGGATGAAATAAAATTAGAACAACGAAGACCGACAAAGAGTTGGGAAAAAACATTTTGAGGACATAGAATGTTCCTAACGTAATTTCCAATCGAATGAATATACGAATACTGTCCTTTCGCAATTTGCTTAGCTGGAAGAGACATTTTTTAGGGATAAGTTCGCCGTTGTTCTTTCTGTTTACTGTTGTTTGTTTATTTTTTGATTTTCTGTGCAAACATCTGTTTTTTTTTAAGTTTACATCCTACAAATCCTATCCTACGTCCTACTATCCTACAAACATTATATATGCGAAAGTTCGTGAGGATCTGGCTGAAATTTGCCACAAGACTATGGCTGGGAATACCACATAGGCAACTTTTTATCCCAGAAAAATGCGTAGTTAGCACATAACTAACATGATAAATGAATACATAAAATGGTTACCAATCAAAACATATAAATCATGAGCGGTTAACGCATAGCTTATGTTCGTAGCGTGCTATGTAAACGCTCTACAGCCGTTGCCGCGGGGTCGCGGGGTCGTGGGATGCGCGCGCGCACGCTGTTACCGTTCCGGTTGATATCACTAGTGGAAACGATAATGTAATACCGGTAAAGGTTTTTATGTCGCCCCGGGCCGTGAGTAGCGATTTACTGCCCGGGGAAATTTCCACTTCCTGACCGGGGGAATACGTGAAATTGTGTAGCTCGGGCGGTGATAAAGAAAGCCTCAGGTTGCATGTTTATCGCCCTCGCCTTTGGCTCGTGTGACAAGTTCGTGCCATGGTGAGACATTCTTTATTTCACCACTTCCGGAATGTACGTTTGTCGGTCCCTCGTTTAATGCTCCTCTCATCTAATCAAAGGTTAACTGGTAGAGATCCCTTATAGGGATAAGATCGCCTTTGTGCATATATTAATGTTATTTTTATTTTTTTGTGAATTGTATCTGTTTCTTTATATTTGTACAATAAAGCATTTTATATATGCACAAAGGCGAACTTATCCCTATAAGTCCCCTATGTATCCCTATAATCCCTACCAGTGTTAAGCAGATGAGCAGGCGAAGTCGCGGCCGACAGCTAGTGAGAGATAAAATAACTAGGTTAAGTTTATTAACCTTATCTAATCTTAGCAAACAGTTAACAGAATCTTTCCCACGCGTCAAAACATTAAGGTTCTCTACATATCGTGTAGAAAGGGTATAGTGAAAGAAATCTATTCAACATTTTAATATAATACCTTGTTTATATTTATATGTGTTTTATGACACGATTTAAATTGTACCTTTCTTCTATCCTATATGGTTTGAAATTGAATACACCTGTTACTAGACATATGTCTTTGTTTCTTCGAGAAATAATATAGTAAACATGTCATAATAGCATCTTGCTTCACATATTGTATGTTTTGTCACCATAAGATATCAATGTTATTGGAATGGAAATAAATAAAAAGTTTTTTAATTGATGACAAAACAATTACGGGCAACGGCCATGTTTTTATACTGTGGCAAGGCAAACGAGCAAGTGGGTCACTTGATGGTAAGTCTGCACCACCACCCGTGGATGACAGATGCGTTACCAACCTAGGCTAAAGCAGAATTAATGTGCCAGTAATTTCACCGGTTGTTTTACTCTCTTCATCGGAACACAGCAGCGTAAGCACTGCTGCTTGGCGGCAGAATATGAGCTTAGGCGTATGCTGTACATATTTAAAATTAATAAAAATCTAAGAAAAACCCTCATTCCTATCACCCTAGTCAATAAATAATGTTTGGTATTTCTCTTTTCTTTTGCCCATTTCAGATAAAAAAAAACAAAACTTTTTAAAACAGTTGGAACTTGACCGCTTTTTATGCGTGTGCTCAGTAATCCTATTAATTTTGATCACGAGCGTTGACTTCTAACGATACGACATAACAGAGCTAAAGAGTAAGACACTTACGCCTTAAACAATAAGGCTTTTGAAAAGTTTAAATTGTTACTTACATCTTTTACGCCTTCACGGTTTAGATAAAACACGTGGGATGGGCTTTGAAATATGAATTTCACTTTTAAAAATCCGGCTCGGAAGGATCATGCAATGTTACCAAAGTTAAAAATATGTCGAGGTTAACATTATATTTTTTAATTATTTGCCTAAAACCGTGTGAAAATTACGCCGGAACTTAACTAAAGATGTTTTCAACAATAGATACTTTTTGAAACATGAAAAAAAAAACAATAGATGTCATTACAAAGTTACGTTAAAATGCGATATTCACAAAACTCGGAAATGCATCTGGCCACCAGATGTTTTAGGCAACCCTTTCGAAATTCAATTTTCAAATATCGAACTTCTTCGAACAGCGTGGGAACTTATTTGAACGCGACCAATTTATCGTATGCTACGGAGCTAATCAATTCTCAATCTTAACGTGTGGTAACAAAAGCTTGATTGGTTGAAAATGTTATTGGTGTTAACGGACACATTGTGTATTATTGCTAATTCTTACTTTGAATATTTTGCCAGTATCACGTCCGGAAGTCGGTTTTTTTTTTATTATGCTGTCACCTGCCCGTCTGGAAAAGCAGGTTGTATTCTATACAGCCATTATTGAGTGGCGAATGGTGTTACGCTTAAGATTAGTGTTGCCAAGAAAAAAAAAGGGTATGTAACTTAAGTGTATATTTCAACTGCTTTACGTTTAGGTGTATTTAGAGGACACTGTGTTCGATTCGCTTTGCAAAGAGAAGTTTTAGCTCGGAAGCTACGGTAGGACTTGCTACTGCCGCCAAGCAGTGCGTGCAATGTGTATTACGGTGTGAAGTAAGACAGCAGGTGAAATGGCATATGAGGTATTCTATCCTAAGCCCTCTAAGCTGGCAACGTGCCTGCAATCCTCTATAAACCTTCATTGTTAGTTTTTATTTAGTTTCTAGCTATAGTGGTTTAGGCTGTGCGTTGTGTACTTTCGCATTTGTAATATTACTAGCCTCTGTTCGCGACTTCATCTGCGTAGAATTATGCATATAAAGTATAAACCTTCCTCTTGAATCACTCTATGTATTAAACAGAACCGCATCAAAATCCGTTGCGTAGTTTTAAAGATCTAAGGATACATAGGGGCAGACAGCGGAAAGCGACTTTGTTTTTATACTATGTAGTGACAGCTAAGTGTTTGCGTGAAGTGTCATAACGCACTCATAGTCGGATAACATAGATTACACTTCCAATTGTCTATGCCATGCCGATTGCCGGCCGATCGCTCGCAGTATCGTATCGAGTCGAGCGACAAGAAAGGTGAGGTTCCCACGGAGCGTGAGAGCGTTGCGACACCAGTGTTGCCAGCACTAATGAGATTTAGGATTTATAAGATGTTAACATTACATTTATATAATTTTTGTTTGTTTTTACCAGACTGCGACAGACTGTTATGTTTTTCGAGTGTATGTATGGATGTATATTTCTTTGGCAGGCTCGTTTAAAAAAAATTGATTAGTCGTGCGTGAGTGGCAACACTAAAAGTAAAAATACTTGTATATCTACTAATCCCTATTAATATTATAATATAAATGCGAAAGTAACGGTCCGTCTGTCTGTTACGCTTTCACTGCTAAACCATCGAAACGATTTTAATGAAGGGACATAAAGTAGTTTTTGTCCTGGATAAACGCATAGTTCCCGCGGGATAGCGATAAGCGAATTCTGCGCAGACGGAGTCGCGGGCAAACGCTAGTTAATCATTAATTACCGCAGATTATTGGCCTTAAATTTACAACGGAGTGAACGAGACAGGAACAGCGACAAGATATCCGTTACACACTTTTCCGGCCCAGTGCAATGTAAACAAACATGGCTACCGACCCATTTTATGCCTTAACTCTGTAACAATTAGATACATTGTACCATAAACAAATGAGTAATTAACAAACTTTTTAATTCACGAAGTTTCTCAACACATAGAAAGCTTTAACGACGTGTTCCATCAAACTGTTACGATTAATGGCCTTTAAGAGCTTCACGTGTTAAAAACCGTATAAAAGTCCATTTTAAAAGGCAATAAAAGATACGTTTTACTATTAAAAAAGTGTAAACAACTGGTCGAATGGACGCTTCCCACGCCCTCGATATTGCAAATAAAAAAAAAACTGTCGCGGTATCGAGTCGAGTGCACGCAATTACAAATTTAAACGTGCTAGCGGAAGAATCTAGAACTTTCATCTGCTCGTACGAAATGCTAGATGATGTTTGATAGTGGCGCCACAGATACCCGCAAATATAACTTGGTCGCGTCGTAATTTATCCTTTTGGCGCCAAGTAAAAATAGACGAATCATCCCACGGATGCAATGTAAAAAAATGTAACTGCTACCGCTTTTAAAAAGTAAAAACGGAGTGTACGCGAAGTGGATTCATAAAGTCGATTCACGTGAGAAACGGGATGTGGACCGTTACAACGAAGGGCTGGTTTGTGGACACCATTTTGTTTTTTAAAATAGATAATTGCCGATCCACAGATAACCTAAAGGTGCATCGAGGGAAATAGATACTAAGTACTGGCTGAGAACAAAATACATTGACTCATTTTTCTTAACGGCCAGTACGAATATTGAATGTTATAAATCCTATTTTTTTTAGTGTGGCCTTTCCAAATGTAGTATTACAATTTTAAGATGACACCTTTTTTTGCAAAAGAAAGTTTAATAGAAATTAATTATCTCATCTGATTAATATATATTGTTTGTAAACATCTCTTGTACGCACTAGGTTACATTATATCAGCCTCCCGCATCGATTCAAGATTAAAAATAAAATCAAGTACCGTGAGAATGGGTCTAGTCAACCTCTGACTCCTTATAGGCGTAGTTTTAGAGTTCAAATTGGCGCTAAAAATACACGCATGGCCTTGTATGTAATGAACGACTGTTTCTTTTTAGAACAAGTTGCGGCAATACTGAATTGTCTGTAGTAATCGAGGACAGGCGTTTTTTGTGGTTATGATAGAAGTTATAAAGATATAAACATTTTAAATATGTATGTAGATGTAGATACGTATTTGCTACAAACGTGGTTTAAGCAAACAAACAACTACATATTACCTACTGGCTTGTGAAAAGCAACACTTAACTCATTCTATTTTTGAATTAACTCAAAAGAAATATATCAAACTGACCAATTTTCACGTTCCAAAACTCGGATTCGAAATTTCGAATAGATTATTAAAGAATACTTGTTTATTTGGTTCCCACGCCGTCGACAATACGGATAACGACAGATTAATTCCAACCGGCCAGCATCATCGCTTTTAATGAGCCGGTCACGTTTTGTTTTTTAAAATTGGAACAATCTAATTTGGAACTAAATGGAGGTGTGATGACTGTAATCGAAACTGTTTTGTGGGAACTCCTTTATTGGTATAGAAAGAGAAAAGTCAGTGTCTTATGAAAATCAGAAGATATATTTTTAAGTAGATGCTGGTATCGTTTGATGATAGAGTATTGCTAGGCTGATTTATGTATAACACAAGGAAACGAGCAAATGGGTTACCTGATGGTAAGCAATCACCATTAGGCTCGAATCAATTACCTATTTCAGTAATTTCACCAGCTGTCTTACTCTCCACCTTGGCATGGGAGCCAGTAAGATGGTGGTAGCGATACGGGCGGACTCTGCACAAGGTATACCTATATATAGGCTTTAGGTGTAATTAAATTGATAGGCGTTGCTAGCAACCCATCACTATTTTGATTCCCATTTCCACCAATACGCCCACAACCATGGCTAACGTCATTGTATCTCGTTTAAACTCGTTTTTAAATATAAATTGTCGTTTATTATTTTATTACAAATCAAGCTGCTAATCGAGATAAACTTGAATGGCTGACCGCACAGGAAGGGACGACGGATGTGGCGATATCTGGTGAAACCTACACGCTGGGTGTTGCCAGTGAAAAAAATGATGCGTAATGAAGCCCATGTGAAACTTTACTGTAACTCGTTGGGTTTCCGATGACTTTTTGCATTTGCAATCGTACTTGGAAAAGAAATGCAGACAGTACATTAGCTCTTTCAGTGCGGTTAACTCTTCAACAATACTGCCAATTTACTAGCCGTAAAGTAACTTGGTGGAAGGGTTGAATAAAACGATGAAATGTAATCCTAAACTAAAATTAAACCTACAAATCTAAATTAGGTTATATAAATGGGAACAATCGCAAAACTAACGAATAAAGTAAAAACAAAGAATGTGATTCAAAAACTTAACTGGGACATGTTCCCGAAACTCACTTTGAAGAATTCATTGTCAATGAAAATGTACTCGTAATTATTTAAAATGGTGTCATAAACAAAGATCGAAACAGTGTCCTAATTGCAAAAGCTGTAAACCCGTATACAAACGTAAACAAAAGACCTTGCATTGCACAAAGGGATGATTCATACAACACATACACATAAGTTAGTGTAAGCCTGCATTTGGCAACCGACTGCTTTCTGAGAGTCGTAGCGTATTTCATGAAAGACAGTTCAAAGGTGTTTGTTGCCTTAGCATCCTGTGTGTCAGGTTTATAGGAATTACTGAGTTCTACGTAATGAGCTGATTGGTCGTAGATTATCAGATAACTTATTATTTCAATATTGCAAGGTAAATATGTTATGTTCATTTCAGTTTTGTCTGCCTCTGTGAGGCTGCTCTTTTTCATTTCCTACAGTTAACTTCCTCGAATTTAACTTAACGAATATATGCTACTTAATCTACTTTTAGTCTCGCCACGTGCCCTTAATGGCGACAGTGGTGTAAATATAACTAATTCCGTTCACTAATTAAGTTAGTTTTAGGGTCGTTGTTGCGAATAGGGGACGCTATTATTAGAGGCGTTTGGTGGTTTCAAAATATGTTACCAGTATCTTATATAGCAATAGCTGAATGCTTATTCGTTCTCCTTTTTAGTGGCTTTTAGCAATTGTACGCAATTTGATCTAATTCAAGTAATACGCGAGCGCAGTCTAAGGGCCCTAAGCAGATCGCTGAGTAAATCGATGAGAAATAATTAGCGTGTAAGGGCCCTCAATGTCAAGTTCGATTAATCCATAGTCAAAACTCGAATCACAGGCCGGTTCTTTTTGTCGATGGCCAGTAACATTTCTTCTAAAAAGTTTTCCAGCCAGCGTTGAACGTTCTGAAATTAAAATTCCCGCCAATTTTCTATATGGCCAGTTACATTATCCCCCCGTTTCCAAGCTACAGGCTGCCTGTCACGCACCACGACTTTTTAGTTCATCACGCTTTGCTGCATTCGTTCCGTATCGTTTTACGCTAACAGCTTTAAAGTCTACTTTTACAACACTGAATGTATTGTTAACCTGGCTAGTAAGTATCACGTATGTTGTTCCTATGTGCGGTATGTTAAAGTTGATTTTGTTTTGAGTGTTGCGCATGAGTTTGTGTGTTGAGTTTTTCTTCAATATGGCGGCAAGACGCGGTTGCGAGCTCATTTCACTTTTTATCAGTCGTGCTATTCTCAAGATGATACAGAAACGTAATTCGGAATTCCAATTTCAAACGATATTTCTGGAACAAAAACCCCGAAGTATGGAATTCTGGATCTCTTGAAACAGAATTCTACTTACGCTGCTAAGTTTTGATCATGTTTTCTATCAATCGAGGTCACTTATTGGCCGAAACTTTACACACCCCAGTTTTTGTCCCGCTCTTGTTAACGTGTAATCCTTAGTGATAAATAGAGAGGTGTTATGAAGGGGTACACCAACTACCAACCCTAATTTTAACAACACAATTCATTTACAATTGCAAATTGAACTCTAGTCAAAATGCTTTTAACTGGTCCTTCCGTAAGTGTTTTTAAAACTTGGTATTTTCGCTGACAAATAATCAAATATATTTTAATATACTTAGGAATATTACTGGCATAATAGGCTATTTACTTCAGTTTTATAGGTTGTAAGCAACGAAAAAAAAACTAATAGCGCGAATGTCTTTGGGCAGCTATTTTTTTTTTTCATCCTGTTTAAGTGTAGATAAGGGAAAAATTCGCTTTTGTACTTTCTATCAACTACATTTTGTGTTGTATGTAATAATGGATTTATTTACATTACATACAAACATACATACATTTGCCATCTGATGAACAACTTACTTTAAATGTGCGTTAGCCTTTGTTGTGAAGATATGAAGTTTAGCTAATTCCTTAACTTTTTTTTTTAGCTACTACGTATATTTCCGATTTAATGCCGGTTATTTCCAACGCAGAATTTTATTTTCCTTTTCAGTCTAGTAATATTTCTAATAAGTGCACTTATCCATCCGCCATCTTGGATCCTTTGTGCACTAAACGCACCTTGCGTTTCGTTTCACCTGACCGCGTGTAAATTCTTGATTAAATGAAAAAAAGTAAATGTCGAATGCTTAAATATTTCATGCCAGTTATCACTCTACTACCGCGGTACTGGTATAATGGAAACTACTTACACTTTAATTTATTCCAGCAATTTTTTCTTTAAAATGGTTGTATTTTAATTATTTTTTTTATGTGCTTGCGTAGGAAATGAATACACTAAATTCTAGCCAGTATTTAAAAAAATGGTATTGTTTTATTTATCACTTCCGACGATCAATATACAGTGTCAGTTTCCGAAAATTTAATTTGACTGCAAGCGATTTTTCCTTTTGCAAAATTACCCAAATTATTTTTTTAACAATGCGTAAATTTCATGAAAGGTTATTTTTTTATAAGACGCAAAATTTACCTGTACAGTACATACATATAAAACAAGCGGTGCGTCTTTTATTTTATACTTATAAAATTAAACTTATTTGCATCTTTAGAACCAAAGCTACATTTGTCCTATTTTTTTTTAAATTAGCTTCGAAGATAAACATTTAATTGCGTTTAGTTACACGTTCGGAACACAAACAATAGTTTATTTGTGTTCTATTCTAGAACTAGAACGCTTTTGACGTCAACGCTCTAACATTAGACTAGGGATTGCACCAGGAAGACGCTGTGACGTAAAACGTGACATTTCGGATGCGTACGCGCTTCTCGGAACTGCGTTCCGTTTCTGCATAGCGCCGAATAGCCGACTGACAGATGCCAAATGCGTTTCGTTTCGACGTGCGGATTGATTTCATGAAATTACTTGCCAGTGCTTTTAATTTTAACCTATTCTCCAATTCAATGGGTTGCTCCTGTAAACAAACAAGTTTCATCCAAATTCCCACACAGTCATTGTATGCAATCAGTATCACATCCACCGGAATGTTGAAGGATCATACTTTGATATCTGCAGATAATTTATAACTATGTTCAATATTTTTAAATTTTATACGAACTGGTTTGTTTACAAAACGTCAACATGGACTATAAGGACCCGGAATTGCACGCAATTGCATCAACAAAGTTTCTGAACGAATAAAAAAGCAGATCATAATTGTAAATAAACTAGAAGTATCCGTATCCGTAGTTGAAAACGGAAGTGAGGTTCAAAGCCATTTTTAACGGTCCAAGAACTTTAACAAACCAACGATCACCCTAGTGTAATTAAAAAACTATCAGATTTCCTTTTTTGAATAAGGAACAGCAGGATGCGCTTGCGCGGCGGTGCGCATCGCCGCGGGATCGGGCGCTCTGATTGGTTGGGCTGCTACCAATCCGGAACGAGATACGTACCGTTGCATTGCGTAGTTGAATGATGTAATGTGTTGTATCTTATGAAATTTTAATTATAAAATGAACGTTTTTGGCAAATTTTGAATGCACAATTAAGATGAACTTGACTCCATAAAGCATGCGAAAGGAAACTGTGTTAAGTATGCATCTTTTGAAGCCTAAGAATATCAGTACTTAACATCAGCCATAGACTACATGTCTCTCAACTGTAAATTCTCGTACATAAATACGTATATATATTAATCACGTCTTTATCCCTTAAGTACGGGGTAGAGAGAGCCTGGGGTAACAAATCAACAAGACCTGGGCCACGTTAAGCATGATTGTGGTAGTATAGGTGGAAACGGGTATCAAAATAGTGATGGTTGTTATACCCGCATCGCCAATAACATGATTCCTAAGATTTTCGGCCAATCCCTCGATGGGCTTTTACGATCTGAGGAGCAGCTGGTACATTCTGTTTTTCTTTGCTGCCAGACCAGCACTGAAGCAATTCTCGTAGTTCTTGCAAAACCAGAGTAAAGGACAGTCGTGTGCTGTATAGAAGCGAACTACATCAACTTGTCAATACAATTCGTATAAAATTAGGGTGGTTGTCTCCCCTACATTCTTAAGCTCACAGCTGCGATAATGTGGGATATATCTCAAGGGGATTCTGCTAATGAAAATCCCATTGTCTGCGTGTGGGGGTGGCCCTTTGACTTTCTCTGAGCTTAGTACTTTGAAACAAAACAAGACGCGTTCGAATGTTTTGGGAAGTAAAGGGGCTCCTCTCGGTTGTCAGCCTGGTACTTTTGTGCTTCGGAGAACCTCTCCTCTCGGATGCATGCTTGAGATGTTGTTAGTTGGTCTTAGATGTGATGCTGGTAACTGAAGTGTGTCATTTTATATTGGTTAAGGTGCATTGGGGTAAATTCGGAATTGGGGAAATTTCGAAAATTGTGGATATCCACTAAACGGGGCTAGTCTAGAAGCCAAAGACATTGGAGCTTCTTAGGTAAGCGTTGCTAGATTGTTTAATTGTTCCCCGTTTAGTGGTTCGACGCGTTGCGAAATTACCCCAATTTCGAATTTACCCCAATGCACTATAATTACTAGACAGACTTACATGTAAATATTCTGTTTTTAGTATTTGATGTTATAGCTTGCTGTCACAGTGACGGACAATAGAGTCTTAAGTAATAGGGTATCTACGGAACACTAAAAAATCATAACCCTCTTTTGACTATCTATATACCAAGTTTCTTTTGGCGCATTCTTCAAATGATGCTTTTCCGTAAAGAGACGCGCAAAAGTGCCTTTTGCGACCTATTTCCAAATTGAACCTTTTTATTTTGTCCAAAGTGCGTATGTCTTTTGTTTATCGTCAGGTTTGTGTGCTTTCTTAATGACAATCAATTTTTGTTTTATAAACAGTAGTGTCATGATGGCATCATTATTGTCGTTGGATACATATTTACCAAACACTTTAGATGCTTCAAATTGCTGACTTGTAACGTCATTGAGGTCGGTTGAAGTGACGTCAACGCTTCCCTCTACCTAAAGTCCATTCCATTCCACTTTAACATACATACGTCACGTTTTTATCCCTTACGGGGTAGACAGAGCCTAAGGTAGCAATACCAGGCCACGCTTAGCATGATTGTGAGCGTATAGGTGGAAAGGGGAATCAAAATGGTGTTGGGTTGCTAGCCGCATCGCCTTAACGTTATTGCTAAGATTTTCGCCCATTGCCTTTTAACGCTTTTGTAAACAAAAGAAGTCAATCAAGTTCATATAAAATTGAAATCATAGTATAATTGTAATAAAATGTCGTGAGATATCAAGTTTGGTCCTTCAATATTCCGGTGGATGTGAAGCTGATTGCGTACAATAAGTGATTGTGTGGGGATTTAGATGAAATTGGTTTGTTTACAGAGACGTTAAAATAGACTGAAACGGAGAATAGTAAAACTGTTGTGTTTCTCAGTGTTATGCCTAATTTTATATCAAGCTGCGTACCCTTTTTTAAACCTTAATTCTGATGTGATGCAAGCGTAAACATTTATGTTTTTATTCTGTTATTAAAACAGTGCATTGACCTTTAGTCTGCCATCTTTTAAAATAGATGTTGCGTTATAAAACCGATTAATAACTCGATCGATACTCTTTGTTGCTAGCACTATACTTGAGTAATTACTTCACGGTCCTTCGAGCCGGATATCGAGAATTCATGGTCCTCTCAACCGGATGCCGCTAAGTACTTTGAGTGCTGTATTTTTTTTGTTGCATTATCTATTTTGCATCGATCGTACGCGTTGAGAACTTTGTCGCTTTAACGGGTTTGTCATAGTAACTGTAGCTATGCATGTTTTGTTAATGTGACATGGTTGTGTTCAAGGTTATGTATATTATTTATTAAACCCTATCAACATTTTTGTAGGTCAAGGTTGTACTTTGTGTGAAATCAATTGTCTCTAACTGGACTTTACCTGTACTCAGAAACATCGATTAACTTTAATTGGTTTGTATATGAGGTTCGATGTGTTTCTTTATTTACTAATAATGGCGGCAATTGCCACCCATTTTGAGATAAAATACTACCTCAAGCTTTACCGCACTGAAAGCTTTACATACACGAGGTAATCACGTCTTTATACCTTACGGGGTAGACAGCCTGGGGTAACAAGACCCAAAAGCCACGTTTAGCGTGATTGTGGGCGTATTGATGGAAAGGGGAATCAAAGTGATGGGTTGCTAGCCGCATTACCTATTACGTGATACCTAAGATTTAAAAATCAACTTAATTTGAAAGCTTTAAATATTAAACAAAAAATTTTAGACCGTTTGTATTTTCATTCGTTTATTTTGCGACGCTTGCTTTCCTCTTCCCTGGTGACCTACTAAGGAAAATCAAAGATGGCCTCCCCTTCCCCTCCATGGACTTGCATTTAGTCCCCTGGGCGTGTATTCGATTTACTTATAATTGACACAGATGGCGCTGTTGCACGCTTGCCCGGTTTTAGGGGTAATTTCGGGGTCCGGGGTGTCTGGAGCAATTTTAAGGATAAATTAGGGTAAGTAGGTTAAATGGTAATTTGAAATCGTGCGTGTTTTTTTATTATTTTACCTATGATAACGAAATAAATTTATTTGTATTTGTAAAATTGCATAATTTTTAAGAATAGAATAGAATATTTATTTGCATTAAGTGTTGGTTACAATGGTCTTATGTTAAGCATTAACCACTTGGTTATGTTTAATCATAATAAATTATATCATCTATCATTATACGTAGCATAATATCTTAGATATTCTTTTTTTGCGCTTGCCTGTAATGTCCTGGGTACCTACGTATTAAAATACGTAATGTTTAAAATGTATAATGGGTTAAAATACATAATGGTTTATAATATATAATGCGATTTTCTCAGAAAGTTACAAATTAACAGGATTGTTATAAAACAAACCTAACCTAACCTAAACCAATCTATAGATTACGATATCAAAAAAGTACATTTAGCTAATAGTATAACAGAAAATTGCGTTATATATTTTGAACCATTATGTATTTTAACCCATTATACATTTTAAACTTTATGTATTCTGATCCGCTCCCAATGTCCTACTGTTGGGCAAAATCCTCTCCCCTAGACTTCCACTTTCAACTCTCCCTGTCCTGACTTATGTCTGGTCTGGCCTTTAAATCATCCCGGCATCTCCACCTCTGTTTCTTTGAATACTTTTTTATCTATAGTAGAAAGAAATTATCACAAGAAATGTAATTCACATCGAAACAAGATATCAATTATATCCATGTAAATGCGGCAAAAATGATTAAGTGAGAAAAACTAAATTGAATTACTGGCCATAGACTACGGCGAACGGAGTGTTTTTTTTTCTAACCCGACAACACTGGCCGGTCGTTGCCCGCGCAGAGGCGTGACGAACAAAAACGTTCCGATTCTTTTTTCGAAATCACAATTAAATTTATAACGTTAGTAACGCTTTGTAATGGAGCGCGACGCCATTTCAAATTGAGAACGTGGCCAATAGATTTAGAGAAAAAAAAATTGGTCGGTTCAGCGATACTTTGATTTCAATGTCATGTTTACAAGGTGTCATAAAATTATTTATTTCAGCAGTTGGTTGAGTTCGTCTGCTTGAACACTTCTGTAATAGTACATTACACCCCGAGCATGGTGAAATAAAGAATGTCTCAGATCGCAGGGACTTGTCGCACGAGCCAAAGGCGAGGGCGATAAACATGCGACCAGGAAGTAGAATATTTTTATACACAAATAATCGAACATAATGATACTAAAGTAATAATAGTAGAGTTTTATATATTACAAAATTATTTTCTTCTCATAAAAAAATGTATTTGAAAAAAATCTGTTATTGATTTGGCTGAATAGCAAACGCCTTATGAAATATGAAAGCTAACAAAAACTCCTTTAATTTGTCAAAAATGTTCACTGTCAAAGTTAGAACTTAGCTACTTTATTCTGTGTTGTATTTTTTTGCAACTGTGTTCAAAAACGTCGTTCGATACACGCGAGGAAATGTCATTCTTTACTCGTCCCGAGTATTGCCAAGATATCTCGGGACTCGTGAAGTAATAACATACTTTCCGCCCTAGCATCGAAATGTACTATTTGTTGAACAACGACTTTGTGGCGTTGGTTCAAAATAATAAGTGCATAACTGTTGTTTTTATTAGATGTGTCCGATTTTTTAAATTCACGCATTTTAATCAAAAGTATTGGAAGTAGAAAGGTGAACTAACTTAATCATTAGTCGTGACTGATTGATCGGTGTATAACCAATTTTGGTAACTATTGTTTTTCGATCGAGCGAATGTGAATAATGCGATGCGCGAGCGCAGCGTCTCCTCAGCTTTTACATACATCATCGACATCTCCAGCCTACATGCTTCCCACTGCTGGGCACAGGCTTCTCACAAGGGGCCATTCATAAAGTACGTGACACAGTTAGCGTGTGGGGGGGGGGGGTCTGAAAATTTACAATACAATACAATACAAATACTCTTTATTGAACACACACATCAGTACAAAAAACAATAGGTACAGAAACAAAGAACAAAGTAGACAATAGGCGGTCTTATCGCTTCATAGCGATCTCTTCCAGACAACCAATAAGCGAAATAAGTTGGAGACAGTTTAAGTAGGTGGGGAAATTTGTGACACAACAAAATAATTGTAGTCTTCATAGTATACCCTGTGACAATGCTCTAAAAGTGATGAAACGTGACCGAAAATTTGTTGTTAACTGAATTAATTCGATACGAACACAAAATAGACGACGCGTGTGTTTGTGTCGCACTCATAAATAAAGATATCCCCGTGGGTGTGGCCATGTGTGCGACAGTTGTGTAAAGCCCCCCGTAAGACTTAAAGTTGATTGTGTTCGGAGGGGTGGCGATAGAGGTCTAATGTTTATAGTTATTTGTATACAATACATATGAATATCTTCTCAGTACACGACCGGGTAGCTAAGTAGTTAGTAGTAACCCTAACTATACTTCGGTTATTTTACAAAAATCACGTCTTTATCTCTTACGGGGTAGACGGAGCCTAAGGTAACAAGACTAAAGGCCACGTTTAGTATGATTGTAGGTGTATAAGTGGAAAGGGAATTAAAATAGTGATAGGTTGCTAGCCGCATCGGTTATAACATGATTCCTATGCCGATTCTCTCGATGGGCTTTTACCATCTGCGCGGGGAGTATGTAGGAACATTCTATGTTTTTTCTTTACTCCCAGACCAGCAGAAGCATAACAGAAAACTCGGAGGCCTATTGAAAAACAGTTTTAAAAAATGAATAAGATCCAATTACAATTAAAAATCCTTTTTATTAAGTTTTATATTTACCAGTTACCGATTTTTAAAGATTGTTTTTCGATAAAAAGACATGTCAAGAATATTCACCTTCTTTCTCATGCTAAAAAAAACGAAATATATGAAGCTAGAGATCCCAATTTTGAGCCGATGTGTTCTATGGCAACACCGTGTATAGGCGCGGGAAATAACAAAATAGCGGACGCAATAAAATCTCACGTTACGGTAACTTCCTTCAATACTTCACGCCATTAAGCAGGGGTGTGCATGGGCACGTGTGCGTACAATAGGGGTGTTCCAGATGGCTGCGTTGCCGCTGTGACGTAATTTTAATGCGGGCAACTTGTTGAACGTCTTGTAGTACCTTTGGGCTTTGGCTTTTAGTATCTGTAAAGCTAGCTAGATCGATTCAACCCCATTCATGAGAATCGTTGGAGCAGTTTCCGAAATTCAGATCATGATTATTGATTTAGATTATTCTCTCGTCCCTTGGTGAGCAGTAGATGTTCCATGAGAGTGCGAATATGTGCTAGTATTTGTACCAAGGGTTTTAGAGTTACAAGTTATTTCTGTTCACGTCTTACCCCCTTATTCGTAAACGCTCTGTAGGCTTCTGCTAACTTAGCAATCGTTTGTCCTTATCTGTCACTTTGACATTTACCTTTCTCCGATTAGAAATTATCCTGTTTATTAAACACCCTTACAAAGTGTTTGTTTTGACGCTGTTCACTTTGAGCATCGATCAATTTGTCATCATTTACCTCCAAAGTAACTTGATTACCCAATCATCTGGAATATTCAGGAACAATTTTCAGACCTTGCATAGGCAGTTATGTTATGCTATGTTCATATATGCTACAGTCCCTTGCATTACTCGACTCCAGCGTATCTATGTAATGCCTTAAAGGAGCAACCACACCGCCGCGTAGCAGTATCGTGCGTAGGCGTCACGTTTTCTCACCGTTTTCTCATACACCGTCAACGTCTTTGACGCACTGGTATGATCGCACCTTTAAACGAGCAATACTTGTATATAGACGATCTGACACCATTTTTGCGGCCGAGCGCAGAGAACAATCGTCAATATTTGTTTAACACTCATTACGCTAACGGTGCGAGACCCACACGACGAATAGTTCTTTTATTTATATTAAACTAGCTTCTGCCCGCGACTTCGTCTGCGTAGAATTATACATAAAAACCTTCATCTTGAATCACTATCTATTAACAAAAACCGCATCAAAATCCGTTGTGTAGTTTTGAAGATATAAGCATACATAGGGACATAGGGACAGACAAAGCGACTTTGTTTTATACTATGTAGTGATTAATTCCATAGATCTCTACGACGTTATCCCATTATTTCGTACTAGTTTTAGCTTCTGCCCGCGACTTCGTCCACGTAGAAATAGAGTTAAGAGCTGATGTTGACAGTATATTCTACGACCTTTGATAAGTTTATCGCTATCCCGCGGGAACTATGCAAGTTTCCGGAATAAAAAGTACTCTATGTGATAATCTAGGGTACCAGCTATCTCCGTTCCATATTTCATTTAAATCCGTCCAGTCGTTTCATCGTGAAGAAGTTACAAACATACGCACATGTCAAAGATCGTGGCTGCCTATTGTCGCAACGAAAATAATTATTGCAGAATATTCTATCACATCAGTTCTTAAGTCTAACGCGGACGAAGTCGCAGGCAGAAGCTAGTATTTTATATTTTCTTACCTGATTTTGTCTTATTATTCCGAATCTCTGCAGCACCCATCGATTTTGTAGTTATCATAAGAACATTAAGTGTATAAATATAAAATTTCGCACACTCGTTTTTTTTCCGACTTCCGATTTCAAACACCTTATTTCCGATTGCATCCCCCAAATTCTAAATTTAAAAGAAAATGATTCGATCTGCTCTTCCGCCGGATACGGACCCTGCAACCAAAATGGCGGGCGCCCCCTTTATTTTTTGTGGCAACACTGGACCACCTGGCACTCTACAAGTACACCCTCGTATTTTGTATTATCTTGGAGCGATAAAGCATTGAAAAAGTCAATAATTTGGTAGATTTTGTTGCGTTACTAAGCATAAGTATATAACACTATTTTCTTGAATCCGGCGTTTGTTTGCAGAGGACCATTTCAATGAACAAGAAACATTTATCTTGCTACTCCGCCACTCACGTCCAAGATAGACAAGCCTTTACTTAACTATCCCCTACACCACACAAAACACTGACGCGTTTCAACCCCTCTACGGGATCATCCTCAGTCAAGCAATCAATTCTGAGTATGGTATGATCCCGTAGAGTATAGGGATCGAAACGCATCCAGTGTCAGATTCCCTGCGATAATCATGAATATTTGGTGATATAGTCGATGCGGCTAGCAACCCATCACTATTTTGATTCCCCTTCCCACCTATAAGTCTACAATTATACTAAACTTAGCCTTTAGGTCTTATTACCTTAGGCTCTGTCTAATCCACGCCATTAATACAGGTCTGTTATGACCATAATTTATCTACACCATAGACTTCAGCGTAATTGCGTGTGCGCAAGCTGGGGGTGCATCTGCCGCGCAGGTGGCGGCCATCTTGTTTGAGCGAGGGGAGACTACAATAGGCCGTCTTCAGGAGTGACTTGGGCGTTTTGAAGGGATGTTATTTGCTTCAAAATTTATTAAAAAGTAGCTGTTGCCCTGTTCCTTTTTTTAATGTTTGATTGTGGGCGTATGGATGGAATGGGGAATCAAAACAGTGATGGGTTGGGAGCAAAGAAAAACATAGAATGTATCAGTTGCTTCTCTTCCCGCGCAGATGGTAAAAGCCCATCGAGGGAATGGGCAAAAATCTTAGAAATCACGTTATAGGCGATGTGGCTAGCAACCCATCCCTGTTATGATTCCTGTTTCCATCCATTTGTCCACAATCATGCTAAACGCGGTCTGTCTACCCTGTAAGGGATAAAGACGTGATTTATGTATGTATGTATGGAACGGAACACCGGTTCTATTTGAATTTTGACCGTTTATAGTGATCCATAGATTGCACCAATCAGAAAGATATGTGTATTTACTCAAGCGATAACATTTTGTTTGCTTACAACGACTGAAACCCTTTTCATATAAATACAATACTTGTAAGATCACTCGCTGCGTCGCCTATAACAGATTCCTAAATTATTTGCTCATTCCCTCGATAGGCTTTTACCATCTGCGCGGGAAGAGAAGCAACTTGTACATCCAATATTTTTCTTTGCTCCCAGACCAGTAGGCTTATTACCTAACTCGCTCGCAATCGCCATCGTGTTCATTTTGACAGTTCTTGTATGAATGTGACAGCTAGCTGATTCCGATGCCAATTTTCAGCCCATACATGAACTGTCAAAATAACACGATGGCGATTGTGAGCGAGTCCGACAATACGCCTACAGCATAGATTCTATGCTAGGATTAGTGTTTCTTCTATGCCATAGAAGAAACACTAATCCTTCTATCCTGTTTATTATAAAATAGCGTTCCGTCCGCAGCTTCGCCCGCGATAAATTAATTTTCCCGTAGGAATAGGTATTTTCCCGCGGTTAAAAGTAGCCTATGACACTCAGTGATAATGTAGTTTTCTAACGGCAAAAGAATTTTCAAAATCGGTCCATTAGTTTCGGAGCCTATTCAATGCAAACAAACAAACAAACAAACAATAAAATTTTTCCTCTTTATAATATTATTATTATTAGTATAGATGCGTAAGTTTGTGAGAATGTGTGAATGTAGGTATGGATGTTGTTACTATTTCACGCCAGAACGGCCGAACACATGTGGATGAAATTTGGCACAGACATAGATTTTATGGTCTGGATTAGCACATTGATTACTGTTTATCCCGGAAAAATGCATGATTCAATGATACAATGAACCTAAACCCCCCTTTCTCGCTTGTTACAGCTCCCCGCACATCATGCACCGGTGGCGCCCCCAACAACCTGCCGCCCCTGGGCTTCCACAGCGTGCATGGAGAGAACATCAGGGTCTCCAGGGACGGCTCCGTGGCGAGGCGAGTCGAGTCCTTCTGCAAGGGTGTGGCGTTCAGCGCCAGGCCGGTTAGGGTCAATGAGAAGGTGAGGAATGTGAGGTCGAGGTCCCTGCTAGGGGGCCATTCAAGTATTACGTAAGCAGATTTTTTACAATTATTTACCCGAACTTGTCAGCAAAAGTAAGCAAACCTCTTACCCCCCTCCCATGCTTATGCGTATTCATTCTTTGTGGGAATCCCCGACATGTTTTGTGTTCAAGCATAGACAATTTGTGGGTTGCCATTTGTGTAAAAAAAGTAAAATAATACCCATAATACCCATCATGTCATCAAAAATAAGCAAAGCAAAGACACCCCAGCCGCCCTTACGTTCTATAGCGTCTGGGGCCCGTGGCAAGGTCATCAGGTACTTTCTCGCTGTTAAGTGCGTCGTCGCTCCTATGTGCTCTAGACCAGTAGGCTTATTACCTAACTCGCTCGCAATCGCCATCGTGTTCATTTTGACAGTTCACGTATGGGCTGACAATTGGCACTGGATCAGCTAGCTGTCGCATTCATACAAGAACTGTCAAAATGAACACGATGGCGATTGCGAGCGAGTTAGGTAATAAGCCTACTGGTCAGTCCATGAACTCACTTTTATGGGTTTGATATTTGTATTGGCCGACCCGAAACCTTCCGATTCTAAGCACACGGACTTCAACATAATTTATGCCGCTTGCCAATCAGATTTACAGCGCTATCTGTCTAAATTCCCCGAAAGTGTTCTGTCTGCGTCTCTGTAATTGTGTCCTACAGACACATCGTTCTAACAGATGGCGCTTGGCGGTTAAAATTCGCTTAGTAACAAGGTCATGTGACAGCTGATGCAGATAGAATAATTTGTAGGCTTTTACTCACCTGCTGTCGGTGGTGTACTGGTGTAGGGTAATAGTACATTACAGACCTAGGGCGGTGAACTCCTAATTATCCCAGATCGCAGGTGTTGGTGGCCCGAACCGAAGGTTGGGGGCTGGGGCTTTACGAATTACCGCCCGTGGTTTGTATAAAGTTTTACGTCTTGCCTTGGCCAGGAAGTGAGATTTTCTGCCTGCGAAGCGGGCGTAATATCCCTATTACGGCCTAGG
The DNA here is from genome assembly GCA_949127965.1 of Pandemis corylana. Lineage (NCBI taxonomy): Eukaryota > Metazoa > Arthropoda > Insecta > Lepidoptera > Tortricidae > Pandemis > Pandemis corylana. The sequence goes on along the minus strand of OX421875.1, from coordinate 2,469,282 downwards.
GTGACGTAAAAGCTTTTTCTATTCTAGTTTTCAGTAATGTTATAAACCTTAAATACCAATTGATAGTGTCGCTAAACAGCTATGGAGCTCCTTACCTGTTCCCGGAACGTTACAGTCTGGTCGTCTTTAAATCTAGTGTGAATGGGCACTTGCTGGGCTCGCTTGCTCCATCTTAGACCACATCTTCGCTTATCAGGCGCGATTGTGGTCAAACACGAGCCTATTCTACATAAAAAACAGATCGTTACTAAGAATGGCATCTCTTCTTTTCAGGTTTGCATCCGTTTCGTGGAGATCTCGAACAGTTGGAGCGGCGTCATACGTTTCGGCTTCACCACCCACGACCCCGCGACCCTGGCCCATGCGCTCCCCAAGTACGCGTGCCCTGATCTCACCAACAAACCAGGAAATTGGGCCAAGGCCCTCGGCGAAAGATTCTGCGAGAAAGACAACATACTATACTACTACGTCAACTCGACAGGAGACGTCCACTTCGGCGTCAACGGAGAAGACAAAGGCTTGTTCTTTTCAGGTGTAGACACGAGGTCCCCTCTCTGGGCGCTAGTTGATGTTTATGGCAATTGCACAGCTGTGCAGTTCGCTGATCCTAGAGCTTCGAATCAAGTCAGGCGTCCGAACCAAAGTCCTGTCGAGGAAGAACGCATTGTCAGTGGCATGAGATCGCTGTCAGTCGAAGAGTCGCTTCCGCAACCGAGATACCAAAACCCACTCGTACCCCTAAGTCTACACAGAACTAAGGGGAGGAATGTCCAGTTTATAAACGACAGAGGAGTAGCAGCAAGGATCGAAGCGGAGTTCTGCCAGGGTTACGTTTTCACGGCGCGCCCTATGCGTCCGGGGCAAACCATTGTCGTCCAGATACTATCAACTGAGACAGCGTACGCTGGAAGCCTGGCTATTGGTCTCACCTCCTGCGACCCGGGGACATTGAGGCCCTGTGATTTGCCGGACGATGCTGAGCAGTTGTTAGATAGGCCGGAGTATTGGGTTGTCCGAAGGGACGCGGCCAACGGATTGAGGAGAGGCGACGAGCTGGCCGTCACTCTGACGGTGGACGGGGAAGTCCGTGTCAGTAGAAACGGCTCCAGTCCTATAACGGTGATGCACGTGGACCACACGCTGAGGCTATGGGCGTTTGTGGACATTTATGGAGCTACGCAGAAGGTCAGGATGCTGAGTTCGCAGACGGCTCAGACTCCGCCTCAGCAGCTGAGGGTCTTGGCTGGCTCTGCCCAGCCGATCAACACGGGGTCGGGTGGAACTGTGCTGGTAGTCAGTCTGCCGCCACAGAATGGTGTACAGAACAGCAACCAGCAAATGACGCTGGCCAGCGCGCATTATATTGAGGTGAGTTTCTGTTTTAACGATTCGCTAGTAACTACACATAAATCAGGTCTTTACCCCTTACGGGGTAGACAGAGCCTAACAATAACAATAACAAGATCTAAAGGCCACGTTTAGTATGATTGCCAGCAATTAGTGTTGGGAAAATCGTAGCTAAATGATTGGATCTGCTCTATCAAGCAAAATATCACCATCTTTTTTATAAAACTGTTTCACAAAATTCGAAGGCTCACTCCCCTGCCAAGGGTGGTGTAGGGGTAATGGTAATAGCACGCATCACGGAATGATGGGGATCCGGGTTCGATTTCCGGCCATAGTGTTACTTTTCGAATTTATCTGTATCCTAGTTTAAAGTGTCGTTTAGAAATTTTATGATTATTATACATATTTCAATTTTGTATGAACTTGGGGGGAATTGTTTGGTTGATAATTGGGAATTGTTTGTCTAACATTTCTTTTCCTCTCTTCCAGCCTATCCAGTCGTCTCAACTGTGCTTAGCCAACCTGCCTACTATGTCACCACCTTGTAATCCGCTGCCGCAGCCTTCGTACCAGCAGCCACGCCGGAGCGACAACCAATGCTCCTCGAGCCAGAACAGCTGCAACGAACAAGTCCTACAGCCACAGCCGGAGAGGATCGAAAGACCATCGACAAGTCGGATGCATCCACACACTCAACCTATTTACTCTGTGATTGGTGAAGGGCAGAACCTTACCGGCGCCGAGTGCACGATATGTTATGAGAACCCAATAGACAGTGTTCTGTATATGTGCGGACATATGTGCATGTGCTATAGATGTGCAGTGCAGCAGTGGAGGGGGAAGGGCGGGGGTCAATGCCCCCTCTGCCGAGCGCAGATCAAAGACGTGATACGTACGTATAAGTCTTGATTTAATTCGAGGGCATATGGCCGTTGACGGGTGAACAAGATGGCGGACTGTGGCGTCTGACGTTTAAATATCAAATGTTGCCAGGAGAGAAAAATTTGAAACGGTTCGGGATTTTTTTGCCATATAATTGCCGGGTGCGATTTTTTTAGATGATTCTGTAACATTTTAAAATTGCTATCGCTTGGCGTTTCGTTTGGACTTTTTAGTAGCCGTATGGCCATATGCAATATCTGTTAATTGTTAAGTATCAGTATAGGAATCGCCAAATATTGACACTGACGTTATTTATTATGACATGTACGCACTTTTGACAGCACGGGTGCGCCTGGAACTGTCAAAATGACATTAGCTGTTATATTTGACAGGTGCGGGTGACTTGGTGTTGTTTTAGGTTTAAATTAAGATGCAGACAATCACATTTATGTAATAGGGTTGACATGACATTTGTAATAAGCTAGACAGCACCTTATTTCGTCCAATTAAGACACGTTTTACGATTTTCCAAAAATATAATTTATCTAATTGGATTTCTGTAAATCGTCTATATGCTATTTGGACTTGCGACAAAAACTATTTATGATAATGGAAAAAGCGTAATATATAAATTAAATAGTAAACTATTGCTATATAAGTTGCTAAATTATTTTGGTTCAAAGCTGTTTGTTTTAATATATATCTAATCTATTTATAAATAACAAATAGAAAGTCATCTACAACTGACAATAAATTTAATAATGATTCGATAAACAATCTAAACGGCTATGGCTTCTCACTTTTTTTATACTTACTCTGTTGTTTTATAAAATACAAAGTTATATTTGCTTTCGTATGTCGCGCTGAACACTCAAGTTAGTTTGGAATTTATTCTACACAAGACTTCCCCACCAGCAAAATTAACTTTGTTTTATCTTTTTCTTTATTACGGCCAGTAGTTCCGACCATAGAGTAGTCAACTGCAAATGGGCAACTTGAAAAATCTAACTGTCACAAGCTACAGTTCTAGTATTTTGCAAAAACTGATTAGCTTCGATTTTAAACTGTATCTATTTGTAATAATATAAACTATAGACATGGCATACATAGAGTAATGGATGTGCAACTAAGTGAACCCAGTGAAATAATGGGTAGAAGTGCTTCTTGTTTTAAAACTCGCCGACAGCTGTCAATTTTTTTGAGTAAAAACTGTTTTTGGGTGATAAATTAGGTTTTTCAAGTTGCAGTGATGGCAGTCCGACATAGTTTTTAATTGGACTGTCGAATGTGTACTAAATTATAATCTGCGCCATAATTAGATTCCAAAACAGTTACCAAAGATGGCTGAACGTCACACTCACAAATGTCAATGTGACGTTCTGAATGTAACCAGCCGACACCGGACACGTTGCCGCCACAAGTGCAACTGATGTTTAAATAAGATCATTTTCACAGGCAGTTGAATTTCATTTTATCTTTACAAATACAAATTATTAAAATTTACGTACATTAGAAGAGTGAAAATTTATTGGTGTAAAGCTGTTACATTTTAATGGGCAACACTGGTAGTTTTTTTGGAATCATATTGCATAGCCAGGTGGTTTATTAGTTGTATGAATTATATTATGTACTCTTTAATACTATTATTAAGTTTAACAATTGTATGGCCACATACTGATTCCTACATCAAGCTGTCATTCACGGTTTGAAAATGAAAATATCAGAAGTGGCATACGTTCATACATATCTTGCGTTGACTATAATTTTTTAATTGGTAATAGTATTCTAGGTCAAATATAACATGTATAAATATATGTATATGTATGTAATATAAATGCGGTAGTGACTGCTAGGTGTTGTAAGCAAGAATAGGGTTGCTAGTGTTCAAAATATTGTTTCGAAAACTATGCGTACAGTGGAGAGGGATGCTTAGATTAATTAATTTGTTGGTAATAATAATTAAAGTCTGGCAACTTTGTATTTGGCCTTGAGATAGCTTATTTATACATGGCAATATTTTGCTTACGTCATGTCAACGAACAATTTCAAAACATTGTGTATTGGAATGTAAATGCCATCTCGTTCTTTTGTTGATGTGAATATTTTATAGTATTCAAAAATATTTCTTCTTGCTACTTCGGAATGTATTATGCGTTTTTGTGGTAAAATCGTTTATGGAGCGAAATATTTCTTGTTTACATCGGTGACATTTGGAATGATTTAGTACCACCGAAAATCCGTAACATGGCAAGGGCCCAATAGAAAGTTTTTAGGCTGTAATTATTAGTTTCCTCGCCCCGTTGTACGCATAATTATTTCCGTAGCGACGAAAAGACGTACGTCCGTATCAGGTTAACCGTTGGTGATAGTTGTGATGCATTTAATAATTTAAAAATCATATCAAAATAATTTGTTAACTTTTCTAAGTGTTACCAGTAAGGCGGGAGTTCCTATGAAACGTTTAGACTGGATTCTCACTGACGTTTGGTGTGATCTTCTAAGTTTGCGGCTGTGTTCACGCTTTTGAATACCGTTTTGTTGTACAGCGTGAAGTTGCAGTCCATGACCTTGAAGTTGTCAAACTTGAACGCAAAGTAAGCAGAGAGTTGCCAGTAGATAAAATGCTACCGTGCAGTATTGCCAATGCTAAGATTTTGCCAGAGAATTCTTTAGAAACGTTTCCTTCAATGACAATAGATACCCTAAGCTTTAAATTTATTGGTACTGAGACTATTCATTCTTTTCATGCACGACTAATTTTCATAAGACAACATTTTCATATCTTGACTTTGACATATCTATACTTTGAACCACTTGGTCTGTTTAGGTCTGTGTTTCTGTTTCCCTCTTGCGTGTAGCGCCTTCTCTGTCAGACTAAAGGGGCTATAAGTGACCTTTTGACTTGTAAATATATTTGAATAGGCATTCCTTTGTAAGTTTTTTTTTAGATTACCGTTTAATTTTGTGTAAACCAAATTATGCAGCCAGTTTTGTCTATGTAATTGTATTTTATAATTTATATGTAGCAGATTTTTTAAGTTATTGGAGACTGATATACGCGTACTATGTTTTGATAGTGTTAGTCTCAATTACTACAGGAATATTGTGACGGACGTTTCTCATAGTGTTTGACATAAAAGTTGGTTGCGACAAAAACTGATACTAAAGGTTACAGTGCGCGGAATAAAAACCTGGAACTAAATATTTTCACACACGTGCCGCTTTTGCACAGACAGTGGCGCCGTTGTGTTTCGAGTCGCGCTCGCAGCCCCTGTAAGGAGTCGAAACAGAGATGGCGCCACTATCTGGATTATGTCTGACATTCAGCTCTCGAAAATGTCAATAATTGTGGTAAAATGTTTGTTTACAGTTAAAGTTCATTTTATTTAAGAAAAACGGATTCCATATCAATACAGTGACCAGGGGCCTTCAAATGACGTCTTAATGCGATTCAATTCAGACTCCGTTCAGGTTTTAGCTGTCATTTTTAGTATGCATCTGTCTGACAGCCAGCGAAGCTAAACAGAATCAGAATTGAATCTCATTAAGACATCATGGTAACTCCCCGGTTATTTATAATGATTAAATGGACACGCCGCGCTTGGTTAATAATGGACGGTAATAAAGGATTTTTATATAAAAAAATACAGGCGAATTGAGAGCCTCCTTTTTAGATGTCGGTTAACCTTTTCGCCGCCACGTCAAATACAAGAGACGCCACCCATACTCGAGACTTTATTGCGATGCCTTAAGTTGAATCCAAATCTAATTTAACGAAGATTCCTTTTGCACTGAAATAATGGAAGTATATATAGGTCGTTGGCGTTCAACCTGCGATGCTTATATACGAGTCGTTGGCGTCTAAAAGGTTAAAAATGGCGACCGGTAGCCTTATGCCCACTATTAAACAGACGTTTTTCATTTAAATTAAGATTTAATACCATTTTTATGGCCTGGCACGGAAGTGACACGAAAATTGTGCGTTAAATTTCTGGTCACAGCGTGTCTTATTTATTTCATTTTACCGTCAATATGTCAGGCTTTAATTCTGAAATTCGAATTTCGTATCTCGCTGACCCGCTCACGCTGACAATATTTAATAAGGGAGTGAGAGGGACGGTATGATAAGAACTTTTGATTTCAGAGTAGACCCCCAGTTCGAAGCCAAATCTTTATGTAAGTTAGTTTAGAATTTACAGTGTAAATATTAAAAAGATGTTGGGTTTGTGATACATGTCTTAAATTAAGCCAGTGGTTTTTTAATGAGAACATTAGATCAATTAAAAAAACTTGGATCTGTGACCCTTCTTTGATAGGAAAGAGTAGAAATTTAAAACAAGAACATAATGTGATATGACTAAATCATTCTTGTTCAATTTCAACGTTCTCTAGTATTGAAGCTGCTGTTCTTTTGGTTTAGCTGCATGGCTCCGCAACCACAGCCTTTTCGGTTTCAAAATAAAAAATACAGATGTTGCCAGTATAGAAAAACTTTGATTTCATTGGGACATGTGCCACCATCGTGAGACGGGTTTATGTTTGTGATATGGTTTTAAAAAGCGGCATTATCTCGCTTGGTCCATCAGCGTCTCATCTAGTCGTTAGTTAATTTATTTTTTTATTAAATGGCATTCTGTACGATGTTGGATTTAGTTTTAAGTTTTAGAATAAAATGGTTATTGAACAAGTTTTGGTTATTTGTTTCGATCCTTTTCCCTTTTGTGACTGCTGCGTATAACATCCTGTATTGACGATCGGTGGTCATAGTGTTTAGATTGAGAAATGTAGGTCTAAAGGGCCGCTAGTAAAGCTCTCGTGAAACTTGAACACGGCACAGTTAAGTACGCGCAAGCATCATTCTTGTCAAAATCTCAATGAGGAACTATTTCTTCCGTTGGTATTTTTTAAATGTTAGCTTGTGAAAACAAGAATAAGCAAAGGCCAGGCGTAAACGATCGAAGTGGACTAAGAAATAGCTGTTTAATAGAAAGAAACATTCACATGTTAAACTACTCAAGGACTTGAGAAGACGCACACAAATCAGACATTTTGTGACTGATGACCACGTGCATCACCGCATGACAACTAACTACCCTTGACTGCGGACTGCGGCTTGAACATTGAACTCCCAACCACGCGCACAGGCAAGTACGTGCAGGTCTGGCTTGCGCAGGGAAAATTTCAAACAAGTCGAAAAACGCGCATGGGGTTGGCGCGTGATAGTTTTACCAACCGCATGCACGGTGTTCCGTGTACAAGCCGGCCTGCGCAGGCAGCACTGTGGTGATACTTGCGCGTGTGGTGGGCCCTTAACACTCAGCTTGTGAAAATTTCGAAATTTCCAAACTCCTCGGAATAGAAAGTTTGAGTCATGAAACATTGGGCAAACCGTTCTGGGGGTAAATTCGTTTTTTACATAAACAAATATTGCAGCGCCTCCAAGCGGATAAGCACCATAACACCTATCACAAAACCACCGTTGAGGAAATGAAAATTAAGACCCACCATACCCCTGGCAGTACCACTGCGGGTAGGGTGGGACTCTACCGTACCACCGTAATGCTGTGAGCTACGGGAATTAATTAGGTTAGGTTAGTTAGGTAGCTCCTTATGCCCGAAGGGCAAACGCGGAGCTCCTTCGATTTTATTTTTCAATTTCTCAAATCCCAGCACTACTATGGAGGTATGGTTCAGCCCCACCCTAGCCTCAGGAGTAGTACCAGGGCTATGGTGGGTCTGAAAGGAAATGCGGGTCGGACCCAATGCAGAAAACCGCATTAACCTTTATTATTGTATACTAGGTTTTTCCCGCGACTCCGTCTGTGTAGAAAACTGTTATAGCTATCCCGCAGTAACTTTCTTATGTAATTTTTAAACTTTTCAATTTGTAATTATATAAAATGGAACTTTCTCTAAAGCTAAAAAAAATTACTTTACACATGGCTGTATGGGCTTTGAACCCTTTGCCAAGTTTGCCAGGAAGAAAATTTGATAAAACAGTCATTATGTCAATTCTAAAACACACAGCGTGATGTGAACAGTTCATGGATATCCTTATATCTAGTTTTACATACCTGGCAATTCCTTAAATATTACCAGTCTTGTCACCTAGAGGGCGCCTCTTTCCACGCGAAGGGGCGCTGCTGTCCTCTAGACTGTCATAGCGTTTGTGGATACCGGAAAACCGTATGTAAAAAGTTGTGTTATCCAAGTTTATTTGTGTTATTACTGCATATAGTTACGAAAAAAGTGTTTTAAAAGTGATTACAATCCATTAGTGATTAAAATCAAAGTGTATTTTACGCATTAAGTGTGTATTATCGATCAAAATGGATGATCATATTGTGGATTCAGACATTGTGCATCATGAGGAGATATTGAGTGAGAAAAAGCGTTTTTCAAGTGAGGAAAGACCGTCATCGTCTTCCTCGGAGGAGGACGAGGCGACGCCGCCTCCAAATAAACGACCGAAAAGGACTCGCGGAGAGTCTTTTGTGGAATCCTGCGATCCACGTATTGACGCACTTATGTCTCAAGTAAGTTATCTTTCTCATATGATGCAATTAACACAACATCCTTCTGCTAATCGTGATCAAAATTTAATACATCACTCAAAGTGTCAAGTCTTATCTTTAATTAAAAATCGTTAAAATTACTTACAAATACAGCTTGCTATTTGCTATGGTAACATAAGTCAAATGCAGCACTGTGAATTGAAATTAGTAAACAATCCGTTCAAGATAGGAGTATTTGTTACAAATACCGCCAGCACTTGAAGCTTCGACATAGATTACATCAGTAACATGGAGTCGTCCGCGTCCGCCTGCCGCCGGCGCGCTTCCGACGCTGAACAGTCGGCGTGGTCATACAGCCTGACGGCGGAGAGCGCGCCTGTGAAGGAGGAGCCCGAGTGGGGCGAGTGCGGCGTGAGCGACGCGGCCGCGGCAGAAGCAGAAGGCTTGTACCCCGGGCACGAGGTCAAAGACGAATTAGTAATTGGACCTGAGCTGGTGCAAGAGCAGGACATCGCTTTTTCAATGCAAAGTAAGCTACCTGATTACTTGACTTCTGAAAATCAATTACCTATAGGGAGCATTTGTAAGGCAATGCTTATTAAAATTGTTGTCATTGATAAAAATGTTTATTTTGTGTTGGGGTTAATAAATGTTCCCTTTCTAAACTATGTCGCATCTATTGCATTGACCTTTTTGTACCACGGCTTGTTGTGATGCACGGGGCACTCAATGAGGAGATGACAGAAATGGAGTTAGACAATATCCCCACTGCTACACAAGAAAATAATTGCTTGATCATCAGTTCTAACCTAACCTACTCAACTAGCTAGTAACAGTTTGTTGACCAGTTAGTTTTTCACCAAAAGTGCAAAAAAGTTAGTGAATTAACAGTTACTTGTAATTAAACTATAGTGCAGTTATGTTTGAAACATTCTTCGGCAGATGCCCCAAGCGAAATCGAGGAGAATCCATGGAATCCAAAAGCAGAAGGCGGCGCCGACGCCGCGTCCGGCACCCACGCCTACCCTGGGGATGAACCTCACTGCAGCAGAAGCACCGAGCAGCAGCACGGGCTCAAAAGCTGTTTTGTCAGGCTCGAGCGTTTGCCAGTAGGAGACCTGCGCAGTTGCAATGGTGAGTGTTATGGTCTGACAGCGCGCAAGCTAACCCCGGAGTGCTGTGGCGCGGACGACAGCAGAGCCAGAGATGTTCTTGCAACTTGCCAGCCTTGCTTGTGGGTCAGCATTATGGGAGGTGTCACAGTACAGGGGCTCCAGTTACAGTGAATCTAACAGATTTATGCAAACAGGGCAGGGAGTACTGCGCTTCTTAACATATGCCTTGATTTAAAACACTTATATGATAGTAAAAATGTTGATCCTGGCTTTGACCTTCTTTTTTTTGTTAATATCTCACCTGCCTATCTAATACAATACAATACAATTACTCTGGAACACCACATAACAAACAATGCAATATATGACTTCTTATTCAACACATCAATTGTATGCTTAGTGGGGAAAACTCAGCAAGAAGATGATGTCTAAATATTTTTTTTTTGGCAGGAATTATGATCAATCATATCTTTTAATTATTATTTACTTAAAATAAAGTTTTGGTAAATTTTTAAACAGGAATTGGCCCTTCTATCCTTTTCTGGTTCTGACACAGTTTGCATAATTTGAGGTTCAGTTACCACATATCATCAGAAATATTTGGCCAACCGAATTTATAGTCCGGGAGGCAGAGGCTATTTTGAAAAGTGTTTTTATACCGATCGTTACTTCAAATACAAGTAAAGAAGCTGTCCCTAATAAGGAAAGTGAAGGTCAGCTGACGCACCCGCGGGGGCGCTTGCTATGAGACTCCATAGAACACGTCAAAAAAATAAAAACCGAAAGTTATTTTATACCACATGAAATTTTGTTCATGTGTAATTGACATTGATTAGAATTAAAAAAAAATAGTCAGCTGCACGGCAGACGGGGGATTGTGCGTCAGCTAAGCGTGCGAACTTGCAAAAAAAATTAGGAAATAAAGTTATTTTATGCCGATTGAAATTTTTTTACATGATTTTAGACATATACAGAAATGTGATATTGATAATCAGCTGCTTATATAGTGGGGGGGGGGGTAAAAAAGCCATGGTAGCCTAGTGGTTTGACCTGTGGCCTCTCAAGCAGTGTCGTGGGTTCAAATCCCGGGCGCGCACCTCTGAGTTTTTCGGAATTTATGTGCGAAAATTACATTTGAAATTTGCCATGAGCTTTTCGGTGAAGGAAAACATCGTGAGGAAACCTTGCACACATCTGCGAAGAAATTCAATGGAGTGTGTTAAGTTCCCAATCCGCACTGGGCGCGCGTGGGAACTATAGCCCAAACCCTCCAATACACGGAGGAGGCCTATGCCATGAGGCACGCCGAATTACGCGACAATTTAATAATAAAAAGAAACAACAACAACAAAAAAAATGAAATTGTAGCGAATTCGGAATAAAAATGCTATATATGTATATATATATATATAGTGGGGGAAAGACCGTCAGCTGGAGCAGGAATGTATCACTGCGCGCATATATATATCTCTACGACGCGCGGAATTTTCAATGCTCCGACTGACGACTTTCCCCCCAACGTTCAATCAGCTGACGAATATTTTCTTTTTTCTATATATATATACTAGCCAAGGGCGTCGCCAGCCGATGGCGCAGGGGGGGGGGGGGGGGGGGCAAGTTGACTTTACCTACTACAATTCATACTTTTCTCATTCTCTATGACTAGGACTTTGGTTGCATTATATTCGGCAACTTTTTTAGAATCTCTAGGGGGGGGGGGCAGCTGCCCCTCCCTGCCCCTTCCTGCCCCCCCCTTGGCAACGCCCTTGATACTAGCTGACCCGGCGAACTTTGTTCCGCCTTAAATTTGAAAAATTCCTTTGTAAGTGCATCTTTATACTAATCAAGGAATAATGTGTAGGCATGCTAAATTTAATGTCTGTAGCTTTATTAGTACAACATATCGGAATTTTCCAATCCCGTGGGAAAATCGGGATAAAAAGGATCCTATGTCCGTCTCCTAAGCTACCACCCTACCAATTTTCAACCAAATCGGTTCAGCCGTTCTCGAGTTATAAATAGTGTAACTAACACGACTTTTTCTTTTATATATAATAAGAAGATTAACACTACAATATTTATAAATTTCAAATGATCATTCATCATCTTACAGCTTTTATACCCAGCAGTGGAACGTAGATATAGGCTTAATTATTAAGATTCGTGTTAATATTTTATTTTTATTTGTAAACTAGCTTTTGCCCGCGGCTTCGCACGCGTGAACCATGAGCATTTCAAAGAAGCTAGCAATCAAGCAAGCGAGCACCCAAACCTGCAAGCATGTAAGTATGCAAGCAGGCATGCAAGCAGGCGTGCAAGCAGGCATGCAAGCAGGCATGCAAGCAGGCATGCAAGCAGGCATGCAAGCAGGCAAGCAAGCATGCATGCAAGTAAGCACGCAAGCATGCATGCATGCAAGCAAGCATGCATGCATGCATGAAAGCAAGTATGCAATCAAGCATGCAAAGCAAGGACTCAAGCAAGCATGCAAGCAAGCCCCCGCATTGCCCCGCTGCCTTAATTTTTCTGAAACTGTAAATATTGCAGGATTTTTATAAAACAAACCTAGCCTAACCTATAAGGCTGTCCTAAAATATACCTACCCCAAATAGCTTTTGCCCGCGACTTCGTAGTTACGCGCTAAGATGTAAAACGAAAAAATAAGTTTTTTCCCGTTTCCGTGAAAATTTTGGGGAGTGCTTTCGGAGTAGGTACACTTGAAGCCTTTAAAGAAAGACACGTTATAAATGTTAAGTCTCTTTCTTCCGCTGTTTCGTCTGGAAACGTAAAATCCCGTTTTTTCCCGTTTTAGTGTTCCCCTACACTCCCGAATAAACCTACGTGACAAATTTCAACTTTTTGTGTCCAGTAGGTAAAACGTAAAATCCCGGTTTTTCCCGTTCCCGTAAAAATGTTAGGAAATCCTTTGTTAATGCTCCCTTACACTCCCTAAGGAAGCAAAATGCTAAATTTCATCTTTCTACGACCAGTAAAACGAAAAATCCCGTTTTTCCCTATCCCGTGGGAATTTCGAAAAATACCTTCTTAGTGCACCTCTAGGATACTCAAGGTATATGTGTGCCAAATTTCAAGTTTCTAGCCATATTATGCCTACCGCAGTATTTCTTTGTAAACAAATATTTTTCCCGTTCCCATGGGAATTTTGGAAAGTACTCTCTTAATGCTCCTCTGCACTCCCGAAGCAACCTACATGCCGAATTTCAGTTTTCTGCAACCAGTAAAACGAAAAGTCCCGTTTTTCCCATTCCCGTGGGAACTTCGAAAAATACCTTCTTAGTGCACCTCTAGGATACTCAAGGTATATGTGTGCCAAATTTCAAGTTTCTAGCCATATTATGCCTACCGCAGTATTTCTTTGTAAACAAATATTTTTCCCATTCCCGTGGGAATTTTGGAAAGTACTATCTTAAATGCTCATCTACACTCCCGAAGCAATCTACATGCCGAATTTCAGCTTTCTGCAACCAAAAATGAAAAGTCCCGTTTTTCCCGTTCCCGTGGGAAAAAAATCTGAAATTAGTTTCTTCGTTTTGTAATCACCTACTTTTGTATCAAATTTGAAGAGTCTAGTTATTATAGTTACTGAGATAGCGTCACTCGGAGTCGAATATATAATTCCCGTTTTTTCCTTATCTCGTGGGAATTTCCAAAAATCCTTCCTTAGTGGATGCCTACATTATATAAGGTATCTATGTGCAAAATTTCAAGTCTCTAAGTCCAGTGGTTTGGGCTGTGCGTTGATATATAGTTAAGTCAGTCAGTCAGTCAGTCAGTCAGGACTTTGAATTTCATATGTATAGATATCTGTCCATTAAAAAAAAATCTGAGTTGTATACTTAATTGCAATCCATTATTACCCTGTTCCTCAAATAGAATGACATCGAAAAAAAGGGCGGGAAACTTCGTGTAGAAAGGACGCGGTTTTTCTTGGTGATATTTTAAAATTGAAATTAATTAGTTAAGGATTGGTTTTTAGTAGATTGAAGTGTATTTATTTACTAGTTTATTTGTATTTTATGTATAGTTGTGTATAGTTAAGCTGTATTTTCACTGGTAAGAGTTTTTTATTAACTTTTAGAAATGGGCATCTTCAGCATCAAAGATCGTTTACTTGAATGCTCCAACAAGGGTATTTTTATAGTCTTTGCATGGATTCCTAGCCATGTAGGAATTTTAGGCAACGAAAGAGCCGACCAACTGGCAAACGAGGCTATCGTTGACGGAGATACATTCCCATATACAAATTATTGTCATGACCTGGCCAATGGATGGGAAGAATCTGCTGAAACATATTATTTTAAATGGTTTATGGGTGATCAATTGCCGCCATCCATCACTAGCATCACTAATCTCGACATGAACCCACATGGTATGAAAAAATTTATCTTCACTTGATTTCTGACAAATAATATTTACCTACATGATTTTGTTAATTAATTGATTGATATTTTTACAGAAGACGACGAAACTGAAAACGATGGAGTGTGCGACATAAGCATTAACTGTGATGACGACAGTGATGCAAATGAAGATGATTCATATTAAGATTTTTTTTTATAATAATAATATTCTGAAGCAGAAAGTCTATGCATGGGCAAGCCGTATTCGTCGCTACAGAGAGCGTGTGGACCGATTCCAGCAGAATCGCCTTTTCCAGAGTGACCAAAGGAAGGTATATCGGAAGTGGGAGGGAGCCGACCAGTGTGTCTCTGACGGACAACTGCCGGATACTACTGCTATGACTAACTTCTGGCGTAGTATCTGGTCGTCGCCCGTCGAACACACCGAGGGTGAATGGATGAATATTGTTGAACGTAAGTGTGAGTCTATCGAACCTATGGGCGCTGTTACCATCACCCCCGAGGACGTTAGTTGTGCTATCCAGACAGCCCAGAACTGGAAAAGTCCTGGTCCGGATGGATTGCACAACTTCTGGCTGAAGTGGTTTCGCTGCTCACATGAACGTTTGGCAATGCAATTCCAGCAAGCCCTCGAGCTCGGCTCCCTACCACCTCTTTTAACAACCGGTATAACCTTCCTGCTCTATAAGTCCGGTAGTACCATGGAAGCGAAAAACTACAGACCCATTACGTGTTTACCCACACTGTACAAACTCCTTACATCCATTTTGAGAGCAAAAATTAACGCGCACATCGTTGCTAACGACATTTTGGCCCCCGCTCAAAATGGATGTAAGGTTGGGTCCCGTGGTACTAAAGAGCTCCTCCTCATAGACATGACTATTTGCCAACGAGTCCGGCAGAACAGAGGGACCCTCTCTGCTGCCTGGATTGACTACAAGAAGGCCTATGATTCGGTGCCTCACTCATGGCTGAGGAGGATCTTAGAGCTGTATAAAGTTGATGTAGCTTTAAGATCCTTCTTAAGCGCGTGCATGAGGCAGTGGACCACAGTCCTTCGTCAACCGGGTGGCAGTGATGACCCTCCTGGTCCGCAGGACTTCATAAGGATTGAACGTGGGATCTTCCAGGGTGACAGTCTAAGTCCATTATGGTTCTGCCTAGCACTGAATCCGCTCAGTACTTTGCTCGCGGATTCAGGGCTAGGTTGCCGGCTCCGGAGAGGGGGTGAGGTCATTTCTCATCTGCTTTATATGGATGACCTTAAGCTATTTGCACCAAACAACCACAACTTGTTGGAGTTATTGAAAACAACAGAAGTTTTCAGTAATGCCATCAAAATGGAGTTTGGTGTAGATAAGTGTGCAGTCATACATGTGCAGCGGGGGCAAGTTGTAAATTCACCGAACTTACAACTTTCTGAGACAATGTCCCTCAGATCTATCTCCGAAACTGAAACCTACAAATATCTTGGTATGTCACAGTCCTTGGGTATTGAAGGTAGGGACATCAAACAGATGGTGAGGGAGCGTTTCTTTGGGCGCCTGACAAAAGTACTCGATAGTCTTTTGTCAGGAGGCAACAAGGTGCGCGCCTTCAACGCCTGGGTGATGCCCCTGCTCATATACTCCTTTGGCATACTAAGGTGGAATCAGACTAAGCTGAATGCCCTGGATCGAAGGGTTCGTTCATTGCTCACTACGCGTCGCATGCTACACCCACGCTCGTCTGTTATGAGACTGTACATCCCACGGAAATGTGGAGGCCGTGGCTTCTTAAATGCCCAGGACCTCCACAACCGTGAGGTGTACAGTCTTAGGGAATATTTCCTGAACAACGAGTGTGGGATGCATCGTGATGTGGTGGCGGTGGACAAATCCTTCACCCCTCTCACCTTGGCAAAAGAGAACTGGCGCAGACCTAAGGTATGGAGCACCGAGGATCGCAAGGCTGAATGGGAGAGTAAGGAGCTACACGGGCGGTTCTATAAGGCCCTCATGGGGCCCGATGTAGACCTGCTCGCGTCGGTGAACTGGCTACGCTTCGGGGATCTCTTCGGGGAAACCGAAGGTTTTGCCTGTGCAATAGCGGACGAAGTTATCATGACTAATAACTACCGGAGATATATCCTGAAGGACGGTACGGTCGACATTTGTCGGGCATGCCGCCGTCCTGGAGAGTCACTCAGGCATATTATTTCTGGTTGTTCTAGTCTTGCTAACGGCGAGTACTTGCACAGACATAACCTTGTAGCCAGGATTATTCACCAGCAACTTGCTCTTTTATTCGGTCTTGTGGACTTCGAAGTGCCCTACTATAAGTACATACCTGCACCAGTTCTTGAAAATGGTCGTGTCACGCTCTATTGGGATCGATCTATCATCACGGACAGGACTATTGTCGCCAATAAACCTGATATCGTGCTGATAGATCGATCGAAGCGCCAGGCAGTGCTCGTAGACATCACGATTCCCCATGACGTGAACCTCGTGAAGGCCGAGAAGGACAAAGTCAGCAAGTACCTTGACTTGGCTCACGAGGTTAC
The DNA here is from genome assembly GCA_949127965.1 of Pandemis corylana. NCBI lineage: Eukaryota > Metazoa > Arthropoda > Insecta > Lepidoptera > Tortricidae > Pandemis > Pandemis corylana. The sequence continues at coordinate 2,452,496 of OX421875.1, read as the reverse complement.
CGCCATGTGGCCTGTTGATTCCACGATCACTGTCCCGATAGTCGTTTCGGCAAACGGTTTAATAGCGAAGAGCCTTGACCATCACCTTAAAAGGCTCTCGCTAGGTGGTTGGGTCAAGGGCCAGATACAGAAGGCGGTACTCCTGGACACGGCTCGGATAGTCAGGAGGTTCCTGTCTCTGTCGCCCTAACCACCGGTAGCTTAGGCCTTGCCTCGCTGCCGGCGGCACCCTAGGTTAGGTTTTTATATTTTGTATTAATATTGTTTTATTACTTTTTATATCAATATTGTAAGAACCTAACTTAAGATAAAATAAATATACAGAAAATAATAATAATATCTTGGGACAATTGACACAAATTGACCTAGCCCCAAACTAAGCAAAGCTTGTAATATGGGCACTAGACAACGGATAAACATACTGTTAACGCCAACTCTTCCTGACGCACGGGAGGAGACGCGCGGGGAGCGAACCCCACCCGGCGCGCGCCCGCCCCACCTGACCGCGCCGCCGGGCCAGATACCCAACAGATATCAACGTGCGTCCACGCATCTCATTCTAAATACTTCTCTATACGTAAATTATTATCATTAAAAAGTTATAAATAAAGGCAGCTTTTGGCGGAAACATTTTGGTGACCCCGACGTGATCAACTATATAAATTTCTACGAGAAAACGACGCCACGTATTTGAAACTTGTGGTCACAGACACCGAGCGGTTGGAAATATACCTACCAACCTGAGCAAATTGAAGATTTGGCTGAAAATCGGATACGTTGTTGGTGGTTGTTTGTGACGAAAGTGTACCAGGTTTAAGTAGATGTGTAATTGCAGTTACAAAAACGTAAGTAGGCATTTATAACGCTTCTATTTGAGTGAACAGTGATTTACGTATTATAAATACGTACCTATATTATGTGGTTTGCCCTAATCGATAGGCAATAAAGGCTGCGTTACCTACCATCTACCTATTTCGTGTGGCTATTATTCTTACTTCGTCTATACTCGTATGCCTATAGTTACTAAACGTCTTAAAATATATTTTCTCTATTTCCAAAAGAATCAGCTTGCCTACTAACATAAAATAAAGGTATCTCAAATATTTCTGATCGAAAAATAAACTTTATAATAAACTTTCGGTGCTAAATAAAGTAAATAAGTACCTACCTTAAATGTAAAAAAAAAAAAAGTAACTAATCGAAATTCTAGTACATTCTTTGCTTATTCTAACGATTCTGGGTTCCCGTGTAAGCACGTTTAAATAAATTGCACGTACTTCATGTCCTTGCAAGCATTTATTGTTAAAATTGGTTCCTTGCAATAAAGTTAACCCTAAATTACCGAGTTACTAATAAATAGGTATCTCTGCGGGTCCTTTTGCTTGGCTTTTTGAACAAATTACTTCGCTAAACAAACTTTCAGGTTAAATACGTTTCGTGTCCTGCGAGAGGCGTCGCGGGTCCCGCAAGTAGCGTCGGCTGAGTACCTACACTTCTCGGCTGCTGGGGACGGGCTCGGCCTGCTGCACTTGTTGTTTTTTGCCGCATGCATTGGATTTAACTGGTCAGATCTTTTATTTTATTTGATTTAGTTTACGTTGGTTTTAACTCGTTGTTTGCGCTAGTAATAAAGTGACAATGCCTGATACTGCGGAGCAACAATTAACCGTTTTGAAACAAAAACGCAGCAGTATCAAAGGTCAAATAACGAAGTATGAAAATTATGTGTCAAATTTTAAGTCTGAAAAGGCAACAACGTTACAAATGCGTGAATTGAAGCTTAGACTAAATAAATTTGAGGAGCTGTCATCAAAGTATGACGACATTCAATCACAAATCGAGATCTCGGTAAAGCCTTCAGAACTTGAAGAGGAACTCGAGGAACGCGATCAAATTGAAATTAAGATTTGTAATTTAATTGCTACATCCGGGCTCATTTTGAATCCCGTTGAGGACAATGACGCGACCTCCTCGCATTCATCTGACAGGTCTAAGTGTGACGATAGTGTTGCGTTTAGTGATCAGGTAAAACTGCCAACGATAAAACTACCTACTTTCGATGGAGACCATTTAAAATGGTTGGAATTTCGGGATATGTTTGAATCGTTAATCCATAACAATGACCGAATTCCTGCCATGAATAAGTTTCACTACTTACGCTCATCCCTCGAGGGTAGCGCCGCTGTCGCAATAAAGTCCATAGATTTTACGGCAAGTAATTATAAATTAGCTTGGGAAATGTTATGCGAGAGATTTAATAACAAAAGAATTTTGATCAATAATCATTTAAAGTCATTACACAATTTAGAATCAATCACAAAGGAGTCTTATACTTCATTGAGGCATATGATTGATCATATTTCAAAAAATTTGCGTGCACTAAGTAGCTTGGGTGAGCCCACTGAACACTGGGATACCTTGATCATATTTAACATGTCTTCAAAGTTAGATAACGCCACAGGTCGCAAATGGGAAGAATTTAGAAGTACCTTGCTAGGCTCAGTTACTTTGAAAGAGTTCTATCAGTTCTTACGCGACCGAGCGGATGTGCTAGAAACAATTCAATTTAGTAAAACTGATATAAGCCGTAACGAACGGCCCACTGTAAATAAAATGTCGTCTGTTAGACAAACGAAATCACTTGTTGTTGCGTCAGCAAGTGACAATAAAATTGAATGTACGCTGTGTAAGCAAAATCATAGACTTGAGTACTGTAATAACTTTAAAGCGATGACACCAGAGTCGAGGTTAAGTACTGTAAGGCGGCTCAAATTGTGCGCTAACTGTTTCCGGCCTGGTCATCACCACTCTCGCTGTCGCAGGGCTCCGTGCGCCATCTGTAACAGAAAACATAATGCATTAGTACATATACAGCAAAGCAGTGGTAGCAGCCATGAAGGAAACGCTAGCAACAATTGTGACAATAGTCAGGATTTTACAAATAAGGTAAATAAGCCTCGGAACGATGCAACGTCCAGTGACCAGTCAAACTCGCCAAATCCGTCAGTGCATGTTGGTGCTGCTTTGTGTGGGGAAGTGTTGTTATGCACGGCAGTCGTAGAGGTCGTTGGCCCAAAGGGTACTTACCACGCGCGAGCTCTTCTTGACAGCGGCAGCCAGTCGTCTTTTGTTGCTGAAAAATTAAAAAATAAGTTAAATTTACCGGTTTCCAGTACAAAGCACATCACCATTTGTGGAGTGAATGATAACCATTTTGATATTTCTCAACGTTGTGAGATTAATTTAAAGTCAAGGTTAGATTCATTTAACACGACAGTGTCATGTCTAGTTATACCGAAAATTACTGGTAGCTTACCAAACGCGGAGGTAGACTATACTAAACTCAGTTTACCTGATAATATTGAACTTGCAGACCCAGACTTTTTCCGTCCTGCAGACATTGATTTGCTCCTTGGAGCTGACGTTTTCTGGGACTTGGTTGAAACAAACCATATCAGGTTAGGCAAAAACAAACCTACCTTAACAAGTTCCAAATTAGGTTGGTTGATATCGGGACCCGTTGGTGAATGCACCCAAAAATCCGATAAGAGAATAAAATGCAATTTCACTCAAGAGATAAAGGATAGGCTTTCTATGTTTTGGGAACTAGAAGAGATCCCCACAAAAAGTAAACTTTTGTCTAGCGATGAGCAATTCTGTGAAGATCACTTTAATAATAATGTCATTCGTCTCCCCGATGGCAGGTTTTCCGTGAAAATGCCCCTCAGAGTTTCACCAGAGGAAAGTCTCGGTGATTCGTACTCCGTCGCAAAAAGACGTTTTTTCAATTTAGAAAGAAAATTACAAAGCAAGCCTTATCTCAAACAAATGTATGCTGACTTCATCCATGAGTATGAAAGCCTAGGGCACTCAACGAAGATTCCGAAACCAGACTTCGGGTATTTTCTCCCTCACCATGCCGTGATTAGAGAACATAGTGAAACAACGAAACTTCGCGTTGTATTTGATGCCTCATGTAAAAGTTCCTCAACCAAGTCCCTAAATGATTTGCAAGCAGTCGGACCTGTAGTCCAAGACGATTTATTTTCAATTCTCGTACGTTTTCGTCAAAACTCATTCGTAGTCACCGGTGACATAGAAAAAATGTACCGTCAAGTGATGATTGACGAATCACAACGGAACTTGCAACTCATTGTCTGGAGGGACGAGCAGTCTGAGCCGCTTCAAGTGCTACAGCTCAATACGGTTACTTACGGAACAGCCTCAGCCCCCTTCTTGAGTACTAGATGCTTAATGCAGTTAGGCAATGAATGTTCAGATCGGTCCGTTGCCGAAGTTATACTTCGAGATTTCTATGTGGATGATTTAATAACAACCCACAATGATAAGCACGAATTAAAGCGCATTATTCAGACCGTCGTAAGCAAATTGGCCAAAGGTTGTTTTCCTTTGCGAAAATTCAGAACTAATGCGCCTGATATATTTGTTGATCAAGATACCTTAAATGAAAATCAAGATTTTTCAAAGGAATCTACTGTTCTAGGGTTGAACTGGTCGCCGACTAGAGACACTCTACAATTTTCATCTGAGTTTGAGGCTGTTCCAGAAGAAACAAAAAGAACTATCTTGTCAGCAACATGCAAGACGTTTGACCCGCTTGGTCTTCTGTCTGCGTGCACTATCGTGCCTAAATTAATCTTGCAAAAGTTGTGGCTAACTAAACACTCATGGGACGAGCCAGTCCCTGATGATATCAAACGATTGTGGCTAGAATATAAAAACAATACGCAGTATTTTTCACAAGTTACGATACCTAGACATGCACTGTTAAAGAAACCAACTAAAGTAGAGTTACATTGTTTTGTTGATGCGTCACAGCATGCATACGCAGCATGCGTGTATGTTAAATCAATGGACGACGAGGGTAACATTTCTGTCAATTTGCTGTGCGCCAAATCAAGAGTTGCTCCATTAAAACCGACAACAATTCCTAGATTGGAACTTTGTGCTGCTCTGTTAGGTGCACGGTTGCATGCGAAAGTCCTGCAGTCATTACGCATGAGTATCACACGTTCTGTGTTCTGGTCTGACTCAACAATAGTTTTGAGTTGGATCAGAACTCAGCCGAAGATCCTGAAGACTTTCGTTTGCAATCGTATACAGGAAATACGCGACTTGACAAACCAACGTGCTTGGCGGCACGTACCTACTTACCACAATCCGGCGGATCTAGCATCAAGGGGAATCAAGTGTCAGAACTTGAATGGAAACGGTCTCTGGTGGACTGGGCCTGCCTTTCTTCTCCAAGGCGATGATGCTTGGCCGCTGATGACGTCCGTCGAAGCTGAGTTACCTGAAATCAAAACAAACTTAAACATAAAAGTTAATGACTCTACACCGACGGTAGATTTCACAAAATACTCGAAACTAAGCAAACTACAAAGAATATTTGCGTACGTCTTACGTTTCACAAATGCATGCAAAAATATTAAAGTAAAAGGTTCACTTACCGTTCAAGAGTTAAACAAATCCATGAAATTACTCACGAAAATGTCACAAGCCGTTGCATTCGCAAATGAAATAAAATGTTTAAGTGAAAATAAGCAATTGAAATCTAAGTCAAGCATTCTATCACTCAACCCGTTCTTAGACGATCACGGTGTGCTTAGAGTCGGTGGACGTTTGCATGACGCTCAGTGTTCGTTTGATCAAAAGCATCCAATGTTAGTAGATGGCAAACATCCACTCGCTAGGCTAATTTTTGAAAGTGAACATTTGCGCTTGCTTCATTGTGGACCGCAGCTGCTTCTCAGTGGGGTTCGGGAACAATTTTGGCCAACCAAAGGTAGGGTGTTGGCTAGAAGTACTGTACACAATTGTTTAACGTGTAAACGATTAAAAGGCAAAACGATGCAACCCATTATGGGTAATCTTCCTAAACCACGTCTAGTTCCTTCTCCACCGTTTGTGACCTGTGGCACTGATTTCGCGGGACCCTTTTCTATTTTAAATAGAAAAGGGCGTGGCGCGAAGACATCCAAATGCTACTTGTGCCTGTTTGTGTGTTTTTCCACAAAGGCTGTACATTTGGAAGTCGTCAGCGACTTGAGTACAAATTCATTTATTTTATGCTTACGTCGATTCATTTCAAGACGCGGAAAGCCGAATACAATTTATTGCGACAACGGTACCAATTTTGTTGGTGCAAACAACGAGCTCCAACGTATGCTAAAGGCAAGCCATGAGCCCGTCAATGAGTTCGCATGCAGCAACGGTATAGATTTTAAATTCAGTCCGCGTATTCTCCTAACTTTGGCGGCCTGTGGGAGGCGGGCGTTAAATCCGCGAAATTTCATTTAAAACGTATTGTAGGATCTTCTAATTTAACGTTTGAAGAGTTAACCACATTGTTCACTCAAATCGAAGCCATATTAAACTCGCGGCCGCTGACACCGATGTCTTCCGATCCATCTGATCTCTCACCACTTACACCTGGTCACTTTCTGATTGGGCGGCCATTAGCCTCGTTGCCATCGCCGTCTACACAGAAGATGAATCTCAACCGCTATCATCATCTTGAAGCTCTCAGGCAACAATTTTGGAGACGCTGGACTCGAGAGTTCCTTTCCGACCTTCAACAGCGGGTTAAGTGGAAGGCCACCGAACAAGGGGTCAAGCCTGGGGACCTGGTCATTCTTAAAGATGAACTCCTACCGCCAATGAAATGGAGTCTTGGCCGTGTTGAAACTCTGCATCCAGGATCTGACGGCATCACAAGGGTTGTGGATGTCCGCACAGGAAAAGGAGTGGTGCGACGAGCAGTATCTAAGCTCTGTCCCTTACCCATCTATCATGAAGACGAGGACTTACCAAAGAACTTGAAACCTGGTGGTTTCAAGGCGCCGGAGGATGTTAACGCCAACTCTTCCTGACGCACGGGAGGAGACGCGCGGGGAGCGAACCCCACCCGGCGCGCGCCCGCCCCACCTGACCGCGCCGCCGGGCCAGATACCCAACAGATATCAACGTGCGTCCACGCATCTCATTCTAAATACTTCTCTATACGTAAATTATTATCATTAAAAAGTTATAAATAAAGGCAGCTTTTGGCGGAAACACATACTTATATAGATAAATACATATTAAACATCCAAGACTCGATCGACGAATTAGTCGAACCTTTAACTTTTTTAATAAACCAATCCTTTCTAGAAGGCGTATTTCCGGATGTACTTAAGATATCTATTATAAAACCTATACACAAAAAAGGAAGCCGAACTGATTGTAACAACTACCGCCCTATAGCGCTATTATCTACCTTTTCTAAAATATTTGAAACTGCAATGTCTTCGCGCCTTTATTACTTCTGTGAAAAATATAACATCTTTTCCGAAAGCCAAAATGGTTTTAGGAAAAAACGATCGACAACATTAGCACTTTATAAATATATTAACCAAATATTGAAAATAATAAATGAAAAACAATATGCAGTAGGTTTATTGCTGGATTTGAGTAAAGCATATGATAGGGTTTCATATGATATTTTATTGAATAAACTCTTCAACATTGGTGTGAGAGGAATGGCACAAGATTGGTTTGCATCGTATCTTAAAAATCGTATTCAATATGTTGAGGTTGAGCATCATAACTTTCACACAGGAATTATTTCACAGACTAGATCACTTAAAGCAGAAGTCAATAAATCAATACCACAAGGTAGCGTCTTAGGATGTATATTATTTTTAATTTATATTAATGACCTGCCTAAAGTGATAGATCCATCAAGCGTCCTCTTTGCAGATGACATTTCCATAGTTTTCCCATGCTCATCCAATACCAACGTAAATTTAAATCTAGAGAATATTCTTAATAAAGTTGTATCCTGGTTAAGTGATCATAATTTGGAACTAAATCTAAAAAAAAACTAAAATAATGCAATTTCGACCTTACCAAAAACCACCATTGAAAATAGACTTGTTATAAAAATGCAGAATTAGAGAATGTTGATATTTTTTCATTATTAGGCTTAACTATAGATTCACATTTAAACTGGAAAAACCATGTGCAAAAAGTAGCTAGCAAATTAAATAGATTTACATATGCGTTGTATGAATTAAAAAGAACTACTGATACTAAAACTGCCACCTCCGCATATTACGCATATGCACACGCGTGGCTGCGGTACGGAATAGCGCTGTGGGGAAACAGCACCAACGCTAGCAATCTGTTCGTCCTACAGAAAAAGTGCATTAGGATCCTCGCGAACATAAAACCTAGAGTCAGCTGTCGATCATATTTTGAAAAACTTGGAATACTTACCTTAACCAGCCTATACATCCTAGAAATTTGCAATTTTGTTAAATCCAATATCAGTTTTTTCTCTCAAGCTAAAGATCACTTTACCCGGCCGCATAACTTACGATACCAAAACAAATTAGCACTGCCAATCTCCAGCTTACAAATATTCCATTCTGGACCACATGCAATGTGCATAAAAATTTATAATAAAATTCCAAACTTCATCCAAAATATAAAAGACATTAAACCTTTTAAAAAGACACTACATAAATACTTGCTGGAGAAATCCTACTACACCCTTCAGGAATTTTTTGATGATAAGCAGAGATGTTTTAGAAATTAAGAAAACTTTATAACGTAATGTAATTTATGCCTATGTGTGTTAGTACAAATAGTAGTTATTTGTACATTAAAAATGTTATATTTGCAGTGCCCCTACAGGGTTTGATCTTGTACATTGTATCTTGTATCAAAGCAAATAAAAGTTTGAGTTTGAGTTTGACTCGAGAACAAACATTCGCATTTTTCATACAAATATCTGCCCCGACCGGGGATCGAGTCAGGTTCTCTAACCACTGGGCCATGCGGTTTTATGTTAATTGTAATAAAAATAATTGAATTCAATTACGTTTCAATAAATCCGAATATTACAAACTAATATGAATCATACTAATGATGTTACCGCTTCACTTCCATGAATCATGGATAAATTGTTGAAAGACCATATGAAATTTATAAATATTATAGTGTTAATATATAGAAAAAAGAAAATATTCGTCAGCTGATTGAACGTTGGGGGGAAAGTCGTCAGTCGGAGCATTGAAAATTCCGCGCGTCGTAGAGATATATGCGCGCAGTGATACATTCCTGCTCCAGCTGACGGTCTTTCCCCCACTATATATGCAGCTGATTATCAATATCACATTTCTGTATATGTCTAAAATCATGTAAAAAAAATTCAATCGGCATAAAATAACTTTATTTCCTAATTTTTTTTGCAAGTTCGCACGCTCAGCTAACGCACAATCCCCCGTCTGCCGTGCAGCTGACTATTTTTTTTTAATTCTAATCAATGTCAATTACACATGAACAAAATTTCATGTGGTATAAAATAACTTTCGGTTTTTATTTTTTTAACGTGTTCCGCAGCTTCCCACTCTCGCATCCACCGCAACTGGACCAGCTGACGATCAATTTCGTCATGAGCCACATGCATTCTCTTTTCTATATTAACATCAGCCGGCTTAAAATGACTTGTTTCAAAAGCCGCTGCCTCCCGGACTATTAAGAATCTTTCCCTGAGCTTGGTTCAAATAGTTTAAATTGTACTCGCACGACATCTCATCTTTGCTTAAAAAAATTCCAATAAACTAATGCGGTTTATCTTTTACTGTGTGCTTCACTATCGCCCAATCATCCTCGTTATATTTACCAAGTATAATTGGTTGTAATAATGCTGGTCATTTTCTTACTGTTTCTAAATGCATCTTAGAGTACTTTTAGAGTAGGAAGTGGCTCCATCAACTTGGCTTATGAAAATAAATTACCTGTAGGGAGCATTTGTAAGGCAATACTTATTAAAATTGTTTCCATAGATAAAGATAGTTACTAAATGTTCCCCAAGGTACCACTTTCTGAACTATGTCGCTTCTATTTCATTGACCTTTTTGTACCTCAAATGGTGATGTATGGGGCACTCAATGAGGAGATGACTGACAGAAATGGAGTTAGACAATATCCCAACTGCTACACAAGAAAATAATTGCTTGATCATCAGTTCTACTCACCCAACCTAACCTACCATCTTTGGCAGATGCCCCAAGCAAAATGGAGGAGAATCCATGGAATCCAATGGCAGAAGGCAGCGCTGACGCCGCGTCCGACACCCACGCCTGCCCTGGGGATGAACCTCACTGCAGCAGAAGCACCGAGCAGCAGCACGGGCTCAAAAGCTGTTTTGTCAGGCTCGAGCGTTTGCCAGTAGGAGACCTGCGCAGTTGCAATGGTGAGTGTTATGGTCTGACAGCGCGCAAGCTAACCCCGGAGCACTGTGGCGCGGACGACAGCAGAGCCAGAGATGTTCTTGCAACTTGCCAGCCTCGCTTGTGGGTCAGCGTTATGGAAGGTGTCACAGTACAGCGGCTCCAGTTACAGTGAATCTAACAGATTTATCCAAACAGGGCAGGGAGTACTGCGCTTCTTAACATATGCCTTGATTTAAAACACTTATATGATAGTAAAAATGTTGATCCTGGCTTTGCCCTTCTTTTTTTTGTTAATATCTCACCTGCCTATCTAATACAATACAATAAAAGTAGTCTCGAACACCACATAACAAACAAAACAATACTATGACTTATTCAACACATCAGATTGGGAATGGATGAGTATTTTAGAAAAATTCGAAGACTACCCACCTGCTATGGGTGGTGTAGGGGTATAGCACGCGTCACGGAATGACGAGGATCCGGGTTCGATTCCCGGGCATAGCTTTACTTTTCGGATTTTTCTGTGTTCTAATTTTCATTGACAATTAGAAATTTTGAGTAATAATTGTCTCTGTGCTAGTTAGTATTTCTGCTGTCGCTACAACAGCTACAGAGTACATACTCAGCATTGTGTGGCGCCAACGGAGGTGGTGTAGACCAGCGGTTCCCGACCTATTACTTACCTACACCCCAACATATACCTCAAGTTTACCCCCTCCCCCCCCCCCCCCCCCTTTGCCGCCCGTCAACTACAATGGAAATAAAACAAATGATCAAATAACTGAAGTACAACATGTTATTAATGATTTATATAATTTGTAAGACACTGTGTTGCCCGCAGCAGTGTTTACTAAGAATGCGTTAATCGCTATTCCGCGAGAACTATGCAATAGCCTGTTTCAATTGCTTAATATTAAAGTTCAAACTATCTCCTCCCGCATCGGTTTGTCCGTGGACAGATAGACCGGCAGACAGACGGACAGAGTTACTTTCACATTTTTGACATTAGTTTGAATTAATGTTGAAAGCCAATATTGCATAAATGAATACTCAGTTGCAGATGTGTTGAGCAGAGCAGAGCAGGATGCGTGCAGGCTGGAGCCTGCAGGCAAGACCGGGCCCGCAGCAGAGGGCACACGCACCCAGTCTACTTTCATGACCTGCAAACATATGCACACAGGACAGACACCACACAGTGGCGACACGCGTCGGGAGCAGCTTACACAACGAGGCCACTTGACTATACACACACAAACACACACGGCTGAGAAGCCGTACAATTGCGATGTATGTAACAAACGATTTTCACTACAACGTAACTTGGCTAGGCATACACGAATACACACAGGTGAGAAACCGTACGGTTGCGATATATGTAATAAACGGTTTAAACATAAATCAACACTGACTTCACATATACGAATACACACAGGTGAGAAACGGTACAGTTGCGATATATGTAACAAACGGTTTGGGCGACAAAGCCACTTGACTTCACATATACTAATACACACAGGTGACAAACCGTACAGTTGCGATATATGTAATAAACGGTTTATACATAAATCAACATTGACTTCACATATACTAATACACACAGGTGACAAACCGTACGGTTGCGATATATGTAATAAACGGTTTAAACATAAATCAACATTGACTTCACATATCCGAATACACACAGGTGAGAAACGGTACAGTAGCGATATATGTAACAAACGGTTTAGTCAAGAAGGCCACTTGACTTCACATACACGAAGACACACAGGTGAGAAACTGTACGGTTGCGATGTATGTAATAAACGGTTTATTGATAAATCAACATTTACTTCACATAAACGAATACACACAGGTGAGAAACGGTACAGTTGCGATATATGTAACAAACGGTTTATACATAAATCAACATTGATTTCACATATACTAATACACACAGGTGAGAAACCGTACGGTTGCTATATATGTAACAAACGGTTTAGACAACAAGTCCACTTGACTTCACATACACGAAGACACACAGGTGAGAAACTGTACGGTTGCGATGTATGTAATAAACGGTTTACTGATAAATCAACATTGACTTCACATAAACGAATACACACAGGTGATAAACCGTACGGTTGCTATATATGTAACAAACGGTTTAGACAGCAAGTCCACTTGACTTCACATATACGAATACACACAGGTGAGAAACGGTAGAGTTGCGATATATGTAACAAACGGTTTATACATAAATCAACATTGACTTCACATATACGAATACACAGGTGAGAAACCATGCGGTTGCGATATGTGATGACTCTGACTGTCCTGAACTGGTTGCTCAGTTGTTGCGTCTGTACGTTCCCTCCATCTAAATTTTTATTTCGACCACGTAGTCATTGTTCTTTGTTTCTGTATTGTGGTGTTCAATAAAGAGTATTTGTATTGTATTGTATTGTATTGTAGTCGTCACTTGTTGGCTGCGCCAGCTGCGCGAGCTGTGTCCCGCCGGAACTCTCCTCTGGTTCGAGCTTTGCACCGCATAAATTCGCTCCTCGAGTCGGCACCAAACTGTGATGTGTTCGCAAGCATGGTTGGATGTGTGTGTTGAGTGTTTGAAGTTCTGCGAGATGACGGATGAGCGGCCTTCTTCTGTAAAATTCTAGTTTAAGTGTCTCTTATTTTTGTATGATTTAGTTTCACAGTGCCTTGGTGTTACTGTCATACTGTGAAATTTAATGAAATAAATAAATAAAAATAATAATAAAAAAAAATGTGTAACAAACGGTTTATAGCACAATGCTTTGAAAAGTGACGCTTTACTTTCGTGAAGAAATGGTATTTAGGCATTAGATAATATATTTCAATAGACAACTACATGTTTAGTAGTCTATGTTGACTAGTGCTTTATTTATGCTGTCTTTGATTTAAACCTTTGAACGCCAAGAATAACTGAAGTTGTCGTATGCTGTTGCGACTACCACGCCACCAACACCTTAAGTTGTTAGAGCGTTCGCTGTCAAAGTAACCCTTCATGCTTTCGAGTACCTAAGGTTCATATTTTCACGCGACTGTGGTTGTGACGTATAATAATAATAAAATAACAAATCAGTAACCATATTAGACATCGCCATCTGTAACACACGTAATTTACTCGCTACGCACACTGACAAAACGACCAAATACACAGATCTCTCAATTGAAATAAAAACACAATGGCAGGTGAATAATGTAAAGACTGTACCAATAATTGGCATTGTTCATTTTTTTTAGTATGCTCCAATTCGAAAACCATTTCGAGGAAAACTATCAATTATCCGATTTATCTTGTCCGATTTCAAAAATACTTTATGATTGCAGATATTTTTGTAAAACTACTTTGAACCTTTGTTTGACCGAACGACCGGGTTTTTAGACAGAATCCAGCATCGAATGTTTGCCACAAAAATTAAAAAAAAAGTTTGGCTACGGCAACTGTCACGTGTCACTGTCAAATCTACAAAACCATAGACAAAGCCGTTTTTTTTATAGCCAGCCGAACGAAGGCGATTGGGATTCTGTCTTGATTCACGAATTATCAAACAGCGAAAAAATATTTATTATTAATTAACAAAGCTACGTAAACGCATAATATTCAAATTAGTTGCTTGAAATAGTCCATTTTATCAAATAAAGGTGTTAAAAGCACAGCTTAAAAAAAATGAACAATGCCAATTCTCTCTACAACTGGCGTTATCCCCAAAACACTCCACGCAAGCTTCCGGGCTCTCGGTGTTCCTCCATCCCTACGAATAATAAATAAGCCAAGAAGCGTAACTAAGCCCGAAAAAACACTCCACGCGAAGTGGACCGCAGGGGGCAGGGCTTAAAATATGTACCGCGCGGCGAATTAGTTCGGCCGTTATCGTGACGTTATCATTGTTTGCGCTAATACACCACACTTGACACTGGATGCATGCGATCCACGCACCCTTCCCTTACCGCATGTGGGCGGACACGATCACGACGCGCGGACTAATCACGTGCAAGTAATTGTCTATCGGAGTGAGAGTGTTACGTTTGCATTGCTGTTACTTTGTGTGCGTAAGTGGAATGACAATCGAAGCGGCAACTGTCAGGGAATTACGCTTCTTGACTTAGTATTATTCGTAGCTCCATCCGCTCCGCATACACACTCCTACAGAAAGCTGTCATCCTCAACACATGCCGTATAGTAAGAAAATTCTTATCCATGTCATTAGCATAAAATAAAAGCACTTGGCTTAGGTCCGTGCGAAGTATTTCCTCCTAGGGAGAGATTTAGTTAAAACCAAGATGAAATTATTATTATTTATTTCTACAGAGCAACTACATATTATGACTCGTACATTATTGTGTTAGTACAGGGCTTATTCTATGAATGTTAGTCTTCTTATTATATAAAAATACATTAAAAGCAATTCTACAAAAAATCGTTACCAGGCGCTTTTGGTAACATGTATTTTGGTCCAGTGGAGCAGTATCGGACGCGACATATCCTCCGATATTACACGTAGGAGGCTGCTACGTTTAGTAACGTTTTTGTATTTAACGTTATGGCGTTGAAAAGGTTAAAATAAATTTGGTGAAGATTTGAAACTGGCTTTTTATTTGTGACCTCAAAAATTCCACTCCCTGTTTTTTTTTGTTTTTTACTTATTGACTCGTCTTGGTGAAGTGAAGCGCTAAGAGTTGATTTTTAAATCTCCCACAAGATCGAATATGAACGAGACTAAATAATAACGCATACCTATGTCTTGAGGATCACATCCTAAAGGTCCTCGGACCGTTACTAACCGACAACCAGTCTCTCCACCTGGTGGACGGTTAGTATTGGATATTTGCACACTTCCCACGGGATAGGTAGTAAGAGATTTGTGCATAGGTACTTATTATGTGTCGAGAAATAGACCATTTTAACTTCTTTTGATACTTTTATACCGGAAAATTGGATTGGATTAGATTTCAGCTATTTTCGACGACTGGCACTGGTTCTTGGACGTTTTTCAGCTTTCACGGCGACCCCCTCCCTGACATTTGGAGTGATACAAGATTACCTACATACAATGGATTTGGACGATCCCCAAAGCACTGCAGAGGAAATGGAGTATTACTGATCTGGATGAAATTTGGAACATTGATAGATTAGAGTGAAGTAACACTTGGGCTACTTTTTATCCCTGAGAATTGTGCAGTTCCTGTGCGATAGCGATAAACGAATTCTATGCAAAGGCGCGGGCAACAGCTAGTATCACATATTAGGTAATGGTTTACTTTTAGCCTCGCAGTTCATAAGAGACAGAGGCAGTGAAAGTATTATTAGGGTCCCGTTGTGGCCAACTTCACCATGACCACATAAAGTAATTTATTCTTATCGGCTAATGCAATGTTTGTATGAGGAACAATCACTAATTATACCAAGTGTAATTAGAGCAACTAGAGAGCAAGTTCATACCTGAGGTTTATCAATCCCGCGCAGTCATCTCTTTATAGAATTAGTCAGGAATATAAGTCTGCTTCGCTAATTGGCAACCCCCGGAGCACCAAACTCCATTCACCTCCTGTAGGATAGATTTGATATATGACTCTCTGACCAGAGAGCCACATACCCATAAGACCACAATGCTCATGTGTACTTTGTGCCTTATTGTAGTCAACAGCTTGACCTTTACTGAACTCTCAAATTTGAAGTGAACTTTACTTTATATTCTTTACTATCAGAGCCATGCTTAAGGCGGCAGCCTTGTATGCTAAGTCCTACGCCCAAGCACTAACGTTGAGCCACTACAGATGATTTTTGGCTATACCCTTTTGTGCCACAACACAACTGGTTTACTTTGATCCCGGTGCCACCATTGGCTTTGTCCCATTTTCATAGGCAGAATTTCATTGCCTAGCTTTCAACGAGGGTGTCAACTGGTCAGAGATTTGTCTCGTGGCCTCACTATCGGGAGCTAGCACCCAGAGATACGTTACTGAGCAGCTCCCAGTGATGTTGACACATGGGAAGGGATTTACCTGGAATTCCAGAACAGACTCCTGAACCCGCGGTCAGGAGCAACGCTTTAGGGTTCTTCTTGGACGTGCTTGGCTTATGTAAGCTGAACATACAAAGTTTAAAGGTGAAATTTACTTTACATTTATTCCGCTATCGATGAGAATAGATAAGTACGAATTTCAAGACACAAGATACTCAGGGATACATAGGGATACTTAGACACTTTGAATACTTAGCTCTCGGGAGATTGCGGCCTGTGAATTACTGATGATTATATTTCACTTTCATATTACTTGAAACAACTACACATAAGCACTTGTGAGAAAACTTTTACATATTTCTATTAGGCGCTAACTGTGACCACAGACAATTGTCATAGACAAAGAATAGTAGAGATAAGAAATTGAATCTACTTTAGTGTTGCTACAGATAATATACTATTAATCTTCAAGCATTTACCTTTCGTGAGTCGGAACTCACGACACCCGTCCCATTATTAGAGTTTAGAACCCTTTGAGGACGGAACCCTAAAAAAGCTCGAAGTATAAGTACTCATTTATGTACGACTAGCTGTTGCCCGCGCCTCTGCGCAGAATTCGCTTATCTCTATCCCTCGGGAACTATCCTATGTCCTTCCCCGGTATTGAAACTATCTGTATACCAAATTCCAACTAGATCAGTTAAGAAAACAACCTATATTTGTTGCAGGCACTGTTGTGTTGTTAAGTAATTACAATATGGTATACATACATTATACATATCATGCGCGGCTAAATGGGCTTTGACTCCTTTGACTTTCATGAAGATAAAAAAGCAATTAGCTAACACTATCTTTCTAATCTGTGACTGCGAGTTGCGACTATTGTTACCACAGATTAGAAAGATATAGTAGTAGTGGTTCTCAGAACAATAACTAAAGCATAGAACCCGGACTAAAATAAAAACTAATTATTATAGTGCGTTGCTTCTTATTCAGGTGCACTAAAACAATAAGTTAAAAAGAGACAAAGATGCTATTCACGAGACAGTCGTCTGTCTGTTCCGTACTCAGAACAATAACTAAAGCATAGAACCCGGACTAAAATAAAAACTAATTATTATAGTGCGTTGCTTCTTATTCCAGTGCACTAAAACAATATGTTAAAAAGAGACAAAGATGCTATTCACGAGACAGTCGTCTGTCTGTTCCGTACCAGGGTAACCTATACAAAGCGTTTTAAATTATACATGTATATATTTCGCTAGTGTAGGGAACAAACAGTCATTTTAGTCTTCGTTCGATATTTTTTATGGGTATCGGGACGGTCGTGGATATTAATACATATTAAACGGATATCATTATAATGAAAAAAAATCTATTATGAAAATCGGCCAAGTGCGAGTCGGACTCGCGCACCGAGAATTCCGTTTCACCGTACAACAAAAACACATTTTTGTCCGTTCGTATTTGAATTGGTTGGTAACAAAACAACGGCAAAAAATCACGTTTGTTGTATGGGACCCGATAAATATTAATTTTATTTTGATTTAATTATCTATTTTTAAAGTGAATATGAAACTGAATATTTCAAGCGTCTACCTGTTGCCGCTATTGATATCGAACAAATATCGCAAAAAAAAACGTTTGTGGTATGGGAGCCCCCCTTAAATATTCATTTTATTGTTATATTCATATGTGTTTTATTCATAGTATTTTTTGCTATAGCGGCAACAGAAATATATCATCTGTGAAACTTTCAACTGTCGAGCTATCACGGCTCATGAACAACCTGTTGATAGACGGACAGCGAAGTCTTAGTAATAGAGTCCCGTTTTTACCTTTTGGATACGGAACCCTATAAAAGGAACATTTATGCATACCTATAGATTAGTAAAAACTTGCCAAGTCAAAAAAAAGTGAAATAGTAAAGTTATGGCCAAAGAAAGGGAACAATATGGAACAATAATGGAGTCGGAAAACTGAAAGAATTAAACATATTTAATCATATCTCTATATGTATTTACATTTAATATCGATTGACAGTTTAGTCGATATCACAGGCACATCACTAAGATAACCTATACTGTTTTCATATTTTCTTTAAAATAATATGTAAATAGGGATATCTTTGACAAACAGGATTCAATAATGGTGTTATTTTATAGAACACACTCTCAATATATTTTAATGCGACCCTGAAGCTGATTAAAATCACTTAACGATGATAACTTATAAACGCATTATCATTTTGTTTTCTGGACGCATTAGATTTACATCCTGGCACTGCACAAGACATTTTCTAGTTTCACTAAGTAATTGGCTTTACCAATATTCGTTATTTAATCAATTTTTAACAATAATAAACAAAAAATTCTCCAACAGTTGTCAGTCATTCACGCATCCGAAGCACAATAAGCACATACAGACAAGTTAAGTTGACACTCAACACAAGTCATTGGGCTAAGAAATCTGACTCTTGAAATCGGCATCATATATCGGAACCAAGTGACGTAAAGGAACCAAGTTTGACGTTTGGACAGGTACGAAACAGAAAAATAAGAAGAAACTGACAAGTTTGTTCTCTTTTTAACTTATCGTTTCAGTACACTGGAATAAGAAGGAACGCACTATAATAATTAGTTTTTATTTTAGTCCGGGTTCTATGCTTTAGTTATTGTTCTGAGGTTCCGTACCAGGGTAACCTATACAAAGCGCTTTAAATTATACATGTATATATTTCGCTAGTGTAGGGAACAAACCGTCATTGATTAGTCTTCGTTCGATATTTTTTATGGGTATCGGGACGGTCGTGGATATTAATACATATTAAACGGATATCATTATAATGAAAAAAAAATCTATTATGAAAATCGGCCAAGTGCGAGTCGGACTCGCGCACCGAGAATTCCGTTTCACCGTACAACAAAAACACATTTTTGTCCGTTCGTATTTGAATTGGTTGGTAACAAAACAACGGCAAAAAATCACGTGTTGTATGGGACCCGATAAATATTAATTTTATTTTGATTTAATTATCTATTTTTAAAGTGAATATGAAACTGAATATTTCAAGCGTCTACCTGTTGCCGCTATTGATATCGAACAAATATCGCAAAAAAAAAACGTTTGTGGTGTGGGAGCCCCCCTTAAACATTCATTTTATTGTTATATTCATATGTGTTTTATTCATAGTATTTTTTGCTATAGCGGCAACAGAAATACATCATCTGTGAAACTTTCAACTGTCGAGCTATCACGGCTCATGAACAACCTGTTGATAGACGGACAGCGGAGTCTTAGTAATAGAGTCCCGTTTTTACCTTTTGGATACGGAACCCTATAAAAGGAACATTTATGCATACCTATAGATTAGTAAAAACTTGCCAAGTCAAAAAAAAGTGAAATAGTAAAGTTATGGCCAAAGAAAGGGAACAATATGGAACAATAATGGAGTCGGAAAACTGAAAGAATTAAACATATTTAATTATATCTCTATATTTACATTTAATATCGATTGACAGTTTAGTCGATATCACAGGCACATCACTAAGATAACCTATACTGTTTTCATATTTTCTTTAAAATAATATGTAAATAGGGATATCTTTGACAAACAGGATTCAATAATGGTGTTATTTTATAGAACACACTCAATATATTTTAATGCGACCCTGAAGCTGATTAAAATCACTTAACGATGATAACTTATAAACGCATTATCATTTTGTTTTCTGGACGCATTAGATTTACATCCTGGCACTGCACAAGACATTTTCTAGTTTCACTAAGTAATTGGCTTTACCAATATTCGTTATTTAATCAATTTTTAACAATAATAAACAAAAAATTCTCCAACAGTTGTCAGTCATTCACGCATCCGAAGCACAATAAGCACATACAGACAAGTTAAGTTGACACTCAACACAAGTCATTGGGCTAAGAAATCTGACTCTTGAAATCGGCATCATATATCGGAACCAAGTGACGTAAAGGAACCAAGTTTGACGTTTGGACAGGTACGAAACCTCAGAACAATAACTAAAGCATAGAACCCGGACTAAAATAAAAACTAATTATTATAGTGCGTTGCTTCTTATTCCAGTGTACTGAAACGATAAGTTAAAAAGAGAACAAACTTGTCAGTTTCTTCTTATTTTTCTGTTTCGTACCTGTCCAAACGTCAAACTTGGTTCCTTTACGTCACTTGGTTCCGATATATGATGCCGATTTCAAGAGTCAGATTTCTTAGCCCAATGACTTGTGTTGAGTGTCAACTTAACTTGTCTGTATGTG
The DNA here is from genome assembly GCA_949127965.1 of Pandemis corylana. Lineage (NCBI taxonomy): Eukaryota > Metazoa > Arthropoda > Insecta > Lepidoptera > Tortricidae > Pandemis > Pandemis corylana. The sequence continues at coordinate 2,431,975 of OX421875.1, read as the reverse complement.
CTTATTGTGCTTCGGATGCGTGAATGACTGACAACTGTTGGAGAATTTTTTGTTTATTATTGTTAAAAATTGATTAAATAACGAATATTGGTAAAGCCAATTACTTAGTGAAACTAGAAAATGTCTTGTGCAGTGCCAGGATGTAAATCTAATGCGTCCAGAAAACAAAATGATAATGCGTTTATAAGTTATCATCGTTAAGTGATTTTAATCAGCTTCAGGGTCGCATTAAAATATATTGAGAGTGTGTTCTATAAAATAACACCATTATTGAATCCTGTTTGTCAAAGATATCCCTATTTACATATTATTTTAAAGAAAATATGAAAACAGTATAGGTTATCTTAGTGATGTGCCTGTGATATCGACTAAACTGTCAATCGATATTAAATGTAAATATAGAGATATAATTAAATATGTTTAATTCTTTCAGTTTTCCGACTCCATTATTGTTCCATATTGTTCCCTTTCTTTGGCCATAACTTTACTATTTCACTTTTTTTTGACTTGGCAAGTTTTTACTAATCCATAGGTATGCATAAATGTTCCTTTTATAGGGTTCCGTATCCAAAAGGTAAAAACGGGACTCTATTACTAAGACTTCACTGTCCGTCTATCAACAGGTTGTTCATGAGCCGTGATAGCTCGACAGTTGAAAGTTTCACAGATGATGTATTTCTGTTGCCGCTATAGCAAAAAATACTATGAATAAAACACATATGAATATAACAATAAAATGAATATTTAAGGGGGGCTCCCATACCACAAACGTTTTTTTTGCGATATTTGTTCGATATCAATAGCGGCAACAGGTAGACGCTTTAAATATTCAGTTTCATATTCACTTTAAAAATAGATAATTAAATCAAAATAAAATTAATATTTATCGGGTCCCATACAACAAACGTGATTTTTTGCCGTTGTTTTGTTACCAACCAATTCAAATACGAACGGACAAAAATGTGTTTTTGTTGTACGGTGAAACGGAATTCTCGGTGCGCGAGTCCGACTCGCACTTGGCCGATTTTCATAATAGATTTTTTTTTCATTATAATGATATCCGTTTAATATGTATTAATATCCACGACCGTCCCGATACCCATAAAAAATATCGAACGAAGACTAATCAATGACGGTTTGTTCCCTACACTAGCGAAATATATACATGTATAATTTAAAGCGCTTTGTATAGGTTACCCTGGTACGGAACAGACAGACGACTGTCTCGTGAATAGCATCTTTGTCTCTTTTTAACTTATTGTTTTAGTGCATTGGAATAAGAAGCAACGCACTATAATAATTAGTTTTTATTTTAGTCCGGGTTCTATGCTTTAGTTATTGTTCTGAGTACGAAACAGAAAAATAAGAAGAAACTGACAAGTTTGTTCTCTTTTTAACTTATCGTTTCAATACACTGGAATAAGAAGCAACGCACTATAATAATTAGTTTTTATTTTAGTCCGGGTTCTATGCTTTAGTTATTGTTCTGAGTAGTGGTTACTTACACTGTCCTGTCAGTTTAGTTGCAGCACTGTGAATTTGCCGACATTTTTGTCACAAGATTTTTGAATACTATATTTATTACCTTGACATTGGCGAAATCATCGCATGGTTCGATGGGGCCATATTAGAAAAGAAGAAGAAGAGAATTGAAATTGTTAAATAAGCCGTTCAAGATAAAAGTATTTGTTAGTTGTTACAATTACCGCCAGCACTTGAAGCTTCGACATACATTTACATTAGTAACATGGATTCGTCCGCCTGCCGCCGGCGCGCTTCCGACGCGGAACAGTCGGCGTGGTCATTCTGCATGACGGCGGAGAGCGCGCCTGTGAAGGAGGAGCCCGAGTGGGGCGAGTGCGGCGTGAGCGACGCGGCCGCGGCAGAAGGCTTGTACCCCGGGCACGAGGTCAAAGACGAATTAGTAATTGGACCTGAGGTGGTGCAACAGCAGGACATCGCTATAGGCAGCATTTGTAAGGCAATGCTTATTAAAATTGTTTCCATAGATAAAGATAGTGGGGTTAATAAATGTACCCCAAGGTACCACTTTCTAAACTATATCGCTTCTATTTCATTGACCTTTTTGTACCTCAAATGGTGATGCACGGGGCACTCAGTGAGGAGATGACAAATGGAGTTAGACAATATCCCCACTGCTACACAAGAAAATAATTGCTTGATCATCAGTTCTAACCTAACCTACTCAACTAGCTAGTAACAGTTTGTTGACCAGTTAGTTTTTCACCAAAAGTATAAAATAGTTAGTGAATTAACAGTTACTTGTAATTTAACTATAGTACATTGTTTGGCAGATGCCCTGAGCGAAATGGAGGAGAATCCATGGAATCCAAAGGCAGAAGGCGGCGCCGACGCCGCGTCCGGCACCCACGCCTGCCCTGGGGATGAACCTCACTGCAGCAGAAGCACCGAGCAGCAGCATGGGCTCAAAAGCTGTTTTGTCAGGCTCGAGCGTTTGCCAGTAGGAGTCCTGCACAGTTGCAATGGTGAGTGTTATGGTCTGACAGCGCGCAAGCTAACCCTGGAGCACTGTGGCGCGGACGACAGCAGAGCCAGAGATGTTCTTGCAACTTGCCAGCCTCGCTTGTGGGTCGGCATTATGGGAGGTGTCACAGTACAGGGGCTCCAGTTACAGTGAATCTAACAGGTTTATCCAAACAGGGCAGGGAGTACTGCGCTTCTTAACATATGCCTTGATTTAAAACACTTATATGATAGTAGAAATGTTGATCCTGGGTTTGCCCTTCTTTTTTTTGTTAACTCACCTGCCTACCCAATACAATACAATAAAATTAGTCTCGAACACCACATAACAAACAATACAATACTATGACTTATTCAACACATCAGATTGGGAATGGATGAGTATTTTAAAAGTGCTTGATGATTTTTCTATTGATAGGAATAACCATCCTTAGCTACAGAAAAAAGTTACAGTTTTTTCCATCGAGCGAAATATTTTATAAAAATAGAAACGGTGGCTCCCATACGGCTGATAAGCAGTACGTCCGTAACATAACAAATAAAAAAAAGGCTAAAGGGGCGAGCGCTCTTGGAAAAAGGACTACGAAATAGTCCGAAACATGTCGAGCATCACTCGACTTTTTATACGTGAGTTATCCGTTTATGTGTAATAATGATTAAGTCTCACGGTAGTTTCATGTTGAAAAAAAAGGCTGCTTGAATCTGTGGTACAAAATGACATAATTAGCTAAAAAAAGCAACGGCTAAGTGGCGCCGTCTGTGAATTGTTGGTGTTACTCTACCATACATGGGGAATTTCAATAAAAATGAATATTATATACCTATTTATTTCCCAGATTTTGGAAATTTTTGGGTTATTTGTACTCAGAATCAACAACACTACTGAATGTTATATGAGAAATTAATGTTAATGTTTAATGACATCTAGTAACAGGTAGAAAAATTCGAAGACTACCCACCTGCTATGGGTGGTGTAGGGGTATAGCACGCGTCACGGAATGACGAGATCCGGGTTCTATTCCCGGCCATAGCTTTACTTTTCGGATTTTTCTATGTGTTCTAATTTTCATTGACAATTAGAAATTTAGAGTAATAATTGTCTCTGTGCTGGTTTGTATTTCTGCTGTCGCTACAACAGCTACAGAGTACATACTCAGCATCGTGTGGCGCCAACGGAGGTGGTGTAGACCAGCGGTTCCCGACCTATTACTTACACCTATACCCCAACATATACCTCAAGTTTACCCCCCCCCCCCCCCCCCTCCCTCTGCCGCCCGTCAACTACAATGGAAATGACACAAACGATCAAATAACTGAAGTACAACATGTTATTAATGATTTATATAATTTGTAAGACACTATGTGTTGCCCGCAGCAGTGTCTACTAAGAATGCGTTAATCGCTATTCCGCGGGAACTATGCAATAGCCTGTTTAAATTACTTAATATTAAAGTTCAAACTATCTCCTCCCGCATCGCTTTGTCCGTGGACAGATAGACCGGCAGACAGACGGACAGAGTTGCTTTCACATTTGTGACATTAGTTTGAATTAATGTTGAAAGCCAATTTTGCATAAATGAATACTCAGTTGCAGATGTGCTGAGCAGAGCAGAGCAGGATGCGTGCAGGCAGGAGCCTGCAGGCAAGACCGGGCCCGCAGCAGAGGGCACACGCACCCAGTCTACTTTGACGACCTGCAAACATATGCACACAGGACAGAAACCACACAGTTGCGACACGTGTCGGGAGCAGCTTACACAACGAGGCCACTTGAGTAGACCTAGACACACACGAACACACACGGTGGAGAAGCTTTACCGTTGCGATATGTGTAACAAACGGTTTATGAGCCGAAGTAGCTTGACTAAGCATATACGACTGCACACAGGTGAGAAACCGTACGGTTGCGATATATGTAATAAACGGTTTATAGATAAATCAACATTGACTTCACATGTACGACGACACACAGATGAGAAACCGTACGGTTGCTATATATGTAACAAACGGTTTAGACAACAAGCCCACTTGACTTCACATATACTAATACACACAGGCGAGAAACCGTACGGTTGCGATATATGTAATAAACGGTTTATACAACAAGCCCACTTGACTTCACATGTACGAATACACACAGGTGAGAAACCGTACGGTTGCGATAAATGTAATAAACGGTTTAGAAATAAATCAACATTGACTTCACATATACTAATACACACAGGCGAGAAACGGTACAGTTGCGATATATGTAACAAACGGTTTACGCAACGAAGTACCTTGGCTATGCATGTGCGAACGCACACAGGTGAGAAACCGTACGGTTGCGATACATGTAACAAACGGTTTAGAAGCCAAAGCCACTTGACTTCACATATACGACTGCACACGGGTGAGAAACCGTACGGTTGCGATACATGTAACAAACGGTTTACGCAACAAAGTAGCTTGGCTATTCATATACGAATACACACAGGTGAGAAACCGTACGGTTGCAATATATGTAACAAACGGTTTATAGATAAATCAACATTGAATTCACATAAACGAATACACACAGGTGAGAAATGCTACAGTTGCGATACATGTAACAAACGGTTTATAAATAAATCAACATTGACTTCACATACACGAATACACACAGGTGAGAAACCGTACGGTTGCGATATATGTAATAAACGGTTTATAAAAAAATCAACATTGACTTCACATACACGAATACACACAGGTGAGAAACCGTACGGTTGCGATATATGTAACAAACGGTTTATAGATAAATCAACATTGACTACACATATACGAATACACACAGGTGAGAAACGGTACAGTTGCGATATATGTAACAAACGGTTTGGACACCAAAGCCACTTGACTTCACATATACGAATACACACAGGTGAGAAACCATACGGTTAAGATATATGTAATAAACGGTTTGTACATAAATCAACATTTATTTCACATATACGAATACACACAGGTGAGAAATGCTACAGTTGCGATACATGTAACAAACGGTTTATAAATAAATCAACATTGACTTCACATATACGAATACACACAGGTGAGAAACCGTATAGTTGCGATATATGTAACAAACGGTGCAGACAACAAGCCCACTTGACTTCACATTTACGAATACACAGGTGAGAAACCATACGGTTGCGATATGTGTAACAAACGGTTTATAGCACAATGCTTTGAAAAATGACGCTTGCCTTTCGTGAAGAAATGGTATTTAGACATTAGATATTAATATTTCAATAGACAACTACATGTTTAGTAGTCTATGTTGACTAGTGCTTTATTTATGCTGTCTTTGATTTAAACCTTTGAACGCCAAGAATAACTGAAGTTGTCGTATGCTGTTGCGACTACCACGCCACCAACACCTTAAGTTGTTAGAGCGTTTGCTGTCAAAGTAACCCTTCATGCTTCCGAGTACCTAAGGTTCATGTTGTCACACGACCGTGGTTGTGACGTATCAGTGGCGTAGCGTGGGTCTCGGCCGCCCGGGGCGGATGAAGTTTGCCGCCCCATTGCTTACGTATTTCAAATATTTATACGATATTATTCTTATTTATTCGATGACGACCGGATGGCCCAGTGGTTAGAGAACCTGACTATGAAGCTTGAGGTCCCGGGTTCGATCCCCGGTCGGGGCAGATATTTGTATGAAAATTACGAATGTTTGTTCTCGAGTCTTGGATGTTTAATATGTATTTAATTATGTATATATCTATATAAGTATGTTTATCCGTTGTCTAGTGCCCATATTACAAGCTTTGCTTAGTTTGGGGCTAGTGGTGTCAATTGTCCCAGGATATTATTATTCTGAAATTTTGCCGCCCCCTAAAAGTGCCGCCCGGGCCCCCCCCCCGCCCCTACTACGCTACGTCACTGGACACTGACATTTAGTTAAAAGCACGATGATAATAATTATTATTATTTATTTCGAGCAACTACATATTATGACTCGTACATGATTGTGTTAGTACATGGCTTATTCTGTGAATGTTAGTCTTCTTATTATATAAAAATACATTAAAAGCAATTCTACAAAAAATCGTTACCAGGCGCTTTTGGTAACATGTATTTTGGTCCAGTGTTGCAGTATCGGACGCGACATATCCTCCGATATTACACTTAGGAGGCTGCTATGTTTAGTAACGTTTTTGTATTCAACGTTATGGCGTTGAAAAGGTTTAAATAAATTTGGTGAAGATTTGAAACTGGCGTTTTGTTTGTAACCTCGAAAATGCCCCTCCCTATTTTTTTGGTTCCTACTTATTGACTCGTCTTGGTGAAGTGAAGCGCCAAAAGTTGATTTGTTAATCTCCCACAAGATCGAATATGGACGAGACTGAATAATACAATACTGTGAAACATGTCGCGACAAGCGCGAAATAAAACTGCGTGAACCACCTCTACAACTGGCAACACCAGCTGTCACTGTCAATGGTGAGCATGTTTTATCTGTATTATGAGTAAATTGAATATGGCGCGAAGTGAAAAAGTTATGATGTGATAAGAGTGTGAAAGGCGTCCTGTGTCCAGACCCAGAGAATATGAAAGCTAAGTAGTAGCATAGTGTCTATTAACTGTACCCTGTACATTTCTTACTATGAACATCAAGCATTAAACCTTTCTATATTACATGTGATTAAATTCCTTTAGTTAGCACTGGTATCAGGGGAGGTCGTCTCAGACTATGGAAATAAAGGTTTAGGTGGGTAGGTTAGCATGCTGTGTCGTAGGACCACATGAAGAACCGAGGCCTGGGCGGCTAACGCCTGGGAACCAACCGTTAGGCTGGACGCCTGTAGAAGTCCAGAACAATAGGGGGTAGGTTATCATGCTGTTGTTGTGTCATATTCATATGAGCGCATGAGTAACCGAGGCCTGGGCAGTACTGAGCCTGGGATCCAACAGTTAGGCTGGACGCCTGAAGAAGTCCAGAACATTAGGGGGTAGGTTATCATGGTGTGTCATATTCATATGAACGCATGAGTAACCGAGGCCTGGGCAGGATTGAGCCTGGGATCCAATCGTTAGGATGGACGCCTAGAGAAGTCCAGAAATGTTATAAGTGGGTAGGTTAGCATGGCGTGTCGTATGACCGCATGAAGAACCGAGGCCTGGGCGGCAACGCCTGGGAACCAACCGTAGGCCTGGACGCTTAGAGAGTCCAGTAGACAGTCGCGACTGTAGGGAAGTGATCCCAAGTAGGACTGGTTGTACCGTTCGGTTACGGCGCCTGCAGAGTGGACAACCAGTGCGTCACTCTGGGGTGAACAAAAACAGCCAGTAATAATCTAATGCTTATATAGCTTCGGTGTTCTAAAAGAAGACAAGTTATGGAGCTTATTGTATCCTGTCATGCACTCATGTCCATCTATATACCTTGTGTAGAGTTTATATGTATGTTGTGAGACGATAGACCCCTGGTAATACTGTAAAGAGTTACAGGGCCCCCTAGACATTGCGACTCCTTAGGATCATCGAGTTAATCTAACTTCAACAGGAGGTGGAAGATACCGGCCAGTACATAAATATAAAGAGACAGCGAAGCAAGATTATACAGGAGATATTAGGAAGGAAGTGATGTTGAGGTTACTTCACAGAAGAGTTTATAGGTATGTAAACCTGTCTATAATATCCCTTGATCAACGTGAACGTCACGACAACGCATATGTCTTGAGGATCATAAAGGTCCTCTGAGCGTTACAAATCGACAAACCAGTCTCTCCACCTGGTGGACGGTTAGTATTGGACATTTTCACACTTCCCATTGGATAGGTAGTAAGAGATTTGTGCATAGGTACTTAGTATGTGTCGAGAAATAGACCATTTTAGCTTCTTTTGATGCTTTTGTACCGGAAAATTGCGTAGTTTTTTGAAGAGTTACAAATTACTATTTTTTCGACAGTCGACGTTTATAAAACGAGGTACTGCAGCTCTTTTATTTTCTATTATTAATTACAAATAATTTTTGAAGTAGTCGATTAAACATTTGTGGGATTTATGGCCGATAAGCTTCGTGCGTAGAACTAGCTAAGAATTAAAAAAAACTACGTCTACTGTCGGCAGTGTTGCCAAATCGTGCTTTTTAGCACGGTTTTACGTGCTTTTTGAGCGGTATGCGTGCTTTTTTACGTGCGGGGACAAAAAGTGTGCTAAAACAGTGCTTTTTAATCAATGGATCTAAGGCAAATAAAAATAGATACCTTTTGTTGGTATAATTGAAAATTGACAATCTATTATTTTATTCAGACATAATATACTACCTAAACTAAATACTATAGTTGGAGATTACTGCTCTTTTTGTTTGACAGCTGACATTCCAGGCCCTTTACTACGAAGTGCAAAATTCGAAATTCATATCGTGCCGTCCCGCTCACGCTAATATTATTTATTACGAGAGTGAGCGAGACGGTACGAACTTTGACTTTCGAACTTCGTAGTAGCACCTCAGTACATAACTCGAAATTCACTGATTATTTATCTTAATTTTTGTTATTATTTTTAAGCGTGGAAAAATGCGTGCTTTTTTATTTAATACCGAGCTTTTTTAGCCATTCGACCGTGCTTCTGGGTGCGAGTGCTCTGGCAACACTAACTGTCACCTTTGACATTGTCACGGCCTGTAATCTACGTATAATGAATCTTCAGTAATAGCGCCATGTTCTTTTTATTTCAAACTGACAGACAGCGTGTATAGACACGCAATAGATGCATTTGTGAGCTTTCCTTGTGTGCATGGGCGCCGGCAGCCATGTTTTTATTAGTCACGTTAGAGTGCTGATTGAGTGAAGTCGTTGTGCTTATCCTCTCCGCTTTTTCTGTGACTGCGGACGGTTCTTGGTAATATTTTGTATTTTGCAAAATGTATTACGAGTGCTGTGTGTGTAAATCAATGCGACACGGTGAGAAAAGACTCCAAAAGTGGTTAAAGTGTCTAAATCGTGAAATATAATAACAAAACGGTTGAAAAATAAAAAAATAAACAAGTAACGTGCGTATTTAATTTGTCTCACCAATACATTTGATTGATCACTTGTCACAAAGTGATCAATTAAATGCCGGGAGCAAAGAACATTTTTTTTTCGAATTACAATACCTAAGTAAGCATGGCATGGATAATTGGAGTTGGTGGAAGACAAAGAAGAAGAAGAAGAAGCTTTTAAAATCAAATATAATAAATTAAACACAAATTCAAATACAAACAGATCACGTAATTTTTTCTCTTGACTAATAAATAATGAGTGGCAAAACGAAAACGAATGCGAAGTAACTTCGTAGTAGCAACCTATCGATTCGAAGGTGATTCGAAGCACGTAACTACGAACTTCGTATTTCGGAGTAGCCCCCCCGAACGATAACTTACTTCTCTCACAAATGTCAATGTTGACGTTTAAATGTACGTGAGAACGCCGAAAAACACAAAATAAACCCCAATTCAGCAAAAAAACTTGTGCAAAAGTATATTGTGATCATGCATGATGTTGGAAGTTAATAATATTAATTATTTATTGGAATTTCAAGCTAATAATCTATTTACCGGTTTTTAAACGAAGGTGTGAAACGTACTTTATTTATCTATTCGTTCTTTCCATTCACGTAGTTCAATTCGAAAGTGGTCTATGCTTTCGACACGAAACTCATGCGATCCGAAATTACTTCGTAGTAGCATTCGTTGACGAACTTCCTATCATCTTCGTTGCGAGCTTCGTTTCGAACTTCGTATTTCGGAGTAGACCCCCAGAACTCTAGGTCGGTTGCTGGGAAACCAAAAACCATAGAGTTTAATATGGATGTATGCCCTTTTTTCCTTAGCCCCGTATAAATCCCGAAAAAAAAAGGAACATCCATGACATGGAGAATACCCCATATTTCCTTAGCCTTGTATAAATTTTAATTAAAAAGAAAAGAAACGTCAAACATCATCAGTGGTACAGATAAAATACAGTTGCTTACTGCTGAATTGTCTTGTTCCCGAGTTGGCGGTCTGATAAGTATCTCTTAGTAGTCTGTGGACATTGTCAAAAAATAATGCTGCGACTGCGGTTCTGTTTATTTGCGTTTCCGTATAATCAGTGCAGTTGCAGCACTGTGAATTGAAATTGGTAAATAAGCCGTTCAAGTTAGAAGTATTTGTTAGTTGTTACAAATACCGCCAGCACTTGAAGCTTCGACATACATTACATCAGTAACATGGAGTCGTCCGCGTCCGCCTGCCGCCGGCGCGCTTCCGACGCGGAACAGTCGGCGTGGTCATACAGCCTGACGGCGGAGAGCGCGCCTGTGAAGGAGGAGCCCGAGTGGGGCGAGTGCGGCGTGAGCGACGCGGCCGCGGCAGAAGGCTTGTACCCCGGGCACGAGGTCAAAGACGAATTAGTAATTGGACCTGAGGTGGTGCAAGAGCAGGACATCGCTTTTTCAATGCAAAGTAAGCTACCTGATTACTTGACTTATGAAAATCAATTACCTATAGGGAGCATTTGTAAGGCAATGCTTATTAAAATTGTTTCCAAAGATAAAGATACTAGGGTTAATAAATGTACCCCAAGGTACCACTTTCTAAACTATGTCTCTTCTATTTCATTGACCTTTTTGTACCTCAAATGGTGATGCACGGGGCACTCAATGAGGAGATGACAGAAATAGAGTTAGACAATATCCCCACTACAACTCAAGAAAATAATCGCTTGATCATCAGTTCCAACCAGTGTTGTTATGGATATCCATATCTGTAACCGAAACTATCGGATATCCAAAATAAAAAAATTATCCGATATAAAAGATTTGGATAATTTCGGATAGAGCAGTCTAACTAAAATTTTACTTAGTAAATACGACACCTCGTGACAAATTTTTGTTTTTGCCCAGGCGGCAGACCAGCCGCACACGCGTTTAGTCGTATTGTATAATAATTTAATATCCGTAACCGAAACCGATATTTTTACAAATATCCATATATCCATATCCGAAATAATATATCCGTAACATCCCTGGTTCTAACCTAACCTTCTACTCTAGCTAGTAAGTTTGTTGACTAGTTAGTTTTTCACCAAAAGTGCAAAAAAGGTAGTGAATTAATAGTTACTTGTAATTAAACTATATTGCAGTTATGTTTGAAACATTCTTTGGCAGATGCCCTGAACGTAATGGAGGAGACTCCATGGAATCCAAACGCAGAAGGCGGCGCCGACGCCGCGTCCGGCACCCACGCCTGCCCTGGGGATGAACCTCACTGCAGCAGGAGCACCGAGCAGCAGCACGGGCTCAAAAGCTGTTTTGTCAGGCTCGAGCGTTTGCCAGTAGGAGACCTGCGCAGTTGCAATGGTGAGTGTTATGGTCTGACAGCGCGCAAGCTAACCCCGGAGCACTGTGGCGCGGACGACAGCAGAGCCAGAGATGTTCTTGCAACTTGCCAGCCTCGCTTGTGGGTCAGCATTATGGGAGGTGTCACAGTACAGGGGCTCCAGTTACAGTGAATCTAACAGGTTTATCCAAACAGGGCAGAGAGTACTGCGCTTCTTAACATAAGCCTTGATTTAAAACACTTATAGGATAGTAAAAATGTTGATCCTAGCTTTGCCCTTCTTTTTTTTGTTAATATCTCACCTGCCTACCTAATACAATACAATACAATTACTCTCGAACACCACATAACAGACAATCCAATACTATGACTTCTTATTCAACACATCAATTGTATGCTTAGTGGGGAAAACTCAGCAAGGAGAGTAATAATTGTCTCTGTGCTAGTTAGTACTTCTGCTGTCGCTACAACAGCTACAGAGTACATACTCAGCACCGTGTGGCACCAATGGGGGTGGTGTAGATCAGCGGTTCCCAAGCTATTACTTACATAAATCTCATGTTTACGCTAGTATACTGCGCCCCCTCTTGGCGCCCCTCAACTACGATGGAAATAAAAGAAACTATCAAATAACTGAAGTACAAACTACTATTAATGAACAGTAAGAACATTGCGCTGACACAAGTCAAAAGTGTTTTATTTGTGAAACATAGGTGATGGCTAACGTGACCATTTATTTATTTTGTCAGACCGGGACACATCTACAGAAATATACAATAAAAAAATTGTTTTAGTGTTTTACAAGCATTTTATTATAGAAGATAGAATAACACAAAATAATTAAAGCTCTAAACACAAAATAGTTAAGTTGGCACGACTTACTAACTAAGCCCCCAGTAGTGGCGTGACTTCGAAGTCGTACTTTTACGTACGTATTTGTCGACTGAACAATTTTTTTTTTAATATCGGGTCTTGTTTTTAGATACGTGAACGTATAATTTTAAACTATCGTTGGGTCTGCTTGCAAAACCGGGACGTAATTGGCTTCGCTGGGGACACCGGGACAGACTGCCTGAAACCGGGACTGTCCCGCCCGAACCGGGACGTATGGTCACGTTAGTGATGGCTGCATATATACAGAGATGTTACATATTTTTCTGTTGCACTATGTTTTGCCGGTTGGCGTACAAAAACACTTTGTTAACCAAGTTATGAAATTTAATAAATACCTAAGCCGCTCGCCGCCTTCCCTTGGATCAATCACCCTTCGTCCCCCAAATGGGGCGCGCCAACTGGTTGGGAACCCCTGGTTTAGATGCTCTTCATCACTACGGCAGCACCAGCATGAGCTCCACCATCTGCCTTTTACCGATATATTATTTTTTATATAATTTGTGAGACATTATATGTTAATTACTAGAGATGCGCCGAGTAACACTTTTGCCGAGTAACGAGTACCGAGTTTTACTCGGCTCAATTTTTTTTCAACCGAGTACTCGGCCGAGTAACTCGGTTCAATCAAATTCGCATTTCGTGCGCGTAAACAAGTACAAACAGGTTTGCGCCGGTCAAGACGTCGGCTGGCGTTGATACACCCCTCACCCCGCCCACGCCTTTCAACTACTAGTCACTTGATTGTTTGCAAACAAACACGTCACGTTGCGCGTCATAGTAAATAAATATAAATATATTGCTTTTCTTAAACAAAGTATGTATACTCGTTACTCGTTATCTAATAACCGAGTTATTCGGCCGAGTACGAGTATCAAAAAAGCCGCCGAGTACGCAGAGTACCGAGTATCAAACGAGTACTCGGCCCATCTCTATTAATTACATATAAACGGATAAATCACGTCTAAAAGTCGAGTGATGCTCGACATGTTTCGAACTAATTCGTAGTCCTTCCTCTTGGAGCGCTCGCCCCGGCGGCAGCGAAACGAACACTGCGCGCCAGCGCTCTGTTCACCCGGCTGCTCGACGCAACTGACAGCGGCGCACAACTACCCTCGTTTTCACTATGTGTTGCCCGCAGCAGTGTCTACTAAAAATGCATTAGCCTGTTTAAATTGCTTAATATTAAAGTTCAAACTATCTTCTTCCGCATCGGTTTGTCCGAGGACAGACAGACAGAGTTACTTTCACATTTGTGACATTAGTTTGAATTAATGTTGAAAGCCATTTTTTTATAAATGAATACTCAATTGCAGATGTGCTGAGCAGAGCAGAGCAGGATGCGTGCAGGCCGGAGCCTGCAGGCAAGACCGGGCCCGCAGCAGAGAGTACACGCACCCAGTCTACTTTAATGACCTGCAAACATATGCACACAGGACAGAAACCACACAGTTGCGACACGTGTCGGGAGCAGCTTACACAACGAGGCCACTTGAGTAGACCTAGACACACACGAACACACACGGTGGAGAAGATTTACCGTTGCGATATATGTAAGAAACGGTTTATGAGCCGAAGTAGCTTGACTAAGCATATACGACTGCACACAGGTGAGAAACGGTACGGTTGCGATACATGTAACAAACGGTTTACGCAACGAAGTAGCTTGACTATGCATATACGAACGCACACAGGTGAGAAACCGTACGGTTGCGATACATGTAACCAACGGTTTACGAAACGAAGTAACTTGACTATGCACATACGACTGCACACAGGTGAGAAACCGTACGGTTGCGATACATGTAACAAACGGTTTACGCAACAAAGTAGCTTGACTAAGCATATACGAACGCACACAGGTGAGAAACCGTACGGTTGCGATACATGTAACAAACGGTTTACGGAACGAAGTAGCTTGACTAAGCATATACGAACGCACACAGGTGAGAAACCGTACGGTTGCGATACATGTAACAAACGGTTTACGGAACGAAGTAGCTTGACTATGCATATACGAACACACACAGATGAGAAACCGTACGGTTGCTATATATGTAACAAACGGTTTACACAACAAGGCAACTTGACTTCACATATAGGAATTCACACAGGTGAGAAACCTTACAGTTGCGATATATGTAACAAACGGTTTATAGATAAATCAACATTGACTTCACATGTACGACTGCACACAGGTGACAAACCGTACGGATGCTATATATGTAACAAACGGTTTACACGACAAGGCAGGTTGACTTCACATATACGAATACACACTGGTGAGAAACCATACGGTTGCGACATATGTAACAAACGGTTTATAGAGAAATCAAAATTGACTTCACATATACTAATACACACAGGTGAGAAACCGTACGGTTGTGTTTTATGTAATAAACGGTATATACATAAATCAACATTGATTTCACATATACGAAGACACAGGTGAGAAACGGTACAGTTGCGATATATGTAATAAACGGTTTATAGATAAATCAACATTGACTTCACATATACGACGACACACAGGTGAGAAACCGTACGGTTGCTATATATGTAACAAACGGTTTACACAACAAGGCAGCTTGACTTCACGTATACGAATACACACTGGTGAGAAACCATACGGTTGCGACATATGTAACAAACGGTTTATAGAGAAATCAAAATTGACTTCACATATACTAATACACACAGGTGAGAAACCGTACGGTTGCGATTTATGTAATAAACGGTATACAGGGTGTTAGGTAATGAGTGGATAATCCTTAAACTATGGATAGAAGGCACTTAGGACGTTATAATAAAGCTTAAATATGTTTAGTAAAAGATGCACGGTTTCTGAGATATTCGGACTTTTAGGTTTTTTTCGAAAATGAACACCCTTGTTCAATGTTTTGATCATAGCACCATTTTAAGCTAACTTTTAATTATTTTTATTTTTGCTCAATATTCTTGAGTACTTGTATTTTCAGATAGGCATTACTATTTTTGTGAGACTACATGGGATTTTTAAAAAAAAAATCGCAAACTTAATTTTTGCCTTTTCAATCGTACATTGATCGAATTTTCAGCTCTCACGGTGAAAAAAAAATACACTACCGCCTAGTTGCCAATAAGCTTAAAAACATGCCGGTTTATTGACAATTTAAAAATGGTAATTACCTTTTGAATTTAAATTCAAAATGACAAAATAATAAAAAAAAATACACGCTCACCCACATTTTTCCCGATTTACTTTTTGTATCACGGGCGTAGAACTCAATTTTTTTTGTTGCAAAAATAACATTATTGGCCACTTATTTAAATGCAAATGGCATTTAAATAATTCCAAATGTAAAAAACATGCTGACTGCCTTTTGTTTTTTTTTCGACTTCGATTTTGAATTTCACTATCTCTCAATTGAAATAAAAACACAATGGCAGGTGAATAATGTAAAGACTGTACCAATAATTCTCTCTACAACTGGCGTTATCCCCAAAACACTCCACGCAAGCTTCCGGGCTCTCGGTGTTCCTCCATCCCTACGAATAATAAATAAGCCAAGAAGCGTAACTAAGCCCGAAAAAACACTCCACGCGAAGTGGACCGCAGGGGGCAGGGCTTAAAATATGTACCGCGCGGCGAATTAGTTCGGCCGGGACGCTCGAGCCGTTATCGTGACGTTATCATTGTTTGCGCTAATACACCACACTTGACTCTGGATGCATGCTATCCACGCACCCTTCCCTTACCGCATGTGGGCGGACACGATCACGACGCGCGGACTAATCACGTGCAAGTAATTGTCTATCGGAGTGAGAGTGTTACGCTTGCATTGCTGTTACTTTGTGTGCGTAAGTGGAATGAATCGAAGCGGCAACTGTTAGGGAATTACGTTTCTTGACTTAGTATTATTCGTAGCTCCATCCGCATACACACTCCTACAGAAAGCTGTCATCCTCAACACATGCCGTATAATAAGAAAATTCTTGTCCATGTCATTAGCATAAAATAAAAGCACTTGGCTTAGGTCCGTGCGAAGTATTTCCTCCTAGGGAGAGATTTAGTTAAAACCAAGATGAAATTATTATTATTTATTTCGAGCAACTACATATTATGACTCGTACATTATTGTGTTAGTACATGGCTTATTCTATGAATGTTAGTCTTCTTATTATATAAAAATACATTAAAAGCAATTCTACAAAAAATCGTTACCAGGCGCTCTTGGTAACATGTATTTTGGTCCAGTGGTGCAGTATCGGACGCGACATATCCTCCGATATTACACGTAGGAGGCTGCTATGTTTATAGTCTTTCCAACCATTTATTTTATTTTCTCGATGACAGATGTAGTGATAGTTATAGTGTTGTGACCTAATAAGTGATCAGTAGATACGACATCGATCCAATTTTATTATATATACGAGTAGTTGAGAAGTATTCAGCTATGGAGCCAATAAAACAACCGACTTCAATGCTAATTTATTACTAAGCGTGCGAAATGGCCGAACGACAGTATGTTTGTAATGAATAAAGTAAAAACTACTGGAAAAACAAAAAAAATTTCACCATTAAAATGCTACGACATTATTCCTGAGTAACATAGGCTATGTTTTATCCCGGTAAAAAATTACAACGTGTACAAAGTCGCAGGAACACAAATCTAGTTCAATATATACAATACCGATACAATATCGATATTTCAATCATAACATCACTATTTGCATTCCCATAGAATTTAACTTTATTAAAACGTTTATTGTGTATCGTACTTTAAAAAGATATTACTGCATATCTGGACTCAATTTGTCTTAGATGCATATTATATGGGATCAAGGAACAAAATTAGGCAGTCGTCATATTTTTTATACCCCGCATTTAAATGTTATTTTTTGCGTAAAAAGCGCAGTTACATTCTACGGGAGCTGTCATCGAGAAAATAAGTGATTGGACAGACTATAGTAACGTTTTTGTATTTAACGTTATGGCGTTGAAAAGGTTAAAATAAATTTGGTGAAGATTTGAAACTGGCTTTTTATTTGTGACCTCAAAAATTCCACTCCCTATTTTTTTTGTTTTTTACTTATTGACTCGTCTCGGTGAAGTGAAGCGCTAAGAGTTGATTTTTAAATCTCCCACAAGATCGAATATGGACGAGACTAAATAATAATAACGCATATGTCTTGAGGATCACATCCTAAAGGTCCTCTGACCGTTACTAACCGACAACCAGTCTCTCCACCTGGTGGACGGTTAGTATTGGATATTTGCACACTTGCCACGCGATAGGTAGTAAGAGATTTGTGCATAGGTACTTATTATGTGTCGAGAAATAGACCATTTTAACTTCTTTTGATACTTTTATACCGGAAAATTGGATTGGATTAGATTTCAGCTACTTTCGTCGACTTTGGCACTGGTTCTTGGACAACGTTTTTCAGCTTTCACGGCGACCCCCTCTGTCGCGGCAAAGCGCGATTTGGACCGAATGGTGAGTGAATTGGAACTGTCTTTTTTTTTGTGTTGGTATCTCTGTTTGCGGAATTGAGATATAAAATAAAAAAGGAACTTTGACAGTTGCGAGACAGGAAAAATGGCGGGAGGTGCGACTGAAGGGGTAAGAAAAATTTGTGCTAGGAGTCTAATGATAAAGATGATGGGAATAGATAGCAAGTTAATTCACGACTAATGGTGAGTCATTTTAAACCTTTCTTACATATGTCGTGCCCCCATTGTAGAGCAATATGATCACAAGAATGACCCATACAAATTATTAGTGAGTGTAACTAGAGTGCATGTTAAGCACATAACACAATGTAAATGAACCTTGTATCACAATCCCGAACCGAGTTGTGGTTCAGGTGGTCAGGGCTGGCTATGAGGGGATTTGTTGGGAGGCCAGTGGGCGGAAGCCCGATTGTGATAAAGGTTGAGTACAATAATATAATATCTACAATAAAAATAGAAAGATGAGGGTTAATTCCAACGATCATAATGCGCTAAAATGTGGTAACAGTTATAAGTATATTGCGAAGCTATTACATGTACACCCTGCGAAGTAACCACACCCTCCCTGTCATTTGGAGTGATACAAGAGTACCTACATACAATGGATTTGGACGATCTCCAAAGCACTGCAGAGGAAATGGAGTATTACAGATCTGGATGAAATTTGGAACATTGATAGATTAGTCTGAAGTAACACTTGGGCTACTTTTTATCCCTGAGAATTGTGCAGTTCCTGTGCGATAGCGATAAACGAATTCTATGCAAAGGCGCGGGCAACAGCTAGTATCACATATTAGGTAATGGTTTACTTTTAGCCTCGCAGTTCATAAGAGACAGAGGCAGTGAAAGTATTATTAGGGTCCCGTCCCATTATTAGAGTTTAGAACCCTTTGAGGACGGAACCCAAAAAAAGCTCGAAGTATAAGTACTCATTTATGTACGACTAGCTGTTGCCCGCGCCTCTGTCTGCGCAGAATTCGCTTATCTCTATCCCTCGGGAACTATCCTATGTCCTTCCCCGGTATTGAAACTATCTGTATACCAAATTCCAACTAGATCAGTTAAGAAAACAACCTATATTTGTTGCAGGCACTGTTGTGTTGTTAAGTAATTACAATATGGTATACATACATTATACATATCATGCGCGGCTAAATGGGCTTTGACTCCTTTGACTTTCATGAAGATAAAAAAGCAATTAGCTAACACTATCTTTCTAATCTGTGACTGCGAGTTGCGACTATTGTTACCACAGATTAGAAAGATATAGTAGTAGTTAGTAGTGGTTACTTACACTGTCCTGTCAGTTTAGTTGCAGCACTGTGAATTGAAATTGTTAAATAAGCCGTTCAAGATAAAAGTATTTGTTAGTTGTTACAATTACCGCCAGCACTTGAAGCTTCGACATACATTTACATTAGTAACATGGATTCGTCCGCCTGCCGCCGGCGCGCTTCCGACGCGGAACAGTCGGCGTGGTCATTCTGCATGACGGCGGAGAGCGCGCCTGTGAAGGAGGAGCCCGAGTGGGGCGAGTGCGGCATGAGCGACGCGGCCGCGGCAGAAGGCTTGTACCCCGGACACGAGGTCAAAGACGAATTAGTAATTGGACCTGAGGTGGTGCAACAGCAGGACATCGCTATAGGCAGCATTTGTAAGGCAATGCTTATTAAAATTGTTTCCATAGATAAAGATAGTGGGGTTAATAAATGTACCCCAAGGTACCACTTTCTAAACTATATCGCTTCTATTTCATTGACCTTTTTGTACCTCAAATGGTGATGCACGGGGCACTCAGTGAGGAGATGACAGAAATGGAGTTAGACAATATCCCCACTGCTACACAAGAAAATAATTGCTTGATCATCAGTTCTAACCTAGCCTACTCAACTAGCTAGTAACAGTTTGTTGACCAGTTAATTTTTCACCAAAAGTATAAAATAGTGAATTAACAGTTACTTGTAATTTAACTATAGTACATTGTTTGGCAGATGCCCTGAGCGAAATGGAGGAGAATCCATGGAATCCAAAGGCAGAAGGCGGCGCCGACGCCGCGTCCGGCACCCACGCCTGCCCTGGGGATGAACCTCACTGCAGCAGAAGCACCGAGCAGCAGCACGGGCTCAAAAGCTGTTTTGTCAGGCTCGAGCGTTTGCCAGTAGGAGACCTGCGCAGTTGCAATGGTGAGTGTTATGGTCTGACAGCGCGCAAGCTAACCCCCGAGCACTGTGGCGCGAACGACAGCAGAGCCAGAGATGTTCTTGCAACTTGCCAGCCTGGCTTGTGAGTCAGCATTATGGAAGGTGTCACAGTACAGGGGCTCCAGTTACAGTGAATCTAACAGGTTTATGCAAACAGGGCAGGGAGTACTGCGCTTCTTAACATATGCCTTGATTTAAAACACTTATATGATAGTAGAAATGTTGATCCTGGGTTTGCCCTTCTTTTTTTTGTTAACTCACCTGCCTACCTAATACAATACAATAAAATTAGTCTCGAACACCACATAACAAACAATACAATACTATGACTTATTCAACACATCAGATTGGGAATGGATGAGTATTTTAAAAGTGCTTGATGATTCTTCTATTGATAGGAATAACCATCCTTAGCTATAGAAAAAGTTACAGTTTTTTCCATCGAGCGAAATATTTTATAAAAATAGAAACGGTGGCTCCCATACGGCTGATAAGCAGTACGTCCGTAACATAACAAATAAAAAAAAGGCTGCTTGAATCTGTGGTACACAATGACATAAGTAGCTAAAAAAAGCAACGGCTAAGTGGCGCCGTCTGTGAATTGTTGGTGTTACTCTACCATACATGGGGAATTTCAATAAAAATGACCATATTATATACCTATTTATTTCCCAGATTTTGGAAAATTTTGGGTTATTTGTACTCAGAATCAACAACACTACTGAATGTTATATGAGAAATTAATGTTAATGTTTAATGACATCTAGTAACAGGTAGAAAAATTTGAAGACTACCCACCTGCTATGGGTGGTGTAGGGGTATAGCACGCGTCACGGAATGACGAGATCCGGGCTCGATTCCCGGCCATAGCTTTACTTTTCGGATTTTTCTGTGTTTTAATTTTCATTGACAATTAGAAATTAGAGTAATAATTGTCTCTGTGCTAGTTAGTATTTCTGCTGTCGCTACAACAGCTACAGAGTACATACCCAGCATCGTGTGGCACCAACGGAGGTGGTGTAGACCAGCGGTTCCCGACCTATTACTTACCTATACCCCAACATATACCTCAAGTTCCCCCCCCCCCCCCCTGCCGCCCGTCAACTACGATGGAAATGAAACAAACGGTCAAATAACTGAAGTACAACATGCTATTAATGATTTATATAATTTGCGAGACACCATGTGTTGCCCGCAGCAGTGTCTACTAAGAATGCGTTAATCGCTATTCCGCGAGAACTATGCAATAGCCTGTTTCAATTGCTTAATATTAAAGTTCAAACTATCTCCTCCCGCATCGGTTTGTGCGTGGACAGATAGACCGGCAGACAGACGGACAGAGTTACTTTCAGAATTAATGTTGAAAGCCAATTTTGCATAAATGAATACTCAGTTGCAGATGTGCTGAGCAGAGCAGAGCAGGATGCGTGCAGGCTGGAGCCTGCAGGCAAGACCGGCCCCGCAGCAGAGAGTACACGCACCCAGTCTACTTTAATGACCTGCAAACATATGCACACAGGACAGAAACCACACAGTTGCGACACGTGTCGGGAGCACCTTACACAACGAGGCCACTTGACTATACACACACAAACACACACGGCTGAGAAGCCGTACAATTGCGATGTATGTAACAAACGATTTTCACTACAACATAACTTGGTTAGGCATATACGACTGCACACAGGTGAGAAACCGTACAGTTGCGATATATGTAACAAACGGTTTATACATAAATCAACATTGATTTCACATACACGAATACACACAGGTGAGAAACCGTACGGTTGCGATATATGTAACAAACGGTTTAGTCGAGAAGGCCACTTGACTTCACATAAACGAATACACACAGGTGATAAACCGTACGGTTGCTATATATGTAACAAACGGTTTAGACAACAAGTCCACTTGACTTCACATGTACGAATACACACGAGTGAGAAACGGTTCAGTTGCGATATATGTAACAAACGGTTTATACATAAATCAACATTGACTTCACATATACGAATACACACAAGTGAGAAACGGTACAGTTGCGATATATGTAACAATCGGTTTGGACGACAAAGCCACTTGACTTCACATATACGAATACACACAGGTGAGAAACCATACAGTTGCGATATATGTAATAAACGGTTTATACATAAATCAACATTGACTTCACATATACGAATACACACAGGTGAGAAACCGTACGGGTGCAATATATGTAACAAACGGTTTACACAACAAGTCCAATTGACTTCACATATACGAATACACACAGGTGAGAAACCATATGGTTGCAATATATGTAATAAACGGTTTACACATAAATCAACATTGATTTCACATATACGAATACACACAGGTGAGAAACGGTTCAGTTGCGATATATGTAACAAACGGTTTACGCAACAAAGTAGCTTGGCTATGCATATACGAATACACACAGGTGAGAAACCGTACAGTTGCGATATATGTAACAAACGGTTTACACGACAAGCCAACTTGACTTCACATATACGAATACACAGGTGAGAAACCATGCGGTGGCGATATGTGATGACTGACTGTCCTGAACTGGTTGCTCAGTTGTTGCGTCTGTACGTTCCCTCTCCATCTAAATTTTTATTTCGACCACGTAGTCGTCACTTGTTGGCTGCGCCAGCTGCGCGAGCTGTGTCCCGCCGGAACTCTCCTCTGGTTCGAGCTTTGCACCGCATCAATTCGCTCCTCGAGTCGGCACCAAACTGTGATGTGTTCGCAAGCAGATGGTTGGATGTGTGTGTTGAGTGTGTGAAGTTCTGCGAGATGACGGATGAGCGGCCTTCTTCTGTAAAATTCTAGTTGAAGTTTCTCTTATTTTTGTATGATTTAGTTTCACAGTGCCTTGGTGTTACTGTCATACTGTGAAATTTAATGAAATAAATAAATAAAAAAAATAAAAATTATAAATGTGTAACAAACGGTTTATAGCACAATGCTTTGAAAAATGACGTTTTACTTTCGTGAAGAAATGGTATTTAGACATTAGATAATATATTTCAATAGACAACTACATGTTTAGTAGTCTATGTTGACTAGTGCTTTATTTATGCTGTCTTTGATTTAAACCTTTGAACGCCAAGAATAACTGAAGTTGTCGTATGTGATGTGGTCAAGGTAAGCGGAGTGGTGGAGCTGAATGAGAAGCCGAAATATCTTCAGGAAACAGTTTAATTAAATATGCGACTTACATGTTAGGCAGCCATAATAAGAAGAAGGATCAGAGACAAAAACAGTTTTTAAATATCTAACAACCATAGACAATGTAGGGTGAATAAAGATGCTCATACATTAACACTTCCCCTCACACTACATAATAATATTCAAAGAACCAATAAACAACACATGGTTCACATACATAACACATGCAGATATTTATGCCATAACTCTATCATACATGCAGATAATTATGCAACAATCCTATGACTCTATACTCCTTAAATTTAAATTATACACAAAGCTAGAGTGCTTAAGACCAGACAAGGCTTTAGTAAGAATATCAGCAGTCATTTTATCTGTAGGCAAATACTTAGTCACAATATTATACTTTTTAACAATTTCTTTAACATAGTGATATTTTAAATCTATATGTTTTGTTCTTTTGTGACAATATTCACGTATCTCCAGGAGTCTCAACGCACTTTGATTGTCGCTATAGAGTGTACAACACAATTGTTTATCGAAAATTTCATTCATGAAATTCCTGACAAAACAGAGTTCGCGACAGGCATCGCCAAGAGCCAAATATTCAGCTTCAGTGCTGCTCAATGTAATACATTGTTGTTTACGAGATTCCCAGTTTACAGTTGAGCCACCTATTTTAATTACAAAACCACTGTAAGACTTTCTATCACAATCATTTGCAAAATCTGCATCTGCGAAAACTGAAATGTTAAAATTTCCACTTTTAACAAACACAAGACAATAATCAATGGTTGCTAACAGATATCGCAGAATTCGTTTCGCAGCTATCCAATGATCTTTTGTGAAACAATTACAAAATTGGCTTAACTGTGACAAAGCAAAACTAATATCAGGCCTAGAGCAAACAGACAAATACATCAGTGACCCGATCAGTTCTCTAAAAGGATAAACATTTTCTGATAAACAATCAGCACCTTGCTTGGGTTTTTCAAGTCTACAATTAGTTATCATTGGACTAGATACACCATTACAGTTTGACATATTAAATTTTGACAATAATTTCTTTATATAGTCAGACTGAGACAACATTAAAGTACCACATTTTCTGTCTCTTGACACCTTAATACCCAAACAAGTTTTTAGCTCTCCTAATTGTTTAGAATTAAATTCTGAATTTAACAATTTACATAATATTTCTTTTTCATGCTTGTTATTCCAAAAAATATAAAAATCGTCGACATAGAGAGCGATAATTATTAAGCTCTTATCTGATCTCTTAATGTAAATACAAGGCTCACATTTACTTTGCATGTAACCATTATTTACTAAAACATTATTTACTTTAGTATTCCAGACCCTGCTGGCTTGCTTAAGGCCATAAATACTTTTATTTAGAAGGCAAACTTTGTTCTTATTACATGAGAATCCTAAAGGCTGTTCCATATAAATTTGTTCAGCTAAATCTCCATGCAGGAAAGCTGTGGTTATATCTACATGCTCAATTTCCATATCTAACTCATTAGCAATACAAAATAAAATACGCATAGTAGAATGGCGTACCACAGGTGCAAACGTATCATCATAATCAATGCCTCGTTTCTGAGAGAAACCACGTGCAACAAGTCGTGCCTTAAATTTAATATCACTATTATTATTTCCTGAAGACAGATTTTTAACTTTAAATACCCATTTACTTTTAATAATATTATGATCTAAAGGTCTATCCACTAACGTCCAAACATTATTAGATTTTAAAGAATCATATTCCAATTGCATGGCAGACAGCCATTCTTCCCTCTGAGGGCCTCTCATAGCCTCCTCATATGAAAGAGGTTCACTAATCTGACATACATTATTGACTAGCATAGACGAGTCTGACAAATCATAATCATGATACCTGATTGGTCTCGTGTTGCGCGTGCTGCGCGCGGGATGTTCGCGTCGCTCGCAGGCGGTCGTTGGCTCCGGCTCGAGCACAACTTCCCCTCGAACATTACGCTCGCTCCATGATGATGACGACGAGGGCACGTATGACTGGCTGTCAGACACAGGCTCTGGCTCAAGCCGTGTCTCTTCCCCTCGACCAGAAAGCACGTTGGGAGATGACGACATTGAAGTGTCACCCGGCACTTGGTCATCAGCAGCACTGCTCCATGACAGATCCTTATCTGAAAAATTGCCTACATTAGAATTTTGCATATAAATATCATTAATATTTTCAGTCTCATTAATATTTTCAGTCTCATTAGAGCTATCACCAACTAAAACATTATTGGAATTTATGTCATTATTCATTAAAATATTATTATCAGACTCATTATTATTAGAAATATTATTACTTAAAATATCATTATCATTAGATTCATTAGACTGTGTTACACACATGTCATTATTTAATAAAACATTAATTTTATTTAATCCAGTTCCAGTTTCACACAAATCATGTAAAAAAGTAGTAGTGGGGCTGTGTGAAATATTCTTATCTGCTTTTAGGTCACAAAATTCATTTTCAAAAAATATCACATTTCTAGAAGTTATCACATTTCTAAGAAAAAGAGGGTCTAATAACCTATAGCCCTTCGAGTGTTCAGCATAACCAACAAAAATACAATGTTTTGACCTTGCATCTAATTTGTCACGTTTGCTTTCATGTATAAGAGACAAAGCTTTACATCCGAACACCCGCAGATGGCTAAGGTCCACTTTATAACCAGACCACGCTTCCTCAGGAGTCTTGCCGGGTACACTAGCTGTGGGCGACCTATTCTTTAAATAAATAGCAGTAGAAACCGCTTCAGCCCAAAAAAGCTTACCGAGGCCGGACTCTTGGAGCATACACCGAGCTTTCTCGAGTACAGTGCGATTCAGTCTCTCGCTAACTCCATTCTGTTGAGGACTATAAGGAACAGTTGTCTCATGGACAATACCTTCCTTTCGTAAAAAATCCCTGAATTTATGACCGCAATATTCCCCACCACCGTCGCTTCTTAGCCGCCTAACAAAGCAACCTGTCTGCTTCTCTGCTGTAGCTTTAAATAAAATAAATTTAGACATTACCTCGGATTTGTATTTCATAAAATACACAAAAGTCTTCCTAGAGAGGTCATCAGTGAAGGTCACGAAAAATCTTGATCCACCCAAACTGCTTACAGGAAACGGACCGCAAACGTCCGAGTGCACAAGCTCCAAAAGCTGCCTGGCCCGTGTGGCTCCCCCTTTGGGAAACGCCAGCACATTTTGTTTCCCTTCAGCACAGGACACGCAGTTCTCTTGACATCCATGCTGAGACGGTTGAAACATCAGACCTGAAACCATACTTTTTAGGGTGTGCATACCTCTGTAACTTAAATGGCCCAACCTTTTGTGCCACACCTTTGCAGGCACATCCATGGTTGAAATATTCGCCACCTGTGAATCATAAGATTGACCTACCCCCATTATGTCTAAAAGATAAACACCATTAGCTTTAGTGCCAAACAGAATGACGTTGCCTTCTCTCAGTACATGGCATTTATTATCAAAAAATTTTACAGATATGGCCTTCTCGCATAATTTACTGATACTAACTAAATTGGTCGAGAGGCCTGGTACACACATTACATCTGTCAAAGTGACATTGCCGTACTGAGTAATGAAAGTTAAATCGCCCCTGCCTACACAAGCCAAACTCTGTCCATTCGCTACAATTACAGTTTCAGACAAAGGTTTAAGATTCTGAAATTTATCTCTATCACAACACATGTGAGAACTTGCTCCAGAATCTAAAATAAATTGATCATTTCCAAAAGTGCTACATAACAACGCTACCAAAACATGCTCTTCGCTTTTAGATTTTCTTCTATCGTTTTTCAATTTAAAACATTTAGATTTAATATGTCCAATTTTGTTGCAATAATGACACTTTATTTTGCTTCGTTGAGTAGCGAGCGCCGCATCCGTCGAAATGTGGGTATCTTGAATGCCATTGCCACGTCGATGTTCTTCTTGCAAAAGCCGAGTGCGCACTAGCTCGCTTGTTAACGACAAAGACACGTTGGCAGATTCCATACTTGACACGACGACGTCGTACTCTTGAGGTAGCCCGCTGAGAAGCAATTCGGCAATTTCAGCATCTTCAATATTTTTGCCGATGTCGGCAAGTTGTTGCACCAAATCGGTAACACCCTCAATGTAAGAACTCATATCGGGGTAATCCACAAATTGAGAACGATGAAGTTTCCTTAATAAGCACACTCTTCTATAGAAGCCTTTGTCTTCAAATACTTTAGACAAATTGGTCCACGCTTCATGAGCCGTCTTAGCGTTTCGTACATATTGCAAACACGCCGGTTTCACTGACAAACAAATGCGCGCGAGAGCTTTCTTCACTTTGGAAATATCAGTTTCTGTTCCTAGAATACATTCTTTAAGGTTATCCAGTGTAAGTGCCATCTCCATATAAAATTTCCAAGTGGAATAATTTGACACACCTTCCAATTTGTTAAAAGAATATAATCGGACTTCGTCAGCACTCATGTTGCAGTAATTACTTGTAGAATACAATAAATATCTTGAAATGTGACCACGCGAAATTTGCCCGAGCCGGTAGGCAAAAAAATTGTAGTTCACAAAGTATGACAAGCAATCTCACCACTTTTCTTCACCGCTTTTATAATGCGCAATAGCGTCGTTCTGGGGCCAAAACCTGATGTGGTCAAGGTAAGCGGAGTGGTGGAGCTGAATGAGAAGCCGAAATATCTTCAGGAAACAGTTTAATTAAATATGCGACTTACATGTTAGGCAGCCATAATAAGAAGAAGGATCAGAGACAAAAACAGTTTTTAAATATCTAACAACCATAGACAATGTAGGGTGAATAAAGATGCTCATACATTAACAGTATGCTGTTGCGACTACCACGCCACCAACACCTTAAGTTGTTAGAGCGTTTGCTGTCAAAGTAACCCTTCATGCTTCCGAGTACCTAAGGTTCATGTTGTCACACGACCGTGGTTGTGACGTATAGTGATTTTTTGTACTTAACATTATGGCGTTGAAAAGGTTAAAATAAATTTGGTGAAGATTTGAAACTGGCTTTTTATTTGTGACCTCAAAAATTCCACTCCCTATTTTTTTTTGTTTTTTACTTATTGACTCGTCTTGGTGAAGTGAAGCGCTAAGAGTTGATTTTTAAATCTCCCACAAGATCGAATATGAACGAGACTAAATAATAACGCATATGTCTTGAGGATCACATCCTAAAGGTCCTCTGACCGTTACTAACCGACAAACCAGTCTCTCCACCTGGTGGACGGTTAGTATTGGATATTTGCACACTTCCCACGGGATAGGTAGTAAGAGATTTGTGCATAGGTACTTATTATGTGTCGAGAAATAGACCATTTTAACTTCTTTTGATACTTTTATACCGGAAAATTGGATTGGATTAGATTTCAGCTATTTTCGTCGACTTTGGCACTGGTTCTTGGACAACGTTTTTCAGCTTTCACGGCGACCCCCTCCCTGACATTTGGAGTGATACAAGAGTACCAACATACAATGGATTTGGACGATCCCCAAAGCACTGCAGAGGAAATGGAGTATTACTGATCTGGATGAAATTTGGAACATTGATAGATTAGTCTGAAGTAACACTTGGGCTACTTTTTATCCCTGAGAATTGTGCAGTTCCTGTGCGATAGCGATAAACGAATTCTATGCAAAGGCGCGGGCAACAGCTAGAATCACATATTAGGTAATGGTTTACTTTTAGCCTCGCAGTTCATAAGAGACAGAGGCAGTGAAAGTATTGTTAGGGTCACAATGGTCCCATTATTAGAGTTTAGAACCCTTTGAGGACGGAACCCAAAAAAAGCTCGAAGTATAAGTACTCATTTATGTACGACTAGCTGTTGCCCGCGCCTCTGCGCAGAATTCGCTTATCTCTATCCCTCGGGAACTATCCTATGTCCTTCCCCGGTATTGAAACTATCTGTATACCAAATTCCAACTAGATCAGTTAAGAAAACAACCTATATTTGTTGCAGGCACTGTTGTGTTGTTAAGTAATTACAATATGGTATACATACATTATACATATCATGCGCGGCTAAATGGGCTTTGACTCCTTTGACTTTCATGAAGATAAAAAAGCAATTAGCTAACACTATCTTTCTAATCTGTGACTGCGAGTTGCGAAGTGAAAATTAAGGGAAGCCAAATTAGGTACTGGCTTAAAGGACTAGTATCCAGGCCATACTCTTAAAAAAAAAAAAAAAAAAAAACTATTGTTACCACAGATTAGAAAGATATAGTAGTAGAAACGTTTTCCCCCCGAAGGGTAGAAAACGTATATTTAGGTTTCAGCCGAAGCTTGAACCACTTGAGATGACGCTTTCCGAATTCTTTGATTATTCTCTATGGATCCATGTCTATGCGTATGGGTGTTACCTGTCAAAGCGTGGTTGTCACTTTGAATCACGGAGCAGCGCGCGGGAGAGGTGCGCGGAGGGCGCCTTGACTTCAGTACCTCCCGAATGAGCCGGCAAGGCCAATGAAGGCGTGGTTCAAGCTTCGGCTTAAACCTAAATATACGTTTTCTACCCTTCGGGGGGAAAACGTTTCTATTTAGGTGTTCGAGCCTTCGCTTGAACCACTTGAGAGGTGTTTACATTCTGCCGGCGCTGCTAGTGCGTACTGTGAGATCATAGAGAGTATAGGTATAACGTAAATCAAAAAGGAGAAGTCTGTAAGAGATTTTATATTGTAGGAAATAGAGGATACATTTATTTAGGTTTTAGATCGAAAGGTGAAAAGAAAAATTTAAAGAAATATCTCCCCAGATTCAAAAAGATAGATTCTATTTACAGAGTTGAGAAATCGTCGCACACTCTGTATGTGATGTTGTTAGGTTTATTCAGGTGTGATTCCCTGAAGTAGTGTTTGAAGAAAGTATTTCTTGAACGCCAGTTTCCTTTTTTCAGGATTTCCTCAATGTCGTATCTATTATTTTCCCAGTTCTCTGAAGCTACTGCTGTTCTGAAAGAACCAGCAGAGGCAGTGATTCCA
This sequence comes from Pandemis corylana, assembly GCA_949127965.1. Classification (NCBI taxonomy): domain Eukaryota; kingdom Metazoa; phylum Arthropoda; class Insecta; order Lepidoptera; family Tortricidae; genus Pandemis; species Pandemis corylana. Next base: position 2,401,329 of record OX421875.1, on the reverse strand, counting down.
GCTTCCCGAAACAAGGTACGAATCCATCCTGCGATGACCGCACGTGAAGCATTTTTAACGGCTCCTCTTGTTGTTATGAAAAGATTATTATTATTATTATTATTATTATTGAATTATAGGCGAGCAGCAGAGTTGCTGATGTGCCTATCTCATAGTCCAAGTTTAAGTTTAAATCAGTCCAGTATAAATATCAGTATATAGTATGATTAGTGAGGTCTTTTCCTTTGCGTCGCTCACTTGACATTGTTATGGACTTTCTTATCCAGTGTGTGACGTTCAGTCGTATTTCTCCTTGTTCTGCATTGTTTTTTAGGACCCAAGCAGATTGCCTGTACGTGTCCGAGTCGGTTTTGGACCCAAATTGAGGCCATAGGATAATTTCCTCGTCTTTGTCGATGAATGATCCTTCTTCAATGCTCAGAAGCGTGAGATCATGTACTCTTCTTCCCGAAGCGAGGAGTAGCAGGACACACGTGTGTCGGAGTGTTTGGAACAGGCTTTTTTCGTCCAGTGTGTATGACCTAAGAAATTGCAAGAGGTCTTCCATTCTCCAAGGCAGAGGTTTCTTGATTGGTGGTTTTTCCGAGAGGATTGCTTTGAGTGTGTGTCTTACTAGGTGGTGAGACGATATTTCGTTCGAGCGTTGGGGGTTAGCGAACGTAGCTATCACCAATTTGTGTAGGAGTATGGTGCGCGGAGCAAATTTTTTGGCAAGGTAAAGATGGCAGAGATATTTTGCTAGCTCTGATGGTTCCGGGTTGTCTTGGGCTACCTTGTTGGACTTAGCCCAGCGGAGCCATCGGAGCCAGACTGGTCTGTACGTCCTTAGAGTCGATTTTCGCCATGATGATTGTAGTAGGTTGATGTCGGCTGTTGTCCAGTTTTTTGTGTGTTTGGTCCAGCCCGTACCTTCCAGACCAGCAAATTTAGGTTGTCTATGTTCGGCGGCGGAAGATTCGTGCGAAGGTCTCTCAGGACTGTTTTCAGGTCCGATACTGGAAGTGGGGGTCCCAGCGCTCGTCGCCTCAGGTCGGGTTCCCAGTAGGCCCTGTTCCAGCTGGGAGCTACCAACAGGTACGTACCTGTCGAGGTTTCTAGGTGGCGAAGTACCTGGGGGATCAGTGCCGGTGGGGGGAAGATCCATCCCAGGCTGTATTTCCACGTCCTGCTGAAGGCGTTTGTGAATTGACTGTTGGTGTCCTTCGCATCCTCGCTGACATATCTTGTTACCACTGCTGACCTTTTGGAGGCAAACAGGTCTATCGAAGTTGTTCCCATTTCTCGGAAGATTATAGAAGTGGCCGTTCCATTTAAATGCCACTCCGGGAGGCTCTTTTCTCGGGATAGGCTGTCGGCTAGGCCGTTGTATATCCCCGGTATGTAGCGAGCTGTCAGAAAGCAGCGGTGTCGGTGACAGAGCTCTAGAATTTTCCTTGCCGTCTTCAATAGCCTCACTGATTTTGTGCCCCCTTGTTTTGTGATGTAGGATACGGTCGTCCTGTTGTCCGTTTGAAGCATGATGGTCTTTCCTCTCAGATCGCGACTCGTGCGTGTTAGAACCTCGTGCAAAGCGTATAGTTCCTTTTGGTTGCTGTGCCACTTTAGCTGGTTCTTCGTCCAGGGTCCCCAGAATTTCTGGCCGTTGACGATAGCTCCCCAGCCTGTGTCTGCAGCATCGGTCGTTACGAATATAGAAGGCTCGGGGATGTGGATTGGCGAGTTTTTTTCGTATGTTTCCCAGCCACCAGATTAGTTCTTCTATAGCGCAGGGTGGTATCATGCGTACCAGGTGAGGTTGTGATCGAGGTAATCTGTTGGACTCCCTCTGTAAGGTCCGACTGTGAAGGCGGCCCAGTGGGATCACAAATGAGGCGAAATTCAGTTTCCCCAAGATGACCTTTGAATCGTGCCAGCTCCAGCGCTTTTTCCGTATCAGACTTTCGAGGTTGTGGGTAAGACGAGCTGTCTTTTCCTCTGACAATGATTTTACGTTGCTTTTGGTATCCCACGTTATGCCTAGATACTCTATTTTTTGCTTGGCGACTGTCGATGTTTTGTCTCTGTTCACACTCCAGCCGAGTCGTTTTAGATATTCTTTTACGTACTTTGTCTGCTCCACTAGAGTAGTGGGGTTTTCGTGCATCAGCAGAAAGTCGTCTAGATAGACCGCTACGCGGATGCCCTTTTGTCTCAGGGAGTGAGCGATCCAGTTTGTAATTTTGGCAAATGCGGCTGGTGCGCTGGCCAAACCGAAAGGTAGACAAGTCATCTGGTACACTTCCTCGTCGTAAGCAATTGAAAGAAAGCGGCGGTGACTGTCTGCCAAGGGTATGTGAAAGTATGCTTGTGATATGTCTAGTTTCATCAGAAAGTCGTGCCTGTTTAGTAGTTTTGGGATCTTTAAGTGGTTTATTAGACGAAATTTTGGCGCTAATACGTGATTGTTTAGGCCTTTTAAATTGATAATCGGACGAAAGGTGCCGTCTGATTTCTTTCTTAGAAACATTTCTGAAAGGAACCCGCTTTCGTGTGGGCTCTTTTGAATGGCTCTTAACTTTAGTAGGCTTTGGATTTGTTTCGACATCTCCGGTGTGGTTCGGGTTCTGTACCGTATGATTGACTTCGGGGTGAACTTTATATTTGGCGGTTTTGATTTGAATGGGATCCTGTATCCCTGTAGGAATTTTTGAACGAGTTTCGGTGCCGTGCGCCAATTTTCCCTGAAGTATTTTAGGCACCCCGCGCTGAACGAGTCATTTTCGTTTTTGTTGCTGGCGGCGCTGTCCATACTGAGGCTGGGACTGTTGCTTTGGCGCCGTACGAAACGATTCGTTGTTAACTTTCCGGTAGTTGGTCGTGTTCTGTCTAGATGACGTGGGACGCGTTCGTGTCCCTCTGAGCCTGTCAGTTCTTCTGACTCTAGATAGTCCTCCTCCAAGTCTCCCTTGTGACCGTGACGAAGATGGAAATAACTTCTGAACGTCTGTGTTAGAACAGTCCTTCACTGCTTGTGCCAGTGCGTTTTCAGCAAATAAATGGGTTTCCGAAGGTGGAATGTTGTGTAGGCAGCCACTGAGAGTAGAGTTTTTGGTTTTGTAGATGTTGCGTCTTGCTTCGATCACTTCAGCCCTCCGACCGCAGACGTACTGTAGGAGATCGTCGGATTTTGACCGGAATTTGGAGTCTGTTTTGAGGAAGTCGTTACCTATCTTGCCCTTCGTCTCCCGGGGTAATTTATCAAATAAATCCTTGAATATTTTTCTTTGCTGCAGTAGCCCGTGGGTAATGGCTCCCAGTGTGAGGTCAATTTTTTCCAAAAGGGCAGTAGATTTCCATGATGGTGTTACGCCAGCTAGCAAGCTGTTTACCTGGAGAGCGCAGAACGCGGGTGAGGCCTGGAATTGCTTTTGTGTTGATTGGCTCTGCCGTCGGATGCTGCTGGGAGGCGGTCGAGGCTGACTCGTTGTCTTCGCCTTCCCAGTGCGTGCTGTCCGGTAGCGAGTCGAATGATTCGTTGAGATTCGGTGGACTTTTTGCGAGGGGTTCTAGTGTAGACGGTCTCGCCCCTGCAAAGAGTTTTTCCATCCTGTTATTTTGCTCCGTTTGGTTGGTCATTAGTCGATTCAGCATCTCCATCTGCTGGCTTAGGATGGAAACCAGAGTATGTTCGCTGTTTTCTTGCATTTGGATTCTCGGTCTCTTTGGCGGTGTGCTGTCTGCTTCCCCACTCGTGTCGTGGGGTCTTGTATTTTTCTTCGACTTTCTAGACTCGGGGGACGTGCTGTGTGCTCTTGGTTCTCTTTGATGATATTCGCTCAGTTCCACAGAGGCCTCTCTGCGATTCGTTAGTCTCTGCTTTAAAGAGCGGACTGCATCCATGAAGGCTAGGTAAGGTCGCCCGGATCCATATATTCTTTCCATGATGCTGTGTGGAGCATATATAAGAGCCCGTCCTAGTGGCCACTGAAGTAACTTTGCCCTGATGCTTCTGTACTTCCTTTCCGACAGGGAGTTACAGTCCGGTGTGAATGCCTTTGCTAGCTCTGTTGTGGGTATTGCAAATCTCAGTTTCTTGTCCACACTCGGCGAGATTTCTTCACCAAAGAGGTCACAAAAGGAGAAGTCGTGAACTTCCCAGGTCCGCCAGTCGTTGGGAAAATACTTTTCCGTCGTCTCCCTGATCGCGTGGAAGGCATTTTCATCCTCTGGGAGACAGGGACGACTTGCCAGGTCGCCCATGGTAGTGAGGGCCATGATCTGAAAGCAGCAGAATGGGTTTGAAGGCTATTTGCCACTACAAGTATCCTTTTGTCTATCGCGACGTCACTCGACTTATGCGGCGTCATTTGGTATTTCAATGTCGTTTGATTAATACGACGTCGTTTAGTTAGTGCGACGTCGTTTGATTAGCACGACGTCGTTTAGTTGAAGCGACACATCGTTTAGTTGAAGCGACACGTCGTTTAGTTGAAGCGACGCGTCGTTTAGTTGAAGCGACGCGTCGTTTAGTTGAAGCGACGTCGTCTGCTTTGTACGACGTAGTTTAGTTGAAGCGACGTCGTTGGTGTGACCCTCCCCCCGTTTACCAGACGAGGCCTTTAACCCACTAAGTTGGGGAGGTTGCATTGCTAGTACCACGCAATGCGACGTCGTTCAAACGAGGCGGTACCGGGGGTCCGCATTATGTGTTGGATAGTGATTAAGATTAAACGTAGGTGCAAGGCACGTACGGCGTCGCTGGTCCGGGGGAGCCGAGCGGAATGATTTAATCTTAACACGATAATGGTAGGTACTTACAGTGTGGTATCGTAATTCGATTTTCCACAAGTGATTCGTTCGGAATTCAAAAGCGTACTGAAGTCAAGGCGCCCTCCGCGCACCTCTCCCGCGCGCTGCTCCGTGATTCAAAGTGACAACCACGCTTTGACAGGTAACACCCATACGCATAGACAAGGATCCATAGAGAATAATCAAAGAATTCGGAAAGCGTCATCTCAAGTGGTTCAAGCGAAGGCTCGAACACCTAAATAGTGGTTACTTTTACTTACACTGTCCTGTCAGTTTAGTTGCAGCACTGTGAATTGAAATTGTTAAATAAGCCGTTCAAGATAAAAGTATTTGTTAGTTGTTACAATTACCGCCAGCACTTGAAGCTTCGACATACATTTACATTAGTAACATGGATTCGTCCGCCTGCCGCCGGCGCGCTTCCGACGCGGAACAGTCGGCGTGGTCATTCTGCATGACGGCGGAGAGCGCGCCTGTGAAGGAGGAGCCCGAGTGGGGCGAGTGCGGCGTGAGCGACGCGGCCGCGGCAGAAGGCTTGTACCCCGGACACGAGGTCAAAGACGAATTAGTAATTGGACCTGAGGTGGTGCAACAGCAGGACATCGCTATAGGCAGCATTTGTAAGGCAATGCTTATTAAAATTGTTTCCATAGATAAAGATAGTGGGGTTAATAAATGTACCCCAAGGTACCACTTTCTAAACAATATCGCTTCTATTTCATTGACCTTTTTGTACCTCAAATGGTGATGCACGGGGCACTCAGTGAGGAGATGTCAAATGGAGTTAGACAATGTCCCCACTGCTACACAAGAAAATAATTGCTTGATCATCAGTTCTAACCTAACCTACTCAACTAGCTAGTAACAGTTTGTTGACCAGTTAGTTTTTCACCAAAAGTATAAAATAGTTAGTGAATTAACAGTTACTTGTAATTTAACTATAGTACATTGTTTGGCAGATGCCCTGAGCGAAATGGAGGAGAATCCATGGAATCCAAAGGCAGAAGGCGGCGCCGACGCCGCGTCCGGCACCCACGCCTGCCCTGGGGATGAACCTCACTGCAGCAGGAGCACCGAGCAGCAGCACGGGCTCAAAAGCTGTTTTGTCAGGCTCGAGCGCTTGCCAGTAGGAGACCTGCGCAGTTGCAATGGTGAGTGTTATGGTCTGACAGCGCGCAAGCTAACCCCGGAGCACTGTGGCGCGGACGACAGCAGAGCCAGAGATGTTCTTGCAACTTGCCAGCCTCGCTTGTGGGTCAGCATTATGGGAGGTGTCACAGTACAGGGGCTCCAGTTACAGTGAATCTAACAGGTTTATCCAAACAGGGCAGGGAGTACTGCACTTCTTAACATATGCCTTGATTTAAAACACTTATATGATAGTAAAAATGTTGATCCTGGCTTTGCCCTTCTTTTTTTTGTTAATATCTCACCTGCCTATCTAATACAATACAATACAATTACTCTGAAACACCACATAACAAACAATGCAATATATGACTTCTTATTCAACACATCAATTGTATGCTTAGTGGGGAAAACTCAGCAAGAAGAGTAATAATTGTCTCTGTGCTAGTTAGTATTTCTGCTGTCGCTACAACAGCTACAGAGTACATACTCAGCACCGTGTGGCGCCAACGGAGGTGGTGTACATCAGCGGTTCCCAAGCTATTACTTACATAAATCTCATGTTTACGCTAGTATACTGCGCCCCCTCTTGGCGCCCCTCAACTACGATGGAAATAAAAGAAACTATCAAATAACTGAAGTACAAACTACTATTAATGAACAGTAAGAACATTGCGCTGACACAAGTCAAAATGTTTTATTTGTGAAACAGGTGATGGCTAACGTGACCATTTATTTATTTTGTCAGACCGGGACACATCTACAGAAATATACAATAAAAATTTGTTTTAGAGTTTTACAAGCATTTTATTATAGAAGATAGAATAACACAAAATAATTAAAGCTCTAAACACAAAATAGTTAAGTTGGCACGACTTACTAACTAAGCCCCCAGTAGTGGCGTGACTTCGAAGTCGTACTTTTGTATTTGTCGACTGAACAATTTTTTTTTTAATATCGGGTCTTGTTTTTAGATACGTGTACGTATAATTTTAAACTATCGTTGGGTCTGCTTGCAAAACCGGGACGTAGTTGGCTTCGCTGGGGACACCGGGACAGACTGCCTGAAACCGGGACTGTCCCGCCCAAACCGGGACGTATGGTCACGTTATGTATGGGGTATGTCGTCACTCTGACGTTATCTGTGCGGACGAAGTCGCGGGTAAAAGCTAGTGATTTATGTAATTTGTGAGACACTATGTGTTGCCCGCAGCAGTGTCTACTAAGAATGCGTTAATCGCTATTCCGCGGGAACTATGCAATAGCCTGTTTCAATTGCTTAATATTAAAGTTCAAACTATCTTCTTCCGCATCGGTTTGTCCGTGGACAGATAGACCGACAGACAGACTGACAGAGTTACTTTCACATTTGTGACATTAGTTTGAATTAATTTTGAAAGCCAATTTTTCATAAATGAATACTCAATTGCAGATGTGCTGAGCAGAGCAGAGCAGGATGCGTGCAGGCCGGAGCCTGCAGGCAAGGCCGGGCCCGCAGCAGAGAGTACACGCACCCAGTCTACTTTAATGACCTGCAAACATATGCACACAGGACAGAAACCACACAGTTGCGACACGTGTCGGGAGCAGCTTACACAACGAGGCCACTTGAGTAGACCTAGACACACACGAACACGCACGGTGGAGAAGATTTACCGTTGCGATATATGTAAGAAACGGTTTATGAGCCGAAGTGGCTTGACTAAGCATATACGACTGCACACAGGTGAGAAACCGTACGGTTGCGATACATGTAACAAACGGTTTACGCAACGAAGTAGCTTGACTATGCATATACGAACGCACACAGGTGAGAAACCGTACGGTTGCGATACATGTAACAAACGGTTTACGCAACGAAGTAGCTTGACTATGCATATACGAACACACACAGATGAGAAACCGTACGGTTGCTATATATGTAACAAACGGTTTACAGATAAATCAGCATTGACTTCACATATACGAATACACACAGGTGAGAAACGGTACAGTTGCGATACATGTAACAAACGGTTTATACATAAATCAGCATTGACTTCACATATACGAATACACACAGGTGAGAAACGGTACAGTTGCGATATATGTAACAAACGGTTTACACAACAAGGCAACTTGACTTCACATGTACGAATACACACAGGTGAGAAACCGTACGGTTGCGATATATGTAACAAACGGTTTATACGAAAAGACCACTTGACTTCACATATACTAATACACACAAGTGAGAAACTGTACGGTTGCGATATATGTAACAAACGGTTTACAGATAAATCAGCATTGACTTCACATATACGAATACACACAGGTGAGAAACCGTACAGTTGCGACATATGTAACAAACGGTTTATACAACAAGGCCACTTGACTTCACATATACGACGACACACAGGTGAGAAACCGTACGGTTGCGATATATGTAACAAACGGTTTATAGATAAATCAACATTGACTTCACATATACCACTACACACAGGTGAGAAACGGTACAGTTGCGATATATGTAACAAACAGTTTAAACGACAAAGCTACTTGACTTTACATTTACGAATACACACAGGTGAGAAACCGTACGGCTGCGATATATGTAACAAACGGTTTACAGATAAATCAGCATTGACTTCACATATACGAATACACACAGGTGAGAAACGGTACAGTTGCGATATATGTAACAAACGGTTTACACAACAAGGCAACTTGACTTCACATGTACGAATACACACAGGTGAGAAACCGTACGGTTGCGATATATGTAACAAACGGTTTATACGAAAAGACCACTTGACTTCACATATACTAATACACACAAGTGAGAAACTGTACGGTTGCGATATATGTAACAAACGGTTTACAGATAAATCAGCATTGACTTCACATATACGAATACACACAGGTGAGAAACGGTACAGTTGCGATATGTGTAACAAACGGTTTACACAACAAGGCAACTTGACTTCACATGTACGAATACACACAGGTGAGAAACCGTACGGTTGCGATATATGTAACAAACGGTTTATACGAAAAGACCACTTGACTTCACATATACGAATACACAGGTGAGAAACCGTACGGTTGCGATATCTGTAACAAACGGTTTATAGATGGGTCGTTCAAATTGAGTCATTATTTTAATTCTCAAAATATCGTCGATTTTCGATAATTTTAGGCTTTCAGGTTCACAGAGTAGAGTAAGATATGAGTGAAGGCGTCATTGTACAGGTTATGATTTAGGATTTTCTAACAGGAAAGTAATGAAGCCCCGGATGGAAATGAAACATGACAGGATGGCAATGAGTGCGTTTGGAAGGTAATTCGATAGATTTATTACAAAACTAATGAAATATGCCTAGAGGGTAGTGGTCTAGTGAGTATATTTGGAAAGTAATGAGATTTGCCGTAATCTTTTTTAATTATTTAATGGTAATAGAGCTAATTATGATCTTCTAAGTTTGCGGCTGTGTTCACGCTTTTGAATACCGTTTTGTTGTACAGCGTGAAGTTGCAGTCCTTGAAGTTGTCAAACTCGATCGCAAAGTAAGCAGAGAGTTGCCAGTAGATAAAATGCTACCGTGCAGTGTTGCCAATGCTAAGATTTTGCATTTTGTATTTTATAATGTATATGTGACAGTTTTTTTAATTTAATGGAGACTGATATACGCGTACTATGTTTTGATAGTGTTAGTCTCAATTACTACAGGAACATTGTGACGGACGTTTCTCATAGTGTTTGACATAAAAGTTGGTTGCGACAAAAATTGATACTAAAAGTTACAGTGCGCGGGAAAACCTGGAACTAAATATTTTCACACACGTGCCGCTTTTGCATAGACAGTGGCGCCGTTGTCTTTCGAGTCAGCCCTTGTAAGGAGTCGAAACAGAGATGGCGCCACTATCTAGACTATGTCTTTGACATTCAGCTCTCGAAAATGTCAATAATTGTGGTAAAATGTTTGTTATTTTTCATCTATCTGTACTGTTTTCTCGGACCGCTATGTTTACAGTTAAATTTCATTTTATTTAAGAAAAACTGATTTCATACCAAAACAGGGGCCTTGCCATGACGTCTTAATGCGAGTCAATTCCGACTCAGTTCAGGTTTTAGCTGTCATATTTAGTATGGATCTGTCTAACAGCGAGCGAAGCTAAACAGAATCAGAATTGAATCTCATTAATACATCATGGTAACATAAAGGATTTTTATACAAAAAAAATACAGGCGAATTGTGAGCCACCTTTTTAGATGTCGGTTAACCTTTTCGCCGCCACGTCAAATACAAGAGACGCCACCCATACTCGAGACTTTATTGCGATGCCTTAAGTTGAACCTAATTCTAATTTAACGAAGGTTCCTTCATCCTTTTGCACTGAAACAATGGAAGTATATAATGGTCGATGGCGTTCAACCTGCGATGCTTATACACGAGTCGTTGGCGTCGAAAGGGTAAAAATGGCGACCGGTGGCCTCACGCCCGCCATCAGACAGACGTTTACATTTAAAATAAGATTTAATACCATTTTTATGGCCTGGCACGGAAATGACACGAAAATTGTGCGTTAAATTTCTGGTCACGGCGTGTGTTATTTATTTTGGTTTACCGTCAATATGTCACAGGCTTTAATTCTGAAATTCGAATTTCGTATCTCGCTGAGCCGCTCACACTGACAATGTTTATTAAGGGAGTGAGAGGGACGGTATGATAAGAACTTTTGATTTCAGAGTAGACCCCCAGTTCGAAGCCAAATCTTTATGTAAGTTAGTTTAGAATTTACAGTGTAAATATTAAAAAGATGTTGGGTTTGTGATACATGTCTTAAATTAAGCCCGTAGTTTTTTAATGAGAACATTAGATCAATTAAAAAAACTTGGATCTGTGACCCTTCTTTGATAGGAAAGAGTAGAAATTTAAAACAAGAACATATAATGTGATATGACTAAATCATTCTTGTTCAATTTCAACGTTCTCTAGTATTGAAGCTGCTGTTCTTTTGGTTTGGCTGCATGGCTCCGCAACCACAGCCTTTTCGGTTTCAAAATAAAAAATACAGATGTTGCCAGTATAGAAAAACTTTGATTTCATTGGGACATGTGCCACCATCGTGAGACGGGTTTATGTTTGTGATATGGTTTTAAAAAGCGGCATTATCTCGCTTGGTCCATCAGCGTCTCATCTAGTCGTTAGTTAATTTATTTTTTTATTAAATGGCATTCTGTACGATGTTGGATTTAGTTTTAAGTTTTCGAATAAAATGGTTATTGAACAAGTTTTGGTTATTTGTTTCGATCCTTTTCCCTTTTGTGACTGCTGCGTATAACATCCTGTATTGACGGTCGGTGGTCATAGTGTTTAGATTGAGAAATGTTGGTCTAAAGGGCCGCTAGTAAAGCTCTCGTGAAACTTGAACACGGCACAGTTAAGTACGCGCAAGCATCATTCTTGTCAAAATCTCAATGAGGAACTATTTCTTCCGTTGGTATTTTTTAAATGTTAGCTTGTGAAAACAAGAATAAGCAAAGGCCAGGCGTAAACGATCGAAGTGGACTAAGAAATAGCTGTTTAATAGAAAGAAACATTCACATGTTAAACTACTCAAGGACTTGAGAAGACGCACACAAATCAGCCATTTTGTGACTGATGACCACGTGCATCACCGCATGACAACTACAACTACCCTTGACTGCGGACTGCGGGCGGCTTGAACATTGAACTCCCAACCACGCGCACAGGCAAGTACGTGCAGGTCTGGCTTGCGCAGGGAAAATTTCAAACAAGTCGAAAAACGCGCATGGGGTTGGCGCGTGATAGTTTTACCAACCGCACGCACGGTGTTCCGTGTACAAGCCGGCCTGCGCAGGCAGCACTGTGGTGATACTTGCGCGTGTGGTGGGCCCTTAACACTCAGCTTGTGAAAATTTCGAAATTTCCAAACTCCTCGGAATAGAAAGTTTGAGTCATGAAACATTGGGCAAACCGTTCTGGGGGTAAATCCGTTTTTTACATAAACAAATATTGCAGCGCCTCCAAGCGGATAAGCACCATAACACCTATCACAAAACCACCGTTGAGAAAATGAAAATTAAGACCCACCATACCCCTGGCAGTACCACTGCGGGTAGGGTGGGACTCTACCGTACCACCGTAATGCTGTGAGCTACGGGAATTAATTAGGTTAGGTTAGTTAGGTAGCTCCTTATGCCCGAAGGGCAAACGGGGAGCTCCTTCGATTTTATTTTTCAATTTCTCAAATCCCAGCACTACTATGGAGGTATGGTTCAGCCCCACCCTAGCCTCAGGAGTAGTACCAGGGCTATGGTGGGTCTGAAAGGAAATGCGGGTCGGACCCAATGCAGCAAACCGCATTAACCTTTATTATTGTATACTAGGTTTTTCCCGCGACTCCGTCTGTGTAGAAAACTGTTATAGCTATCCCGCAGTAACTTTCTTATGTAATTTTTAAACTTTTCAATTTGTAATTATATAAAATGGAACTTTCTCTAAAGCTAAAAAAAATTACTTTACACATGGCTGTATGGGCTTTGAACCCTTTGCCAAGTTTGCCGGGAAGAAAATTTGATAAAACAGTCATTATTCCTCAGTCAGAACAATAATAAATATCCACCCATAATCGTACAATTTTATTATTATTATTATTATTATTATTATTGAATTATAGGCGAGCAGCAGAGTTGCTGATGTGCCTATCTCATAGTCCAAGTTTAAGTTTAAATCAGTCCAGTATAAATATCTAAAAGTTCGCTAACACTTCACTCATTAAAAAGTCCTTGATTTTGTGTAACAAGCCAGGCGTCGAGCCTATTTTTGAAGGTATTTAATGACGGAGCAGTAACAACACTTTCGGGTAGAGCGTTCCAAGCCCCAACAACGCGATTGCTCAGGAGGTGGTAAGCTACGTTGGAGTTTGACGGGGTGCGTACAATCTTAAGGCTGTGACCTCGGCCGCTACGGCTGGCAAGGTTCCTTCTAAACAAGTCGTGGATGTCTGGGAGGTTGTACTTGTGTGTCAGTATTTTAAAACATTCAATAAGATCTCCTCTTGCTCTTCGTTCCTTAAGTGTCGGCAACTTCAGCGCCATCAGTCTGTCTTCATAGGAGAGCCGTCTTAAATTATAAGGAATCTTTGTAGCTCTTCTCTGTACACTCTCAAGAAGATCAATGTCCTTAACAAAATAAGGATTCCACACTTGAAAGGCATACTCTAGCAATGGTCGTACATAGGTTTTGTATATCTTGACAAATACCTCGACTGAAATACATTGAAAAGATCTTCTAATAACATACAGAAAAGAATTAGCCTTCTTCACAATACTATTTATATGTTCGCCCCACTTTAATTTTGTTGTCATTGTTACACCAAGATCCTTTTGTGAGCTCACAGTGGCAATAGGAGTGTTTCCAATGAGGTATTGGGTAGCAGGGTTCTTGCTACCAAGGTGGAGAACGCTACACTTCTTAACATTAATCTTCACAATCCAATCCGACGTCCACTCCAGTAATTTATCCAGATCGGCTTGAAGCTTTCTTCTCGATTTGATTGGTTCGACACTACTCTTTGGTACATTGACTCAAACTGTCAAGTCTTATCTTTAATTAAAAATCGTCAAAATTACTTACAAATACAGCTTGCTATTTGCTATGGTAACATAAGTCAAATGCAGCACTGTGAATTGAAATTAGTAAACAATCCGTTCAAGATAGGAGTATTTGTTACAAATACCGCCAGCACTTGAAGCTTCGACATACATTACATCAGTAACATGGAGTCGTCCGCGTCCGCCTGCCGCCGGCGCGCTTCCGACGCGGAACAGTCGGCGTGGTCATACAGCCTGACGGCGGAGAGCGCGCCTGTGAAGGAGGAGCCCGAGTGGGGCGAGTGCGGCGTGAGCGACGCGGCCGCGGCAGAAGGCTTGTACCCCGGGCACGAGGTCAAAGACGAATTAGTAATTGGACCTGAGGTGGTGCAAGAGCAGGACATCGCTTTTTCAATGCAAAGTAAGCTACCTGATTACTTGACTTCTGAAAATCAATTACCTATTTGTAAGGCAATGCTTATTAAAATTGTTGTCATTGATAAAAATGTTTATTTTGTGTTGGGGTTAATAAATATTCCCTTTCTAAACTATGTCGCTTCTATTGCATTGAGCTTTGACTTTGTCATTTTTTGTACCACGGCTTGTTGTGATGCACGGGGCAGTCAATGAGGAGATGACAGAAATGGAGTTAGACAATATCCCCACTGCTACACAAGAAAATAATTGCTTGATCATCAGTTCTAACCTAACCTACTCAACTAGCTAGTAACAGTTTGTTGACCAGTTAGTTTTTCACCAAAAGTGCAAAAAAGTTAGTGAATTAACAGTTACTTGTAATTAAACTATAGTGCAGTTATGTTTGAAACATTCTTCGGCAGATGCCCCAAGCGAAATCGAGGAGAATCCATGGAATCCAAAAGCAGAAGGCGGCGCCGACGCCGCGTCCGGCACCCACGCCTACCCTGGGGATGAACCTCACTGCAGCAGAAGCACCGAGCAGCAGCACGGGCTCAAAAGCTGTTTTGTCAGGCTCGAGCGTTTGCCAGTAGGAGACCTGCGCAGTTGCAATGGTGAGTGTTATGGTCTGACAGCGCGCAAGCTAACCCCGGAGTGCTGTGGCGCGGACGACAGCAGAGCCAGAGATGTTCTTGCAACTTGCCAGCCTCGCTCGTGGGTCAGCATTATGGGAGGTGTCACAGTACAGGGGCTCCAGTTACAGTGAATCTAACAGATTTATGCAAACAGGGCAGGGAGTACTGCGCTTCTTAACATATGCCTTGATTTAAAACACTTATATGATAGTAGAAATGTTGATCCTGGCTTTGCCCTTCTTTTTTTTGTTAATATCTCACCTGCCTATCTAATACAATACAATAAAAGTAGTCTCGAACACCACATAACAAACAATACAATACTATGACTTATTCAACACATCAGATTGGGAATGGATGAGTATTTTAGAAAAATTCGAAGACTACCCACCTGCTATGGGTGGTGTAGGGGTATAGCACGCGTCACGGAATGACGAGGATCCGGGTTCGATTCCCGGCCATAGCTTTACTTTTCGGATTTTTCTGTGTTCTAATTTTCATTGACAATTAGAAATTTAGAGTAATAATGGTCTCTGTGCTAGTTAGTATTTCTGCTGTCGCTACAACAGCTACAGAGTACATACTCAGCATCGTGTGGCGCCAACGGAGGTGGTGTAGACCAGCGGTTCCCGACCTATTACTTACCTACACCCCAACATATACCTCAAGTTTACCCCCCCCCCCCCCTCCCCTTTGCCGCCCGTCAACTACAATGGAAATAAAACAAATGATCAAATAACTGAAGTACAACATGTTATTAATGATTTATATAATTTGTGAGACACTGTGTTGCCCGCAGCAGTGTTTACTAAGAATGCGTTAATCGCTATTCCGCGAGAACTATGCAGTAGCCTGTTTCAATTGCTTAATATTAAAGTTCAAACTATCTCCTCCCGCATCGGTTTGTCCGTGGACAGATAGACCGGCAGACAGACGGACAGAGTTACTTTCACATTTTTGACATTAGTTTGAATTAATGTTGAAATCCAATATTGCATAAATGAATACTCAGTTGCAGATGTGTTGAGCAGAGCAGAGCAGGATGCGTGCAGGCCGGAGCCTGCAGGCAAGACCGGGTCCGCAGCAGAGGACACACGCACCCAGTCTACTTTAATGACCTGCAAACATATGCACACAGGACAGACACCACACAGTGGCGACACGCGTCGGGAGCAGCTTACACAACGAGGCCACTTGACTATACACACACAAACACACACGGCTGAGAAGCCGTACAATTGCGATGTATGTAACAAACGATTTTCACTACAACGTAACTTGGCTAGGCATATACGACTGCACACAGGTGAGAAACCGTACAGTTGCGATATATGTAACAAACGGTTTATACGACAAGGCCAGTTGACTTCACATACACGAATACACACAGGTGAGAAACCGTACGGTTGCGATATATGTAATAAACGGTTTAAACATAAATCAACACTGACTTCACATATACGAGTACACACAGGTGAGAAACCGTACGGTTGCGATATATGTAACAAACGGTTTATACGTAAATCAATATTGACTTCACATATACGAATACACACAGGTGAGAAACGGTACAGTTGCGATATATGTAACAAACGATTTAGACAACGAACCCACTTGACTTTTCATTTACGAATACACACAGGTGAGAAACCGTACGGTTGCGATATATGTAATAAACGGTTTAAACATAAATCAACATTGACTTCACATATACGAATACACACAGGTGAGAAACGGTACAGTTGCGATATATGTAACAAACGGTTTAGTCAAGAAGGCCACTTGACTTCACATACACGAAGACACACAGGTGAGAAACTGTACGGTTGCGATGTATGTAATAAACGGTTTATTGATAAATCAACATTTACTTCACATAAACGAATACACACAGGTGATAAACCGTACGGTTGCTATATATGTAACAAACGGTTTAGACAACAAGTCCACTTGACTTCACATATACGAATACACACGGGTGAGAAACGGTTCAGTTGCGATATATGTTACAAACGGTTTATACATAAATCAACATTGACTTCACATATACGAATACACACAGGTGAGAAACGGTACAGTTGCGATATATGTAACAAACGGTCTAGTCAAGAAGGCCACTTGACTTCACATACACGAAGACACACAGGTGAGAAACTGTACGGTTGCGATGTATGTAATAAACGGTTTACTGATAAATCAACATTGACTTCACATAAACGAATACACACAGGTGATAAACCGTACGGTTGCTATATATGTAACAAACGGTTTAGACTGCAAGTCCACTTGACTTCACATATACGAATACACACAGGTGAGAAACGGTAGAGTTGCGATATATGTAACAAACGGTTTATACATAAATCAACATTGATTTCACATATACTAATACACACAGGTGAGAAACCGTACGGTTGCTATATATGTAACAAACAGTTTAGACAACAAGTCCACTTGACTTCACATACACGAAGACACACAGGTGAGAAACTGTACGGTTGCGATGTATGTAATTGTTGAAATGCAACACAAACGTTTTTCCCCTTTCTAATCTATGGTCAGTGAATAAAAATGTAACTACTCTATGGCTGCCAAAATTTGCAGAATATCAATCATGTTAAAGAAGGTATCAGAATTATTAATAAAACAGTGATTACTAAGAAATATGTTTTAATAGAAGAAAACCTGCGCCTCAACACAATACAAAATAATAGTTATGGGCCCAGGTATACGAGTTCTGCGAGTAAAAGTGAAGGAAAATTAAATACGGAAAAAAATGGCGTTCAGCAAGGAAAACAACAAGTATAACATTGTGCCATTCGATGGAGACGGATTCAATAATTGGGCGTTCAGAATTAAAAGTGTATTAAAGGAAAACATGTGCCTGGGGGCAATTCAAGATGAAAAATTTTCGCAAACTGAAGAAAACTCGAGGGCGGAGGCGCGGGCACAAGCAATCTTAATTTCGGCAGTGGCCGACAGCCACTTGGAATATGTAAGAAAGGACACGGCTTTTGAAATGTTTAGAAATTTAGAAGAAGGATTTAAAGAAAAAGGAGTTAGGAGCAAGTTATTTTTACGACGACAGTTAAGTGAATTAAAGTACAACGAGAAAACATCATTAAAAGAACATTTGACGAGAATACAAGAAATATGCACACAATTACAAGAAGCTGGATCAGACTTGTCGGAGGAAGAGAAGATTAACTACATTTTACTATCCATGCCAAAAACTTATGAATCTGTTGTAACAGCACTGGAAACTATAGGAGACCTGAAATTAAACACTGTAAAGGACAGACTTCTAGCAGAGGAGGAAAAACAGAAAAAATTTAGTTATCAACATACTGGCCCAGTCAGTTCAAATGCATTTAATTGCTTTACTTGTGGTAAGCCAGGCCACAGGAAATTTCAATGCAGACAAGGACGTGGATATGCTCAAGGACAGGGATATAATCAAGGACAGGGATATAATCAAGGACAGGGATATAATCAAGGACGTGGATATAATCAAGGAAGCGGATTTAATCAGGGGTATGGACATAGTGGATGGAATCGAGGAGCTGGATTTAATCAAGGACGTGGACGTGGCGTATGGCACCAAGGAAGGGGACGTGGATCGAGCCAAGGACGAGGACAAGGGAGTACAAATTATGCAGAGGAAAGTGGTGATTCAAGTGCATTTTTTTGTGGACATGTAAGTGAACAACCTTATATAGAATTTTGTGTTGATTCAGGGTGCTCGGATCACTTGATAAATTCATTGGATTATTTCACAGAGTATGTACAATTGAAAGTACCAAGAAAAATAGCTGCGGCTAAAAATGATGTAAGTCTACAGGCATTGGGTATAGGGAATATTGAAGTTATATTTAAAGTAGGCAAAAAAGAAAATAAATGTACAATTAAAAATGTGTATTATGTTCCAGATTTAAGAAAAAAATTATTATCTGTGTCAAAAATGGAGAAAGTTGGATTAAGGATTGAGTTTGCAAATGGAAAGGTACGTGTATATAACTACAATAGCATAATAATGATTGGAAACAGTACTGGAACATTATACACTGTTCAATGCCAAGGTGATGTAAATTCTTGCCAGCTAATGAATAAAATTGACACTGATTTATGGCATAGACGTTTTGGCCATTTAGGTTCACAAAATTTAAATGTTCTAGTACGTAAAAATATGGTAGATGGATTGTCTGAATTAAAAAATAAATTTGTTAATGACAGTTTATGTGAACCATGCCTTTTAGGAAAAAGTCGTAGACAACCATACAATAAATTAGGAATTAGAGCTAAGAAGCCTTTAGAGTTGGTACATTCAGATGTCTGCGGACCAATTTCACCTGTAACTTGGGATGGTAACAAATATTTTGTTACATTCATTGATGATTATACTCACTTCACAATGGTGTACTTAATTAAAAGCAAGTCTGAGGTTTTCAAAAAATTTGAAACATATTATAATATAGTAACTAAACATTTTAATTCAAATCTGTTAAAGCTGAGAATCGATAATGGTCGTGAATACCTTTCAGATGAGTTTAGGGGTTTTTGTAATCGAAATGGAATAGTCATGCAGCATACAGTGCCGTACAATCCAGAAATGAATGGTGTTGCTGAAAGGATGAATTTAACCCTAATGGACAAAGCAAGGACTCTACTAATAGACTCAGGAATGAAGAAAGAATTTTGGGGCGAGGCTGTTTTGTTTTCAACATATGTCACAAACAGAAGTCCAGTTGCAGGAAGAGAGAAAACGCCTAGTGAATTGTGGGAAGGAAGGAAGCCTGATGTATCAAATTTAAGAGTATTTGGATGTGCTGCCTATAATCATGTACCAAAAGAGCTGAGAAAGAAACTTGATGACAAAGGTAAGAAGATGATCATGATAGGATACAACATTGGTGGATATAAACTTTTTGATGAGGAAAAACAAAGAACAGTGACAGCAAGGAACGTAGTATTTGATGAGAGACCTACAAAATCGGACAAGACAGTTAGTATACTGGATAATGATACTTGGGATGTGACAGAAGATGAACATGGACCTGAAAATGAAAATTTAAATATAAAATTAACAGAAAACGAATATGAAAAAACACAGAACACTGAAATAAGGCAAGAAAGTGAACCAGAGACGGAAATGAGGAGCTATGAAAGAGGAAGAGAGAAAAGGAAAATTCAAAAACCAAAATGGCAAGAAGACTATGTATTAGACTTAGAAGAAAATGAAGATGAAGCATTGTTTGCCCTGCTTACCAGTTACACTGAAGATGTACCAGTGACATATAATGATATTCAAGAAAGAGAAGACAAAAGAGACTGGGAGAAAGCGGTGATTGAAGAACTAAATGTATTGAAAGAAAGTGAGACATTTGAAATAGTACAAAGACCAGATAAGAAGATATTAGACTCAAGATGGGTGTTTACAAGAAAGGATACAGGAAATGAAACTATTTGTAAAGCAAGACTAGTAGTTCGAGGATACCAACAGCAAGAAAAATTTGAAGATGTATACTCACCGGTTTTAAGACTTCAGACACTCAGGACATTGTTATCAGTAGCTGCTAGGAAAGATTACCATATACACCAGATGGATGTGAAAGGAGCGTTTTTATATGGTCGTATAGATGAGGATGTGTACCTTAAACCTCCAGAGGGAATGACTATACAGGATGGCTACGTACTAAAACTTAAGAAGTCATTATATGGGTTAAAAAAGTCACCAAAATATTGGTATGATAAGTTTAATGAGACAATTATTTCATATGGGTTTAAAAGATCGGATAATGATTATTGCTTGTTTACCAAGGGGAATTTATACTTACTTTTATATGTAGACGACTTATTGATCCTCAGTGATAGCCTAAAAGATATAGAGTCAGTAAAAATTTTTTTGAAAACCCAATTCCGCATGAAAGACATGGGAAATGAAAATTTAATGTATTTAGGTATATCAATTCAAAAACATTCCAAAGGCATCTCAATAGACCAATCCAAATATCTAAAAAATATACTTAAGAAATTCAATATGGAAGATTGTAAAGGCTGTGACACACCAATGGATGTAAATTTTAAATTTGATGAAAATGAACCTGTTGATTTGACTTTTGAATACCAATGTAGATCATTAATAGGATCACTTATGTATGCTACTGTAGGCTCTAGACCTGATTTAGCTGCTTCTGTTTATTATTTAAGTAGATTTCAATCTAAGCCCAGTTCAGGGTTATGGCGTGCTTTGAAAAGATTACTGAGATATGTAAAGAAAACTGTGAATTATTCATTATTGTACACAAAAGATGATTTGAGTGAACCTCTGATAGGATATGCAGATGCTGACTTTGCAAGAACCGATGATAGAAAGTCAACCTCTGGATATATTTTTACAGTCTATAATAATAGTGTAGTATGGAAATCTAGAAAACAGAGCAGTATTGCCTTAAGCACAACTGAGGCAGAATTTGTAGCTCTGTGTGAAGCGATCATGGAGGCTTCTTTCATGTTAAAATTGTTAGCTGATTTGAATATTAAAATTAAGAATGTAAAAATTTATGAAGATAATCAAAGTACAATAAAAGCAATTAAAAATACAGACCAGAAAAGGCTAAAACACATTGATGTTAAATATAATTACATTAAACAGAAAGTAGAAGAAAATATTGTCAACATAGAGTACATTAGTACTAAAGAACAGTTAGCAGACATTTTTACCAAACCTTTAGGAAAACATATATTTGTAAACTTAGTAAATAAATTACGTGTTATACCGAAAAACGATTGTGTTGAGGAAGAGTGTTGAAATGCAACACAAACGTTTTTCCCCTTTCTAATCTATGGTCAGTGAATAAAAATGTAACTACTCTATGGCTGCCAAAATTTGCAGAATATCAATCATGTTAAAGAAGGTATCAGAATTATTAATAAAACAGTGATTACTAAGAAATATGTTTTAATAGAAGAAAACCTGCGCCTCAACACAATACAAAATAATAGTAATAAACGGTTTACTGATAAATCAACATTGACTTAACATAAACGAATACACACAGGTGATAAACCGTACGGTTGCTATATATGTAACAAACGGTTTAGACAGCAAGTCCACTTGACTTCACATATACGAATACACACAGGTGATAAACCGTACGGTTGCTATATATGTAACAAACGGTTTAGACAGCAAGTCCACTTGACTTCACATATACGAATACACACAGGTGAGAAACGGTAGAGTTGCGATATATGTAACAAACGGTTTATACATAAATCAACATTGACTTCACATATACGAATACACACAGGTGAGAAACCGTACAGTTGCGACATATGTAACAAACGGTTTACGCAACAAAGTAGCTTGGCTATGCATATACGAATACACACAGGTGAGAAACCGTACAGTTGCGATATATGTAACAAACGGTTTACACAACAAGCCAACTTGACTTCACATATACGAATACACAGGTGAGAAACCATGCGGTGGCGATATGTGATGACTGACTGTCCTGAACTGGTTGCTCAGTTGTTGCGTCTGTACGTTCCCTCTCCATCAAAATTTTTATTTCGACCACGTAGTCGTCACTTGTTGGCTGCGCCAGCTGCGCGAGCTGTGTCCCGCCGGAACTCTCCTCTGGTTCGAGCTTTGCACCGCATCAAATCGCTCCTCGAGTCGGCACCAAACTGTGATGTGTTCGCAAGCAGATGGTTGGATGTGTGTGTTGAGTGTGTGAAGTTCTGCGAGATGACGGATGAGCGGCCTTCTTCTGTAAAATTCTAGTTGAAGTTTCTCTTATTTTTGTATGATTTAGTTTCACAGTGCCTTGGTGTTACTGTCATACTGTGAAATTTAATGAAATAAATAAATAAAAAAAATAAAAATAATAAATGTGTAACAAACGGTTTATAGCACAATGCTTTGAAAAATGACGTTTTACTTTCGTGAAGAAATGGTATTTAGACATTAGATATTATATTTCAATAGACAACTACATGTTTAGTAGTCTATGTTGACTAGTGCTTTATTTATGTTCTTTGATTTAAACCTTTGAACGCCAAGAATAACTGAAGTTGTCGTATGCTGTTGCGACTACCACGCCACCAACACCTTAAGTTGTTAGAGCGTTTGCTGTCAAAGTAACCCTTCATGCTTCCGAGTACCTAAGGTTCATGTTGTCACACGACCGTGGTTGTGACGTATACAGTGGCGTAGCGTTTGCCGCCCCTTTGCTTACGTATTTCAAATATTTATACGATATTATTCTTATTTATTCGATGACGACCGGATGGCCCAGTGGTTAGAGAACCTGACTATGAAGCTTGAGGTCCCGGGTTCGATCCCCGGTTGGGGCAGATATTTGTATGAAAATTACGAATATTTGTTCTCGAGTCTTGGATGTTTAATATGTATTTAATTATGTATATATCTATATAAGTATGTTTATCCGTTGTCTAGTGCCCATATTACAAGCTTTGCTTAGTTTGGGGCTAGTGGTGTCAATTGTCCCAGGATATTATTATTATTATTATTATTCTGAAATTTTGCCGCCCCCTAAAAGTGCCGCCCGCCCCCGCCCCCCTCCCCCCCTGCCCCTACTACGCTACGTCACTGGACACTGACATTTAGTTAAAAGCAAGATGATAATAATTATTATTATTTATTTCGAGCAACTACATATTATTACTCGTACATTATTGTGTTAGTACAGGGCTTATTCTATGAATGTTAGTCTTCTTATTATATAAAAATACATTAAAAGCAATTCTACAAAAAATCGTTACCAGGCGCTTTTGGTAACATGTATTTTGGTCCAGTGGTGCAGTATCGGACGCGACATATCCTCCGATATTACACGTAGGAGGCTGCTATGTTTAGTAACGTTTTTGTATTCAACGTTATGGCGTTGAAAAGGTTTAAATAAATTTGGTGAAGATTTTAAACTGGCGTTTTGTTTGTAACCTCGAAAATGCCCCTCCCTATTTTTTTGGTTCCTACTTAACTTATTGACTCGTCTTGGTGAAGTGAAGCGCCAAGAGTTGATTTGTTAATCTCCCACAAGATCGAATATGGACGAGACTGAATAATAATAACGCATATGTCTTGAGGATCATAAAGGTCCTCTGAGCGTTACAAATCGACAAACCAGTCTCTCCACCTGGACATTTTCACACTTCCCATTGGATAGGTAGTAAGAGATTTGTGCATAGGTACTTAGTATGTGTCGAGAAATAGACCATATTAGCTTCTTTTGATGCTTTTGTACCGGAAAATTGCGTTGTTTTTTTGAAGAGTTGCAAATTACTATTTTTTCGACAGTCGACGATTATAAAACGAGTTACTGCAGCTCTTTTATTTTCTATTATTAATTACAAATAATTTTTGAAGTAGTCGATTAAACATTTGTGGGATTTATGGCCGATAAGCTTCGTGCGTAGAACTAGCTAAGAATTAAAAAAAAAACTCCGTCTACTCTACTGTCACCTTTGACATTCAGTGGGGCGAACCTTCCATACTAAAGCTAAATGTATGGAGTTTATTATAAAACGTATACCAATAATAAGAAACAACGTCAAACAAGATCAAACGTCAAATGGTTGACATTGACATTGACAAGACATGAACATGACAACATTTGACCGGCATTAACGGAGAAGAAGTTCTAAGCTTAGGTTCTACGTATATAATTTGTAAGCGATACTATTCCGGCACTACTACTGCAATGGGCACAAATTGTAGGAAATGTGTTATATTATGTAACAAGAAAGAGTTCAAAACCAATGGTAAGCTCTTTTTCACAACATTTCCATTGCAAGAAAATCGGTGAGTACCTACATGTTTTAACAAAAAGTGCTATCTGATCTACATGCCTAACTAGAAGACTACCATCTCCGTTATCTAGCGTATATCTCTGATTCTCATCGTAGGTTAAGTTGTTTTAAATACATATTTTCTTCCAGTTGTTGCCTTTTATTTCATTACACTATCACTAACACGTAAATAGAGAAAAGAAACTTATATGTTGAACGGTATAAGCGGCTTTACGGAAAAGTATCGATATAAATATTTTTTATGACATCACTATTATCGATAACTTCGGTAACCCTACTGAATACTTTGCAGCACTAGGGTCGTGTCAAGTAGCATTGTGACTGTTGTAGTATCTGTGACGCGTTCTGTCACGGTGACAGCTCCCCGCCTTTTGGAGGGGCAGAAAGAATAAAGCTATCAAGAAGCTATGCGTGGTTTTTGTATTGACCCTTAAATAATTAACTAAACATGGTGGCAGCGGTAAAACAAACAATAAAGAAGTAACGATCGTGAAATGCTATAAGGGGTTTTGCAATAAAGAAAAGATGAGTGAAGAAAAAATCGGTGCGACCGGTGGCAGCGTGGCGGCGCCAGAAAAATTTTCGTTTAACCCGGCACAATGGACTGTTTGGAGGAAGAGGTTCGTGAGATACATGTGTCTTAGTGGCACGGATATGAAAAACGATGAGAGTAAATTAAACTGCTTAATTTATCACATGGGAGATCGTGCCGAGGACATTGTTCTGCAGTTCGAAAAAAATCTGGACTATGAAAGAACACTGGTGGCTTTTGATAACTTCTTTCTACCAAAAGAAACGTCATCTTCGAGAGATTTAAATTTAATTCAAGGAGCCAGCAAGTGGAAGAACCTTTCGAAGACTTTCTAACTGATTTATACAAGCTTAGCGAATCTTGCGACTATGGGTCGCTGAAAGAAGAACTTATTCGGGACAGAATAGTGATTGGGCTGAAGGATAAGAGGACCAGTGAGAGACTACAGTTGAAAGAAGACCTACAGCTCAAAGATGCTATATTGATAGCCAAACAAGCAGAAACACAACAGAAAGAGAATGAAGCACTTAGAAATAGCAGTGCCGAGGAAACTATTAACAAAATTAGGATAAAGGAGAATAAGCAAGGAAAACAAAGCTGCTGGTTTTGTGGCGGCAGTCGTCATCCAAAAGATCAGTGTCCAGCAGTGAAGGTAAAATGTTTCAACTGTGGACGTATAGGACATTTTGCAAGTCTGTGTCGTGCAAAGTACATGAAAAGAATGGAAGATGACCTGCAAGAGACTGCGGCGGTCTTTAAGGTGGGTTCATGTGAGATGCTACAAAAGTATGTGATTAAAATGGATATTTTCAGTAGAGACGCATACATTGATAAGTTGAAATTTTTGATAGACACAGGGGCCGACATAACTGCGATTCCAGACTGTATCAGCCAACTCCAAGTATCAAGATGTGCAGACAGGGTAAAGGGTCCAGATGGTAAACCACTAGATGTTAAAGGTACAGCTATATTAAAGTTAGTTTATAAAGATAAAGTGTATTATGGCAAAGTTTATATTATAAAAGGGTTAAAAAGTGCTATACTGGGACGGCCAGCTATTGAAAGCATGAACATAATATCAATTTGTTCTATGACACATAATGTAAAAAATAATAGTGACTTTATAGAAAGTGGTTCCAAGGTGTGTGTTGAGAGAGAATTCCCTCACATATTTGATGAGTTAGGTGTCTTCAAGGACAAATTTAGTATAAAGTTAATTGATAACCCTCAAACCTATGTACATGCAACACCGAGAAATGTGTCTATTCCTCTCCTGCCTAAAGTCAAAGAAGAGTTAGATAAGTTAGAGCGTTTAGGTATTATTAGCCCTATTGAAGAACCGACGGACTTTGTTTCCCCTATTGTAGTGGTATTAAAAAATGATAAAGTAAGAATATGTGGGGATTATACAAAGGTGAATCAAAATATTAAAAGACCTATTTATCCTATACCTAAAGTTGAAAACACTTTAGCACAGCTTAAGGGAGCCAAATATTTCTCGAAAATTGATGCAACTTCAGGTTTCCACCAAATCAAATTGGACGAAGAGTCTAAAAAGCTTACAACAATAATAACTCCATTTGGGAGATATATTTACAATAGGTTACCTTTCGGACTTAACTGTGCACCAGAATATTTCACTATGAAATTTAATAACTTATTTAGAGACTTAAAAGTTGCTATACACATGGATGATATATTAATATATGAGGAAAATCAAGAGAAACATGATCAAGTATTAAGGGAAGTTCTTAGGAGGTTAGAAAAGGAAGGCATTACTATTAATAGAGGTAAATGTAAATTTGGAGTTAGGGAAATAACCTATTTAGGTCACATAATAAATGAGAATGGAATAGAAATTGATCCTGAGAGAATTACGGCAATAAGTGAGTTTAAAACACCTACTAATAAAAAAGAACTCTTACAATTTTTAGGCATGGTGAATTTTGTTGGTAGGTTTATACCTAACAAATCACATCAGTTGGAACCCCTTCATTCTTTGTTAAGAGAAAGCAATTTATTCATCTGGGGAATGTCACAAGAACTGGCTTTTAGAGAAATAAAAAATAAGCTTCTAAAAGCTCCCACTTTAGCACATTTTGATCCCAACCATAAAATTATTGTGTCAGCTGATAGCAGCTCATATGGCCTAGGGGCCGCATTAATGCAGGAAGATAAGAATGGTCAAAGGAGTATAGTTGTGTATGCAAGCCGCACCCTCACTGACTCAGAAAAACATTATGCACAGATTGAGAAGGAGTGTTTGGCTTTAGTTTGGGCCATAGAAAAATTTAGAGACTATGTTATAGGAATAAAGGTACACTTAGAGACTGATCACAAGCCCCTTTTGCAAATTTTAAAAACTAAACCATTAGATGACTTGACACCTAGGTTACTTAGATTCAGGCTAAAGCTAATGCGTTTTGATTTTGAAGTAAATTACACTCCAGGAAAAGATTTGAAAGTAGCTGATGCTCTTTCTAGGAATCCTTTGAAACCAAATGAAAATTGTGAGAGAAAAATGTACTTAAATTTAATATTCAATCTAAATACAAATGAGTCTGTCAATAATGAGATGTTATGTAAAATAAAGTCAGAACAAGAGAAAAGTGCAATAAATTCAAAATTAATAGAATACACTGTAAATGGATGGCCTCATAAGAATAAAATAGAAGACTGCTTGAGAATATTTTTTCAATATAGACATAATTTTACTGTAGAAGAAAATTTGCTTTTGTACAATTCCAGAATAGTAGTTCCAAGTACCTTACAAAGGGAAATATTACAAAAGATTCATGAGGGCCATTTAGGCATTACAAAATGTAGAGAACGAGCTAAGCAATCAGTGTGGTGGATGGGATTATCTAAGCAAATTGAGGAAACTGTAAGAAATTGTCCAAAATGCATAGAAATGCGGGTAAATCATAAAGAAGACATGATTGTAGATAAAATTCCAGATAGGGCATGGCAAAAAATTGGAATAGATCTTTTTAAATTTGACAATGATTGGTATGTAGTAATAGTTGATTACTATTCCAGATTTTTAGAAATATTCAAACTAAAAGATTTGACAGAGGATAGTGTTATCACTAAATGTAAGGAAACATTTGCTAGGTATGGTATCCCAGAAGTAGTACGCACTGATTGTGGCACTCAATTTAAGTCTAAATTCAATATATTTGCAAAAGAGTATGGGTTTAAGTCAATTACTAGTAGTCCTTATTATGCCCAAAGTAATGGCCAAGCTGAATCTGCGGTCAAGATAGCCAAAGCTCTGTTAAGTAAAAATGATGATATAAATCTTGCTTTATTGATATATAGAAATACACCTGTTCAAGGCGGCTACAGCCCAGCTGAGTTGATGTTTAGTAGGAAACTTCGTGATAATTTGCCTATAGTGTCTAGCAAACTAAATAAGACCATTGATATTAGAGAAAAATATAAAGATGTAAGAAATAAAAAGAAAATACAAGATGCATGTTACTATAATAAGAGACATAGAGTTTCAAGCTTGCCAGAATTGAAGATTAATGACAAAGTGTGGATTATTGATTTAAAAACATATGGTGTAATAGAAAAACATTGTACAGAACCTCGTTCATTTATTGTAAGAACTGGCAAAGGCTTGTTTAGACGAAATCGCGGGCATTTGGTTTTAGCCCCTCATGCGAACTTAGGGGATGTTGATTACCCTTTTCAGGAAGAAGTATGTACAACTCCTACAAGTTTTCTGGATTCGCCAGAGCAATTAACTAAATTTAATAACAGTCAGACTGACAATAATAACCAGCAGGATGATAGTAATACAGAAGGTAGGGAATCCAGAAGGCTTGTAAAGAGACCCATTTATCTTAATGACTATGTATGTGACTAAAACAAAAAATTGTCAATTTATGTAGATTTAAGTTTCTTTTTTGTATGTAAAACGGAGAGATGTTGTAGTATCTGTGACGCGTTCTGTCACGGTGACAGCTCCCCGCCTTTTGGAGGGGCAGAAAGAATAAAGCTATCAAGAAGCTATGCGTGGTTTTTGTATTGACCCTTAAATAATTAACTAAACAGTGACCAACATAACGGAATGCAAGACTGATGTCTGAATGTTGGTAAGGTCGTTTATAATAAAGTCAATACATTTGCTTTTTCTTTTTTTTTTCTATGAAGTGCCGTCTCTTAAAACGTAGTGATTATATCCTCTTTGTTGACATTGTCAAAAAATAATACTGCGACTGCGGTTCTGTTTGTTTGCGTTTCCGTATAATCAGTGCAGTTGCAGCACTGTGAATTGAAATTGGTAAATAAGCCGTTCAAGTTAGAAGTATTTCTTAGTTGTTACA
This sequence comes from Pandemis corylana, assembly GCA_949127965.1. Classification (NCBI taxonomy): domain Eukaryota; kingdom Metazoa; phylum Arthropoda; class Insecta; order Lepidoptera; family Tortricidae; genus Pandemis; species Pandemis corylana. Next base: position 2,372,058 of record OX421875.1, on the reverse strand, counting down.
AATACCGCCAGCACTTGAAGCTTCGACATAAATTACATTAGTAACATGGAGTCGTCCGCGTCCGCCTGCCGCCGGCGCGCTTCCGACGCGGAACCGTCGGCGTGGTCATACAGCCTGACGGCGGAGAGCGCGCCTGTGAAGGAGGAGCCCGAGTGGGGCGAGTGCGGCGTGAGCGACGCGGCCGCGGCAGAAGGCTTGTACCCCGGACACGAGGTCAAAGACGAATTAGTAATTGGACCTGAGGTGGTGCAACAGCAGGACATCGCTTTTTCAATGCAAAGTAAGCTACCTGATTACTTGACTTATGAAAATCAATTACCTATTTGTAAGGCAATGCTTATTAAAATTGTTGTCATTGATAAAAATGTTTATTTTGTGTTGGGGTTAATAAATGTTCCCTTTCTAAACTATACTTATATAGATGTTTATCCGTTGTCTAGTGCCCATATTACAAGCTTTTGTAGGGTTCTTTCATCCCAATCCACAATCTTATCCACCTTTATTATTTTTAACTATTAAAGTAGTACACGTATTATGAAAATATGATTATCTTATCTATCTTATCTATATTTATATATTAATATTTACACCTTATTAACTATTTATAATCTACTTACTTAAAACTAAACACACAATACAACAGCTTAACCTAATACATCATATACACAACAATATCGATAACAACAACACAAACATTGTATCGACTGGTCGATATATCGATACATCGATATAAGCTATCGATATTTCCTACGCCCTATTATGCTAATGAACTAGCATCGGGCGGCCGCTGCATCGCCGGCGCATCGCGTGGAGGTCAAACCAGTCATATCCTAACATTTGACGCGGAACGTATGCTCAATGATCCTACGATTGGCCTACGCAAATTGCACCCTATTGCCTTGCTAATTAAGTTCTCTTTTCTACGCTTCCTCGCGCCTGTGCTATTTAACTGTTCTATTTTCTATAAACTTTCTCACCGTTCCTGTGCTTGTGCTTTCTATTCTTTTGTGCCTTCCGAATTTCTTTGTGTATGGATTTAGTGCTTACCGGACAATAAACCGTAAGTGAACTTTTGTGTTGACATTTCTGGCCCGGTAGGATCACCCGAATAATATTACCGAGTTCCTGTGTTATACACATACCATACCTAAACTGGTGACCCCGATTTCGAACATGGTAAATGAATCTGGAGATACACAAGCGCCGACTCCCGGAACTAGTGATGGGACAGCGTCGACAAAACAGGGCGATGTTTGTAAGGTTGGAGTTAGAGTGCCACCTTTCTGGGCAGAGGAACCAGAGATTTGGTTCGCGCAGGTGGAAGGACAATTTGCCATTTCCGGCATTACCAACGACTCCACAAAATTTAATTATGTCATTGGCCATCTCGATAATCAGCACTTGAGAGAGATAAAGGACATAATTATCAAGCCGCCCGCGACCCAAAAGTACGAGAAGCTTAAATCGGAGTTGGTCAAGAGGCTTAGCGCGTCCAAAGAGCATAAAAGCAAGCAGTTGTTGCAGCATGAGGAGCTAGGCGACCGTAAACCATCGCAGTTTCTTCGCCACCTCCAAGGCCTAGCAGGATCGAGCGTTACCGACGACTTTATGAAGACGTTGTGGATTGGTCGCCTGCCTATTAATATCCAGACAGTACTCGCAGGTCAACCGGATAGCACGTCATTGGAAGACCTAGCAGATCTAGCAGACCGGGTACATGATATTATCCCAGCTTCGCCAAGGATAGCAGCTGTCAGTGATGCTGTTCCTGGTTCGGTACTCAACGACCTTGCCCGAAAAGTGGCAGAGCTACGGAAGCAGTTTCAAAAACTGACGGCTGGAAGGAAATCCAGATCCAGTGCACCAGCTTCCCGAGGCAACCGCAGCGCGTCCAGACATCGATCTCAATCCAGCTACAGGAAGTTCCCACTTTGCTGGTACCATGGGAAGTTCGGAGATAAGGCCAGCAAATGTGTCAAGCCGTGCGACTACAAGTCGGAAAACTCCAAGGGCAGTCGATAATGGCGGCTGACGATTGCCCCTCCTCTCCAACTGGCCGCCTATTCGTCACCGACCGGTCTTCGAAGACTCAGTTTCTGGTCGACACTGGAAGCGACCTCTGCGTCTTCCCACGGTCGGCGCTACGTGATCGTCGTTCAAAGACAGACTATTATTTGTGTGCTGCTAATGGTTCCAACATTGCCACTTTTGGCTATGTAAATTTAGATTTAGATTTCGGTTTACGTAGAACATTTTCTTGGCGTTTTGTAGTTGCCGATGTTACTAAACCAATAATTGGTGTAGATTTTTTAAATTATTTTAACCTGATTGTCGACTGTCGCAACAAGCGTTTAATAGATAATGTAACTTCTATCACTGCTCTTGCTACTTCTGCCAATTGTGATCAGGTATCGTCGGTTAAGGTTATGACTGGTGAGACTCGGTATCATAAGATACTTGACGAGTTCCCAGAAATTACACGACCAGCCGGTAAACACCACACTACACCACATAACACATTACACCACATTAGAACGACACCAGGCCCCCCAGTTGCTTCCCCCCCTCGTCGTTTAGCTCCCGACAAGTTGAAAATCGCCCGAAAAGAGTTCCAGTCCATGCTAGCCAGTGGCACAGCTAGACCCTCGGATAGCCCGTGGTCGTCGCCCCTTCACTTGGCGCCGAAGAAGAATAGTGGATGGCGTCCCTGCGGTGACTACCGTAAGTTGAACGCCCGTACGGTGCCCGACAGGTACCCGATTAAGCATATCCATGATTTTACTCATAATGTTGCAGGATGTAGTATTTTTAGCACATTGGACTTGGAAAAAGCTTATAATCAGATACCTGTCAGCCCTGAGGACATCCCAAAAACCGCCATTACGACCCCGTTCGGCTTGTATGAATTCCCATATATGACCTTTGGGCTACGTAACGCAGGTCAAACTTTTCAGCGGTTTGTTGACGAGATGACGAGAGGGCTTGATTTCGTCTACTCATATTTGGACGATTTTCTCATCTATTCACGGAGCCCATCTGAGCATGAGGAACATTTGCGCATACTGTTCGCAAAATTGAAGGAGTACGGCATGCTGGTGAACACTTCCAAATGCGTCTTTGGTGAATGTGAAGTAACCTTCTTGGGATACCGTATCTCACAAACCGGATGCAAGCCATTGGACTCGAAGGTACAGGCCATTAGAGATTTCCCAACGCCTACCACCGTGCGTCAGCTGAGGGGTTTCTTGGGAATGCTCAATTTTTATAGGAGGTTTCTTCCCTTAGCGGCCCAAACCCAAGCTCCACTTCACGCCCTCTTGACAGGTTCAGTAAAAGGATCAAAGCCTATTACCCTATCAGGAGATACTTTAGCAGCATTCCAGGCTTGTAAGGAGAGCTTGTCGGATGCTGCCTTACTAGCTCACCCAGACTGTGCCGCTAATCTTGCCTTAGTTACAGACGCTTCTGACAAGGCCATCGGTGCAGTCCTCCAGCAGGAGAAAGGCAGCGCATGGGAACCGCTTGCTTTCTTTTCTCGGAAACTGTCCCCTTCTCAGACTAAATACTCGCCTTATGATAGGGAGTTGCTTGCCATTTACGAGGCAATTAAATATTTCCGCCATATGCTCGAGGCTAGGCATTTCGTCGTCTATACTGACCATAAGCCGATCAGTTTTGCATTTCACGAACGAAAAAACAATTGTTCGCCACGGCAGTATAGACATCTGGATTTCATTGCCCAGTTCACGACGGATATTCGGCATATATCAGGAAGAGATAATGTCGTTGCCGATGCCTTGTCTCGTATAGAGGAACTGAGAGCCCCTGTAACCCTCGAGGCGCTGGCAGCAAATCAGGTATCTGATCAGGAGCTACAAGAACTTTTACGCGTAGGTTCTTCCTTGCAGCTCCAAAGACTTCACATTCCTGGAGGTCCTACACCACTGTACTGCGACGTCAGCACCTCGATCTCCAGGCCTTATGTTCCCAAGTCAGTTCGAAGGCAGGTCTTTGAAAGTCTCCATTCCCTCAGCCACCCTGGTGCCAACGCCTCTGCTAAACTAGTTTCAGAGAGATTTATTTGGCCAGGTATCCAGAAAGACTGTAGGGAGTGGACACGTGCTTGCCTACAGTGCCAGAGGGCAAAAGTTAATCGTCACGTAACCGCCCCCCTTGGCACCTTTAGCCTACCACGCGCTCGATTTAAACAGATCCATATTGATCTGGTGGGACCTCTTCCCATATCGCGTGGCTATCGGTACTGCTTGACAGCCGTAGATAGATTCACCCGCTGGCCTGAAGCAGTACCGATAGAGGACATCACCGCGGAGACCGTGGCTAAGACCCTACTCTCGACTTGGCTGTCCCGATTCGGCTGCCCAACGAGCATTACAACAGACCGCGGTAGCCAATTTGAGTCAGTCTTATTCCAGTGCCTCTCTAAACTGGCTGGTTTCGAGCACAGAAGGACGACAGCCTATCACCCGGCCTGTAACGGATTAGTCGAAAGGTTTCACCGGCAGCTCAAAGCTGCAATTGTGTGTTACGCCAACGAGAGGTGGACAGAATCTCTTCCCTGGGTCCTACTTGGCGTCAGAACAGCCTTCAAAGAAGACTTACAATCCTCTTCGGCTGAATTAGTCTATGGAGAACCGCTGAGACTTCCCGGCGAGTTCTTTAACCCCAGCACGAGCGGAACCACTGATATGGCAGACTTTTCCGCTAGGCTCAGAAACTTCGCCGAGAAGTTGAGACCCGTGCCAGCTGCTCGACATGGTAAACCGAAGATCTTTGTGTACAAAGAACTAACAACATGCGATCACGTGTTCCTCCGAGAAGACGCATCGCGCGGTTCCCTTCAGCCGGCATACTCAGGGCCACATAAAGTCATTTCCCGAGACGAAAAGGTGTTCAAAATTATTATCAACAATAAGGAGAAGACGGTGTCCATAGACAGGCTTAAACCTGCCTTCACACTGTCTACGGATACAGGAAAACAGGACTATGAACCGGCCCCAACTATCCCCAAAAACTACGTCACTCGATCTGGACGTCTCGTTAAATTTCCAGATTATTATCGCCCGTGACGGTCTCTGGAGGGGAGTGGTGTAGGGTTCTTTCATCCCAATCCACAATCTTATCCACCTTTATTATTTTTAACTATTAAAGTAGTACACGTATTATGAAAATATGATTATCTTATCTATCTTATCTATATTTATATATTAATATTTACACCTTATTAACTATTTATAATCTACTTACTTAAAACTAAACACACAATACAACAGCTTAACCTAATACATCATATACACAACAATATCGATAACAACAACACAAACATTGTATCGACTGGTCGATATATCGATACATCGATATAAGCTATCGATATTTCCTACGCCCTATTATGCTAATGAACTAGCATCGGGCGGCCGCTGCATCGCCGGCGCATCGCGTGGAGGTCAAACCAGTCATATCCTAACATTTGACGCGGAACGTATGCTCAATGATCCTACGATTGGCCTACGCAAATTGCACCCTATTGCCTTGCTAATTAAGTTCTCTTTTCTACGCTTCCTCACGCCTGTGCTATTTAACTGTTCTATTTTCTATAAACTTTCTCACCGTTCCTGTGCTTGTGCTTTCTATTCTTTTGTGCCTTCCGAATTTCTTTGTGTATGGATTTAGTGCTTACCGGACAATAAACCGTAAGTGAACTTTTGTGTTGACATTTCTGGCCCGGTAGGATCACCCGAATAATATTACCGAGTTCCTGTGTTATACACATACCATACCTAAACTTTGCTTAGTTTGGGGCTAGGTCAATTGGTGTCAATTGTCCCAAGATATTATTATTATTATTATTAACTATGTCGCTTCTATTGCATTGACCTTTGACTTTGACATTTTTTGTACCACGGCTTGTTGTGATGCACGGGGCACTCAATGAGGAGATGACAGACATGGAGTCAGACAATATCCCCACTGCTACACAAGAAAATAATTGCTTGATCATCAGTTCTAACCTAACCTACTCAACTAGCTAGTAACAGTTTGTTGACCAGTTAGTTTTTCACCAAAAGTGCAAAAAAGTTAGTGAATTAACAGTTACTTGTAATTAAACTATAGTGCAGTTATGTTTGAAACATTCTTCGGCAGATGCCCCAAGCGAAATCGAGGAGAATCCATGGAATCCAAAAGCAGAAGGCGGCGCCGACGCCGCGTCCGGCACCCACGCCTACCCTGGGGATGAACCTCACTGCAGCAGAAGCACCGAGCAGCAGCACGGGCTCAAAAGCTGTTTTGTCAGGCTCGAGCGTTTGCCAGTAGGAGACCTGCGCAGTTGCAATGGTGAGTGTTATGGTCTGACAGCGCGCAAGCTAACCCCGGAGCACTGTGGCGCGGACGACAGCAGAGCCAGAGATGTTCTTGCAACTTGCCAGCCTTGCTTGTGGGTCAGCATTATGGGAGGTGTCACAGTACAGGGGCTCCAGTTACAGTGAATCTAACAGATTTATGCAAACAGGGCAGGGAGTACTGCGCTTCTTAACATATGCCTTGATTTAAAACACTTATATGATAGTAGAAATGTTGATCCTGGCTTTGCCCTTCTTTTTTTTGTTAATATCTCACCTGCCTATCTAATACAATACAATAAAAGTAGTCTCGAACACCACATAACAAACAATACAATACTATGACTTATTCAACACATCAGATTGGGAATGGATGAGTATTTTAGAAAAATTCGAAGACTACCCACCTGCTATGGGTGGTGTAGGGGTATAGCACGCGTCACGGAATGACGAGGATCCGGGTTCGATTCCCGGCCATAGCTTTACTTTTCGGATTTTTCTGTGTTCTAATTTTCATTGACAATTAGAAATTTAGAGTAATAATGGTCTCTGTGCTAGTTAGTATTTCTGCTGTCGCTACAACAGCTACAGAGTACATACTCAGCATCGTGTGGCGCCAACGGAGGTGGTGTAGACCAGCGGTTCCCGACCTATTACTTACCTACACCCCAACATATACCTCAAGTTTACCCCCCCCCCCCTCCCCTTTGCCGCCCGTCAACTACAATGGAAATAAAACAAATGATCAAATAACTGAAGTACAACATGTTATTAATGATTTATATAATTTGTGAGACACTGTGTTGCCCGCAGCAGTGTTTACTAAGAATGCGTTAATCGCTATTCCGCGAGAACTATGCAGTAGCCTGTTTCAATTGCTTAATATTAAAGTTCAAACTATCTCCTCCCGCATCGGTTTGTCCGTGGACAGATAGACCGGCAGACAGACGGACAGAGTTACTTTCACATTTTTGACATTAGTTTGAATTAATGTTGAAATCCAATATTGCATAAATGAATACTCAGTTGCAGATGTGTTGAGCAGAGCAGAGCAGGATGCGTGCAGGCCGGAGCCTGCAGGCAAGACCGGGTCCGCAGCAGAGGACACACGCACCCAGTCTACTTTAATGACCTGCAAACATATGCACACAGGACAGAAACCACACAGTGGCGACACGCGTCGGGAGCAGCTTACACAACGAGGCCACTTGACTATACACACACAAACACACACGGCTGAGAAGCCGTACAATTGCGATGTATGTAACAAACGATTTTCACTACAACGTAACTTGGCTAGGCATATACGACTGCACACAGGTGAGAAACCGTACAGTTGCGATATATGTAACAAACGGTTTATACGACAAGGCCAGTTGACTTCACATACACGAATACACACAGGTGAGAAACCGTACGGTTGCGATATATGTAATAAACGGTTTAAACATAAATCAACACTGACTTCACATATACGAGTACACACAGGTGAGAAACCGTACGGTTGCGATATATGTAACAAACGGTTTATACGTAAATCAATATTGACTTCACATATACGAATACACACAGGTGAGAAACGGTACAGTTGCGATATATGTAACAAACGATTTAGACAACGAACCCACTTGACTTTTCATTTACGAATACACACAGGTGAGAAACCGTACGGTTGCGATATATGTAATAAACGGTTTAAACATAAATCAACATTGACTTCACATATACGAATACACACAGGTGAGAAACGGTACAGTTGCGATATATGTAACAAACGGTTTAGTCAAGAAGGCCACTTGACTTCACATACACGAAGACACACAGGTGAGAAACTGTACGGTTGCGATGTATGTAATAAACGGTTTATTGATAAATCAACATTTACTTCACATAAACGAATACACACAGGTGATAAACCGTACGGTTGCTATATATGTAACAAACGGTTTAGACAACAAGTCCACTTGACTTCACATATACGAATACACACGGGTGAGAAACGGTTCAGTTGCGATATATGTTACAAACGGTTTATACATAAATCAACATTGACTTCACATATACGAATACACACAGGTGAGAAACGGTACAGTTGCGATATATGTAACAAACGGTCTAGTCAAGAAGGCCACTTGACTTCACATACACGAAGACACACAGGTGAGAAACTGTACGGTTGCGATGTATGTAATAAACGGTTTACTGATAAATCAACATTGACTTCACATAAACGAATACACACAGGTGATAAACCGTACGGTTGCTATATATGTAACAAACGGTTTAGACTGCAAGTCCACTTGACTTCACATATACGAATACACACAGGTGAGAAACGGTAGAGTTGCGATATATGTAACAAACGGTTTATACATAAATCAACATTGATTTCACATATACTAATACACACAGGTGAGAAACCGTACGGTTGCTATATATGTAACAAACAGTTTAGACAACAAGTCCACTTGACTTCACATACACGAAGACACACAGGTGAGAAACTGTACGGTTGCGATGTATGTAATTGTTGAAATGCAACACAAACGTTTTTCCCCTTTCTAATCTATGGTCAGTGAATAAAAATGTAACTACTCTATGGCTGCCAAAATTTGCAGAATATCAATCATGTTAAAGAAGGTATCAGAATTATTAATAAAACAGTGATTACTAAGAAATATGTTTTAATAGAAGAAAACCTGCGCCTCAACACAATACAAAATAATAGTTATGGGCCCAGGTATACGAGTTCTGCGAGTAAAAGTGAAGGAAAATTAAATACGGAAAAAAATGGCGTTCAGCAAGGAAAACAACAAGTATAACATTGTGCCATTCGATGGAGACGGATTCAATAATTGGGCGTTCAGAATTAAAAGTGTATTAAAGGAAAACATGTGCCTGGGGGCAATTCAAGATGAAAAATTTTCGCAAACTGAAGAAAACTCGAGGGCGGAGGCGCGGGCACAAGCAATCTTAATTTCGGCAGTGGCCGACAGCCACTTGGAATATGTAAGAAAGGACACGGCTTTTGAAATGTTTAGAAATTTAGAAGAAGGATTTAAAGAAAAAGGAGTTAGGAGCAAGTTATTTTTACGACGACAGTTAAGTGAATTAAAGTACAACGAGAAAACATCATTAAAAGAACATTTGACGAGAATACAAGAAATATGCACACAATTACAAGAAGCTGGATCAGACTTGTCGGAGGAAGAGAAGATTAACTACATTTTACTATCCATGCCAAAAACTTATGAATCTGTTGTAACAGCACTGGAAACTATAGGAGACCTGAAATTAAACACTGTAAAGGACAGACTTCTAGCAGAGGAGGAAAAACAGAAAAAATTTAGTTATCAACATACTGGCCCAGTCAGTTCAAATGCATTTAATTGCTTTACTTGTGGTAAGCCAGGCCACAGGAAATTTCAATGCAGACAAGGACGTGGATATGCTCAAGGACAGGGATATAATCAAGGACAGGGATATAATCAAGGACAGGGATATAATCAAGGACGTGGATATAATCAAGGAAGCGGATTTAATCAGGGGTATGGACATAGTGGATGGAATCGAGGAGCTGGATTTAATCAAGGACGTGGACGTGGCGTATGGCACCAAGGAAGGGGACGTGGATCGAGCCAAGGACGAGGACAAGGGAGTACAAATTATGCAGAGGAAAGTGGTGATTCAAGTGCATTTTTTTGTGGACATGTAAGTGAACAACCTTATATAGAATTTTGTGTTGATTCAGGGTGCTCGGATCACTTGATAAATTCATTGGATTATTTCACAGAGTATGTACAATTGAAAGTACCAAGAAAAATAGCTGCGGCTAAAAATGATGTAAGTCTACAGGCATTGGGTATAGGGAATATTGAAGTTATATTTAAAGTAGGCAAAAAAGAAAATAAATGTACAATTAAAAATGTGTATTATGTTCCAGATTTAAGAAAAAAATTATTATCTGTGTCAAAAATGGAGAAAGTTGGATTAAGGATTGAGTTTGCAAATGGAAAGGTACGTGTATATAACTACAATAGCATAATAATGATTGGAAACAGTACTGGAACATTATACACTGTTCAATGCCAAGGTGATGTAAATTCTTGCCAGCTAATGAATAAAATTGACACTGATTTATGGCATAGACGTTTTGGCCATTTAGGTTCACAAAATTTAAATGTTCTAGTACGTAAAAATATGGTAGATGGATTGTCTGAATTAAAAAATAAATTTGTTAATGACAGTTTATGTGAACCATGCCTTTTAGGAAAAAGTCGTAGACAACCATACAATAAATTAGGAATTAGAGCTAAGAAGCCTTTAGAGTTGGTACATTCAGATGTCTGCGGACCAATTTCACCTGTAACTTGGGATGGTAACAAATATTTTGTTACATTCATTGATGATTATACTCACTTCACAATGGTGTACTTAATTAAAAGCAAGTCTGAGGTTTTCAAAAAATTTGAAACATATTATAATATAGTAACTAAACATTTTAATTCAAATCTGTTAAAGCTGAGAATCGATAATGGTCGTGAATACCTTTCAGATGAGTTTAGGGGTTTTTGTAATCGAAATGGAATAGTCATGCAGCATACAGTGCCGTACAATCCAGAAATGAATGGTGTTGCTGAAAGGATGAATTTAACCCTAATGGACAAAGCAAGGACTCTACTAATAGACTCAGGAATGAAGAAAGAATTTTGGGGCGAGGCTGTTTTGTTTTCAACATATGTCACAAACAGAAGTCCAGTTGCAGGAAGAGAGAAAACGCCTAGTGAATTGTGGGAAGGAAGGAAGCCTGATGTATCAAATTTAAGAGTATTTGGATGTGCTGCCTATAATCATGTACCAAAAGAGCTGAGAAAGAAACTTGATGACAAAGGTAAGAAGATGATCATGATAGGATACAACATTGGTGGATATAAACTTTTTGATGAGGAAAAACAAAGAACAGTGACAGCAAGGAACATAGTATTTGATGAGAGACCTACAAAATCGGACAAGACAGTTAGTATACTGGATAATGATACTTGGGATGTGACAGAAGATGAACATGGACCTGAAAATGAAAATTTAAACATAAAATTAACAGAAAACGAATATGAAAAAACACAGAACACTGAAATAAGGCAAGAAAGTGAACCAGAGACGGAAATGAGGAGCTATGAAGGAGGAAGAGAGAAAAGGAAAATTCAAAAACCAAAATGGCAAGAAGACTATGTATTAGACTTAGAAGAAAATGAAGATGAAGCATTGTTTGCCCTGCTTACCAGTTACACTGAAGATGTACCAGTGACATATAATGATATTCAAGAAAGAGAAGACAAAAGAGACTGGGAGAAAGCGGTGATTGAAGAACTAAATGTATTGAAAGAAAGTGAGACATTTGAAATAGTACAAAGACCAGATAAGAAGATATTAGACTCAAGATGGGTGTTTACAAGAAAGGATACAGGAAATGAAACTATTTGTAAAGCAAGACTAGTAGTTCGAGGATACCAACAGCAAGAAAAATTTGAAGATGTATACTCACCGGTTTTAAGACTTCAGACACTCAGGACATTGTTATCAGTAGCTGCTAGGAAAGATTACCATATACACCAGATGGATGTGAAAGGAGCGTTTTTATATGGTCGTATAGATGAGGATGTGTACCTTAAACCTCCAGAGGGAATGACTATACAGGATGGCTACGTACTAAAACTTAAGAAGTCATTATATGGGTTAAAAAAGTCACCAAAATATTGGTATGATAAGTTTAATGAGACAATTATTTCATATGGGTTTAAAAGATCGGATAATGATTATTGCTTGTTTACCAAGGGGAATTTATACTTACTTTTATATGTAGACGACTTATTGATCCTCAGTGATAGCCTAAAAGATATAGAGTCAGTAAAATTTTTTTTGAAAACCCAATTCCGCATGAAAGACATGGGAAATGAAAATTTAATGTATTTAGGTATATCAATTCAAAAACATTCCAAAGGCATCTCAATAGACCAATCCAAATATCTAAAAAATATACTTAAGAAATTCAATATGGAAGATTGTAAAGGCTGTGACACACCAATGGATGTAAATTTTAAATTTGATGAAAATGAACCTGTTGATTTGACTTTTGAATACCAATGTAGATCATTAATAGGATCACTTATGTATGCTACTGTAGGCTCTAGACCTGATTTAGCTGCTTCTGTTTATTATTTAAGTAGATTTCAATCTAAGCCCAGTTCAGGGTTATGGCGTGCTTTGAAAAGATTACTGAGATATGTAAAGAAAACTGTGAATTATTCATTATTGTACACAAAAGATGATTTGAGTGAACCTCTGATAGGATATGCAGATGCTGACTTTGCAAGAACCGATGATAGAAAGTCAACCTCTGGATATATTTTTACAGTCTATAATAATAGTGTAGTATGGAAATCTAGAAAACAGAGCAGTATTGCCTTAAGCACAACTGAGGCAGAATTTGTAGCTCTGTGTGAAGCGATCATGGAGGCTTCTTTCATGTTAAAATTGTTAGCTGATTTGAATATTAAAATTAAGAATGTAAAAATTTATGAAGATAATCAAAGTACAATAAAAGCAATTAAAAATACAGACCAGAAAAGGCTAAAACACATTGATGTTAAATATATTACATTAAACAGAAAGTAGAAGAAAATATTGTCAACATAGAGTACATTAGTACTAAAGAACAGTTAGCAGACATTTTTACCAAACCTTTAGGAAAACATATATTTGTAAACTTAGTAAATAAATTACGTGTTATACCGAAAAACGATTGTGTTGAGGAAGAGTGTTGAAATGCAACACAAACGTTTTTCCCCTTTCTAATCTATGGTCAGTGAATAAAAATGTAACTACTCTATGGCTGCCAAAATTTGCAGAATATCAATCATGTTAAAGAAGGTATCAGAATTATTAATAAAACAGTGATTACTAAGAAATATGTTTTAATAGAAGAAAACCTGCGCCTCAACACAATACAAAATAATAGTAATAAACGGTTTACTGATAAATCAACATTGACTTCACATAAACGAATACACACAGGTGATAAACCGTACGGTTGCTATATATGTAACAAACGGTTTAGACAGCAAGTCCACTTGACTTCACATATACGAATACACACAGGTGAGAAACGGTAGAGTTGCGATATATGTAACAAACGGTTTATACATAAATCAACATTGACTTCACATATACGAATACACACAGGTGAGAAACCGTACAGTTGCGACATATGTAACAAACGGTTTACGCAACAAAGTAGCTTGGCTATGCATATACGAATACACACAGGTGAGAAACCGTACAGTTGCGATATATGTAACAAACGGTTTACACAACAAGCCAACTTGACTTCACATATACGAATACACAGGTGAGAAACCATGCGGTGGCGATATGTGATGACTGACTGTCCTGAACTGGTTGCTCAGTTGTTGCGTCTGTACGTTCCCTCTCCATCTAAATTTTTATTTCGACCACGTAGTCGTCACTTGTTGGCTGCGCCAGCTGCGCGAGCTGTGTCCCGCCGGAACTCTCCTCTGGTTCGAGCTTTGCACCGCATCAAATCGCTCCTCGAGTCGGCACCAAACTGTGATGTGTTCGCAAGCAGATGGTTGGATGTGTGTGTTGAGTGTGTGAAGTTCTGCGAGATGACGGATGAGCGGCCTTCTTCTGTAAAATTCTAGTTGAGTTGAAGTTTCTCTTATTTTTGTATGATTTAGTTTCACAGTGCCTTGGTGTTACTGTCATACTGTGAAATTTAATGAAATAAATAAATAAAAAAAATAAAAATTATAAATGTGTAACAAACGGTTTATAGCACAATGCTTTGAAAAATGACGTTTTACTTTCGTGAAGAAATGGTATTTAGACATTAGATAATATATTTCAATAGACAACTACATGTTTAGTAGTCTATGTTGACTAGTGCTTTATTTATGCTGTCTTTGATTTAAACCTTTGAACGCCAAGAATAACTGAAGTTGTCGTATGCTGTTGCGACTACCACGCCACCAACACCTGAAGTTGTTAGAGCGTTTGCTGTCAAAGTAACCCTTCATGCTTCCGAGTAGCTAAGGTTCATGTTGTCACACGACCGTGGTTGTGACGTATAGTGATTTTTTGTACTTAACATTATGGCGTTGAAAAGGTTAAAATAAATTTGGTGAAGATTTGAAACTGGCTTTTTATTTGTGACCTCAAAAATTCCACTCCCTATTTTTTTTTGTTTTTTACTTATTGACTCGTCTTGGTGAAGTGAAGCGCTAAGAGTTGATTTTTAAATCTCCCACAAGATCGAATATGAACGAGACTAAATAATAAAGCATAATGTCTTGAGGATCACATCCTAAAGGTCCTCTGACCGTTACTAACCGACAAACCAGTCTCTCCACCTGGTGGACGGTTAGTATTGGATATTTGCACACTTCCCACGGGATAGGTAGTAAGAGATTTGTGCATAGGTACTTATTATGTGTCGAGAAATAGACCATTTTAACTTCTTTTGATACTTTTATACCGGAAAATTGGATTGGATTAGATTTCAGCTATTTTCGTCGACTTTGGCACTGGTTCTTGGACAACGTTTTTCAGCTTTCACGGCGACCCCCTCCCTGACATTTGGAGTGATACAAGAGTACCAACATACAATGGATTTGGACGATCCCCAAAGCACTGCAGAGGAAATGGAGTATTACTGATCTGGATGAAATTTGGAACATTGATAGATTAGTCTGAAGTAACACTTGGGCTACTTTTTATCCCTGAGAATTGTGCAGTTCCTGTGCGATAGCGATAAACGAATTCTATGCAAAGGCGCGGGCAACAGCTAGTATCACATATTAGGTAATGGTTTACTTTTAGCCTCGCAGTTCATAAGAGACAGAGGCAGTGAAAGTATTGTTAGGGTCCCAATGGTCCCATTATTAGAGTTTAGAACCCTTTGAGGACGGAACCCTAAAAAAGCTCGAAGTATAAGTACTCATTTATGTACGACTAGCTGTTGCCCGCGCCTCTGCGCAGAATTCGCTTATCTCTATCCCTCGGGAACTATCCTATGTCCTTCCCCGGTATTGAAACTATCTGTATACCAAATTCCAACTAGATCAGTTAAGAAAATTGATGTGGTCAAGGTAAGCGGAGTGGTGGAGCTGAATGAGAAGCCGAAATATCTTCAGGAAACAGTTTAATTAAATATGCGACTTACATGTTAGGCAGCCATAATAAGAAGAAGGATCAGAGACAAAAACAGTTTTTAAATATCTAACAACCATAGACAATGTAGGGTGAATAAAGATGCTCATACATTAACACTTCCCCTCACACTACATAATAATATTCAAAGAACCAATAAACAACACATGGTTCACATACATAACACATGCAGATATTTATGCCATAACTCTATCATACATGCAGATAATTATGCAACAATCCTATGACTCTATACTCCTTAAATTTAAATTATACACAAAGCTAGAGTGCTTAAGACCAGACAAGGCTTTAGTAAGAATATCAGCAGTCATTTTATCTGTAGGCAAATACTTAGTCACAATATTATACTTTTTAACAATTTCTTTAACATAGTGATATTTTAAATCTATATGTTTTGTTCTTTTGTGACAATATTCACGTATCTCCAGGAGTCTCAACGCACTTTGATTGTCGCTATAGAGTGTACAACACAATTGTTTATCGAAAATTTCATTCATGAAATTCCTGACAAAACAGAGTTCGCGACAGGCATCGCCAAGAGCCAAATATTCAGCTTCAGTGCTGCTCAATGTAATACATTGTTGTTTACGAGATTCCCAGTTTACAGTTGAGCCACCTATTTTAATTACAAAACCACTGTAAGACTTTCTATCACAATCATTTGCAAAATCTGCATCTGCGAAAACTGAAATGTTAAAATTTCCACTTTTAACAAACACAAGACAATAATCAATGGTTGCTAACAGATATCGCAGAATTCGTTTCGCAGCTATCCAATGATCTTTTGTGAAACAATTACAAAATTGGCTTAACTGTGACAAAGCAAAACTAATATCAGGCCTAGAGCAAACAGACAAATACATCAGTGACCCGATCAGTTCTCTAAAAGGATAAACATTTTCTGATAAACAATCAGCACCTTGCTTGGGTTTTTCAAGTCTACAATTAGTTATCATTGGACTAGATACACCATTACAGTTTGACATATTAAATTTTGACAATAATTTCTTTATATAGTCAGACTGAGACAACATTAAAGTACCACATTTTCTGTCTCTTGACACCTTAATACCCAAACAAGTTTTTAGCTCTCCTAATTGTTTAGAATTAAATTCTGAATTTAACAATTTACATAATATTTCTTTTTCATGCTTGTTATTCCAAAAAATATAAAAATCGTCGACATAGAGAGCGATAATTATTAAGCTCTTATCTGATCTCTTAATGTAAATACAAGGCTCACATTTACTTTGCATGTAACCATTATTTACTAAAACATTATTTACTTTAGTATTCCAGACCCTGCTGGCTTGCTTAAGGCCATAAATACTTTTATTTAGAAGGCAAACTTTGTTCTTATTACATGAGAATCCTAAAGGCTGTTCCATATAAATTTGTTCAGCTAAATCTCCATGCAGGAAAGCTGTGGTTATATCTACATGCTCAATTTCCATATCTAACTCATTAGCAATACAAAATAAAATACGCATAGTAGAATGGCGTACCACAGGTGCAAACGTATCATCATAATCAATGCCTCGTTTCTGAGAGAAACCACGTGCAACAAGTCGTGCCTTAAATTTAATATCACTATTATTATTTCCTGAAGACAGATTTTTAACTTTAAATACCCATTTACTTTTAATAATATTATGATCTAAAGGTCTATCCACTAACGTCCAAACATTATTAGATTTTAAAGAATCATATTCCAATTGCATGGCAGACAGCCATTCTTCCCTCTGAGGGCCTCTCATAGCCTCCTCATATGAAAGAGGTTCACTAATCTGACATACATTATTGACTAGCATAGACGAGTCTGACAAATCATAATCATGATACCTGATTGGTCTCGTGTTGCGCGTGCTGCGCGCGGGATGTTCGCGTCGCTCGCAGGCGGTCGTTGGCTCCGGCTCGAGCACAACTTCCCCTCGAACACTACGCTCGCTCCATGATGATGACGACGAGGGCACGTATGACTGGCTGTCAGACACAGGCTCTGGCTCAAGCCGTGTCTCTTCCCCTCGACCAGAAAGCACGTTGGGAGATGACGACATTGAAGTGTCACCCGGCACTTGGTCATCAGCAGCACTGCTCCATGACAGATCCTTATCTGAAAAATTGCCTACATTAGAATTTTGCATATAAATATCATTAATATTTTCAGTCTCATTAATATTTTCAGTCTCATTAGAGCTATCACCAACTAAAACATTATTGGAATTTATGTCATTATTCATTAAAATATTATTATCAGACTCATTATTATTAGAAATATTATTACTTAAAATATCATTATCATTAGATTCATTAGACTGTGTTACACACATGTCATTATTTAATAAAACATTAATTTTATTTAATCCAGTTCCAGTTTCACACAAATCATGTAAAAAAGTAGTAGTGGGGCTGTGTGAAATATTCTTATCTGCTTTTAGGTCACAAAATTCATTTTCAAAAAATATCACATTTCTAGAAGTTATCACATTTCTAAGAAAAAGAGGGTCTAATAACCTATAGCCCTTCGAGTGTTCAGCATAACCAACAAAAATACAATGTTTTGACCTTGCATCTAATTTGTCACGTTTGCTTTCATGTATAAGAGACAAAGCTTTACATCCGAACACCCGCAGATGGCTAAGGTCCACTTTATAACCAGACCACGCTTCCTCAGGAGTCTTGCCGGGTACACTAGCTGTGGGCGACCTATTCTTTAAATAAATAGCAGTAGAAACCGCTTCAGCCCAAAAAAGCTTACCGAGGCCGGACTCTTGGAGCATACACCGAGCTTTCTCGAGTACAGTGCGATTCAGTCTCTCGCTAACTCCATTCTGTTGAGGACTATAAGGAACAGTTGTCTCATGGACAATACCTTCCTTTCGTAAAAAATCCCTGAATTTATGACCGCAATATTCCCCACCACCGTCGCTTCTTAGCCGCCTAACAAAGCAACCTGTCTGCTTCTCTGCTGTAGCTTTAAATAAAATAAATTTAGACATTACCTCGGATTTGTATTTCATAAAATACACAAAAGTCTTCCTAGAGAGGTCATCAGTGAAGGTCACGAAAAATCTTGATCCACCCAAACTGCTTACAGGAAACGGACCGCAAACGTCCGAGTGCACAAGCTCCAAAAGCTGCCTGGCCCGTGTGGCTCCCCCTTTGGGAAACGCCAGCACATTTTGTTTCCCTTCAGCACAGGACACGCAGTTCTCTTGACATCCATGCTGAGACGGTTGAAACATCAGACCTGAAACCATACTTTTTAGGGTGTGCATACCTCTGTAACTTAAATGGCCCAACCTTTTGTGCCACACCTTTGCAGGCACATCCATGGTTGAAATATTCGCCACCTGTGAATCATAAGATTGACCTACCCCCATTATGTCTAAAAGATAAACACCATTAGCTTTAGTGCCAAACAGAATGACGTTGCCTTCTCTCAGTACATGGCATTTATTATCAAAAAATTTTACAGATATGGCCTTCTCGCATAATTTACTGATACTAACTAAATTGGTCGAGAGGCCTGGTACACACATTACATCTGTCAAAGTGACATTGCCGTACTGAGTAATGAAAGTTAAATCGCCCCTGCCTACACAAGCCAAACTCTGTCCATTCGCTACAATTACAGTTTCAGACAAAGGTTTAAGATTCTGAAATTTATCTCTATCACAACACATGTGAGAACTTGCTCCAGAATCTAAAATAAATTGATCATTTCCAAAAGTGCTACATAACAACGCTACCAAAACATGCTCTTCGCTTTTAGATTTTCTTCTATCGTTTTTCAATTTAAAACATTTAGATTTAATATGTCCAATTTTGTTGCAATAATGACACTTTATTTTGCTTCGTTGAGTAGCGAGCGCCGCATCCGTCGAAATGTGGGTATCTTGAATGCCATTGCCACGTCGATGTTCTTCTTGCAAAAGCCGAGTGCGCACTAGCTCGCTTGTTAACGACAAAGACACGTTGGCAGATTCCATACTTGACACGACGACGTCGTACTCTTGAGGTAGCCCGCTGAGAAGCAATTCGGCAATTTCAGCATCTTCAATATTTTTGCCGATGTCGGCAAGTTGTTGCACCAAATCGGTAACACCCTCAATGTAAGAACTCATATCGGGGTAATCCACAAATTGAGAACGATGAAGTTTCCTTAATAAGCACACTCTTCTATAGAAGCCTTTGTCTTCAAATACTTTAGACAAATTGGTCCACGCTTCATGAGCCGTCTTAGCGTTTCGTACATATTGCAAACACGCCGGTTTCACTGACAAACAAATGCGCGCGAGAGCTTTCTTCACTTTGGAAATATCAGTTTCTGTTCCTAGAATACATTCTTTAAGGTTATCCAGTGTAAGTGCCATCTCCATATAAAATTTCCAAGTGGAATAATTTGACACACCTTCCAATTTGTTAAAAGAATATAATCGGACTTCGTCAGCACTCATGTTGCAGTAATTACTTGTAGAATACAATAAATATCTTGAAATGTGACCACGCGAAATTTGCCCGAGCCGGTAGGCAAAAAAATTGTAGTTCACAAAGTATGACAAGCAATCTCACCACTTTTCTTCACCGCTTTTATAATGCGCAATAGCGTCGTTCTGGGGCCAAAACCTGATGTGGTCAAGGTAAGCGGAGTGGTGGAGCTGAATGAGAAGCCGAAATATCTTCAGGAAACAGTTTAATTAAATATGCGACTTACATGTTAGGCAGCCATAATAAGAAGAAGGATCAGAGACAAAAACAGTTTTTAAATATCTAACAACCATAGACAATGTAGGGTGAATAAAGATGCTCATACATTAACAAAAATAACCTATATTTGTTGCAGGCACTGTTGTGTTGTTAAGTAATTACAATATGGTATACATACATTATACATATCATGCGCGGCTAACTGGGCTTTGACTCCTTTGACTTTCATGAAGATAAAAAAGCAATTAGCTAACACTATCTTTCTAATCTGTGACTGCGAGTTGCGAAGTGAAAATTAAGGGAAGCCAAATTAGGTACTGGCTTAAAGAACTAGTATCCAGGCCATACTCTTAAAAAAAAAAAAATACTATTGTTACCACAGATTAGAAAGATATAGTAGTAGTGGTTACTTACACTGTCCTGTCAGTTTAGTTGCAGCACTGTGAATTGAAATTGTTAAATAAGCCGTTCAAGATAAAAGTATTTGTTAGTTGTTACAATTACCGCCAGCACTTGAAGCTTCGACATACATTTACATTAGTAACATGGATTCGTCCGCCTGCCGCCGGCGCGCTTCCGACGCGGAACAGTCGGCGTGGTCATTCTGCATGACGGCGGAGAGCGCGCCTGTGAAGGAGGAGCCCGAGTGGGGCGAGTGCGGCGTGAGCGACGCGGCCGCGGCAGAAGGCTTGTACCCCGGGCACGAGGTCAAAGACGAATTAGTAATTGGACCTGAGGTGGTGCAACAGCAGGACATCGCTATAGGCAGCATTTGTAAGGCAATACTTATTAAAATTGTTTCCATAGATAAAGATAGTGGGGTTAATAAATGTACCCCAAGGTACCACTTTCTAAACTATATCGCTTCTATTTCATTGACCTTTTTGTACCTCAAATGGTGATGCACGGGGCACTCAGTGAGGAGATGTCAAATGGAGTTAGACAATATCCCCACTGCTACACAAGAAAATAATTGCTTGATCATCAGTTCTAAACTAACCTACTCAACTAGCTAGTAACAGTTTGTTGACCAGTTAGTTTTTCACCAAAAGTATAAAATAGTTAGTGAATTACAGAGATGTACAAAATGGTTTTAAAAAAGCATTTAAATACAAAATGCAAAATACTTTTCAGATTTACTATTTCAAATGCAAAATACCAAATAGTTTTGCGTTTTGTATTTCAAATGCTAAATGCAAAATAGGTATTTTCAAAATACTTTTTCAAAATAAAATACCTTTTGATCAAATATCAGACATTTTTATTTATTTTAGGTATTTATCATGAGAAATAGAGACACAATGGCGAGACGAACAAAAACGTCTAATAACATGGCACCTTATGCATGACATTTTGGTCAAATTTATCAGTACGCGTATCAATAAATTCTGTTACGTTAATAATTAATAATAATAATACTCCTTTCAACATGAAACTGCCGTGAGACTTAATCATCATTACACATAAACGGATAACTCACGTATAAAAAGTCGAGTGATGCTCGACATGTTTCGGACTATTTCGTAGTCCTTCTTCTTGGAGCGCTCGCCCCGGCGGCAGCGAAACGAACACTGCGCGCCAGCGCTCTGCTCGCGCGGTTGTTCGACGCAACTGACAGCGGCGCACAACTACCCTCGTTTTCATCGTCATTTTTAACGTTTTTTTGTGTTCGTTTCGCTGCCGCCGGGGCGAGCGCTCCGAGAATAAGGACTACGAAATAGTCCGAAACATGTCGAGCATCACTCGACTTTTTATACGTGAGTTATCCGTTAATGTGTAATGAATAATAATACTCACTTAAAATAATGTAAAGCAAGTAGACTAATGAAAAGAGAGCCATGGCTCCATTTTGTGAATTGTGTGGCCATTTATTTCGATTGATTGTGGCAATACAAGCGTCATTCGTTCATTTCATTTTGTTTGAGTGGTAATGTTGGCTGAACTTAATCAAAAAGTATTTTGCATTTTGAAATGAATATGAAAATGCAAAATACATCTCGAAAGGTATTTCAAATAAAATACAAAATGGTTTTTACTAAAAGGCATTTAAATGCAAAATACAAAATAGGTATTTTGCATTTTGTATTTGCATTTTAAATAGAAGTATTTCAAATAAATCGCATCTCTGGTGAATTAACAGTTAATTGTAATTTAACTATAGTACATTGTTTGGCAGATGCCCTGAGCGAAATGGAGGAGAATCCATGGAATCCAAAGGCAGAAGGCGGCGCCGACGCCGCGTCCGGCACCCACGCCTGCCCTGGGGATGAACCTCACTGCAGCAGAAGCACCGAGCAGCAGCACGGGCTCAAAAGCTGTTTTGTCAGGCTCAAGCGCTTGCCAGTAGGAGACCTGCGCAGTTGCAATGGTGAGTGTTATGGTCTGACAGCGCGCAAGCTAACCCCGGAGCACTGTGGCGCGGACGACAGCAGAGCCAGAGATGTTCTTGCAACTTGCCAGCCTCGCTTGTGGGTCAGCATTATGGGAGGTGTCACAGTACAGGGGCTCCATTTACAGTGAATCTAACAGGTTTATCCAAACAGGGCAGGGAGTACTGCACTTCTTAACATATGCCTTGATTTAAAACACTTATATGATAGTAAAAATGTTGATCCTGGCTTTGCCCTTCTTTTTTTTGTTAATATCTCACCTGCCTACCTAATACAATACAATACAATTACTCTGAAACACCACATAACAAACAATGCAATATATGACTTCTTATTCAACACATCAATTGTATGCTTAGTGGGGAAAACTCAGCAAGAAGAGTAATAATTGTCTCTGTGCTAGTTAGTATTTCTGCTGTCGCTACAACAGCTACAGAGTACATAATAATAATAATAATAATAATAATAAGCCTTTAATTTCCAAATACTAATTTACAGTAGGTATTCACACAATTTCTTTAGTAGTTAGTAGTGTTAGTGGTTATTTAGTTTTGTTAGTTGTGTTAGTATTAGTTCCCACAGATTTGGACCCCTCTTTGGGTGTAGGCCTCCTCCAGCTTACTCCATGACTGCCTGTCTTCCGCCTTCTTTTGCCAGTCTTTTCCCGCTATCTCCACTATGTCGTCTGTCCATCTTTTGTAGGGTCTGCCGACTCTTCTTTTCCCTTTTGGACCTTTCCATTTTGTTGTGAGTATCGTCCACCTTTTGTCCTTGTACCGAGCTAGATGCCCTGCCCACCGCCATTTCAGTTTCAGAGTTTGAGTGAGTGCATCCTGTATTTTGGATTTGTCTCGAATGTCTGTACTTCTGATTTTCTGCTTCTTTTTTATTTTCAGCATGCTTCTTTCCATGGCCCTTTGCGTAGTTCTTATTTTATGTTTAATTTTGTCAGTGAGGGACCATGTTTGACATCCATAAAGAAGACTCGGTAGGAGGCATGAATCCATCACAGCTTTTTTTAGGTTGATGTTGTAGCTTCCTTTAAGTATTTGTTTGAATGACCAGAATTTTCTCCAAGTTATGTTTGTTCGTCTTTCTACTTCTTCCTCTGTGTTTGTGTTTTTGAATGATAACTGTTTACCAAGGTAGATGTAGTGATCTACATAGTCAATACTTTTTCCTCTGATGGTAATTGGGACTTTATGACCGTTTGTCATGATCTTAGTTTTGCTGGAATTCATGTGCAGTCCCACTTCTCTGCTGGCTTCATCCAGCAGGCTTGTCATCTCTTCCAATTCCTTTGCAGATTCTGCAATGATAGCTATATCGTCTGCGAATCTGAGGTGATTGAGGTAATTGCCGTCTAGTCTTATGCCCTTCTTCTCCCATTGTAGGTTCTTAAATATGCATTCCAGAACAGCGATAAAGATCTTCGGCGACAGTGGGTCTCCTTGTCTTACCCCACGCTCAACTCTTATTTGCTCGCCTCTTGACTCTAGTTTGACTCTGCTGGTGCTATTTGCATATATGTTTTTTATGATGTTGATGTACTTTTGGTGAACGCCAGTCTTCTTAAGCGCGTCCCAGATTGCATTGTGGCTTAGGCTGTCGAATGCTTTATTATAATCAATGAAGCCCACATATATGTTTCTATTGAACTCTTTATATTTTTCGATTACCTGTTCCAGTGCATGAATGTGATCTGTTGTGCTAAAACCTGCCCGGAAGCCAGCTTGCTCTTTTTGTTGTGTTTCGTCGATCGTTTTAGATATTTTTGATAGGATGATTGAAGAGAAGAGTTTATATGTACTTACTTGCCAGTAAGCTAATCGGCCTGTAATTGCCTATGTCCAATGGGTTCCCTTTTTTATACAAAAGGATGATATCAGATGTACACCATTGGTTTGGTACTGTCTCTGAATCTAGTATCATGTTGAACAGTTGTGTAAGATGGTGAAGTAGAACTGGTGCGCCTATCTTTAGGGCTTCATTTGTCATGTTGTCTGGGCCTGGGCTTTTTTCTGCTTTCAGTTTCTTTATATGTTCGTAAACTTCTTCTTCTTTAATTGGCTCAACCATTTCGTTTGTGTTAAATATTTCATTCGACTCTTCCACTGTGCTGCGGTGATCGTGCCTTCTGTATAGCTCTTTGTAGAAATTTGTTGCGTGATCAATTACATCTTTTCTTGACTTTGTTACTTCTTTGTTGTTCTCGAGTTTTTGTATCCACTTCTTATTTAGACTTAGTTCTTTCAAGTAATTGGACCTGAGGTGGTGCAACAGCAGGACATCGCTATAGGCAGCATTTGTAAGGCAATACTTATTAAAATTGTTTCCATAGATAAAGATAGTGGGGTTAATAAATGTACCCCAAGGTACCACTTTCTAAACTATATCGCTTCTATTTCATTGACCTTTTTGTACCTCAAATGGTGATGCACGGGGCACTCAGTGAGGAGATGTCAAATGGAGTTAGACAATATCCCCACTGCTACACAAGAAAATAATTGCTTGATCATCAGTTCTAACCTAACCTACTCAACTAGCTAGTAACAGTTTGTTGACCAGTTAGTTTTTCACCAAAAGTATAAAATAGTTAGTGAATTAACAGTTAATTGTAATTTAACTATAGTACATTGTTTGGCAGATGCCCTGAGCGAAATGGAGGAGAATCCATGGAATCCAAAGGCAGAAGGCGGCGCCGACGCCGCGTCCGGCACCCACGCCTGCCCTGGGGATGAACCTCACTGCAGCAGAAGCACCGAGCAGCAGCACGGGCTCAAAAGCTGTTTTGTCAGGCTCGAGCGCTTGCCAGTAGGAGACCTGCGCAGTTGCAATGGTGAGTGTTATGGTCTGACAGCGCGCAAGCTAACCCCGGAGCACTGTGGCGCGGACGACAGCAGAGCCAGAGATGTTCTTGCAACTTGCCAGCCTCGCTTGTGGGTCAGCATTATGGGAGGTGTCACAGTACAGGGGCTCCATTTACAGTGAATCTAACAGGTTTATCCAAACAGGGCAGGGAGTACTGCACTTCTTAACATATGCCTTGATTTAAAACACTTATATGATAGTAAAAATGTTGATCCTGGCTTTGCCCTTCTTTTTTTTGTTAATATCTCACCTGCCTACCTAATACAATACAATACAATTACTCTGAAACACCACATAACAAACAATGCAATATATGACTTCTTATTCAACACATCAATTGTATGCTTAGTGGGGAAAACTCAGCAAGAAGAGTAATAATTGTCTCTGTGCTAGTTAGTATTTCTGCTGTCGCTACAACAGCTACAGAGTACATACTCAGCACCAATGGAGGTGGTGTACATCAGCGGTTCCCAAGCTATTACTTACATAAATCTCATGTTTACGCTAGT
The DNA here is from genome assembly GCA_949127965.1 of Pandemis corylana. Lineage (NCBI taxonomy): Eukaryota > Metazoa > Arthropoda > Insecta > Lepidoptera > Tortricidae > Pandemis > Pandemis corylana. The sequence continues at coordinate 2,345,976 of OX421875.1, read as the reverse complement.
ATACTGCGCCCCCTCTTGGCGCCCCTCAACTACGATGGAAATAAAAGAAACTATCAAGTAACTGAAGTACAAACTACTATTAATGAACAGTAAGAACATTGCGCTGACACAAATCAAAAGTGTTTTATTTGTGAAACAGGTGATGGCTAACGTGACCATTTATTTATTTTGTCAGACCCCGGGACACATCTACAGAAATATACAATAAAAATTTGTTTTAGAGTTTTACAAGCATTTTATTATAGAAGATAGAATAACTCAAAATAATTAAAGCTCTAAACACAAAATAGTTAAGTTGGCACGACTTACTAACTAAGCCCCCAGTAGTGGCGTGACTTCGAAGTCGTACTTTTGTATTTGTCGACTGAACAATTTTTTTTTTAATATCGGGTCTTGTTTTTAGATACGTGTACGTATAATTTTAAACTATCGTTGGGTCTGCTTGCAAAACCGGGACGTAGTTGGCTTCGCTGGGGACACCGGGACAGACTGCCTGAAACCGGGACTGTCCCGCCCAAACCGGGACGTATGGTCACGTTATGTATGGGGTATGTCGTCACTCTGACGTTATCTGTGCGGACGAAGTCGCGGGTAAAAGCTAGTGATTTATGTAATTTGTGAGACACTATGTGTTGCCCGCAGCAGTGTCTACTAAGAATGCGTTAATCGCTATTCCGCGGGAACTATGCAATAGCCTGTTTCAATTGCTTAATATTAAAGTTCAAACTATCTTCTTCCGCATCGGTTTGTCCGTGGACAGATAGACCGACAGACAGACTGACAGAGTTACTTTCACATTTGTGACATTAGTTTGAATTAATTTTGAAAGCCAATTTTTCATAAATGAATACTCAATTGCAGATGTGCTGAGCAGAGCAGAGCAGGATGCGTGCAGGCCGGAGCCTGCAGGCAAGGCCGGGCCCGCAGCAGAGAGTACACGCACCCAGTCTACTTTAATGACCTGCAAACATATGCACACAGGACAGAAACCACACAGTTGCGACACGTGTCGGGAGCAGCTTACACAACGAGGCCACTTGAGTAGACCTAGACACACACGAACACGCACGGTGGAGAAGATTTACCGTTGCGATATATGTAAGAAACGGTTTATGAGCCGAAGTGGCTTGACTAAGCATATACGACTGCACACAGGTGAGAAACCGTACGGTTGCGATACATGTAACAAACGGTTTACGCAACGAAGTAGCTTGACTATGCATATACGAACGCACACAGGTGAGAAACCGTACGGTTGCGATACATGTAACAAACGGTTTACGCAACGAAGTAGCTTGACTATGCATATACGAACACACACAGATGAGAAACCGTACGGTTGCTATATATGTAACAAACGGTTTACAGATAAATCAGCATTGACTTCACATATACGAATACACACAGGTGAGAAACGGTACAGTTGCGATACATGTAACAAACGGTTTATACATAAATCAGCATTGACTTCACATATACGAATACACACAGGTGAGAAACGGTACAGTTGCGATATATGTAACAAACGGTTTACACAACAAGGCAAGTTGACTTCACATGTACGAATACACACAGGTGAGAAACGGTACAGTTGCGATATATGTAACAAACGGTTTACACAACAAGGCAACTTGACTTCACATGTACGAATACACACAGGTGAGAAACCGTACGGTTGCGATATATGTAACAAACGGTTTATACGAAAAGACCACTTGACTTCACATGCACGAATACACACAGGTGAGAAACCGTACGGTTGCGATATCTGTAACAAACGGTTTATAGATGGGTCGTTCAAATTGAGTCATTATTTTAATTCTCAAAATATCGTCGATTTTCGATAATTTTAGGCTTTCAGGTTCACATACCCGAGTAGAGTAAGATATGAGTGAAGGCGTCATTGTACAGGTTATGATTTAGGATTTTCTAACAGGAAAGTAATGAAGCCCCGGATGGAAATGAAACATGACAGGATGGCAATGAGTGCGTTTAGAAGGTAATTCGATAGATTTATTACAAAACTAATGAAATATGCCTAGAGGGTAGTGGTCTAGTGAGTATATTTGGAAAGTAATGAGATTTGCCGTAATCTTTTTTAATTATTTAATGGTAATAGAGCTAATTATACTCGTGCTTCATCCTCGAGATTAGTAACTTACAATATTTATTAACACAATGTAGTAACGCATAAGTGATACCACTTCAGCACTATAGTTGAGGAAATTTGTGTGCCTGCAATGGCCACACAATTTTTTTTTTTATTTTTTTTTTTATCCCGTTTGGCTGTTGGGCTCGATGCCGGCGCCACTTCATTCGCATTTTAGTGCTCAACCGCTTCACACGTATTAAAAATAAAGTTCGCGATTTCGTCATGCCTAAGCGCGGTAACGAGGACAATAGGGAGTTTATTGCCAAGAGGTTTAAAAAGTTGTAAAAACTAATGAAACGGTCACGCCGCCGAAAGCGTAACCCTGGTGTTCCTTCATCGTCCTCTTCGAGCTCCAGTTCGTCGTCACCTTCGTCCTCGTCTTCGAGAAACACGTCGCCAGCTCCAGATAACCAATATGGTTAGTAAATCCTACCCACATTTTTTCGAAAATGTTAACCTGTATAATGAATGCAATCAGAGTAGTCTGCGGGACTATTTCGCTGCGTTCAAATTATACATACATGGAATCAGATCAGTCTGCGGGACTGTTTCGCCCCATGTACTTTTTCATGACGTACTCAGAGCTGTCTGTGGGACAGTTTCGCCACGTTCATGACCGTTATTTAGTAGTCTACCAGACTAACTAAATCGAAACGAATTCAAAAAGCGTTATTTTTTGAATTTTAACGGACTATCTATAATACGGATTATATTCCACCAGATTTATTGGAGATTCTGGGTAGGTACAGATCCTACGCAGACGCAAGAATAATGTACAAGTAAATATCTCGCTACGTCCGGCTTGGATAAGGACGTAAGGAAGGAAACTGTTGGAAAAGTACTTGGTCCCTTCTAATGCAAAGCATGTGTCCGCCCCTCAGCTGAATGCTGAAATCAAAGCAGCTCTTACGGAGCCCGTTATTAAGCGAGACAAAGCGATCGAAGTTCGACAGAAGCAAATCGCAGTGGCCATCACAAGTATAGGCCAAGTTTTGTCAAATTAAATAAATTTGAAAGAAAAGAGGACAACGCCCTTTTGAAACAGCTTATGGATACTGCCCGCATCCTCTGCGACATACAACACGGCGAGTCAGTAAGTAAAAGAGTAATTTCTAAACACAAAAATTGATAAATATTTATTCTGTGTAGATCTACCCGAAACTTTAAAAGTAGCCAAGGCGGTCTCAAAGTCCGTTACCGACTTAAAGCTACAGTTACACATGCTGACTACTAGCACGAAAGCATGCCACTATTGAGCAATTGCTACTTAGTAGTATGTGTGTCGAAATATTGCTAATAATGAGCATGCTCATTTTGAGTTTGCTCAAAAATCAACGGTCGTGCGATTCTTGGGCATGCTACCTGCAGCGCGGGTGGAGGGGGGCGTGCTTTTAGCGCGTGTGAACAGGTTTGCCTATTGAGCATGCTAGTATCGATCAGTCGAACCTATTACGAACCCAAATCTTTCTCTTTCTTTTCTTTTTTTGCCGAGCTGATATAAGCTTCTGGATGCATTGCATCGCCAGCAAAAGGATGATCTTATTCAGCTCCATACGGATAGCTGTCTGATTGTCCATGGCTTTGTTTGAACTGACAGAGAGTGAGAGAGCATGCTATAAAATGGCATGTGTATTGGAGTGTTTGCTTTGAGCATGCTAATTCAGGAGCATACTTAAAACTAGCATGCCTATTGCTAGCAAATGTAAACTGCTCATAAGCATGCTCATATTGAGCATACTCAATAGCATGCCTTTTAGCATGCTATTTTAGAGCATGTGTAACAGTAGCTTTAAGACAAATACTGCGAAGAATTTAAACTGGAGGGCGGAGCCCTCTGTTCGCAAGCAGCAGATGGGTCCGCCGCACAAACAATAGCCTGCAGCTCCGAGCAATCAGCAGCGCGCGCGGTCGTCGCACAGATCGTCGCATCGGCAGAAGCAGGCGCGCCGCCGCTAATTTTGGTATGTTATGCTGGTCGACTTTATCAATTCGCTTCACAATGGTCACTTATATATAACATGCGACCGAGCTGTTCTCTCTTGGATAGACGGGTACAAGATTAAATTCAACGGACCTGTCTATCAGTCTGCTGAACCTTGTCAAACAAGCTATTCTAGTTCAAGAAAAAGCTTCTTTACTGAATCTACACGGAACTTGTTAGCAATAGGAGCTATCTCCGAATGTGAACCCTATATTGGTCAATTCGTCTCACGAGTGTTTCTTGCGCCAAAGCCGAATGGGAAGATGAGATTTATCCTTAATTTAAAAGAATTAAATAAATTCATACCTACCCAACACTTTAAGTTGGAGGAGTTACGCCCTGAATCGCGCAAATATCTCCGATTCAGATTAGATGGTAAATTGTACGAATTTAACGTTCTCCCATTCGGCCTTTGGACAGCTCCCTATATTTTCACCAAATTATTGAAACCTGTCGTAAAGTTGTTGCGATCCTGTGGTTTCCTATCATCAATTTATTTGACTTTTTGATTGGTGACACATACAGAATGTCGGAATAATCTAGAGACATCTGAGGCATTATTAAAAAATGTAGGCTTTATTGTAAAATAACACAAAAGTATTCGCTTGCCTTCTAACTCTTGCAAGTACTTATAAGCTTCATTATAGATCCACATTAGGTGGGAAGTAAGATTGCCCACAGAATAGCGTATTAAAGCCGAATTAGAAAAAATTCAACGCCTCGATCTTTGTAAAATACGAAGGTTTGCGCAGTTAATGGGTCTTTTGATATCCGCTTATCCAGCGATTGAATATACACCAAACAATTAGAGCGCGTCAAATTTCTTAACCTGCAAGCTCATCAAAATTACGACCTATATAATATATGATGAATTAATAATAATACCACAGTCCTTTTTACCAAATACTAACTGGTCATCATCATCATCATCATCATCTCTGCCATTACGAGTCCACTGCTGCTACTAACTGGTGGATTAGCGTTATTGACAAATCTGTGCACCGTATCAAGGACGACAACTTGTGTCTACTCTTGCTTAATACGTATGTCCTGTCAATCGTTCAAAGGTTAACTGGAAGAGATCCCTTTTAGGGATGAGTTCGCCTTTGTGCATGTGTGTTATCCTGTATTCATCTTTTTCTTGTGTTTTATGTACAATAAATAGTTATACATACATACATACATACAACTTCGTATGCGAAATATTTTCTGACGCCTCAACAGCGGGGTGGGGCGGAAGCATGTGACGGGGAAACGGCTAGTGGCCAATGACCACAAACCGAGAGTACCCTACGTATTAACTGCCTGGAACTATTGGCGGCCTTCTTTGTCCTTAAGATATTTGCTAACAATTATTACAATTGCCAAATTCTCTTACGAGTCAATAATATCTACTACTGCTGTATCGTACATAAACCGTATGGGGGGAATTCAATACCCTCACCTAACTAAAGTTACAACAGATTTATGGCAGTGGTGTGAAGCTCGCAAGATATTTGTAGTAGCATCATATATCAAATCTTCATCAGTAATATATCAGTCTCACCCAGATACAGAATGGGAACTCTCTGCGCTAGGATACAGAAAATTGACAGCTGAATAATATTTATTATTATTTATTTATTTATTTATTCATTGTCAAGTCATGTACATACATATGAATTCCAGAAGTAGACCTTGTCGCTACTCGCATTAACAAAAAATGCGGCGTGTATGTATCCTGGCAGGAGATCTTGATGCATTTGCGCTTGACACATTCACATTAGACTGGGCAAAATTTTTCTTTTACGCCTTTCCCCCGGTATCTGTTATTCTCAAAGCCATAGACATCATGTTGGCGTCGATGTCAGACAACACATTGAAGCAGTACGATGTCTGCCTAAAAACGGTGGTATTTATTTTGCATCCAAAATAAGATTAACATGTAAGCGCCCTCTGTACCAATAATTTTCGATTATTTAGTAAAAATTTATAATTCCGGGGCAAACTATGGTACCATAAATAGCCATAGATCGGCCCTTTCTTTAATTCTTGGTACGCTTTCAGATGATCGGATAGCTAAATTTTGCAAAGGCGTTTACAGATTAAGACCGCCATGTCCACGCTATAATACAACTTGGGATGTATCCAAAGTTCTAAATCATTTAGGTACATTGTTTCCAAATGAGATATTATTATCACTGGAACAAATTGCAAAGAAACGTGTAACCTTACTCGCCCTTGTGACACCGCACAGGGTACAGACTATTTCTAAGATTAAGATAAATAATATTGTTATGCTTAACGACCAAATAATTATAAAGATTAGTGAACTAATCATAACTTCGGAACCGGGTACTACTAAACCAACTTGGTACCTACCTTTCTTTAATGATCGTCCTGAAATATGTCCTGCGAAAACATTAATTGCGTATATTGAAAAATCACGATCTTTACGCAGGTCAGATGAGGTTTTTATTAGAATGTTGCCTTCATATTCATATAAAAAAAAAAAAAATAATAATTAAAAAACCTCATAACAGCATCACGGCACAAACTCATAGCCGTTGGATAAAAGCTACCTTAAAAGATAGTGGTATCGTCGTCTCAATCTTTTCGTCCCGCGACACGCTGCTACATCTATGGCGTATAAAATGGGAGTCAGCCTCGACGTTATAAGACAAACCGCAGGTTGGAGCGGCGATTCCACTACCTTTGCTAAATTTTGTAATAGGACGATTATGGACGTTAATAACATGGCCCTTGCTAGATCAATAGCTAAAGTTTGAATTAGAAAATGATCGTAAGTAGGTAAGGCATTACCTACCTAAACAACATAAGATTTAAGAATGTTATACTTATAACAGCTAAATTAATGAAGAACATGTGTGAACAACATGTCGAGCATCACTCGACTTTTTATACGTGAGTTATCCGTTTATGTGTAATAATGATTAAGTCTCACGGTAGTTTCATGTTGAAAGAACATATGTATCGATTATTAAATTGTAATTATGATTGTAACAGTAAAATTGTGAACATTTCTTGTTCTTAGCAGTTAATTAATTGTTTTTTGTTTAAACAAGACTTATTAATTAATGCTCAAGTTGATTGTTTCCACGTCTTACTCTCAAAATCTACATTGTGTTAATAAATATTTGTAGTGGTAAGATATACATGTATAACCTATGTACTCATGTAACCTGTGTTTGCTTATATAATGTGTTTATTCACCAATATAGTCAGTCTAAAAGCAACCTTTGTTTCAATCACAACTCTCCCAAGCCTCCAACCATACATGGCGACCCTGCCAGAGGCGCCTCACCGCGCGCGAATTCGATACCGGGACACCGTTTAAGGAAAGGAATTTGTGTAGCTCATCGAACGGTTCGCGAATAGACTTGTAACAATGATTCGAGTTAAACATTATAGTGTAATTGCGTTGGACGTATGTGCCATTATTTCAAGATGGGAAAGCAACAGTCAAAATCAGAAGAAACAATAGTAGTGCAAAATGCCGCAGGAGGAAATAATAATGCGACCGTGGAAGAATTGAGGTTCCATTTCACAACGACAAATATACTTCTAACGATCATTGTAATAATTATACTTATTGGGATGCTGTACATCATTTACAAAGTGTATAGAAGGTGTCATGTAGATTGGATTACGAGGGAAATACATCGAAACACTTTGAGACGATCCATTTTTCGACAACCAACTACAGTTGCGGCACCCGACCCGGAACAGTCGAGACCGTCTAATGTTTAGAAACAAAGGAGGAGAATAAACACGGGAAATGTACCAAACAAATGATTTTAGAGCTCTACAACGTCTGGAAGATTTCAGCCTTAAATTACTGAACATTTCCGTGATCATTGTGCTACTTATAATAGTAATTTTCATTTTTAAATTTGGCCGAAATATTATGTCACATGTACGTCGCGTCACCGCTGTCGTCGGACACCGATCCATTTGTGGGAACTCTCGTTTACGAATTTGTGAAGTGTAGTGAAAAGTGAAAATAAAGTTAGAACTTTGCGTGAATGTGACCACTTTAAAACTGTAAGTAAGAAACCGTTACACATATAGCCCCATATTTAGGTAACGATTTATAAATGTTTTAGTAAACATATATGTAATACTATGTTATATCTGCTAACTAATGAAGAAATGTAATCATAATATTTAATTAATAAAATGCTTATACAATTTATGCGCATCTATATCTACGCGAATAATAAATAATTTATAGCTCATGGCTATTCTGTTAGAGGATTTATTTAAGGAATTAAAAGTAATAAGAGATTATTTGATTAAAATTGGACCAGTGAGACGGAAAGGTACTATTTTAGAGACAAAGAGTAGTGAAGCAAACAAATTGTATGAGCGTTATACTAATTGTTTGTCACAAATTGACGAGGATATTAAATCTAGAAAAATAATTTCTGCTGATGTGCCAGCTATAGAAAACGTTGCCGAGAAGATTAATCAATTGTATTATCATATATTAGAATTGTGTAAGGAAGTTCAGGAATCAAATATTGAGAGTGTTGTATTAAAATCAGACATGACTACATTCGAGCTTAAAACTGCTCTTAGCCTATTACCTGTAATGACAGATGAAGAGAGTAACACTAAACAACTCATCGATAATATACAGTATTATAACTCGATTCTTACCCAAACCACTTGTAAACAAAATCTTATCAATTTCGTGCTTAAAAGCAGATTATCTCAAGTCGCAAAACTGAAATTAAAAGAAAAATATTCCACTGTTGACGAGTTAGTAAAAGATATGCAGACAGAGCTTTTACCTAAAAAGGCATCCACCGCTATACAAAGTAGAATGCAAAAAATTAAACAAAACGAATTATCAGTTTCTGATTTTGGGAAAGAGCTTAGTGAACTATTTGTTGACTTAACTGTTTCGCAAGCCAACGGAAACACGGAATGCTATAACATGTTGAAACCAATCAACGAAAAGAACGCGATTAAGCAGTTTTCCGATGGTTTACGTAACCGTAGATTAAGTACCATAATTTCAGCTCGAAACTACAGCTCGCTGAAGGATGCAGTGCAAGCTGCGTTAGACGAAGAGACAACGTCAGCACCCGCATCAGGAGACATAATGGGTATGTCTAGAAGTAATAATTATAATTCTAGGAATTATACACACAGAAGAGGTTTTATGAGTAACCGAGGAGGCTACAACAACAGATTTTCTTCCTTTAGGCCTCGTTATCAAGGTCAGCACAGCTACGGACAACAGAATCGAGGATGGCATAACCAGCCACAGGCAAGGAGTCGTGGAACCAGAGGACGACCCCATAGAGGTACTTTTTATAACAGCAATCGTAGTCAAGGGATACGCCGACAACATAATGTTAATACATTAACAGATTCAGTAAGTGAAAATCAAAATGTGACCCAAAATGTACAATATGAAAATGACTCATCAAACCGGTTTTTTCGTGACTAAAAAGGAACATCAAATTTTAGTTGGTAACAGCAATTGCTACGTAAAAATTGCATCATCCAATAACATATCATTTACATTCTTAGTAGATTCTGGAGCATCTTTGTCAGCATTAAAATATAGTCAGGCAATCGAACTAAATATTCCAATCCATAAACAGACCATACTTATAAATGGACTGGGAGGCAAAGTGCAAGCAATAGGTGTTGTATGTGTAAAGTGAGCTTAAGTCAAAAGTGATGTTTGATTGTAATCTGTGGTTAGAACTGAAAAAATACAAATGGTGAATAGCTGCTAGCTCCGTATTTCATTTAATATAAATTTAAGTATTCTTGCTTAAAACCCAAGAGTACCACATGGCGCTGCGGACAAAGAAAAAAGAAGATAAAGCAAGACAATAAAAGAACAATTGAAGACTAAAATAATCAAAAAGAAAAGAAAAAATGGCGGAAGGGACAGAAAATTTTCAAGGCGTGGTTGGTTTAAAACCACCAACTTCTCTTCAAAATCAAGATTTCAAAAAATGGAAACAAAAATTTGATATTTACAGAATAGCCAGTGGAGCAGACAAAAGAAATGACAACGTGCAAGTTGCACTATTACTACATTGCATGGGGGACACGTGTATTGATATATACAATACATTCAATCTAGGAGAAACGCCGACGTATAAAGAAGTTATAGAAGCATTTGAAAGGTATTATATTCCCATGAAAAATGAAAGTGTAAATTCACATGTATTTTTTACCCGGAATCAAAATGAGGGTGAAAGTTTTGATTGCTATATCACAGAGCTGAGGAAGCTTGCCAAAGAATGTGATTTTGGTACCCTGACGGATCGATTAATTAAAGACAAGCTAGTATCGGGAATAAATAATAAGAAACTCACGGACAGGTTGCTTCGAGAACATGACTTAACACTTCAAAAAGCAATAAATATATGTAAAGCAGCTGAGTTGGCAAATGAACAAGTAAAACAGATTCAAGGAAGGAATGCAGCAGAAGTACAGATTGTCAAGAAAAAGTCAGCATCAGAAAACAGAGAGTTGGACAAGAATTATAGTAGCGGACAGCTGTGTGAACTTAGCACCCAACATTGAGAAATATTTTTTTTATATTTTATTCTCATAGATTTGGGTATGTAGTTGATTGTAGTAACATTTTTTTTGTTTGTAGTAGCTTTAAAAAAAAATTAGAGGACTTTGAAAAAAACTCATCCCCCCGTTTCGTTGTCACTCAAGTTTAGTAATTGGCTAAGTAAAGTTTTTGGAAGAGGTGCAAATTATATTTTTTTTCGATAGTCGACGTCTTAATAATCCAGGAACTGCAGCTCTTTTATTTTTATTCCCTATTATTAATGAGATATAATTTTTTAAATGCTCGATATGACATTTGTGAGATTTAACGGCCGAAAAGCTCTGTTGCCTAGAACTAGCTTGTAATAAAAAAAAACTACGTCAACTGTAGTGGTGTAAAAGTAACGAAAAAAAACGTACCCGCATGTATTCGTTACTTTAACAAATAGTACTCGTTACTATCGTATCGTTACGTTACTCGTTACTTCTTGTCGTATTGCGTATGCGTACAATACGACATTACAATACATTACGCATCAATTATAATGAAAAAGCAACAAATAAGTGTCAAAAATTATTTACTGACAATAAAATAATACAACATTTAACGATAATCAACATAAAAGTAGTTTTGCTTTGAATGAAATTAAACATTACAAAAAATAAAACATGTTTTAAACCAAATTGAAACAAGAACAATTTTTTTTTGTTCTTAGAATGTAATTAAACAATATTAAATAAAAATTAAAGTTTCAATTCAATACACACACGCGTCAACGGTACTTACTTGCGTGAACGGAAACAGTGAAGGTAACCATACGAAAAGTGCGAGTAACGAAACGCATTCGTGAGTAACGTTTCGTTACTTCGCACTAGATGGCGCACCCGTTACTCAGTACCGAATTCATACGGTTTCTCACAGCTCTAGTCAACTGTCACGTTTGACGTTGTCAAAAAATAATACCGCGGTTCTGTTTATTTGCGTTTGCGTGTAATCAGTGTTAGCAGTGTGTTTTTTAATGATATTTCAACGACCTCAGCACAACCCCTGGACTTTCGATATTGCCGCACTTCTCTTCGACCTTTGCACGATATTTGGACTACGATTTCAGCTACTTTCGACGACTTAGGCACTGCTTCTTGGACAACGTTTTTCTGCTTTGCGACGACCCCCGCCTTGACTTTTGGACTGATTTTTATAATACTGAGGCTTCGCTATTGATCACAAAATGAGCGAATTTGTACGAGCGGATTCAAGAAACTTGCCACACATGGATATGTTCATGATAATGGAATATTTCCACACAAACGATAAGCACAATGTTGCTGAAATAAGAGGTGTGAAGACACTCATGTACGTACTGGCGAATTTCACATACATTCTGATGCATATAATAATTAATTATGATTACAAATATTTAACATGTATATACATAGTGTATTGTTGTGCATCAAATTAAATCAAAATCATTTATTTGGTTATAAATAAGCCGGGCACAGGCAGTGGGACATAAATAGGCAGATGATAATGATGAAAGATCTTGTGTTATAATGTTTTCCATTGCATTTTAGGTCATCCAGAGGTGGTTATGTTGATAACGCAGTAGGTTATGTTGAAATTAAAAGAGGGAGCACTGAATGCGTTGTCAGGGCCAAAGTTGTTCCGGAGCACAAAATAAGGATGAAATATTATCTTGTGACTATTCATTTAGAAGAGGCGAATAGTAATATAATTGATGCAACATGTGATGGTTGTCCTGCATCAGCTGGTAAATACTTACACTATAGAGTAAATATTTATGGTTAATGAGGATTATAAATATTTTCATTGATTTGTTTTACTTTCAGGTGGATGTAAACACACATTGGTGGTGTTATATTGGTTACAAAAAAAATCTACAGAACCATCATCTACATCCATAGAATGTTATTGGGCTAAACCACGATTAGCCAGTGAGGGAACACAGCCAATATCCTCCAAGGATATTTTTCCATCCAAGAAAAGAGGAATAGAACTAGGACCAAGAGATCCGGAGAAACTCAATGCATTTTATGAAGAATGTAAGAAAAGAAAAATTGGGGACTCTCTGATTTTGTCATTTTTACCAGATCATGATAATGGTTTGACAAAATGGTGTATATTTGACATGATACTTGATTTTGCAACTAAAACTAATAATCACAGTTTTGAATATTTTAAAAGTAACGTATCTGTGCCTCAATCTGTGCAAAATCAAATAGCAAAAAGCACTAAAAAGCAGGCAGAGTCAAAGTTATGGCATAGCATAAGACAGGGCCGAATAACAGCATCAAAAGTACATGAAGCTTGTCATTGTGACACACCTGATGGCTCTCTTGTGGAACAAATTCTTGGTGGTTACAAGATTTATGATACCAAAGCAATGAAGAGAGGAAAAATATTAGAAAAACCAATAATAAAAGAAGTTGAACGGCTATTGGGGGTCCACATTGAAGAATGTGGATTTCACTTAATTAATTTTTTTAGTGGAGCTTCGCCTGATGGTGTAGCCAATGACTTCATTGTTGAAGTAAAATGCCCTAGCACTGCTAAAACCGTGAAAAACTATCTAGATAAAAATAAAATAAAAGAAAAATTTTTGGCTCAATGCCAGTTCCAAATGCTGGCCACAGGATATAAAAAGTGTGCTTTTTGTGTTGCTGACCCAGATTTCGAACACAACAAAAAAATCGAAATAAAATGGGTTAAGTTTGACGTGGCTTATGCCAACAATTTGTTAGAAAGATCAGAAAAGTTTTGGAAAAATGTGATTTATCCCAAAATTTTACTTAACGCTTTGTCCTAAATATATTGGAGAAAAATCCCATGATAGCCAGACCTTCGTCATAGTATAAAGGAGTTTCTCTATGGATGCCTTTAGCCGTTATACTATACTAGCTGACCCGGTGAATGTTCCGTGTTAAATTTGAAAAATTCCAGTGGTTTGGGCTGTGCTATCCTGCGGGAACTATGCAATTTTCCGGGATAAAAACTATCCTATGTTCTTTCCCGGGACTCAAACTATCTGTATACCAAATTTCAACCAAATCGGCCCAGCGGTTTAAGCGTGAAAAGGTAACAGACAGACAGACAGAGTTACTTTCGCATTTATAATATTAGTAAGGATAACAAAGGTCTGACTACCATGGGCTAAATCTGTACTAAGATAGACTAAGTTCCGAAGGATGTTTCATTTTCATAATATGAGGACCCCATTCTGACTTCTGATGTGTGTTATCATGAACCCCAGCTAAAATATGACTTTATGTAGAAGAGGTACAGTCGAAACCTTACTCATACGTCCAAAGAAATCATTGTGTAATTTATGATAAAAATGTTCCACAGAGGTATGCAATTCTGTTTGTTCAACTGTACAGTATTAGGCTCTGTCTACCCCGCAAGGGATAAAGACGTGATTTATGTGTTGTGTATGTGTGTACAGTATGGTGATTTTTTTCTTATATACCACATCAGGTTTCGTTGGATAGGTCTTTCAAAAAGATTTTTGTTAAAAAGTCTATATTTATAACTAATTTGTACATTTTAAAATAAAACAAAGCAAAAATTATTGTATTTTTATTATGTCGCCTTGCAAATTGACTAAAGCACATGCTATAATAACTGCTTCGTCCACATATCTGACATGGTTATGGTTTATAACCGAGTGAGGCTTTAAAAAGGCAAATTCCCTCAATCTCCTTATCACACGTTCCACATGTATCCTCAAGCTGGCAATAATTTTGGTTTGGATCACCTCCTTTTTGGTTGGCGTTTCCTGTGAGGAAACACTTGGGGGCCGAAGTAGTTTCACGTGTCTCTGCGATAGGAGAGTTTCTATGCCTTTGAAGCCTCGATCGGCTAAAACCACAGCCCCCGGAGGAAGAATATCGACAAAGCCACTACATTCAGTAATAGCTTTGTCAGAAATCCTTCCTCCATAACCCTTCGAAATATAACATATGAAGCCATTTGGGCAACATGCAATCAAGTATTTTAATGTGTTGCATGATTTATACTGTGACCATGTCCTTGATTGCATAACAGGATTTGAGGCTTTTTCAATCTGGATCTCGAAACAGTCAAGTATGCATTGTACGTTAGCAAACCTCACTTTAAAAACAGGGGGCAATGTTTTTTTAATCATGATGGATTCTGGCAGGTATATAAACATTTGTAAATAAGTTGCCAGATGCGGTATACAAATTCTTAACAGCTCTTGCAATGTCACTTGACTTAAATGAAAGTGATGACTTATTCTTTGTATTGTGTCATTTTGCTTTAATTTAAATAAGGTGATAATGACATGCAGGGGGCGTAATTTGCATTGTTTGGCTAAAAAAATTATCAACCAAAAATATGACTTAGGAAGACCAAGATACATTTTGGGGTTTTCCTTAATAATTCTTAAGATATGTGTACGTCCTGACATATCATTCCCTTCCTTTACTGTCTCCTTGGTTGAGCTTGACGATGAGGGGCTAGAGGGTTCATATAATGTTGGTGTTGATGAACGACTTGCAGTTGAAGATGATGGCTTGCTTGGCATGATTTTTTCAGCAATAAGTGAGACATTTATATTAGCTGAACAGGCTACACATTTTACTGATGGTTTCACCATAACGGCTTTGTTTGAGTATATGATTTGGGTCTGAGTTGAAGAATCACACTGGAAAAAAAGAATCAAATTAATTTTACAAACTAGCCCTTTTGTTGCCGACCGGCCAACCAACCTTTTTATATCTACTCTTTGTTTCTATATTTAAAATTAAAAAAGATGTATTATTGTCTTTGGTCTTAAAAATGTCAGCTTTCAGTTTTATACAGAAAAAGTGTAATTAAAAGTATTGTTTCCGAGTTCGTGTGCTTATTCATTCATCCGTTTCATATGGTGTCAGAAGTTAAACTGTGATAATGCCCATAACACGTTCAATAACAAGGAAACAATTCCGGACAGAGGTAAGTGAAAAAGCTCCAGCCCCATCGCCAGGCATTACGCCTGCTCAAACCTGCCGCGATGAGGCTCTCTCACAAGAGCATGATATTTTTGAACCCCTTTTAACTGTCCAATTGCCAGAAACTGTATCTCAAAAGGCGACCGTCCAATTGACAGAATCTGTACCTCAAAAGGCGACCGTCCAATTGTCAGAACCTATACCTCCTAGGCCCCATTCCGCAGCATCATCGCGAGCCTCTACCAAGACACAGAAGTTGGCTGCCCTTGCAAGGCATGCTCGCTTAATCGCGGACCGGGAGCGAAGGCTAGCTGAACATGAACGCAAAGCAGCCGAGTTAGAGCTGCAGGCGGAACTCGCTGCTATTGAGTCTGCCGCGTCAGAGAAAAGCAACTCAACTCAAAGGTGGTTGACTGAGTGTGCCGATAGTAATATGTGTGACAATAATGAACTATTATTCCCTTACAGTACTTTAGAGTTTGTGCCTATTGCGGGAACTGCACAAAATGTCGCCGTCGCCTCTACGAGCGCAAATGTGCCGCGCGGCGACCGATGCCTACAGTTCAACGACAAAATAAACACTACACACACATTAGGCACACACCACAATAAATTCGCATCTACGAATTGTAATTTTGACGACAGAAATAAAACAATTAATAATGTACAGACACAAGACTCATTTATTAAACTGGCTGAAGTTATTGCTGACCTTGGAAACAAGAATAAACAGGTGAGTATTAAACTTCCTTTGTACGATGGTAGCATCTCTGGTTGGCTCATGTTCAAGAAGACATACTCGCGATCAGAAGCTAGATTCAGCCCAGAAGAAAACTTGGCCAGACTCGATACCGCGTTGTGTGGAGCCGCCAAGGAAGCTGTGTCTGCTCTTCTCATGACTGCCGCTAATCCAGCACAGATAATGAGTTCCCTGGAGAGTCGCTTTGGCCAGCCGGAATCCATCATTTTGCACCAGCTCTCGTCTATTAGATCCTTAGCCAGGTTGCCGGTTCACGAGTCTTTAAAAGACCTTAACATCTTCGCGTGCCGACTCCGAAATTGCGTCGAGGTCATCAGAGAGCTGCATAAGCCGGAGTATCTGGCCTCTCCCGAACTGGTTAATACAATCATCGGAAAATTAACTCCTCTATTACGTTATAGATGGTCTGACTTTGCATCTTCGAACGATGTCCCTAACAAATACAAGCTAGAACTATTAGCAGATTTTTTAGATAATGAATCCAAACAGCTTGCAAAACATTGTACATTTTATCCAGAATTTTTTTACGGAAAAACTGTCACAACAAATAATTCGCCGATTGTCAAACCAAACGTCGGTACTAGGCAACCCGCAAAAGTTTTTCATGCGACACTGTCATCGAAACCAAAAAGTCTGACAACATGTAGGTATTGTAAGACAGGTACACACGATGTTCATGAATGCGAAAAGTTTATTTCATTGCCTATCGACGAACGCTGGCAATGGGTTACCGAAAATAAGGTCTGTTACAGATGTTTATGTAAAGGTTCACATAAATATTTAGCTTGCAGGAAACATTGCGAAGTCGCTGGATGTAAGTACAGTCGACGACATAATACGTTGCTCCATCGACCTACGGTAGAAACCGCTGCCCATGTCGACATAGATGAGCACGATGAGCCCCAGTCTGAGGAGGTACCGACTGCTATTGTATCTCATAGTGCCTCCGCTACCCCAATGTCAATCCAAAGGTCCTTATTAAAGGTTCTCCCTGTCACTATTATCGGCCCTAAAGCTAGTTTCGATACCTATGCGTTGCTTGACGATGGGTCTACGGCCTCATTTATCGATAAATCGGTAGCTGATCTGATAGGTGCTACCGGGCCTAAAAAACGCATTCAGGTTGAGTGTATCGGCGGTCTTGGTAAAAATATAGAGGTCAATTTCGTAAGCATTCAAGTCAAAGGCTGCCACAGTGCAGAAACTTACGATATCGTAGCGAGGTCCATTCCAAATTTGACTATTGCCGAACAGTGTATTCGTTCAGAGCAAATCAAAAGCTGCGATTATTTACGCGACCTTACTGATGTTTTATGCTACGAGAACGCGAAACCTATGCTTCTGCTTGGGATTGATAATTGGCATCTTACCTTTTCAAAAACTATACGGCGCGGTAAGCAATCGCAACCAGCAGCGTCTTTGACTCCGTTAGGTTGGGTTCTATACGGCTCTACTTCAACCATACCCAAACCTGTCGACTTCGTGAACCATGCTATTACAGAGTTCGAAGAAGATAGTCTAGGGGACAGCCGTACTTTAGATATCCTCATCAAAGACTATTATAGTTTAGACTCTATAGGTATAAAAAATAGGGATTGCCGCTCTGTTGAGGATCAAAGAGCTTTAAAATTGCTAGAGGAGACTACTAGGCGTCTACCATCTGGGCGATTCGAGACAGGACTACTGTGGCGTGACAATATTGAACAGGTCCCTGACAGCCGCCCACTCGCTTTACGCCGTTTTAAAACTCTAGAATCTAAGATGATTAAAGACTCTGACTACGCTAGTAAATATAAACAAAATATTCACGCTATGCTTGATAAAGGCTACGCAGAATTGTGCACTGCCACGCCTTCCGGTATATCGTGGTACTTACCACATTTCGGAGTAGTACACCCACAAAAAAAGAAACTTAGGATTGTCTGTGATGCCGCTGCCAAGTGCGAAGGTGTAAGCCTAAATTCCCTTTTACTGCCCGGGCCCGATCTTCTCCAATCCTTGTTAGCCATTTTGATGCGATTCAGGGAAGGTCGTATAGCTCTTTCGGCTGATATACGGGAAATGTTTCCACAAATTAAAATCAGACCAGAGGACCGTGATGCTCAGCGTTTTTTATGGCGCGACGACTCTACACAACCTATCCAGGAATATCGCATGTCATCTATGATGTTCGGTGCAGTGTGTAGTCCATTTACGGCCTTGTATCTTAAAAACAAGATCGCCACCGAACATCAGCGATCACTCCCAAAAGCTTCAGCAGCTATTATTCGTGACACATATATGGACGATTACTTAGGTAGTTGTGATAGTGAAGAAGAAGCCGCACTTTTATCCTCAGATATTGTCTCGATTTTAGCCGCAGCAAAATTTGAAATGAGGTCTTGGGTATCAAATTCCGTAAAGGCTCTCACCGCGCTGTCTTCCGATCTCTGCGCTGTTGGGGCCACAACAGTAAATGTAGGTTCAGACTCGCGACCTTCAACACGCGTCTTAGGAGTCTCCTGGAACATCGCTAATGACACACTGTCTTTTCCGCATATTGATTTTGATAAAATACCAGCGAAATTAACCAAGCGCGTTGTCCTTTCAAACCTTATGAAAGTCTACGACCCTTTAGGTCTACTTACTCCCGCGGTTATAAAAGGCCGTGTCCTATTCCAAAAGACTTGGAAACTAGCTACGTCTTGGGATGAATTATTACCTAAACAATTCGTAGATAAATGGAGAGACTGGTTCACAAGCTTACTTAAAATTTTGAACAATTGTGTACCTCGGTGTTATGCTACTTTAAACGACCCCATAAAATCGGTGCAATTACATGTTTTCGCAGACGCGAGCGAGCAAGCGTACAGTTGCGTCGCTTACTGGCGCTTTTTGTGTCCAAACGGAAACATACAAGTCTCGCTGATCAGTGGTAAAGCTCGCGTTGCTCCCTTAAAGCCTACGACTATACCAAGGCTAGAGCTTCAGGCAGCTTTAATTGCTGCTCGCCTGTCCGTATTTATTGTAGAATCTCATAAACAAAAACCGGAAAGGATCTTTTTCTGGTCAGATTCTCAAACGGTACTCAAATGGCTACGCTCTGATCCAAGCACTTTTAAATCCTTTGTCGCTCATAGGGTTTGTGAAATTTGCGAGATCACCAATGTTTCTGATTGGAAGTACGTACCTTCTTCTTTGAATGTCGCGGATGACGCAACCAGATTCAAAGATGAATTGACCATAAACTCTCGATGGTTTTCCGGGCCATCATTCTTGCATCAATCATCAACTGAATGGCCCTGTGAACCTACAATTGTCCACGCACCAACGTCTGAGGAATATAGAACCAACAAAGACTTGGTGGGTTTGACATTGACTCAGTCACGTGACTTACCATCACCTGTGATTGCTAACTACAGCCGCTTTAGCGTATGGTTACGGTTCATCCGCGCTACCGCGCGAGCTCACCAGTGTGCCTCGAAATTTTGCCATTTGTCTCAAAATCCAAAATTTCCGCAATGTGACTTTGCAGTTTTAGATGTCGCTTTTATTTCTTCGGCAGAACGTCATGCTTTTCTGCGTATACAATTAGATTCTTTTAAAGATGAATATCTAGCGATTGACGCTGCACGCCCCGTTTCTAATGAGAGTAGACTTAAAAACTTGTCGTTGATAATAGGAGATGATAGGCTATTACGGTTATCCGGCCGCACGGGAGCATCCACTGCCATTGATCCACGGCCAGCTGTTTTGGATGGAAAGCACCCGCTCACTCGCCTACTAATCGGCTCCTATCACGTCAAATTTGCCCACGGCAACAACGAACTTGTGGTGAACGAGTTACGGCAACGTTTCTACATCATTGGGGTGAGACCGTCTGTGAAAAGTGTGGCGAAACATTGTCAGCTCTGTCGGAACATGAAGGCTAAGCCACAGGTGCCACCGATCGGAGACTTACCTGAAGCCAGGATGGCTCATCACGTTCGTCCCTTCACTTTCGTCGGTGTCGACTATTTTGGCCCGCTGAACGTCACATCAGGACGACGATCTATGAAGCACTGGGTAGCTCTATTTACCTGCCTGACAGTCAGAGCTATACACATCGAAGTAGTAGAATCGCTATCAACAGACTCAGCCTTGTTGGCTCTGCGACGATTCATAGCACGACGTGGCTGTCCCACATGCGTCTACTCTGACAACGGCACGTCTTTTGTTGGCGCTTCGAATATGCTACATGAGCTGTACGACTTCTCGACAAATAGAGGAATAAGGTGGAAGTTTATTCCCCCGTCGGCTCCTTTTATGGGTGGTTGTTGGGAGCGTTTGATACGTAGTGTGAAGACTGCACTCAAGATCACTCTAAAAGATCGATCACCCCGAGTAGAGGTCCTAAATACATTACTTGCAGAAGTAGAGGCCATAGTCAATTCTCGGCCACTCACCCACGTGTCAGTGGATGAGAACAGCCAACAAGCACTGACGCCTTTCAACTTCCTGATTGGCACCACAAGCCATGACCAGAGTCTTCGAGAATTTGATGAAGCTGATCTTTCACGACGCGCGGACTGGCGAAAGGCCCAAAGACTCGCAGAACATTTTTGGCAACGGTGGACTAAAGAATACTTGCCGCTCTTGGTACCACGAAAATCAGTTACACCTCATAAAGAGTTAAAATCGGGTGATGTTGTGCTGGTCGCGGACGGCAATCTACCGAGAAACTGCTGGCCTATTGGACGAGTTACTCAGTTATTTCCGGGTAAAGACAATATTGTCCGCGTAGTGAATGTTGCGACTAAAGGGGGTGTGCTGCGTCGGCCGGTTCGCAAGCTAGTACCACTAAATTGTTAATTGGTGTTCCACACCGCTTGGGGCCATGTTGCCGACCGGCCAACCAACCTTTTTATATCTACTCTTTGTTTCTATATTTAAAATTAAAAAAGATGTATTATTGTCTTTGGTCTTAAAAATGTCAGCTTTCAGTTTTATACAGAAAAAGTGTAATTAAAAGTATTGTTTCCGAGTTCGTGTGCTTATTCATTCATCCGTTTCACCTTTATAATAACAACTAGCTTTTATATTGTTTTACACTTTCACAATTTTGACAACTTTTTACTATGTAGGGTTTTATGGTTCCTACCATAGAAAAATTGTTATCGCTCAATCGGTCACTTGATTTTTCTTTTTATACAGGTACATAATTTTACCTTTGAATATGGATTGGTCCCATGTTGCAGTAACTGCTTTGACATAGTAGCCAGATCTTTTGTGTTTTCCAGTGGCTGTTCCGTTAGGCTGCTTTCATCATTCGACATTTCCTAAAAATAAGCACATAATTAAGTACATATGAGCATCCATTTAACACTTAATTTTTTGCCTTAAGAAGACAGGAGAAGATTCACCAAATAAAACAATAGGTGTAGCAATGAACTAAGGTGTAAAAATTGATTTATTTTTAGTAGGTAACTGTACAATAGGCAAGGGATAAATATCCTGTGTTTACGTTCATAATAACACATTGAACATTTATATAAACTTGTTAATTAATATAGTGGAGAAAAATTACAAATTATAAAATAAGACACCTAGCTGATACTTACAATCTCATTGTATGTTTTGGTTAATATCAAGTTTGCAGTATTTTTTAGGCGTAACTTGCCAGATTTACTTTTGTAGCAATCTTCCTCAATCTGTAAATATAAGAAAAGCATTTTACTACATTCAATACTCTTAATTTCTTACAGCGACATTAACTGCAATATACTCACATTGATATGTTCCTCACAGACATACAAGTTCCGTTTCGGACAGTTGATATCTAGAGTTCGGCACCAAGTCGCTTGTAAAGCCTTTGGTAAGCTCAAATACACGGAATTTGGAAAATCCCGTCTATACTTCTTACACGACGGTACAAAGCATTGGAGTACATCCCTGTAATACTTCATTTCCTCTGCAGTGCTTTGGGGATCGACCAAATCCATTATACTCGTGTAGAAGTCCAAAAGTCCAAGAAGCAGTGCCTAAGTCGTCGAAAGTAGCTGAAATCGTAGTCCAAATATCGTGCAAAGGTCGAAGAGAAGTGCGGCAATATCGAAAGTCCAGGGGTTGTGCTGAGGTCGTTGAAATATCATTAAAAAACACACTGCTAACACTGATTACACGCAAACGCAAATAAACAGAACCGCGGTATTATTTTTTGACAACGTCAAACGTGACAGTTGACGTAGTTTTTTTTTATTACAAGCTAGTTCTAGGCAACAGAGCTTTTCGGCCGTTAAATCTCACAAATGTCATATCGAGCATTTCAAAAATTATATCTCATTAATAATAGGGAATAAAAATAAAAGAGCTGCAGTTCCTGGATTATTAAGACGTCGACTATCGAAAAAAAATATAATTTGCACCTCTTCCAAAAACTTTACTTAGCCAATTGATTCTTGAACAGAGTCGTTAGTAGTTGATTGTAGTGGAAAACATTTTGTTTGTAGTTCAAAAGAAAAATTTAATTTTTTAATTTTTTCATGGCACCCGAACTTGGCCTCCGACATTGAAAAATACAATTTTTTCTTCTTGTTTCTCATAGATTTTGGTATGTAGTTGATTGTAGTAATAGTTTTTTTCGTTTGCGTTAACTCTAAACGAAATTAAAGGGCTTTGAAAAAAAAAAATCAAAGTTTTTTTTTTTCTTGATTCTCATAAGTTTCGGTATGTAGTTGGTTGTAGTACCTTCAATTCGTTTATGGTGTCTTTATTTCGTTTGTAGCAGCGTACATTTCGTTTGTAGTAACTTTGTTCCGTTCTTAGTAGCGTTTATTTCGTTTGTAGTAGCTCCATTTCGTTCGTAGTTGCGTTTTTTTCGTTTGTAGTAACTTCATTTTGTTTGTAGTGACTTTGTTTCGTTCGTAGTAGGCTTAATTTTGTTTGTAGTAACTTAATTTCGTTTGTAATAGTATTAATTTCGTTTGTAGTGAGTTCATTTTGTTTGTAGTGACTTCACCTCGTTTGTAGCAGCGTACATTTCGTTTGTAGTAACTTTATTTCGTTTGTAGTTGGCTTAATTTCGTTTGTAGCGAGTTTATTTTGTTTGTAGTGACTTTATTTAGTTTGTAGTCGCGTTTATTTTGTTTCTAGTTACTTAATTTCGTTTGTAGTGACTTTGTTTCGTTTGTAGCAGGCTTAATTTCGTTTGTAGCAACTTTGTTGCGTTTGTAGTAGCGTTTATTTCGTTTGAAGTAACTTCATTTCGTTTGTAGTAACTTTATTTCGTTCGTAGTCGCGTTTATTTCGTTTGTAGTAACTTTGTTTCGTTTGTAGTGACTTTATTTCGTTCGTAGTCGCGTTTTTTTCGTCTGAGTGATTTCATTTCGTTTGTAGTGACTTTATTTCGTTCGTAGTAGGCTTAATTTCGTTTGTAGTAACTTCATTTTGTTTGTAGTGACTTTACCTCGTTTGTAGCAGCGTTCATTTCGTTTGTAGTGACTTTATTTCGTTTGTAGTCGCGTTTATTTCGTTTCTAGTTACTTCATTTCGTTTGCAGTGACTGTTTCGTTTGTAGTGACTTTATTTCGTTTGTAGTAGTGTTAATTTCGTTTGTAGTGAGTTCATTTTGTTTGTAGTGACTTCACCTCGTTTGTAGCAGCGTACGTTTCGTTTGTGGTAACTTTGTTTCGTTTGTAGTGACTTTATTTCGTTCGTAATTGCGTTTTTCTCGTTTGTAGTAACTTCATTTCGTTTGTAGTGACTTTATTTCGTTTGTAGTTGGCTTAATTTCGTTTGTAGTGAGTTCATTTTGTTTGTGGTCGCGTTTATTTTGTTTGTAGTAACTTCATTTCGTTTGTCGTGACTTTATTTCGTTTGTAGTAGGCTTAATTTCGTTTGTAGTAACTTCATTTCGTTTGTAGTGACTTTATTTCGTTTGTAGTCACGTTTATTTTGTTTCTAGTAACTTTGTTGCGTTCGTAGTAGCGTTTATTTCGTTTGTAGTAACTTCATTTCGTTTGTAGTGACTTTATTTCGTTCGTAGTCGCGTTTGTGTCGTATGTAGTGACTTCATTTCATTTGTATTGACTTTATTTCGTTTGTAGTAGGCTTAATTTCGTTTGTAGTAATTTCATTTCGTTTGTAGTGACTTAATTTCGTTTGTAGTAACTTAATTTCGTTTGTAGTAGTGTAAATTTTGTTTGTAGTGAGTTCATTTTGTTTGTAGTGACTTTACCTCGTTTGTAGTAGCGTACATTTCGTTTGTAGTAACCCTTTTTCGTTCGTAGTAGCGTTTATTTCGTTTGTAGTGACTTCATTTCGTTTGTAGTAACTTTATTTAGTTTATAGCGACTTTATTTCGTTTGTAGTAACTTTGTTGCGTTCGTAGTAGCGTTTATTTCGTTTGTAGTAACTTCATTTCGTTTGTAGTGTATTTAGCCTACTAAAAACGAAATAAAGTTGCTACAAACGAAATAAAGTTACTACTAACGAAGAAAACGCGACTACGAACGAAATGAAGTCACTAAAATCGAAAAAAACGTGACTACGAACGAAATAAAGTCTCTACAAACGAAATTTATACAATTACAAACGAAATGAAGTTACTACAAACAAAATGAAGTCACTACTAACGAATTGAAGTTACTACAAACGAAATTAAGCCTACTACAAACAAAATAAAGCCACTACACACGAAATGAAGTTACTACAAACAAAATAAACGCGACTACTAACGAAAACCGGTTACTACAAACGAAATTAAGCCTACTACAAACGAAATAAAGTCACTACAAACGAAATAAAGTTACTACAAACGAAATAAACGCTATTACGAACGCAACAAAGTTGCTACAAACGAAATTAAGCCTACTACAAACGAAACAAAGTCACTCCAAACGAAATGAAGATACTACAAACAAAATAAACGCGACTACAAACGAAATAAAGTCACTACAAACGAAATGAACGCTGCTACAAACGAAGTAAAGTCACTACAAACAAAATGAAGTTACTACAAACGAAATTAACACTACTACAAACGAAATAAAGTCACTACAAACGAAATGAAGTTACTACAAACGAAATAAACGCTACTACGAACGCAACAAAGTTGCTACAAACGAAATTAAGCCTGCTACAAACGAAACAAAGTTACTACAAACGAAATAAAGTTACTACAAACAAAATAAACGCGACTACAAAGGAATTAAAGTCACTACAAACGAAATGAACGCTGCTACAAACGAGGTAAAGTCACTAAAAACAAAATGAAGTCACTACAAACGAAATTAACACTACTACAAACGAAATTAAGTTACTACAAACGAAATTAAGCCTACTACGAACGAAATAAAGACACTACAAACTAAACCAAGTTACTACAAACAAAATTTAGCCTACTACAAACGAAATAAAGACACCACAAACGAAATGAAGTTACTACAAACGATATAAACGCCAAATAAAGTTACTACAAACGAAATTAAGCTTACTACAAACGAAATAAAGACACTACAAACTAAACCAAGTTACTACAAACTAAATTAAGCCTACTACAAACAAAATACACTACAAACGAAATGAAGTTACTACAAACGATATAAACGCCAAATAAAGTCACTACAAACAAAATGAAGTTACTACAAACGAAATTAACACTATAACGAACGAAATAAAGTCACTACAAACGAAATGAAGTTACTACAAACGAAATAAACGCTACTACGAACGCAACAAAGTTACTACAAACGAAACAAAGTCACTACAAACGAAATGAAGTTACTACAAACAAAATGAAGTCACTACTAACGAATTGAAGTTACTACAAACGAAATTAAGCCTACTACAAACAAAATAAAGCCACTACACACGAAATGAAGTTACTACAAACAAAATAAACGCGACTACTAACGAAAACCGGTTACTACAAACGAAATTAAGCCTACTACAAACGAAATAAAGTCACTACAAACGAAATAAAGTTACTACAAACGAAATAAACGCTATTACGAACGCAACAAAGTTGCTACAAACGAAATTAAGCCTACTACAAACGAAACAAAGTCACTCCAAACGAAATGAAGATACTACAAACAAAATAAACGCGACTACAAACGAAATAAAGTCACTACAAACGAAATGAACGCTGCTACAAACGAAGTAAAGTCACTACAAACAAAATGAAGTTACTACAAACGAAATTAACACTACTACAAACGAAATAAAGTCACTACAAACGAAATGAAGTTACTACAAACGAAATAAACGCTACTACGAACGCAACAAAGTTGCTACAAACGAAATTAAGCCTGCTACAAACGAAACAAAGTTACTACAAACGAAATAAAGTTACTACAAACAAAATAAACGCGACTACAAAGGAATTAAAGTCACTACAAACGAAATGAACGCTGCTACAAACGAGGTAAAGTCACTAAAAACAAAATGAAGTCACTACAAACGAAATTAACACTACTACAAACGAAATTAAGTTACTACAAACGAAATTAAGCCTACTACGAACGAAATAAAGACACTACAAACTAAACCAAGTTACTACAAACAAAATTTAGCCTACTACAAACGAAATAAAGACACCACAAACGAAATGAAGTTACTACAAACGATATAAACGCCAAATAAAGTTACTACAAACGAAATTAAGCTTACTACAAACGAAATAAAGACACTACAAACTAAACCAAGTTACTACAAACTAAATTAAGCCTACTACAAACAAAATACACTACAAACGAAATGAAGTTACTACAAACGATATAAACGCCAAATAAAGTTACTACAAACGAAATTAAGCTTACTACAAACGAAATAAAGACACCACAAACGAAATGAAGTTACTACAAACAAAATTTTGCCTACTACAAACGAAATAAAGACACTACAAACGAAATGAAGTTACTACAAACAAAATAAACGCGACTACGAACGAAATAAAGTCACTACAAACGAAATGAAGTTACTACAAACGAAATAAACGCTACTACGAACGCAACAAAGTTGCTACAAACGAAACAAAGTCACTACAAACGAAATAAAGACACCACAAACGAAATGAAGTTACTACAAACAAAATTTTGCCTACTACAAACGAAATAAAGACACTACAAACGAAATGAAGTTACTACAAACAAAATAAACGCGACTACGAACGAAATAAAGACACTACAAACGAAATGAAGTTACTACAAACGAAATAAACGCTACTACGAACGCAACAAAGTTACTACAAACGAAATGTACGCTGCTGCAACTGAGGTACAGTCAATGTGTGTGAACCTAGCATATCAATTTCCAGAATCTCATAAAATAATCGGTGTTCTAGTAGCATCCCCAATAGTTCTACAGTTCTTGATATTTTTTTTTAATAGTTCAGCTCTTTTTCCCCAAAAAAAATCACTTTGAAAAATTCGACGAAATGAGATGCTAACTTCACAGTACAAGTTCCAGCATCTCAGCAGTTCTCGCTTTCTAGTCGCTTAAAACATATGAAAATGTAAAGTTCTATTGCTTACAGCCACCATAGCAATAGTTCTATCGAAAAAACTATATATAAAAAAATATATATTTCAGATTCAATCTTGCTAAATGTGGCCTGTAGGTACCTGTTACCTTAGGCTCTGTCTACCCCGTAAGGGATAAAGACGTGATTTGTGTGTTTGTGTGTGTGTGTGTATTTCAGAAAAATGGGATGCTAACGCATTTCAGCATCTCAGGACTTTTCAGTTTCTAGACGCTTAAAACGTATAAAAATGCATAATAGTTCTATCGTTTACAGGCAACACACAAAAACACGAAAAAAAACATATATATCGAAATACTATGTTATTTGAACAGTTCTAGTTCTACCCAGCATCTAACGCTGATTTCGATAGGAACAGAAAGAGTAAGCATTAAAATCTACGCCTCTCAGACGGCACATCGGTGTAAGTGCTACGTTAAACCCAGGTCGTCAGTTAAAGGTTAAGAACCAAAACGCACACGAGAAAAAAACTCATATATGTCGAAATGCTATGTTATTTGAACAGTTCTACCCAGCATCTCAGTTGATTTCGATAGAAACAGGTCAAGTAAGCATAAAACAACAAAGACCTATCATTTTAACGCGACCTAGCAATAGTTCTGACTAAAACACGAAAAAAACCTGATATATGTCGAAATTGCTATGTTATTGGAACAGTTCTACCCAGCATCTCAGCTGATTTCGATAGGAACAGGAAGAGTAAGCATACTGCATTAAAGAGCTATCATTTTAACGCGACCTAGCAAAAATACGAATTTTCTAAAAAAGGCGTATTTTGAGGGTGGTGTATGGGAACTCGCATACATAAATTTGTTTACCTTTGGTGGGTGAAAAAGGTGGAAAATTCGGATTTTGCCTGAAAATATTCCCAAAGGTCATAAACGGTCGGAGGAAGCATAAAGCAACAAAGAGCTATCATTTTAACGCGACCTAGCAAAAGTTTTTTCTCCCTCTCGCCACCAAGATTGCGCTGGCTAATTCTCTACTTTTACCTATTTTGGACTACGCTGATGTTTCCTATCTGGATCTTACAGAGGAGCAGTTGAATAAGCTTGAACGTATGCAAAATGTCTGTATCCGGTTCATATTCGGTTGGCGGAAATTTGACCACGTCTCCTATTTTCGCACACAACTCAAGTGGCTCCCTATCCGTTTTCGCCGTAACTCTCACATTCTTTCTCTTTTGTACAGTATTCTTTTTAATCCTACAACTCCCCGTTATCTCCAAGAGCGTTTTAAATTCCTGACTTCTCTCCGGTCTGCGCAAAATCTCCTCCTTGCTGTTCCTGCTTCATCCTCTAAGTTCTATCATGACTCCTTTACTATGACCTCTATCCGTCTGTGGAATTCCCTTCCTGTAGACCTACGACGAGCTAAAACTTTACCTATTTTTAAAAACCAACTCAAATCTCACTATTTATCACTAATTTAATCCACTCCCTGTCTTTAGTACCTAATCTTTTCTTTTTGCTTCTGATCAAATCCTTTTCTGTTGTATGGCCTTCTTATTTTTCATTGCTTCTCACATTTATTTTATCTTAAGTATTATGTTATGTGTATATGTATGTATTATTTTATTTTATTTATTTAGGTATGTATTATATTTATGTTGGTATTGTTGTTTTTATTATCCCTGCGTTTATCCTGTCTATTTGTTTCCGCCACCTACTTAAACTGTCTCCAACTTATTTAGCTTTTTGGTTGTCTGGAAGAGATCGCTATTAAGCGATAAGACCGCCTATTGTCTACTTTGTTCTTTGTTTCTGTATTGTTTTGTACTGATTTGTGGTGTTCAATAAAGAGAATTTGTATTGTATTGTATTGTTCTAGCTAAAACACTAAAAAAAAACTTTTATATGTCTAAATGCTATGTTATTTGAAAAGTTCTACCCAGCATCTCAGCTGATTTCGATAGGAACAGGTCAAGTAAGCATAAATCATCAAAAAGCAACCTTTTTAACGAGACCTAGGAAAAGTTCTGGCTAAACCACGAAAAAAAAACTCATATATGTCTAAATGCTATGTTATTTGAACAGTTCTACCCAGCATCTCAGCTGATTTCGATAGGAACAGGTCAAGTAAGCATAAATCATCAAAAAGCAACCTTTTTAACGCGACCTACGAAAAGTTCTGGCTAAAACACGAAAAAAAAACTCATATATGTCTAAATGCTATGTTATTTCAACAGTTCTACCCAGCATCTCAGCTGATTTCGATAGGAACAGGAAGAGTAAGCATACAGCAACAAAGAGCTATTATTTTAACGCGACCTAGCAAAAATACGAATTTTCTAAAAAACAAGGCGTATTTTGAGGGTGGTGTATGGGAACTCGCATACATAAATTTGTTTACCTTTGGTGGGTGAAAAAGGTGGAAATTTCGGATTTTGCCTGAAATTCTGAAATTATTCCCAAAGGTCCCAAACGGTCGGAGGAAGCATAAAGCAACAAAGAGCTATCATTTTAACGCGACCTAGCAAAAGTTGTAGCCAAAACACTAAAAAAAACTCATATATGTCCAAATGCTATGTTATTTGAAAAGTTCTACCCAGCATCTCAGCTGATTTCGATAGGAACAAGAAGAGTTAACATTAAGAACCAAAAAGCAGCCTTTTTACCGCGACCTTGCAAAAGTTCTAGCCAAAACACGAAAAAAAACTCATATATGTCTAAATGCTATGTTATTTGAACAGTTCTACCCAGCATCTCAGCTGATTTCGATAGGAACAAGAAGAGTTAACATTAAGAACCAAAAAGCAACCTTTTTAACGAGACCTTGCAAAAGTTCTAGCCAAAACACGAAAAAAAACTCATATATATGTCTAAATGCTATGTTATTTGAACAGTTCTACCCAGCATCTCCTTTCATCCACTCATAGGTTGACTGGAAGAGGTCCCTTAAAGGGATAAGTCCGCCTTTGTGCATGTATCTCAGTGTTTATCAATTGTATTTGTCTTGTTTATTTTGCACAATAAAGAGTTTACATACATACATACATACATACATCTCAGCTGATTTCGATAGGAACAGGTCAAGCAAGCATAAAACCACAAAGAACTATCATTTTAACGCGACCTAGCAATAGTTCTGACTAAAAATCTAAAAAAAACTCATGTATGTCCGAATGCTATGTTATTTGAAAATTTCTACCCAGCATCTCAGCTGATTTCGATAGGAACAAGAAGAGTTAACATTAAGAACCAAAAAGCAACCTTTTTAACGCGACCTTGCAAAAGTTCTAGCCAAAACACGAAAAAAAACTCATATATGTCTAAATGCTATGTTATTTGAACAGTTCTACCCAGCATCTCAGCTGATTTCGATAGGAACAGGTCAAGCAAGCATAAAAAAACAAAGAACTATCATTTTAACGCTACCTAGCAATAGTTCTGGCTAAAAATCTAAAAAAAACTCATGTATGTCCAAATGCTATGTTATTTGAAAATTTCTACCCAGCATCTCAGCTGATTTCGATAGGAACAAGAAGAGTTAACATCAAGAACCAAAAAGCAACCTTTTTAACGAGACCTTGCAAAAGTTCTAGCCAAAACACGAAAAAAAACTCATATATATGTCTAAATGCTATGTTATTTGAACAGTTCTACCCAGCATCTCCTTTCATCCACTCATAGGTTGACTGGAAGAGGTCCCTTAAAGGGATAAGTCCGCCTTTGTGCATGTATCTCAGTGTTTATCAATTGTATTTGTCTTGTTTATTTTGCACAATAAAGAGTTTACATACATACATACATACATACATCTCAGCTGATTTCGATAGGAACAGGCCAAGCAAGCATAAAACCACAAAGAACTATCATTTTAACGCGACCTAGCAATAGTTCCGACTAAAAATCTAAAAAAAACTCATGTATGTCCGAATGCTATGTTATTTGAAAATTTCTACCCAGCATCTCAGCTGATTTCGATAGGAACAAGAAGAGTTAACATTAAGAACCAAAAAGCAACCTTTTTAACGCGACCTTGCAAAAGTTCTAGCCAAAACACGAAAAAAAACTCATATATGTCTAAATGCTATGTTATTTGAACAGTTCTACCCAGCATCTCAGCTGATTTCGATAGGAACAGGTCAAGCAAGCATAAAACAACAAAGAACTATCATTTTAACGCGACCTAGCAGTAGTACTGGCTAAAAAACTAAAAAAAAACTCATATATGTCGAAATGCTATGTTATTTGAACAGTTCTACCCAGCATCTCAGCTGATTTCGATAGGAACAGGTCAAGTAAGCATAAATCATCAAAAAGCAACCTTTTTAACGCGACCTACGAAAAGTTCTGGCTAAAACACGAAAAAAAAACTCATATATGTCTAAATGCTATGTTATTTCAACAGTTCTACCCAGCATCTCAGCTGATTTCGATAGGAACAGGAAGAGTAAGCATACAGCAACAAAGAGCTATTATTTTAACGCGACCTAGCAAAAATACGAATTTTCTAAAAAACAAGGCGTATTTTGAGGGTGGTGTATGGGAACTCGCATACATAAATTTGTTTACCTTTGGTGGGTGAAAAAGGTGGAAATTTCGGATTTTGCCTGAAATTCTGAAATTATTCCCAAAGGTCCCAAACGGTCGGAGGAAGCATAAAGCAACAAAGAGCTATCATTTTAACGCGACCTAGCAAAAGTTGTAGCCAAAACACTAAAAAAAACTCATATATGTCCAAATGCTATGTTATTTGAAAAGTTCTACCCAGCATCTCAGCTGATTTCGATAGGAACAAGAAGAGTTAACATTAAGAACCAAAAAGCAGCCTTTTTACCGCGACCTTGCAAAAGTTCTAGCCAAAACACGAAAAAAAACTCATATATGTCTAAATGCTATGTTATTTGAACAGTTCTACCCAGCATCTCAGCTGATTTCGATAGGAACAAGAAGAGTTAACATTAAGAACCAAAAAGCAACCTTTTTAACGAGACCTTGCAAAAGTTCTAGCCAAAACACGAAAAAAAACTCATATATATGTCTAAATGCTATGTTATTTGAACAGTTCTACCCAGCATCTCCTTTCATCCACTCATAGGTTGACTGGAAGAGGTCCCTTAAAGGGATAAGTCCGCCTTTGTGCATGTATCTCAGTGTTTATCAATTGTATTTGTCTTGTTTATTTTGCACAATAAAGAGTTTACATACATACATACATACATACATCTCAGCTGATTTCGATAGGAACAGGTCAAGCAAGCATAAAACCACAAAGAACTATCATTTTAACGCGACCTAGCAATAGTTCTGACTAAAAATCTAAAAAAAACTCATGTATGTCCGAATGCTATGTTATTTGAAAATTTCTACCCAGCATCTCAGCTGATTTCGATAGGAACAAGAAGAGTTAACATTAAGAACCAAAAAGCAACCTTTTTAACGCGACCTTGCAAAAGTTCTAGCCAAAACACGAAAAAAAACTCATATATGTCTAAATGCTATGTTATTTGAACAGTTCTACCCAGCATCTCAGCTGATTTCGATAGGAACAGGTCAAGCAAGCATAAAAAAACAAAGAACTATCATTTTAACGCTACCTAGCAATAGTTCTGGCTAAAAATCTAAAAAAAACTCATGTATGTCCAAATGCTATGTTATTTGAAAATTTCTACCCAGCATCTCAGCTGATTTCGATAGGAACAAGAAGAGTTAACATCAAGAACCAAAAAGCAACCTTTTTAACGAGACCTTGCAAAAGTTCTAGCCAAAACACGAAAAAAAACTCATATATATGTCTAAATGCTATGTTATTTGAACAGTTCTACCCAGCATCTCCTTTCATCCACTCATAGGTTGACTGGAAGAGGTCCCTTAAAGGGATAAGTCCGCCTTTGTGCATGTATCTCAGTGTTTATCAATTGTATTTGTCTTGTTTATTTTGCACAATAAAGAGTTTACATACATACATACATACATACATCTCAGCTGATTTCGATAGGAACAGGCCAAGCAAGCATAAAACCACAAAGAACTATCATTTTAACGCGACCTAGCAATAGTTCCGACTAAAAATCTAAAAAAAACTCATGTATGTCCGAATGCTATGTTATTTGAAAATTTCTACCCAGCATCTCAGCTGATTTCGATAGGAACAAGAAGAGTTAACATTAAGAACCAAAAAGCAACCTTTTTAACGCGACCTTGCAAAAGTTCTAGCCAAAACACGAAAAAAAACTCATATATGTCTAAATGCTATGTTATTTGAACAGTTCTACCCAGCATCTCAGCTGATTTCGATAGGAACAGGTCAAGCAAGCATAAAACAACAAAGAACTATCATTTTAACGCGACCTAGCAGTAGTACTGGCTAAAAAACTAAAAAAAAACTCATATATGTCGAAATGCTATGTTATTTGAACAGTTCTACCCAGCATCTCAGCTGATTTCGATAGGAACAGGTCAAGTAAGCATAAATCATCAAAAAGCAACCTTTTTAACGCGACCTACGAAAAGTTCTGGCTAAAACACGAAAAAAAAACTCATATATGTCTAAATGCTATGTTATTTCAACAGTTCTACCCAGCATCTCAGCTGATTTCGATAGGAACAGGAAGAGTAAGCATACAGCAACAAAGAGCTATTATTTTAACGCGACCTAGCAAAAATACGAATTTTCTAAAAAACAAGGCGTATTTTGAGGGTGGTGTATGGGAACTCGCATACATAAATTTGTTTACCTTTGGTGGGTGAAAAAGGTGGAAATTTCGGATTTTGCCTGAAATTCTGAAATTATTCCCAAAGGTCCCAAACGGTCGGAGGAAGCATAAAGCAACAAAGAGCTATCATTTTAACGCGACCTAGCAAAAGTTGTAGCCAAAACACTAAAAAAAACTCATATATGTCCAAATGCTATGTTATTTGAAAAGTTCTACCCAGCATCTCAGCTGATTTCGATAGGAACAAGAAGAGTTAACATTAAGAACCAAAAAGCAGCCTTTTTACCGCGACCTTGCAAAAGTTCTAGCCAAAACACGAAAAAAAACTCATATATGTCTAAATGCTATGTTATTTGAACAGTTCTACCCAGCATCTCAGCTGATTTCGATAGGAACAAGAAGAGTTAACATTAAGAACCAAAAAGCAACCTTTTTAACGAGACCTTGCAAAAGTTCTAGCCAAAACACGAAAAAAAACTCATATATATGTCTAAATGCTATGTTATTTGAACAGTTCTACCCAGCATCTCCTTTCATCCACTCATAGGTTGACTGGAAGAGGTCCCTTAAAGGGAAAAGTCCGCCTTTGTGCATGTATCTCAGTGTTTATCAATTGTATTTGTCTTGTTTATTTTGCACAATAAAGAGTTTACATACATACATACATACATACATCTCAGCTGATTTCGATAGGAACAGGTCAAGCAAGCATAAAACCACAAAGAACTATCATTTTAACGCGACCTAGCAATAGTTCTGACTAAAAATCTAAAAAAAACTCATGTATGTCCGAATGCTATGTTATTTGAAAATTTCTACCCAGCATCTCAGCTGATTTCGATAGGAACAAGAAGAGTTAACATTAAGAACCAAAAAGCAACCTTTTTAACGCGACCTTGCAAAAGTTCTAGCCAAAACACGAAAAAAACTCATATATGTCTAAATGCTATGTTATTTGAACAGTTCTACCCAGCATCTCAGCTGATTTCGATAGGAACAGGTCAAGCAAGCATAAAAAAACAAAGAACTATCATTTTAACGCTACCTAGCAATAGTTCTGGCTAAAAATCTAAAAAAAACTCATGTATGTCCAAATGCTATGTTATTTGAAAATTTCTACCCAGCATCTCAGCTGATTTCGATAGGAACAAGAAGAGTTAACATCAAGAACCAAAAAGCAACCTTTTTAACGAGACCTTGCAAAAATTCTAGCCAAAACACGAAAAAAAAACTCATATATATGTCTAAATGCTATGTTATTTGAACAGTTCTACCCAGCATCTCCTTTCATCCACTCATAGGTTGACTGGAAGAGGTCCCTTAAAGGGATAAGTCCGCCTTTGTGCATGTATCTCAGTGTTTATCAATTGTATTTGTCTTGTTTATTTTGCACAATAAAGAGTTTACATACATACATACATACATCTCAGCTGATTTCGATAGGAACAGGCCAAGCAAGCATAAAACAACAAATAACTATCATTTTAACGCGACCTAGCAATAGTTCTGACTAAAAATCTAAAAAAAACTCATGTATGTCCGAATGCTATGTTATTTGAAAATTTCTACCCAGCATCTCAGCTGATTTCGATAGGAACAAGAAGAGTTAACATTAAGAACCAAAAAGCAACCTTTTTAACGCGACCTTGCAAAAGTTCTAGCCAAAACACGAAAAAAAACTCATATATGTCTAAATGCTATGTTATTTGAACAGTTCTACCCAGCATCTCAGCTGATTTCGATAGGAACAGGTCAAGCAAGCATAAAACAACAAAGAACTATCATTTTAACGCGACCTAGCAGTAGTACTGGCTAAAAAACTAAAAAAAAACTCATATATGTCGAAATGCTATGTTATTTGAACAGTTCTACCCAGCATCTCAGCTGATTTCGATAGGAACAGCAAGAGTTAACATTAAGAACCAAAAAGCAACCTTTTTAACGCGACCTTGCAAAAGTTCTAGCCAAAACACGAAAAAAAACTCATATATGTCTAAATGCTATGTTATTTGAACAGTTCTACCCAGCATCTCAGCTGATTTCGATAGGAACAGGTCAAGCAAGCATAAAAAACAAAGAACTATCATTTTAACGCGACCTAGCAATAGTTCTGGCTAAAAATCTAAAAAAACTCATATATGTCCAAATGCTATGTTATTTGAACAGTTCTACCCAGCATCTCAGCTGATTTCGATAGGAACAGGAAGAGTAAGCATACAGCAACAAAGAGCTATCATTTTAACGCGACCTAGCAAAAATACGAATTTTCTAAAAAAGGCGTATTTTGAGGGTGGTGTATGGGAACTCGCATACATAAATTTGTTTACCTTTGGTGGGTGAAAAAGGTGGAAAATTCGGATTAGGAACAAGACGTTCCTATCGAAATCAGCTGAGATGCTGGGTAGAACTGTTCAAATAACATAGCATTTCGACATATATGAGTTTTTTTTTAGTTTTTTAGCCAGAACTATTGCTATTGCCGCTAAGTAGCAGTGCTTGCACTGCTGTGTTCCGGTGTGGAGAGTAAGACAGCCGGGGAAATTACGGGCACAAGAGGCATTTCATCTTAGTCCTCTAGGTTGGCAACGCATCTGCAATCCCTCCGGGGTTGCGGGTGTCTATGGGCAGTGGTGATCACTTACCATCAGGTGACCCACTTGCTCGTTTGCCTTCCTATCCTACTAATATTATAAATGTGAAAGTTTGTGAGTTTGGATGTTTGTTACTCTTTCACGCCAGAACGGCTGGACAGATCTGGATGAAATTTGGAACATAGATAGATTATAGTCTGGAATAACACATAGGCTACTTTTTATTCCGGAAAAATGAACGGTTCCCGAGGGATATATGATGATGATGATGGTGATGAATATATTACTACTAAGTGGGTACTATTACTACTATTACGATAAGATTTGTGATTGCAGGTAAGAAATCAAATTTGCATGCATGCTTGCGTGCTTGCTTGCACGCTTGCTTGCATGCTTGCTTGCCTGCTTGCATGTCTGCTTGCATGCCTGCTTGCATGCCTGCTTGCATGCCTGCTTGCATACTTACATGCTTGCATTCCCACGGGATAAGGAAAAAAAGCGGATTTATATATTCAGTTCTTACGGGAACGGGAAAATCGGGAAGCGGGGGAAAGTTGAAATTTGTCACGTAGGTTTATTCGGGAGTGTAGGGGAACACTAAGAAAGGATTTTACGAAACGCCCTCAGGGACGAGAAAAAACGGGATTTTACGTTTCCAGACGAAACAGCGGAAGAAAGAGACTTAACATTTATAACGTGTGTTTCTTTAAAGGCTTTAAGTGTACTTCAAAAGCACTCCCCAAAATTTCCACGGGAACGGGAAAAAACTCATTTTTTCGTTTTACACCTTAGCGCGTACGAAGTCGCGGGCAAAAGCTATTTAGGGTATATTTTAGGACAGCCCTAAAGGTTAGGTTAGGTTTGTTTTATAAAAATCCTGCAATATTTACAGTTTCAGAAAAATTAATGCAGCGGGGCAATGCGGGGGCTTGCTTGCATGCTTGCGTGCTTACTTGCATGCATGCTTACTTGCACGCTTGCTTGCATGCTTGCATGCCTGCTTGCATGCCTGTTTGCATGCCTGCTTGCTTGAAGGTTTGCATGCCTGCTTGCATACTTACATGCTTGCATGCATGCTTGAAAACTTGCAGGTTTGGTTGCTCGCTTGCTTGATTGCTTCATGTTCAGGTTCATGCATTCTCGCTGAGTGCTTGCTTGCACGCTTGCTTGCATGCTTGCTTGCATGCCTACTTGCATGCTTGCTTGCCTGCTTTCATGTCTGCTTGCATGCCTGCTTGCATGCCTGCTTGCATACTTACATGCTTGCATGCTTGCTTGAAAGCTTGCAGGTTCGCTCGCTCGCTTGCATGCCTGTTTGCATGCCTGCTTGCATGCCTGCTTGCATATTTACATGCTTGCATGCATGCTTGAAAGCTTGCAGGTTTGGTTGCTCGCTTGCTTGATTGCTTCATGTTCAGGTTCATGCATTCTCGCTGAGTGTTTGCTTGCACGCTTGCTGGCATGCTTGCTTGCATGCTTGCTTTCATGCTTGCTTGCATGCTTACTTGCCTGCTTTCATGCCTGCTGCTTGCATGCCTGCTTGCGTACTTACATGCTTGCATGCTTGCTTGAAAGCTTGCAGGTTCGCTTGCTCGCTTGCTTGATTGCTTGCTTCTTTGAAATGCTCATGGTTCACGCGTGCGAAGCCGCGGGCAAAAGCTAGTTCATATATAAAAAAAAAAAAATAGGTCGCGTTAAAATGATAGTTCTTTGTTGTTTTATGCTTACTTGACCTGTTTCTATCGAAATCAGCTGAGATGCTGGGTAGAACTGTTCAAATAACATAGCATTAAGACATATATGAGTTTTTGGAACGAATTAAGTTCCTTATCGCGCGTTGCGAAAGGGGGCTAGACGGAAAAAATTAAGACCAAAAGTTGTTACCGACACTTTTTGCACTAGTTGTACCGGAAGTTATTCATACCAAATGGATAAAATGGATTAGTCAATTACCACGGCAATTATCAAGGCATTACCACGCCGCTGCAAGTGCGAGCAGGACAAGTAGCGAGTCAATTAGCAACAAAAGGGACTAGACGTAAAAAATTAAGACCAAAAATATTTCAATAGCGAATCAACTAAAGCATCGACTACTGAGGTACAAACCATAACATCAAGGAAAAAGACAAACGCACAAAGATGCAGAGAATATCGTGAGAGAAAGAAATTACAAAAAACAATGGTACAAAACATAAATAGTTATTTGTT
This sequence comes from Pandemis corylana, assembly GCA_949127965.1. Lineage (NCBI taxonomy): Eukaryota > Metazoa > Arthropoda > Insecta > Lepidoptera > Tortricidae > Pandemis > Pandemis corylana. The sequence goes on along the minus strand of OX421875.1, from coordinate 2,306,618 downwards.
ATGCAAGGCTGCAAAGTGTTTGTTTGGCGCGAGTGCCTGAATTGAAACCCGAGCAAGCGAAGGATTCCATGATTGAACCACGAGCGAAGCGAGTGGTTCAAAAGAAGAATCCTGAGCGTCGCGAGGGTTTCAAGGCACGAGATAGGTACTAAACAACTTTATCCGCGGCACCTGCGGGGGAGGGCGGGAATTCCCAATCCTGCATTGCACAGGTGTCGCAGGGAGGTAGCCCCATCCCGGGGTGGGCCCGTGGGGCATCGCGGTTCACGAAAGTTCTCCCGTGGTGTCCCACAATAGTGCCAAATTTGGGACTCCGTGTGTTTTTTACTGGGTATGCCTGACGCCTCGGGAGAGCCCCAGATACCCTCGGTATTCCCGTACCGGGCCGGATGCATAAGGCGTATTTTCCACACCATAAAAAAAAAAAAAAGGTACTAAACAACTTTGCTGCCGAGCGAAACACACAATTTTTCACCTCACTACACCGAGAAAAATGCTGGATGAAACAAAAACAGTCTAATAGTAAATATTTTTTTTTATTCTTTTTCTATGAACAAAAAATTTACCTTGCTACTCCGCTACTCACGTGCTAGATAACCAAGCCTGTGTGAAATATATATGTTTTTCATGCATTCCCTCCCTCCACTACTGCCAATAAAACATATAAATCCCACAAACTTAATTATCCCTTACACCACACAAACACTGACGCGTTTCGATCCCTCTACGGGATCATTATCAAAGTTTAATGAACACAACTGTTACACTTGCAAAGGGTTTTTTTGGCAGAAGTGGAGGGAGGGAATGCATGAAAAACATATATATTTCACACAGGCTTGGTTATTTGGCACGTGAGTAGCGGAGTAGCAGGGTAAATTTTTTGTTCATTGAAATGGACCTCTGCAAAGTAACGCCTGATTCAATAAAATATTCTTTTTCTTCTAAATAAGAAAGGTAAAAGGATCTAAGCCCATACAGCCTAGTCTGTTCTATCACATTAATTTCTTGTGTATTATACTGTTTTATCATAAACCAAACAACAATTTTGGTCAACTTTTCGGTTTCCCGACGAGCAATCTCTAAAAAAAACATTATTATATCTAATCATAGATATAATTTTAAAAAGAAAGTTAAATAATCACACTAACTAGACTGAATTAAAAAGAATGAGGCGCGTTCTGAAATTGCATCATAATATCTGTTTTTCCCTGCTTGGTTGGTATTTTTGTGGTTAACCAGAATTAAAATAAAATGACTGAATGTGAGATTGTGATTGCGGGTAAGAAAGTCGAACAGGTAAAGGAGTTTGTATATCTGGGATCGGTGTTTACGAAAGATGGGAAGTGTGAAAGTGATATTGAAAGAAGAGTGAATGCAGGAAATATGGTCAATGGGGCGCCGCGCGCCTTTGTGAGCAGTGAGAAGCAGGGGCGTGCAGTGGGTTCTGACAGAGGGTAGGCATATTGCCAACAAAACCCGTATTGGTACGAAGCGTGTCGGGCACATTTACGTATGCTTAGAAGCACTGCTTATATGCCTGTAAGGGATGAACGCGTCTGGTGAGAAGGTGTCAAAGAAGGCGCGTCTGGCTGTCCACAGAGGGGTGCTCGTTCCAACATTAATGTATGCTAGCGAAACTTGGGTATGGCAAAAAAAAGCATGAAAGTAGAATAAGTGCAGTAGAAATGAGAGCGATAAGGAGTATGGAAGGTGTATCACTGAAAGATAGAATAAGGAACAATGTGATAAGGGAAAGTGCTGGTGTGAAAGAGGAAATAGTGACTAGGATAGAAAAAAGTACGCTTAGTTGGTTTGGGCATGTAGAGCGGATGGATGAAAGTAGACTAACTAAACAGATCTATATGGGGAGTGTGAATGGTTGCGTTGGGAGGGGAAGGCCTAGACGGACGTTCCGAGACCAAATAGGAGACGTTTTGAAAAAAGGTCAGATCAGGAGTACCCGAAACCGACGAGCATGTATGAAGAGATTGATGACTGTGGATGAAGCGAAAGAAATATGTCAGGATCGTAGCAAGTGGAATAAAGTAGTCTCTGCCTACCCCTGTGGGAAAGAGGCGTGACGGTATGTATGTATGTAATAAAACCCAATATCGTTTTTTCTTTTAGCAACGAAAGTTAGCAAATCTTGACAATAACTTAGGAAGTAACGGGTTTTAAAATATATTAATAATGGATACCGGATCGCGATTCTGAACGTGACATTATGTTTTTTTATCGGATGAAAAAGTTAGGGTCTGATAACAAGTTCGACATTTGAAGTTCGTATTATTCAGTCCTTCTCATTCACCTAATTAAGTACTATTCGTATAAGCGAGACGACAACATACGAAGTTCAAAGTTCTAATTTCTGAGTATATGAGTAGGTGGGCAATGGTGGTCATCGTCACGTTCGAATTTTAAAAACCTTTTCCACGCAAGCGGGGAAAAAGCGCTTTTCCACGCAGATTTTGAAGGAGAAAGACAGCCTTTTTGGGCAAGTGAGGTGAAAAATATTATAATAATATTTTTTTCACCTAACTTAAAAAAAATAAAAATTTATTACAATTCCTTCACTAATTAATCGAAAGGAACTTCGTTCCATCCGGGTGTCCCTTGACACCTCTCAAGTTTTTTGCTAGGTCGCGTTAAAATGATAGCTCTTTGTTGCTTTATGCTTCCTCCGACCGTTTATGACCTTTGGGAAAATTTTCAGGCAAAATCCGAATTTTCCACCTTTTTCACCCACCAAAGGTAAACAAATTTATGTATGCCAGTTCCCATACACCACCCTCAAAATACGCCTTTTTTTAGAAAATTCGTATTTTTGCTAGGTCGCGTTAAAATGATAGCTCTTTGTTGCTGTATGCTTACTTTTCCTGTTCCTATTGAAATCAGCTGAGATGCTGGGTAGAACTGTTCCCATAACATAGCATTTCGACATATATCAGGTTTTTTTCGTGTTTTAGCCAGGTTTTTGTGTAGTAGGCTTAATTTCGTTTGTAGTAACTTTATTTAGCGTTTATTTCGTTTGTAGTAACTTCATTTCGTTTGTAGTGTCTTTATTTCGTTTGTAGTAGGCAAAATTTTGTTTGTAGTAACTTCATTTCGTTTGTGGTGTCTTTATTTCGTTTGTAGTAGGCTTAATTTCGTTTGTAGTAACTTGGTTTAGTTTGTAGTGTCTTTATTTCGTTCGTAGTAGGCTTTATTTCGTTTGTAGTGACTTCATTTTGTTTGTAGTGACTTTACCTCGTTTGTAGCAGCGTTCATTTCGTTTGTAGTAACTTCATTTCGTTTGTAGTGACTTTGTTTCGTTTGTAGCAGGCTTAATTTCGTTTGTAGCAACTTTGTTGCGTTCGTAGTAGCGTTTATTTCGTTTGTAGTAACTTCATTTCGTTTGTAGAGACTTTATTTCGTTTGTAGTAGTGTTAATTTCGTTTGTAGTGACTTCATTTTGTTTGTAGTGACTTTACCTTGTTTGTAGCAGCGTTCATTTCGTTTGTAGTGACTTTATTTTGTTTGTAGTCGCGTTTATTACGTTTCTAGTTACTTAACTTCGTTTGTAGTGACTTCATTTCGTTTGTAGTGACTTTATTTCGTTTGTAGTAGTGTTAATTTCGTTTGTAGTGACTTCATTTTGTTTGTAGTGACTTTACCTTGTTTGTAGCAGCGTTCATTTCGTTTGTAGTGACTTTATTTCGTTTGTAGTCGCGTTTATTTCGTTTCCAGTTACTTAACTTCGTTTGTAGTGACTTCATTTCGTTTGTAGTGACTTTATTTCGTTTGTAGTAGTGTTAATTTCGTTTGTAGTAGGCTTAATTTCGTTTGTAGTAACTTCATTTCGTTCGCAGTAGCGTTTTTCTCGTTTGTAGTAACTTCATTTTGTTTGTAGTGACTTTATTTCGTTTGTAGTTGGCTTAATTTCGTTTGTAGCGAGTTCATTTTGTTTGTGGTCGCGTTTATGTCGTTTGTAGTAACTTCATTTCGTTTGTAGTGACTTTATTTCGTTTGTAGTAGTGTTAATTTCGTTTGTAGTGACTTCATTTTGTTTGTAGTGACTTTACCTCGTTTGCAGCAGCGTTCATTTCGTTTGTAGTGGCTTTATTTCGTTTGTAGTCGCGTTTATTTCGTTTCTAGTTACTTCATTTCGTTTGCAGTGACTGTTTCGTTTGTTGTGACTTTATTTCGTTTGTAGTAGTGTTAATTTCGTTTGTAGTGACTTCATTTTGTTTGTAGTGACTTTACCTTGTTTGTAGCAGCGTTCATTTCGTTTGTAGTGACTTTATTTCGTTTGTAGTCGCGTTTATTACGTTTCTAGTTACTTAACTTCGTTTGTAGTGACTTCATTTCGTTTGTAGTGACTTTATTTCGTTTGTAGTAGTGTTAATTTCGTTTGTAGTGACTTCATTTTGTTTGTAGTGACTTTACCTTGTTTGTATCAGCGTTCATTTCGTTTGTAGTGACTTTATTTCTTTTTTAGTCGCGTTTATTTCGTTTCTAGTTACTTAACTTCGTTTGTAGTGACTTCATTTCGTTTGTAGTGACTTTATTTCGTTTGTAGTAGTGTTAATTTCGTTTGTAGTAGGCTTAATTTCGTTTGTAGTAACTTCATTTCGTTCGTAGTAGCGTTTTTCTCGTTTGTAGTAACTTCATTTTGTTTGTAGTGACTTTATTTCGTTTGAAGTTGGCTTAATTTCGTTTGTAGCGAGTTCATTTTGTTTGTGGTCGCGTTAATTTCGTTTGTAGTAACTTCATTTCGTTTGTAGTGACTTTATTTCGTTTGTAGTAGTGTTAATTTCGTTTGTAGTGACTTCATTTTGTTTGTAGTGACTTTACCTCGTTTGTAGCAGCGTTCATTTCGTTTGTAGTGGCTTTATTTCGTTTGTAGTCGCGTTTATTTCGTTTCTAGTTACTTCATTTCGTTTGCAGTGAAGTGACTGTTTCGTTTGTTGTGACTTTATTTCGTTTGTAGTAGTGTTAATTTCGTTTGTAGTGACTTTATTTCGTTTGTAGTCGCGTTTATTTTGTTTCTAGTTACTTAATTTCGTTTGTAGTGACTTTGTTTCGTTTGTAGCAGGCTTAATTTCGTTTGTAGCAACTTTGTTGCGTTCGTAGTAGCGTTTATTTCGTTTGAAGTAACTTCATTTTGTTTGTAGTGTCTTTATTTCATTTGTAGTAGGCTACTAAGGAAATGAAGATACTACAAACAAAATAAACGCGACCACAAACAAAATAAACTCGCTACAAACGAAATAAAGTCAACTACAAACGAAATAAAGTCACTACAAACGAAATGAAGTTACCACAAACGAGAAAAACGCAACTACGAACGAAATAATGTCACTACAAACGAAACAAAGTTACCACAAACGAAATGTACGCTGCTACAAACGAAGTAAAGTCACTACAAACAAAATGAACTCACTACAAACGAAATTAACACTACTACAAACGAAATAAAGTCACTACAAACGAAACAGTCACTGCAAACGAAATGAAGTAACTAGAAACGAAATAAACGCGACTACAAACGAAATAAAGTCACTACAAACGAAATGAACGCTGCTACAAACGAGGTAAAGTCACTACAAACAAAATGAAGTTACTACAAACGAAATTAAGCCTACTACGAACGAAATAAAGTCACTACAAACGAAATGACATCACTCAGACGAAAAAAACGCGACTACGAACGAAATAAAGTCACTACAAACGAAATGAAGTTACTTCAAACGAAATAAACGCTACTACGAACGCTACAAAGTTGCTACAAACGAAATTAAGCCTGCTACAAACGAAACAAAGTCACTACAAACGAAATTAAGTAACTAGAAACAAAATAAACGCGACTACAAACTAAATAAAGTCACTACAAACAAAATAAACTCGCTACAAACGAAATTAAGCCAACTACAAACGAAATAAAGTCTCTACAAACGAAATGAAGTTACTACAAACGAGAAAAACGCAACTACGAACGAAATAAAGTCACTACAAACGAAACAAAGTTACCACAAACGAAATGTACGCTGCTACAAACGAGGTAAAGTCTTTACAAACAAAATGAACTCACTACAAACGAAATCAACACTACTACAAACGAAATAAAGTCACTACAAACGAAACAGTCACTGCAAACGAAATGAAGTAACTAGAAACGAAATAAACGCGACTACAAACGAAATAAAGTCACTACAAACGAAATGAACGCTGCTACAAACGAGGTAAAGTCACTACAAACAAAATGAAGTCACTACAAACGAAATTAACACTACTACAAACGAAATAAAGTCACTACAAACGAAATGAAGTTACTACAAACGAAATAAACGCGACCACAAACAAAATGAACTCGCTACAAACGAAATTAAGCCAACTACAAACGAAATAAAGTCACTAACAAAACGAAATGAAGTTACTACAAATGAGAAAAACGCAACTACGAACGAAATAAAGTTACTGCAAACGAAACAAAGTTACCACAAACGAAATGTACGCTGCTACAAACGAGGTGAAGTCACTACAAACAAAATGAACTCACTACAAACGAAATTAACACTACTACAACCGAAATAAAGACACCACAAACAAAATGAAGTTATTACAAACGAAATTAAGCCTACTACGAACGAAATAAAGTCACTACAAACGAAATGAAATCACTCAGACGAAAAAAACGCGACTACGAACGAAATAAAGTCACTACAAACGAAATGAAGTTACTAAAAACGAAATGTACGCTGCTACAAACGAGGTAAAGTCACTACAAACAAAATGAACTCACTACAAACGAAATTAACACTACTACAAACGAAATAAAGACACCACAAACAAAATGAAGTTACTACAAACGAAATTAAGCCTACTACGAACGAAATGAAATCACTCAGACGAAAACAACGCGACTACGAAAGAAATAAAGTCACTACAAACGAAATGTACGCTGCTACAAACGAGGTAAAGTCACTACAAACAAAATGAACTCACTTTAATTGAAATTAAGCTTACTACAAACGAAATAAAGTCACTACAAACGAAATGAAGTCACTACAAACGGAAAAAAACGCGACTACGAAAGAAATAACGTCACTACAAACGAAATGAAGTTACTAAAAACGAAATGTACGCTGCTACAAACGAGGTAAAGTCACTACAAACAAAATGAACTCACTACAAACGAAATTAACACTACTACAAACGAAATTAAGTTACTACAAACAAAATTAAGCCTACTACGAACGAAATGAAGTCACTACAAACGAAATGAAGTTACTATAAAAAGAAAAAAACGCGACTGCGAACGAAATGGAGTTACTACAAACGAAATAAACGCTACTAAGAACGGAACAAAGTTACTACAAACGAAATGTACGCTGCTACAAACGAAATAAAGACACCATAAACGAATTGAAGGTACTACAACCAACTACATACCGAAACTTATGAGAATCAAGAAAAAAAAAAACTTTGATTTTTTTTTTCAAAGCCCTTTAATTTCGTTTAGAGTTAACGCAAACGAAAAAAACTATTACTACAATCAACTACATACCAAAATCTATGAGAAACAAGAAGAAAAAATTGTATTTTTCAATGTCGGAGGCCAAGTTCGGGTGCCATGAAAAAATTAAAAAAAAAAAATTTTTTTTTGAACTACAAACAAAATGTTTTCCACTACAATCAACTACTAACAACTCTGTTCAAGAATCAATTACTAAACTTGAGTGACAACGAAACGGGGGGATAAGTTTTTTTCAAAGTCCTCTAATTTTTTTTTAAAGCTACTACAAACAAAAAAAATGTTACTACAATCAACTACATACCCAAATCTATAAGAATAAAATATAAAAAAAATATTTCTCAATATTGGGTGCTAAGTTCACACAGCTGTAGCGGACAAGGAACATCAAGAAGAACAGATTGGAATCAGCGAGACAGAGTAGCAGGCAATAGTGCAAGAGGTTCGAGTCACTCAAGAGGATATGAGCATCAAGGAAGCAGGCAGCATGCAGAGTGTTACAGGTGTGGATATAGACATGAGAAGAATAAATGTCCAGCCTATGGGAAGAAGTGCTCAAGATGTGGTAAAATAGGACACTTTATCAAGAAATGCCGTTGGAACAAGATAGGTGCAGTTAGGGTGCAGCACCAGCAGGACAGAAGAGAGCCGGCACACCAACAAGACTCCAGTGATAGTGACTCACAACAAATAAACATTTCTGTGGTTGGTAAAAATAATGAACATGATAGTTGGTATGAGTATGTTCATTTTGTTCAACAAAACAAAAACATAAAATTTAAATTAGATACAGGAGCTCAATGTAATGTGATACCAAGATCTGTTTGCAATAAAATGAACATATTCAAGTTTGAAAAATCTAATTTACAGCTGACTAACTATAATGGTGGTAAAATTTTGACAGCAGGACAAATAAATTTACAGTGTAACATAAAAAATAAAGAATGTGTAATAAATTTCCAAGTAAGTAAAGAGGATTATGTGCCAATACTAGGTCTGCCTATATTAGAGAAATTGGGATTGATTCAAAGGTCTGTACATGCAAATAATATATCATACAAAATAGATTTGAAAGAATATGAAGACTTGTTTAAAGGCATAGGAAAAATTAAAAATTATGAGTATAAAATTAAATTGAAGGATGGGGCAACAGGTAAAATAGAATCATGTAGACATGTACCTTTTAAATTAATGGAGGATTTAAAAAATGAGCTGGATAGCTTAGAGAAAAAAGGAATAATATCAAAAGTAGAGTCGCCCACAGAATTTGTAAATTCATTAGTTATGACTAGAAAACCTGATAAATCATTGCGTATTTGTTTAGATCCTCAGTATTTAAATTCACAAATACAAAGAGAACATATTCAGATCCCAACTTTAGAAGAAATAACAGCCAAATTGACAGGTAGCAAATTTTTCAGTACACTGGATGCTAATAAAGGATTTTTTCAGATTTGTTTGTCAGAAGACAGCAGAGAGTTGACCACATTTAACACCCCTTATGGTAGGTATTATTATAATAGGTTGCCATTTGGTTTAGCATCCAGTCCTGAAGTGTTTCAAAGAGTGTTTAGTAGCATTTTAGGTAGTATAAAAAATGTTGAAATATATATAGACGATATTTTGATACATGCAAAAACAGAAAGTGAACATGATCAAATATTAAAGCAAGTGTTAGAAAGAGCAAGAGAATATGGGATAAAGTTTACAAGATCAAAGTGTCAATTTAAAAAACAAGAAGTAAAGTATTTGGGGCATGTTCTCACAACAGAAGGGATCAAAGTAGATAGTGATAGAATTAAAGCCATTACAGAAATGAAAGAACCTAGTAGTCTGAAAGAATTATTACGATTTCTGGGTATGATTAATTATGTGTCTCGTTTTATACCAAATGTATCTGAGGTGACGGCACCATTGAGACAATTAAATAAGAAAGATGTACCATTTATTTGGACAGAGTCACAGCAAAAGGCTTATGATAAATTAAAAGATTTGATATGTAAACCTCCAGTGTTGACATATTTTGAAATAAATAAACCAATAACTTTGAGCGTAGATGCATCCAAGGATGGCTTGGGATGTGTTATTTTGCAGGATAGTAAACCAGTAGCTTATGGTTCTAGAGCATTGACACCTACAGAAAAAATGTATAGTCAGATTGAGAAAGAAAGTTTAGCAATTTTATATGGATGTACTAAATTTCATCAGTATGTATATGGACAAGAGTTTGTAGTAGAGTCTGACCACAAACCATTAGTCTCAATTTTTGCCAAACCCCTGAATAAATGCCCAGCTAGATTGCAGAAAATGAAAATGGCTTTACAACCCTATAGTTTTGAAGTTATATATAAACCTGGTAGAGAGTTGTTAGTGGCGGATCATTTAAGTCGGTCATACTTGAATGATACATCACAAACATATGATATTGATGTAGAGGCTCATGTAGCTATGGTAATTGGCAGCATAAGGATAACAGATCAGAAAGTACAGGAAATGGCAGATGAAACTAGGAAGGATAGAGAGTTGCAATGTGTTTTGAAATATATTTTAAATGGGTGGCCAAATAATAAAAGTGAAATTGATAGTGATGCAAAAATATATTATAGTTACAGGGATGAGTTGAGTGAATATAATGGGTTGATTTGCAAGGGAAGTCAGTTAGTAATACCTAAAAGTAAAAGATCTGAAATATTGGATAAAATTCACTATGCACATTTAGGTATAGAAAAATGTAAATCTGTAGCAAGGAAAACAGTTTTCTGGCCTAATATGTCAAAAGAAATAGAAGATGTTGTACAGAAGTGTGATGCATGTAAAAGTTTTCAGAATAATAATAGGAAGGAACCATTAATTAATAAAGAAATCCCAGAAAGGCCCTGGCAAGTAGTAGCTACAGATATATTTTTTCTATATGGGGAGCCTTACATACTAGTAGTTGATGCATACAGTAAATTTGTAGAGATCAACAAATTACGGGACTTATATGCCTCATCAATAATTAACGGGTTAAAAGAAATTTTTGCAAGACATGGTTTGCCTGACATACTATACTCTGATTCAGGATCACAGTTCACTAGCTGTGAATTTAAGAAATTTGATAACATGTGGCAATTTGAACATAAAATAATAACTCCTAAACATCACCAAGGTAACGGTTTAGCGGAACGTTATATACAAACTGTTAAACAAATGTTAAAGAAATTGATATACTCAAACAGAGACATACAGTTAGGCTTGCTAATGTATAGAAATACACCTGTATTAGATGGAGAAAATACTCCTTCTGAACTTTTATTTAACATATAATAAAACACACTCACCTGTTTACATTAGTATATTCTTTCTCTAGGGCAACCATACAATACCATAATCTAGTACTCTTAATCCTAATATTCGTTTTCTTATTTCTAAAGCAGACCTTTCATCATCATTCCTATTCCAGAATCCCCAAGCTAGCGTCTGTCAAAAGTATATCGGCTTTGCCGCCAAAACCCAATTGGCAAGTGTTGCAAGCAGGCATAACGATTATTTGAGGTAATGTTATTCCTGCTTGCACATGAATGGAACCTAACACTCGACCATTCTGACCTCGTGTATGTCCCCATACACATACAAATATGTTGAACCTGATATTGGGCTAACTTTATCTTTAACTTTATGATTCAAGATACAGTAACACTTCAAGTTATGCACTGTGGAGTTGGGCCTACCAAAATGTTGAACACTTTTACTTTGTCACTATACAATTTTACGTTAAATATATATATCTTTTCCAAAGCGACAAGGTTCCAAGTATGCTCACCATTTCCATGGGCCTGCACATATACATCAACATGAGAACAGAAAGTTGATTCTGTATTTTGTAAAAAATTTAACAATCTAGTGCATTCTTCATGCTTTTAAACATAAAATTATTTTAACAACGCACCTTTCATTGCTACAATTAAACCTAACACTAGGCCAACCAATTAAAGTTACAATAATAGCAAAAGTATAAAAACATTAAACAAAACAAAGTACAATTCACTGTACTCGCACAAAAGCAAAAATAATGCACTTTACAACGTAAAATATAAATAAACAATCCTAACTCTGTGCTATCTATTCATTTGGAAATGAGATCACTATTAAAATTAATTGAGCTTCTTAACAACTTGGCTTCACACAGAATATCGAACAATGAGATCTAAATTGGTATACAGTAAAGTGTAATAATATGTATACGGTCAAAATTTCAAACATAAGTATCATACGCTCTTACACCGGCGTAATAAGGTCGTGGGACATATTTTTGGAAAGTTCATATCGATACTTATTTTGCACTTGACCGTATATGTAACAATTGTCTAAGTTGGATACTACTAACTTAAGCATCTGTTCAAGTGGCTTCACATCTTTCCACAAGAACATAAACAATCTTTAGCTACCTCAGAACAGTCGCGTGCACTTCGTAAAGATATTTTAGTAGCTACTTATTGATAATTCGTATATGAGAACTAGCCAAGTCAGACCTTTGGCTTCAATATAATTACTCTAAGCTAAAGAAAAAAATATATGTATGTAGGTATTTTAAGTTGCTAATATAAAAACATTTTATATTATTAAGAATAAATTTAAGGGCTGACCATTGAATTTAGCACCCTTTTAAATCTCACTTCTTTTCTCGTTGAAGTCAACATCCGAGGCATATTATTATAATTGCAATCTGTTTTTCAATATTTGAGGTATCACTTACGTCATAATTAACAGACTCGACAGCAAAATTAACAGTCAGTATTTTTGGAAAGTTAAGTTTTTTTTTCTGACCGGTCTTAAAACTCTGTGCACGCTACTGCTCCGATGTTTAAGTGGCTTCATGTCTCCACGAAAACATAATCAATCTGTAGCTCTCTCAGATATTCAAGTGGCTTCACATCTTTCCACAAGAACATCACCAATCTGTAGGTAGCTACTTCAGATTTCAAGTGGGTTCACATCTCTCCACAAGAACATTAACAGTCTGTAGCTACCTCAGACGTTCAAGTGGCATCACATCTGTCCAAAAGAACAATCAATCTGTAGCTACTTCAGATGTTCAAGTGGCTTCTTATCTCTCCACAAGAACATAAACAATCTGTAGCTACCTCAGATGTTCAAATGGCTTCACATATATCCACAAGAACATAAACAATCTGTAGCTATCTCAGATGTTCAAGTGGCTTCACATCTGTCCACAAGAACACCATATCACATAAATAAGATATATTTACATATTTGAATAAGATAGTATTCAAATGAAATCTCATCTCAATTCTCATCATAAGAACATAGTTCATAAAATTCTCATTTCAATTCTAATCATAAATAAGAACATAGTACATAACTTAAAAATTCTAGTGAATTTGCATCTTCTCTTAAGACCACAGTACACGATGCCTTTACATATAATATGTACCAATATTTTCAATATACATATTTTGGATGTGAGATCCCTTTACAGGCTAACCATCAAAACCCTAGTCATACAATTATGCTGCGTGAAAGTAAAATACACAATCATGTTTCTAATGCACTGGAAAATACACCTAGGGCATGCATACTTTATTTTAACACATCTGACTATCAACCTTATTGTAAGGAGACTAAGACTCAGTTTGTAGCTAAGTAATTGTATGTCATCAAAGAAAAAAGGTTTTTTTTTTAGCATAGAACATAAACACACTTTACTTTTACCGGTGTTCAAGAATATAATATTGGAAAGACATATAAGATGTATATATATATTATCTTATTTTAAAAGAAGCTTTAGTACACAGAGGTGACTATGTCAGCCTCATGGGAGTACTCCAGAAAATCGGAAATTACAATTCATGCAAAGAGCTTTGTCCGACGAAGGCAAGCCAGCAAAACATTTACTTCACCATTATGCATGTTTAGGTTCTCCATGTACTTCTCTCTAACCTGCTTATATCGGTGGCATTTCACCAGAATATGGTATAAATCATCAGTTTAACTACAAACCTCGCACATTTTAGATTGGGACACAAAGCCATATTACATCGCTACTCTTTCTAATACGACCATCGTAGGATGAGGCCACACAAGGACCTCCGTTATGTTGTGTCAGACCAGACTACATTAGCATTAGGCTACGAGGCAACATTCAGAAAACAGGGTAATCCTGATGAGGCTTCATTTTCGAAGGCCGTCGTTGCAATCGTTATTCGGCTGTAAGTTACCATTATCAAAATACCACAACGCGCATCGTTGTCATCATTATCAATTTAATTTAATTATTTGCAAGCAGACTGTTGACAGAAAATATGGCTTCATTTATGGAAAACCACAAACTTTAAATGTTTCTTTCTAAACAATGAATGATGAAACACCCTGAATATAACCTTATTATGTGGCACATTCTCAGCCCTGCTAGTCATATCATTTAGTATTACAAGCAATATCCCACCAGCATTTTGCAACTAACATAATTATTATCATATGAAAAGGTCACATCCTCTTGGTTGAATTTCAAATTACTAAATCACTCATGAAAATCATCATCTTTAAGAATAATTCTGTTATCTAATAACTTTTGTCAATCTCGAATCAAGTGAGCAACAATTCAATTTCAAAGAACCACGTCTATCCTCGTAAGTCCTTATGTACTACCTGAAGTACATATTAATATAGCAATAGTAAGAATAACTGCCGAATGTACTATATGAAGTACAAATTATTAAATGAAATATGATCAAATTAAATCTAAAAATCAAATAACTGAGACTAAGTGGCTCGGTATTAAGCGATATGCGATTTATAAAAAGGTTATACATGCTTCGTGAAAATACTCCTCTTCACGCGAGCCACGGATCAACAGCACTGCACCACTCTGGCGGGCAGAATCTTCAGGCTTCACTATTAACGCCCGGCAGCACACGAGTCAGGGATCAAACAGCACTGCACCGCTCTGGCGGGCAGAATCATCAGGCTTCCTTGCTAACGCCCAGCAGCACGCGAGCCACGGATCCAACAGCACTGCACAGCTCGGTCCGATGCCCTGGCACGAAGACTCGTCTGGCTCAGCTTGGTTCGGTTGCTCTCCTTGTGCTTCGATAGCCTTGTAGTTGTAGCGACCCTAGCGCTACCTAGTCGTCGACCACGTAAATTGCTACTACGCATGAATAGCTAGCGCCGATGACATCATATGTTCTACATCGCACCAAGGAGGCCCCTCAGCGAAGATGCATAAACAAAACTTTCAACTCTTTGGACCTCGGTCCCCAGGCAATAACTTAAACCTGGAAAGAGCTCTATCTATTTATCTAAAAGCTGACTGTAAATAAGGCTTCACTGAGCTGAAACGTTGGTCAGCCTTTTAAAGCCACCAATTTTATGGTCTCGCCGTGCGCTCTGCTTCGCGCACAGTGCCAGCGTTGCACGCCTTCATCTCCATGCACCGTACAAGCGTTGCACGCCCTCAGCCCCGCGAATCGTGCCAGCGTTACAAGCTCTGCCTCGCGAAGCAGCAACTCGCATACATCTGCAACCATTGAGCAGGAGAAATATCCGTGTTCATGGCCATAAACCTACAGTTTATAATGTACGCTTAATTTTGCATGATTCACAACTGAAATATCAACATTTATATATCATAGAGTACAAACACAACTGAACAAGCTACCTGAACATCAGTTTGTCAACTGAATAGTCTTGACCAAATCTCTTTACTCATGGGCTGACAGCCCCCTTTCTTTATTCCATACTAATTTCCATTAATTGTCATGAGCCAATAATATTTCCTTAAACATTTTACATAAAACGCCCTGCCCGCATTCGCACGGGTGCAATCAGTGTTTCTCTACTATATTATGCATGTATCATGCATACAAGCCTTCCTTTTGAATCAATCTAAGTATTAAAAACACCGCATCACAATCCGTTGCGCAGTGTTAAAGATCTAAACATACATAGGGACAGACAGACAGCGGAAACGACTTTGTTTTATAGTATGTAGTGATATAGTTGCTAATTCCCATCAGCCTTATTTGTCAAGGTCACTTTGCTAATGTTTCAGACAAATCAATACGGAGTATACTTAACTTTGATCACACAGCTTTCCCTTGCTCAACCACTGTACCGTCAAACTTGTATTAATACTGTACGGATCTCGGAGTATCACGGTCGGCGCACGCGACATAGGCTTCTGCTGATGCTCGTGCGATCATTTGACGCTCAGTTCTCCCATAATTCATGCGCAAGACTCATTATTTTCACTCTGATAACACAAATAATAAACAATATGATTACAGAAACATGATTGTATCAACTACTGGCGCCGTCTAGTTTCGAATAGTAGAACCGACATGGATAAATTCGGAATTGAATTTCCAATACAAATTGGCATCTACCTCTGCGAGTCACATTAACCAATTTATTTTGCTACACTCAATAGAATTATGCTATTACGCATATAACATCTTTTATCACAATAAAGAAAATAATTAATTAATATCTTGGGACAATTTACACCAATTGTTCCAGCCCCAAACTAAGCAAAGCTTGTACTATGGGATCATTATACTTGTAGTATGCATTAATACCTGTTTAGATATTGGTTACAATATTACCAATATTCCTGCAATGAGTGAATTTTAGTGTCACCTTCTGTGGACGCTCGCAATACCAGGTGAAGCATGCATACCAATGTTGCCAACCAATCTTCCCATACAATGCAAGAGGATGCAAGAAGAAATAAAATAAACTCACAATTGGTCCATTTGTATTTACCATAATTAGCTCTTGTTTATTGGCCACCTCCTTACTTGACACCAACAATATTCCACCAAGCTTGTATTTTATAAGCATAAACATTTAGTATTAAAGCAAGCTGTAATAACTTATAAGTATCCCAAACAAGTAAAGAAGGCCCATGTTAATAAAATCATGATATGCTCAGGTCCATTATTGAGCCATCAACTCTTTAATTATAAATTGTAAATCAAACAAACGAAATCATTCTTGTTATCATCATATTGAATCATCTTTTTGATCTTGCCATGCCACGCATATGTGCAGCTATCTTTTAATAATATTAATGTGATTCAAAAACTTGCTCAGATTTGTATGAAACTAGTTTCACAACAACTTACAGTAACTTGTCATTATCCAATGCATAAGTCAAAGTAATAGTACTAATCACGGTACCTGAATCTGTATATGAATCTTTTGACAGCTGAAATTAAAAACAGGCATTATTTGCTTCCAACATTCTGTTACCATTAACCGAATAATTCATGCTGCAGCTTGCTTTCCCATATTGTCCATGTTTCTGCACTCTTGACACAACAATAAACTTCATAATAATCAGCTGTCCTAAAATTCGGTTATGGTCACACAAAAGTCTAGGTAATCTGAAATCAGAGCCCATATTCAACTTGGTTGGTCACTTCAAGTCAAGGTAAACAAATCCTGACTTAGTCATTTATCTCAACTTCACTTTAATAACTATTACTGTATACTTTGTAACGAGGCACCACAAGTACGTAGCGCCCCACCGCCGGAGCGCGGCGCGCGGCCGCCCCGCGCAGCACCATTCCGTATATAAGGCGAGCTCGAGGGAGCTCCGGAGGCAGTCTTGTGTCGCAGACGAAACCGACTAGTTGGACGCGCAGTTCTGGCAAGTCCGAGCCGCGACTAACTAGATCGGTGTAGGCACACAAGGTTGTCCTAAGACCTAACCCTTCCTTCCCCCTATATCCTGCTTTCTCGTCCCAAGCGGCTCATACCCGATTCGGACGCAAAAGCTCCTTAATGGAAGCGTGAGCAAGGCAAGCCCGGCCCGCACCATTAAGGACCCTCAGGACTCTCGAGGCAACGGTCTGTGGTTCCCGGATCGATCCCGAGAGCCCTATCCTATCTGAGTCTGACGCAACCCCCCTTAACCGTGTGCGCGAGCAAGGCAAGCCCGGCCCGCACTATTAAGGATCCTCAGGACTCTCGAGGCAACGGTCTGTGGTTCCCGGATCGATCCCGAGAGCCCTATCCTACCCGTAGGAACTTTCCCGACGCCCCCCGAGGCGTACCCGTAACCACGCGCGCAGCCCCCGAGCGCTGCCCGCGTCCCGTAGAGTCGTAGAGCCCGTAGAGCTCCCGAGCCCTGGACCCCTCCGGTCCAGACTGCCGCCGCAGGCACCCGATAACCGAGCTATCCCGTCGATAGCGTATGTTTATATCGAATCACGTGTATCCTAGTCGTATTAACACGACACCCGTGTAAGCACCATTGCTATAATAATAAATAAGGCGTTATAGATAATAACCCGTTGTCTGCATTTAACCTCCCCTAGACCAAACCTTGAGCTAGTAGACTTTCACCCAGCCAGGTTCGAATCCCGGCGGTGATATTTGTGGACGGACCCCCGGGCAACCGTCACACTGGCGCCCAACGTATAAGAAAAACCCTACATATTCAGCTTCTTTTCGAGTCTTCAGTAAAAACCCCGTCGCGAAACCAAAATAAACAACCGGAACCGTCACACTGGCAACACACTGGCGCAACCGTAACGTCGCGACGACAATTACCATTACAGGCCCGCAAAAAGAATCTAATAGCTCCAGGTCAAGGGAGAGGTTTTAACAGAACAAAAATTAAATAAACCGTTTAGCTAAAAAAAAAAACTATCCATCGAAAAAATACCGCATCCTCACACCGTAAAAATATATAAATAAATAAACCTTATCCCAAGGTTACCGCGTAAAAATAAGTCACATGCCTACATCGTGGATTTACGAACTCAAGAAACCAGAACTAATCGCCGAATCAACAGAGCGAGACCTACAAACGGAAGGACTTACCGTCGAACAGTTAAGAAGAAACCTCGTAGAAGCAATCAAATCCCAAGAAGAATTTCACGACTCCATAAACGACACAGACAACATGACCGAATCCAAGAGCGAAAATAACTCCGAGAGAGAGATTATGAGGCTCTTAAACGACTGCAAAGTTTACTTCGACGGATCATACGGAGCAATTGAGTTCATGGAACGTATAGAAGAATTAAAGGCAAGCTGCAACGCAACGCCTGACGCAATCCTAAGAGCAATGCCACAGATACTAAGAGGAAGAGCTTTACTGTGGCATAGAAACAACGCAGAGTCATGGGAAACGTGGGACGAGTTTACAGAACTATTTAAATTACATTACTTCCCCGCCAACTACGAACAATCACTAACCGAAAAAATTATATCAAGGAAGCAACGATTTAGAGAAACATTCGCCGAATACCTAACAGACTTGCAAACACTCATGAGAAGACAGGGGAAAATGACAGGCACCGAAAAATTAGTTAGAATCCACGAAAACATGCTACCAAGCTACAAATTATATATTAAACAAAAAGAGTGCAAAGACACGACCGAACTACTGCAATTGGCGATCGAATTCGAAAGCATTTCGAGAGCGAAATATAGAGGAACAATGGAGAGTCGCCAAGAGGCGCAACCAGGCCCAAGCCGCCGCGAAAACACGGGAGAACCGTTTAAGATGAAATATGAAAAGCAAAGCAAAATTCACCCTTCCTACAATTCCACCACGAGTTGCTGGAATTGTGGCAAACCCGGACATCCGTCAAACCAGTGTCGCGGGAAGAGACAGATATTTTGTAGCACCTGTGGAAAAATGGGCAAGTTAACACGCGACTGTTGCAAAACATACAACAATAAAAGAAACAGAGAAGATATAGGATCGGCACGTGAGACACCACGCCAAGATAATAGAATCTACACACCGATAGAAATAATGGGGGAAAAATATTTCGCGCTCATGGACACAGGATCCACGAATACGTACATAAATGAACAGATTTACGAAAAATGTAAACTGAACGCCGTACCGGAACACATCAAGGCCCGCAAGGTCATAATGGCGGACGGAACCCCAGTAGAGATAAATAAAATAATCATAATACCGATAAAAATCCAGGGAACAACAATAAAACACTGCGTACGCGTGTTACCGACAGCGACGACAGTAATAATAGGCATGGACATATTGCGTCGACTACGTCTGTCACTATCATTCCAACAACTGAACTACGAAGCTCCAAGCACGAGTGGCACGACAAACAATCCGAAAAAGGCGAAGACAGAGCCATCAACAACAACTACACTGGCACCAACCATCCAAGGCACCGAAGCACCCGAACCAGCCCCCATAACGGAAGCAGAACGGGAACAATTGAACCAGTTACTCGAGACAGAGTTCAAAAAATGCGACGCAGCCCCAAAAGGAAACAATTGGTTAGAACATAAAATTAAATTAAAACACAGCGAACCCGTCAAACAAAAATATTACCCAAAAAACCCCAAGTTGCAAGCAATTATAGACGAACAAATAAAAACAATGTTAGAACAAGGAATCATAGAACGGTCAGAAAGCCCGTACAGTTCTCCAATCGTTTTAGTCAAAAAGGACAACGGCGAATATAGGTTCTGCATTGATTTCAGGAAGATTAATGAGATATCCGAAAGAGACGCATATCCACTTCCACAGATCGATGATACATTAGAAAAATTAAGGAAAACTAAATACTTCTCGAAAATCGATTTAAAAAACGGTTACTGGAACGTCAAATTAGAAGAGAAAAGCAAACAGGCGACAGCCTTTACAGTCCCAGGGAGGGGCTTATTTCAATTCAAAAGAATGCCTTTCGGCCTCCATTCCAGTGGCGCGACGTTCCAGAGACTCCTAGATATGGTAATAGGACCGGAACTAGAGCCAAATGCATATGTGTACTTAGACGATATAATAATATGTAGTACAACGTTCCAGGAACACTTACAGCACTTAAAAGAAATATTCCGAAGAATAAGGGAAGCAGGACTTCAAATAAATAAAACAAAATGCGAATTTACAAAAACACAGGTCGAATATCTCGGTCACACAGTGACAAGCGATGGCATTAAAATGAACGGATCAAAAATCGAAGCAATTACAAAATTACAAGCGCCTACAAATATTAAACAATTAAGAAGAATTATCGGCCTAACCTCGTGGTATAGGAAATTTATACCTAACTACGCAGACCTAACCGAACCATTAATACAACTATTAAAAAAGAACGTACAGTTTAGGTGGCAACAGAAACAGCAACAAGCATTAGAAAACATAAAAACAATAATTACAACAGATCCAGTGTTAACCAGAGCAGATTTTACGAAAGCGTTCACACTGCAAACCGATGCCAGTGATAAAGGACTAGGCGCTGTATTAATGCAAGAACATACGGACGGACTCAGACCAATAATGTACGCCAGCAGAACACTAACTCCAGCAGAGACTAGATACTCGACGACGGAAAAAGAGTGCCTCGCAGTCGTATGGGGGGTCCGGAAAATGAGAGCATTTCTGGAAGGATATTACTTCACGGTCGTTACAGATCACCAAGCACTAAAATGGTTACACAACATGAAAAATCCGTCCGGCCGACTCGCGAGATGGGCACTCGAACTGCAACAATATAACTATGACGTAGTATATCGACCAGGCAAGTTTAACCACATCGCAGACGAGCTATCCCGTAACACGATTTGCGCAGCAAAGGAATCGCACGCAGACTGGTACGGAAGAAAACGGTTAGAAGTGCAATCGAACCACAAAAACGAAACAGAATATCGTATAAAAAACGACGAACTGTACAAAAAAATTATAAACCCCAGTTACGGATCAAAAATGGTACCAGGATCAGAGTGGAGATTATGCGTACGAGAAGAAGATAAGAAACAAATTCTACAGCAAAATCACGACCACCCAACCGCGGCCCACCTAGGGATTACGAAAACATTACACAAAATAGCACAACGATATTATTGGCCGGGAATGTATAGAACGGTAATGTCATACGTAAAACAATGCAAGGCGTGCCAAACACATAAACCTTCACAACAAAAAAAACCAGGATTAATGCATATAAAAAACGCAACCAAACCATGGGAAATAGTAACGACAGACCTAATCGGACCCCTACCAAGGTCATCGAAAGGTTACTTATGGATAATAGTATTCCACGACAAGTTTACAAAATGGACCGCAATACGCCCGCTGAGAACGGCAACGGCCAACGCAATCGCTACAGCTTTTAAAGAGTGCATAGTCATGAGATACGGGTGCCCTCTAATCCTGCTCAGCGACAACGGTAAACAATACACGGGAAAAATATTCACAGAAATGTTGCGGAATTACGGAATAGAACATAGGCTCACCGCCCCCTATTCACCCCAATGTAACGCGACAGAAAAAACAAACCGAACATTAGAAACAATGATCGCGACTTACATATCAGAAAATCATAAAAAGTGGGACGAACATTTAGCGGAGTTTAACTTTGCAATAAACACCGCCGTCCAAGAATCCACAAAACACACGCCAGCATTTTTATTATTCGGCCGTGAACTAAAAATGCCAAACGATAAAAATACATTCCCAATCCCAACAATCAAAAGAATAAATACAATAACAGAAGTACATAGCAAGGTAAATAAAACCCAGCAGGAAGCATCCGAAAAACAAAAAAAATACTACGATAAACATCGCCGGTCGTGGAAACCGACAATAGGCGAACAAGTATTAAAAAAAAAATACGCGTTATCAAACGCAGACAAAAATTTCTGCGCAAAACTCGCACCGAAATACGACGGACCATATCGCATAATACAAAAAAAATCTCCAGTAATATTTCTATTAAACAACGAAATTAATCCTAAACGAATAATAACAGCACACATAAAAGACCTAAAAACATTCCACGCGTAATACAAACAACGAACCAAACAGAATAATTAATGAGATTCCCCATAAAAGCATAAGACTCAAAATCGAGCATAAAAATAGCAAACAAAACTAAAAATCACAGAAAACGGTCAGGCAACAAAAACGAATAAAAACATAAAACGAGAACCAAGAGCAACAAAGACAAAAGAAACAAAACCCAGCCCACTACGATGTAGAAAAACGGCCCCACGACATAAAAATACCCTCAAAAAAAAAAAAAAAAACCCACACCCACGGGAGGGCGACACCCGCAAAGGCCGACACTCGACGGATAACGCCCATCCGACAATGACGAACGACCACAGCAAGCGCCACACCGACCCCGATAATATTTAAGTGAATAAAAAGAAAAAAGAAAAAAAAAAGAAGAAAAAAAAATATAAATGTAGATATAGAAGTCTAGTAAATTTAGTGTCACCTCGTTACACAAAGGAAGGCCACACCCACCAAACCAGGTATTATTTTATTATTTAAGTGCATATTGTAACATAGTGATTTTTACAGGTAAAAATCTCCAGAAGAGGGAGGGGAATGTAACGAGGCACCACAAGTACGTAGCGCCCCACCGCCGGAGCGCGGCGCGCGGCCGCCCCGCGCAGCACCATTCCGTATATAAGGCGAGCTCGAGGGAGCTCCGGAGGCAGTCTTGTGTCGCAGACGAAACCGACTAGTTGGACGCGCAGTTCTGGCAAGTCCGAGCCGCGACTAACTAGATCGGTGTAGGCACACAAGGTTGTCCTAAGACCTAACCCTTCCTTCCCCCTATATCCTGCTTTCTCGTCCCAAGCGGCTCATACCCGATTCGGACGCAAAAGCTCCTTAATGGAAGCGTGAGCAAGGCAAGCCCGGCCCGCACCATTAAGGACCCTCAGGACTCTCGAGGCAACGGTCTGTGGTTCCCGGATCGATCCCGAGAGCCCTATCCTATCTGAGTCTGACGCAACCCCCCTTAACCGTGTGCGCGAGCAAGGCAAGCCCGGCCCGCACTATTAAGGATCCTCAGGACTCTCGAGGCAACGGTCTGTGGTTCCCGGATCGATCCCGAGAGCCCTATCCTACCCGTAGGAACTTTCCCGACGCCCCCCGAGGCGTACCCGTAACCACGCGCGCAGCCCCCGAGCGCTGCCCGCGTCCCGTAGAGTCGTAGAGCCCGTAGAGCTCCCGAGCCCTGGACCCCTCCGGTCCAGACTGCCGCCGCAGGCACCCGATAACCGAGCTATCCCGTCGATAGCGTATGTTTATATCGAATCACGTGTATCCTAGTCGTATTAACACGACACCCGTGTAAGCACCATTGCTATAATAATAAATAAGGCGTTATAGATAATAACCCGTTGTCTGCATTTAACCTCCCCTAGACCAAACCTTGAGCTAGTAGACTTTCACCCAGCCAGGTTCGAATCCCGGCGGTGATATTTGTGGACGGACCCCCGGGCAACCGTCACAACTTTACACTTCAGAGAGTTTACTACTCTTGTAACTTGAAGCCTTTAGTCTCAATCAATGCAAATTATTTCTAATTTCCACAATAAGGCAAACTGTTATTTCTAATATCAACAATAAAGCACTGTTGTAGTCATCAGTTATTTTATTTTACAGCAATAGATTAATATCACCCAGTACAAACTTATGATGAAACATCATTTTGTTTTAAGATAGCTTCAACTTTGTTTTCAAAATAAATATAAAATTAATTTAAGGTTTATACTACCAGTAATGGTTAGGAATTGATTACAACTTGTAGCACTCACAATTAAAATAGATAGAAATAATTCCAGATCAGCCATGAGTTGGTCGTTCAACTTTTACTTAAATTGGAAATTCTTCTTAACTATGAAATTAATAGGTCTTCACTTTGGGGTAAAAATTAAAACTCATACTCACTATTCCCACAACACAGGCGTTTACTAAAATATGATGTAAACTCAACTCAGCAAGTGAGCAGAATACTCAACCCGAAATTGCTTGAACAACTTGGGCTTTATGCCAAGAGTACTATAGGTTAGCTGTATATTTCAAACTCATACAACATCACTAGGTCCTAGGACCTTTTTAGTCAGATAGAATTGCACCAAAAGTTGCATTTTGAGTAGGTATAATCAATCACCGTGAGGCAGTCCTTACCTTCTTATGAAAGAAACATGGATGTTGGGCTTACCTCATCGTTTAGCTAATACTAATAATTGGCTCAGGTCGAACACCGTTTTGAGTCAAAGGCCTATTTTCCTCACGTTCAGCTAATTTTTGAGTGACTTTATTTCGATCTCACTTTACTATGTAAATCATACTTCATTTTAGGGTATAAAGTACTTTAGCAGTTATCAGTGCTTTTACGAGAAAACAATCCCAACTATTTTACACAATACAACAGAGATTTTATTGACAGCATCAATTTCACTAAGTATTAACTTTAGTAGGCTTAGTTCGCACTTCTGAAATATAATAAAACACACTCACCTGTTTACATTAGTATATTCTTTCTCTAGGGCAACCATACAATACCATAATCTAGTACTCTTAATCCTAATATTCGTTTTCTTATTTCTAAAGCAGACCTTTCATCATCATTCCTATTCCAGAATCCCCAAGCTAGCGTCTGTCAAAAGTATATCGGCTTTGCCGCCAAAACCCAATTGGCAAGTGTTGCAAGCAGGCATAACGATTATTTGAGGTAATGTTATTCCTGCTTGCACATGAATGGAACCTAACACTCGACCATTCTGACTTCGTGTATGTCCCCATACACATACAAATATGTTGAACCTGATATTGGGCTAACTTTATCTTTAACTTTATGATTCAAGATACAGTAACACTTCAAGTTATGCACTGTGGAGTTGGGCCTACCAAAATGTTGAACACTTTTACTTTGTCACTATACAATTTTACGTTAAATATATATATCTTTTCCAAAGCGACAAGGTTCCAAGTATGCTCACCATTTCCATGGGCCTGCACATATACATCAACATGAGAACAGAAAGTTGATTCTGTATTTTGTAAAAAATTTAACAATCTAGTGCATTCTTCATGCTTTTAAACATAAAATTATTTTAACAACGCACCTTTCATTGCTACAATTAAACCTAACACTAGGCCAACCAATTAAAGTTACAATAATAGCAAAAGTATAAAAACATTAAACAAAACAAAGTACAATTCACTGTACTCGCACAAAAGCAAAAATAATGCACTTTACAACGTAAAATATAAATAAACAATCCTAACTCTGTGCTATCTATTCATTTGGAAATGAGATCACTATTAAAATTAATTGAGCTTCTTAACAACTTAGCTTCACACAGAATATCGAACAATGAGATCTAAATTGGTATACAGTAAAGTGTAATAATATGTATACGGTCAAAATTTCAAACATAAGTATCATACGCTCTTACACCGGCGTAATAAGGTCGTGGGACATATTTTTGGAAAGTTCATATCGATACTTATTTTGCACTTGACCGTATATGTAACAATTGTCTAAGTTGGATACTACTAACTTAAGCATCTGTTCAAGTGGCTTCACATCTTTCCACAAGAACATAAACAATCTTTAGCTACCTCAGAACAGTCGCGTGCACTTCGTAAAGATATTTTAGTAGCTACTTATTGATAATTCGTATATGAGAACTAGCCAAGTCAGACCTTTGGCTTCAATATAATTACTCTAAGCTAAAGAAAAAAATATATGTATGTAGGTATTTTAAGTTGCTAATATAAAAACATTTTATATTATTAAGAATAAATTTAAGGGCTGACCATTGAATTTAGCACCCTTTTAAATCTCACTTCTTTTCTCGTTGAAGTCAACATCCGAGGCATATTATTATAATTGCAATCTGTTTTTCAATATTTGAGGTATCACTTACGTCATAATTAACAGACTCGACAGCAAAATTAACAGTCAGTATTTTTGGAAAGTTAAGTTTTTTTTTCTGACCGGTCTTAAAACTCTGTGCACGCTACTGCTCCGATGTTTAAGTGGCTTCATGTCTCCACGAAAACATAATCAATCTGTAGCTCTCTCAGATATTCAAGTGGCTTCACATCTTTCCACAAGAACATCACCAATCTGTAGGTAGCTACTTCAGATTTCAAGTGGGTTCACATCTCTCCACAAGAACATTAACAGTCTGTAGCTACCTCAGACGTTCAAGTGGCATCACATCTGTCCAAAAGAACAATCAATCTGTAGCTACTTCAGATGTTCAAGTGGCTTCTTATCTCTCCACAAGAACATAAACAATCTGTAGCTACCTCAGATGTTCAAATGGCTTCACATATATCCACAAGAACATAAACAATCTGTAGCTATCTCAGATGTTCAAGTGGCTTCACATCTGTCCACAAGAACACCATATCACATAAATAAGATATATTTACATATTTGAATAAGATAGTATTCAAATGAAATCTCATCTCAATTCTCATCATAAGAACATAGTTCATAAAATTCTCATTTCAATTCTAATCATAAATAAGAACATAGTACATAACTTAAAAATTCTAGTGAATTTGCATCTTCTCTTAAGACCACAGTACACGATGCCTTTACATATAATATGTACCAATATTTTCAATATACATATTTTGGATGTGAGATCCCTTTACAGGCTAACCATCAAAACCCTAGTCATACAATTATGCTGCGTGAAAGTAAAATACACAATCATGTTTCTAATGCACTGGAAAATACACCTAGGGCATGCATACTTTATTTTAACACATCTGACTATCAACCTTATTGTAAGGAGACTAAGACTCAGTTTGTAGCTAAGTAATTGTATGTCATCAAAGAAAAAAGGTTTTTTTTTTAGCATAGAACATAAACACACTTTACTTTTACCGGTGTTCAAGAATATAATATTGGAAAGACATATAAGATGTATATATATATTATCTTATTTTAAAAGAAGCTTTAGTACACAGAGGTGACTATGTCAGCCTCATGGGAGTACTCCAGAAAATCGGAAATTACAATTCATGCAAAGAGCTTTGTCCGACGAAGGCAAGCCAGCAAAACATTTACTTCACCATTATGCATGTTTAGGTTCTCCATGTACTTCTCTCTAACCTGCTTATATCGGTGGCATTTCACCAGAATATGGTATAAATCATCAGTTTAACTACAAACCTCGCACATTTTAGATTGGGACACAAAGCCATATTACATCGCTACTCTTTCTAATACGACCATCGTAGGATGAGGCCACACAAGGACCTCCGTTATGTTGTGTCAGACCAGACTACATTAGCATTAGGCTACGAGGCAACATTCAGAAAACAGGGTAATCCTGATGAGGCTTCATTTTCGAAGGCCGTCGTTGCAATCGTTATTCGGCTGTAAGTTACCATTATCAAAATACCACAACGCGCATCGTTGTCATCATTATCAATTTAATTTAATTATTTGCAAGCAGACTGTTGACAGAAAATATGGCTTCATTTATGGAAAACCACAAACTTTAAATGTTTCTTTCTAAACAATGAATGATGAAACACCCTGAATATAACCTTATTATGTGGCACATTCTCAGCCCTGCTAGTCATATCATTTAGTATTACAAGCAATATCCCACCAGCATTTTGCAACTAACATAATTATTATCATATGAAAAGGTCACATCCTCTTGGTTGAATTTCAAATTACTAAATCACTCATGAAAATCATCATCTTTAAGAATAATTCTGTTATCTAATAACTTTTGTCAATCTCGAATCAAGTGAGCAACAATTCAATTTCAAAGAACCACGTCTATCCTCGTAAGTCCTTATGTACTACCTGAAGTACATATTAATATAGCAATAGTAAGAATAACTGCCGAATGTACTATATGAAGTACAAATTATTAAATGAAATATGATCAAATTAAATCTAAAAATCAAATAACTGAGACTAAGTGGCTCGGTATTAAGCGATATGCGATTTATAAAAAGGTTATACATGCTTCGTGAAAATACTCCTCTTCACGCGAGCCACGGATCAACAGCACTGCACCACTCTGGCGGGCAGAATCTTCAGGCTTCACTATTAACGCCCGGCAGCACACGAGTCAGGGATCAAACAGCACTGCACCGCTCTGGCGGGCAGAATCATCAGGCTTCCTTGCTAACGCCCAGCAGCACGCGAGCCACGGATCCAACAGCACTGCACAGCTCGGTCCGATGCCCTGGCACGAAGACTCGTCTGGCTCAGCTTGGTTCGGTTGCTCTCCTTGTGCTTCGATAGCCTTGTAGTTGTAGCGACCCTAGCGCTACCTAGTCGTCGACCACGTAAATTGCTACTACGCATGAATAGCTAGCGCCGATGACATCATATGTTCTACATCGCACCAAGGAGGCCCCTCAGCGAAGATGCATAAACAAAACTTTCAACTCTTTGGACCTCGGTCCCCAGGCAATAACTTAAACCTGGAAAGAGCTCTATCTATTTATCTAAAAGCTGACTGTAAATAAGGCTTCACTGAGCTGAAACGTTGGTCAGCCTTTTAAAGCCACCAATTTTATGGTCTCGCCGTGCGCTCTGCTTCGCGCACAGTGCCAGCGTTGCACGCCTTCATCTCCATGCACCGTACAAGCGTTGCACGCCCTCAGCCCCGCGAATCGTGCCAGCGTTACAAGCTCTGCCTCGCGAAGCAGCAACTCGCATACATCTGCAACCATTGAGCAGGAGAAATATCCGTGTTCATGGCCATAAACCTACAGTTTATAATGTACGCTTAATTTTGCATGATTCACAACTGAAATATCAACATTTATATATCATAGAGTACAAACACAACTGAACAAGCTACCTGAACATCAGTTTGTCAACTGAATAGTCTTGACCAAATCTCTTTACTCATGGGCTGACAGCCCCCTTTCTTTATTCCATACTAATTTCCATTAATTGTCATGAGCCAATAATATTTCCTTAAACATTTTACATAAAACGCCCTGCCCGCATTCGCACGGGTGCAATCAGTGTTTCTCTACTATATTATGCATGTATCATGCATACAAGCCTTCCTTTTGAATCAATCTAAGTATTAAAAACACCGCATCACAATCCGTTGCGCAGTGTTAAAGATCTAAACATACATAGGGACAGACAGACAGCGGAAACGACTTTGTTTTATAGTATGTAGTGATATAGTTGCTAATTCCCATCAGCCTTATTTGTCAAGGTCACTTTGCTAATGTTTCAGACAAATCAATACGGAGTATACTTAACTTTGATCACACAGCTTTCCCTTGCTCAACCACTGTACCGTCAAACTTGTATTAATACTGTACGGATCTCGGAGTATCACGGTCGGCGCACGCGACATAGGCTTCTGCTGATGCTCGTGCGATCATTTGACGCTCAGTTCTCCCATAATTCATGCGCAAGACTCATTATTTTCACTCTGATAACACAAATAATAAACAATATGATTACAGAAACATGATTGTATCAACTACTGGCGCCGTCTAGTTTCGAATAGTAGAACCGACATGGATAAATTCGGAATTGAATTTCCAATACAAATTGGCATCTACCTCTGCGAGTCACATTAACCAATTTATTTTGCTACACTCAATAGAATTATGCTATTACGCATATAACATCTTTTATCACAATAAAGAAAATAATTAATTAATATCTTGGGACAATTTACACCAATTGTTCCAGCCCCAAACTAAGCAAAGCTTGTACTATGGGATCATTATACTTGTAGTATGCATTAATACCTGTTTAGATATTGGTTACAATATTACCAATATTCCTGCAATGAGTGAATTTTAGTGTCACCTTCTGTGGACGCTCGCAATACCAGGTGAAGCATGCATACCAATGTTGCCAACCAATCTTCCCATACAATGCAAGAGGATGCAAGAAGAAATAAAATAAACTCACAATTGGTCCATTTGTATTTACCATAATTAGCTCTTGTTTATTGGCCACCTCCTTACTTGACACCAACAATATTCCACCAAGCTTGTATTTTATAAGCATAAACATTTAGTATTAAAGCAAGCTGTAATAACTTATAAGTATCCCAAACAAGTAAAGAAGGCCCATGTTAATAAAATCATGATATGCTCAGGTCCATTATTGAGCCATCAACTCTTTAATTATAAATTGTAAATCAAACAAACGAAATCATTCTTGTTATCATCATATTGAATCATCTTTTTGATCTTGCCATGCCACGCATATGTGCAGCTATCTTTTAATAATATTAATGTGATTCAAAAACTTGCTCAGATTTGTATGAAACTAGTTTCACAACAACTTACAGTAACTTGTCATTATCCAATGCATAAGTCAAAGTAATAGTACTAATCACGGTACCTGAATCTGTATATGAATCTTTTGACAGCTGAAATTAAAAACAGGCATTATTTGCTTCCAACATTCTGTTACCATTAACCGAATAATTCATGCTGCAGCTTGCTTTCCCATATTGTCCATGTTTCTGCACTCTTGACACAACAATAAACTTCATAATAATCAGCTGTCCTAAAATTCGGTTATGGTCACACAAAAGTCTAGGTAATCTGAAATCAGAGCCCATATTCAACTTGGTTGGTCACTTCAAGTCAAGGTAAACAAATCCTGACTTAGTCATTTATCTCAACTTCACTTTAATAACTATTACTGTATACTTTACACTTCAGAGAGTTTACTACTCTTGTAACTTGAAGCCTTTAGTCTCAATCAATGCAAATTATTTCTAATTTCCACAATAAGGCAAACTGTTATTTCTAATATCAACAATAAAGCACTGTTGTAGTCATCAGTTATTTTATTTTACAGCAATAGATTAATATCACCCAGTACAAACTTATGATGAAACATCATTTTGTTTTAAGATAGCTTCAACTTTGTTTTCAAAATAAATATAAAATTAATTTAAGGTTTATACTACCAGTAATGGTTAGGAATTGATTACAACTTGTAGCACTCACAATTAAAATAGATAGAAATAATTCCAGATCAGCCATGAGTTGGTCGTTCAACTTTTACTTAAATTGGAAATTCTTCTTAACTATGAAATTAATAGGTCTTCACTTTGGGGTAAAAATTAAAACTCATACTCACTATTCCCACAACACAGGCGTTTACTAAAATATGATGTAAACTCAACTCAGCAAGTGAGCAGAATACTCAACCCGAAATTGCTTGAACAACTTGGGCTTTATGCCAAGAGTACTATAGGTTAGCTGTATATTTCAAACTCATACAACATCACTAGGTCCTAGGACCTTTTTAGTCAGATAGAATTGCACCAAAAGTTGCATTTTGAGTAGGTATAATCAATCACCGTGAGGCAGTCCTTACCTTCTTATGAAAGAAACATGGATGTTGGGCTTACCTCATCGTTTAGCTAATACTAATAATTGGCTCAGGTCGAACACCGTTTTGAGTCAAAGGCCTATTTTCCTCACGTTCAGCTAATTTTTGAGTGACTTTATTACGATCTCACTTTACTATGTAAATCATACTTCATTTTAGGGTATAAAGTACTTTAGCAGTTATCAGTGCTTTTACGAGAAAACAATCCCAACTATTTTACACAATACAACAGAGATTTTATTGACAGCATCAATTTCACTAAGTATTAACTTTAGTAGGCTTAGTTCGCACTTCTGAAATATAATAAAACACACTCACCTGTTTACATTAGTATATTCTTTCTCTAGGGCAACCATACAATACCATAATCTAGTACTCTTAATCCTAATATTCGTTTTCTTATTTCTAAAGCAGACCTTTCATCATCATTCCTATTCCAGAAATATCTCTCTAATCTGTGTTCCAGAATCCCCAAGCTAGCGTCTGTCAAAAGTATATCGGCTTTGCCGCCAAAACCCAATTGGCAAGTGTTGCAAGCAGGCATAACGATTATTTGAGGTAATGTTATTCCTGCTTGCACATGAATGGAACCTAACAAACAGAAAAGTAAAAAACTTGTTACCTTTTGTGGAATTTAATAAAAATAAGTATGGTAAAAATTCTAATTATAACCATTTAAATAAGCTTGAGTTCAAGCAAAGTTATCAAAAAAAACTATTATGACAGAAAGGCAAGACCTTTACCTCAATTGAATGAGGGAGAAATTGTTAAAATACAGGATGAGTCAAATAAAAGACCACATCAGAGTGGAGTTGTGGTAGGAAAGGCTCCAGGTCCCAGGTCATACTATATTAAAAATGAAGATGGAAATGTAATTAAAAGAAATAGGTATATGTTGATAAAGGGAGGTAATTATAAAGAAAACAACTTTGATTATGATAATATTGTAATTAATGACAGTGAAAACTTTGTAACTAATGATAACATTCCAATGACACAGAATTTTGAAAATGTATCTAACAGTAGTGGTAAAAATCATCCTCAAAATAAGATATTGCCTTCAAGTAGTAATCATAATTATGTATCAAGATCTGGTAGGCAAATTAAAAAACCATATTATCTTAATGATTATGAAACAAAATAGTAGTATGTTCATAATAGGAAATACTGTATTCTTCCTGGAATAGGTACTATTGTGAAATATGTAATTGATTGATTAGTATGTTACTTTAACTGGAAAGGAAGGATGTTGTATGTGTAAAGTGAGCTTAAGTCAAAAGTGATGTTTGATTGTAATCTGTGGTTAGAACTGAAAAAATACAAATGGTGAATAGCTGCTAGCTCCGTATTTCATTTAATATAAATTTAAGTATTCTTGCTTAAAACCCAAGAGTACCACAATAGGATATGTTTACCTAACGCTATATTTGGGAGGTTGCAGTATTAGTCACAAGTTTTATGTTTTAAAAACATTGCCAGTACAGTCGAATGGAATTTTAGGCCGAGATTTTTTAGAGAAGTACAATGCAAATTTAGATTTTAAAAATAACAATTTAGTTTTGCAGACGGATTCTGATAGGAAAATTTATTTTCCGCTTAACACTACTTGCCGTAACGAATTTAATATCCCTAAGCGATGTGAATCTATACATTACATACCGACAGACTTAAAAGAGGACAGTGTTGTTTGTTCAGCAGAAATGCAAGAAGGAATATTTATAGCCAGTTCTATAGTATCACCAGTGAATGGTTTAATACCAATTAAAATATTAAATGTCACTGAGAATAATGCAGTGGTATCTAGCATAAAACCAGACATACACAAACTTAAAGATTATGACATTTGTGCGTTTAGCAAAACTCCGAAAAACGCAGATAGAGTGAAAAAACTATTTTCTATGCTACAAGTTACACATTTGAATAAGGAGGAACGAATTACGATTGAGAATGTATGTGCAAAATACGCCGATATTTTTTATTTAGAAGGAGATTTATTAAATACAACAGACGTTTATACCCACACAATTAACTTGAAATCTAACACAAGCCCTATTTTTACAAAACCATATAGGTTACCATTTACACAGAAATCAGAGGTTAAACGACAGATTGATAAATTGTTAAAAGAAGGAATTATTGAACCTAGCAAAAGTGATTGGTCTAGCCCTGTTTTATTAGTTCCAAAAAAGCAAGACAAAAGCGGAGAGAAAAAATGGCGTCTGGTAGTGGACTACCGTAAATTAAACAATTGCATAGAAGATGATAAATATCCTTTACCAGATATTACCGAGGTTTTAGAATCATTAGCGGGAAGTGTGTACTTTACACATTTGGATTTATATCAAGGTTACTATAATGTGCAACTGGAAAAGAACAGTAGAAAATATACAGCTTTTAATTCAGGCCAATTCCAAATGACAAGAATGCCAATGGGATTAAAAACGAGCCCAAGCTCATTTTCCAGAATGATGAATATTGCTTTAGCAGGTTTAAATTATGAAAAATGTCTTATTTATCTCGATGATTTAGTTATTTTTGGTAGAAATTTGGAGATTCATAATCGAAATTTGCAGGATGTTTTTGAACGATTACGCAAAGTCAATTTAAAATTAAACCCAGCGAAGTGTGATTTTCTAAAAAAAGAAATTCTATACCTAGGACATGTCATAACTAGTGAAGGCATAATGCCTGACCCTAACAAAATTAATACAGTAAAAAATTATCCTACTCCGAAAAATTCAGAGGAAGTTAAAAGGTTCGTTGCTTTTACAAATTATTATAGAAAATTCATATTTAATTTTGCAGACATAGCACACCCTTTAAATGCATTAACAAAAAAGAATGTACTTTTCATATGGAATAAAAAAAGTCAAGAGTCATTTGAAAAATTAAAAGAATGTATGACAACGCCACCTGTTCTCGATTATCCTGATTTTAGCGAACAAAACCAATTTGTAGTTCAAACAGATGCAAGCAACAATGCCATTGGTGCTATTTTAGCAAATAAAAACGGAAAACCAGTAAGTTTCGCTAGTAGAACATTAAATAAAGCAGAGAGAAATTATCCTATTATAGAAAAGGAACTACTTGCTATAGTGTGGGCTGTAAGGTATTTTCGCCCATACTTATATGGACGTTGTTTTAAAATCAAAACCGATCACAAACCCTTGGTTTACCTATTTAATATGAGAGACCCGTCGAGTAGACTTATGAAGTTTAGAATTGCTTTAGAAGAATATAACTTTGAGGTTGAATACGTGAAAGGTTCAGACAACGCTGCTGCAGATGCCTTGTCTCGAATTTGTGTGACATCGAACGATTTGAAAGAGATGCATGAGAGTGTAGTAAACGTAATGACACGAGCACAGACACGAAAGTTGGCAGAACAAAGTGCTACCGTAAATAATTTACGCCCCGACCCAAGGTCTGATCAACCGGAAGTCGTGAGTACGCATATAAAGCCGACAAAATCAGTAGAATTGCAATTTATAGACAAAAATGAGCTAGAGAAAATAAGAAAGAAAGGAATAATAAGTAATGAAAGTAAAACGTTATGTTATTCCAAGAAGCAATCGATAATTTACATTAAATATATAAACTCAGTATCGCAAATATCGCGAGGCGATTTTGTGAAAGAGTTGGATAGTATGTGTGCACAACATAATATAAATGAGATATGTATAATGAAAAACAAGGGAAATGAAGTTTTCATAAGAAAGTTAGTTGAGGAAATAAAGATGATGAAAAATAGGTCCGGACCACGTATATGTATTTTAAATAGTATAAAGAAAATAGAAAATAAAGATGATCAACGTGTAATCCTTAACGATTTTCATCTTCTACCGAGCAGTGGACATGC
This sequence comes from Pandemis corylana, assembly GCA_949127965.1. Taxonomy (NCBI): domain Eukaryota; kingdom Metazoa; phylum Arthropoda; class Insecta; order Lepidoptera; family Tortricidae; genus Pandemis; species Pandemis corylana. The sequence continues at coordinate 2,271,115 of OX421875.1, read as the reverse complement.
CGGGATTAGAAGAATGATCAATAATATAAAGAAATATTATTTTTGGCCAGGTCTAGTAAACGATGTAAGCGAATTTGTTAAACGATGTGAAAAATGCCAAAAACAAAAGCATTCAGTGCCAGTGAAAGAGCCCATGGTAATAACTACTACGTCACATACAGCCTTTGAAAAAATATATCTAGATCTCGTAGGACCTTTAGAAACCGACAACAACAATTACTCGTATATTCTCACAATACAATGTGAATTAACAAAATATATGGAAGCGTATCCTTTAATTACGAAAAAAACTCAAGAAGTAGCAAAAGCGCTTGTTAATAACTTCATTCTCAGATACGGAGTACCGAAGGAGATAGCTACAGACCGAGGAAAGGAGTTCATGTCTACAACATTCCAAGAGGTATGCAAATTACTTCAAATTAGTAAACTAAATTCTACCGCATATCACCATCAGTCGATTGGAGCATTAGAGGTTACACATAAATACTTAAAGTCCTATCTCCGAATTCAAACTGATAACCATCCCGAGACGTGGAGCGAATGGTTACCCTTTTGGTGTTTTACGCATAATACTTCAGTACACTCAGAAACAAAATTTACCCCGTACGAACTAGTTTTTGGAAAAGTATGTTCATTACCAAGCAATTTATTAAATAAAGATGTAGACCCAATTTATAATTACGATAACTACCCGTATGAGTTAAAGTATAGGTTACAGCAGTCACAAAAAATGGCAAGAGATAATCTCCTATTAAGCAAAATGAAAAGGAAAATTCAATATGACCAATATGTTAATCCTATTACTTATAAGCCTAATGATTTAGTTTTAGTAAAAAATGAATGTAGAACTAAGATGGACGCATTGTATTCGGGTCCATATAAAGTAGTAAGAGATTTATCACCGAATGTGGAAATAATTAATAATGGTAAATTAGACATTGTACACAAAAACAGAACGAAATTGTTTTATGACACAATCTAAACACTTATATTTTCGAGTAAATAACTTTCATGTAACTATATAAAAATAATGTTATTCTACGATTATTTTTAAATTTTTAGGAGGGAAGGTGTAGTGGTAAGATATACATGTATAACCTATGTACTCATGTAACCTGTGTTTGCTTATATAATGTGTTTATTCACCAATATAGTCAGTCTAAAAGCAACCTTTGTTTCAATCACAACTCTCCCAAGCCTCCAACCATACATATTGTAAGTTACTAATCTCGAGGATGAAGCACGAGTATAATTGATGATTAAACGAACTTACCTGTAAGTGAAGTTCTATCCCAATTATACGAAGTGCTTCATCCGAAGAGATTAGTAACGACATCCCACCCGCCCGCCCGGATCTTACAATCCCAGGGTTATCGTGGAAAAATCAAAAAGCTCTAAACTTAATGAAGTGGCGCCGGCATCGAGCCCAACAGCCAAACGGGATAAAAAAAAAAATAAAAAAAAAAAATTGTGTGGCCATTGCAGGCACACAAATTTCCTCAACTATAGTGCTGAAGTGGTATCACTTATGCGTTACTACATTGTGTTAATAAATATTGTAAGTTACTAATCTCTTCGGATGAAGCACTTCGTATAATTGGGATAGAACTTCACTTACAGGTAAGTTCGTTTAATCATCAATTATGATCTTCTAAGTTTGCGGCTGTGTTCACGCTTTTGAATACCGTTTTGTTGTACAGCGTGAAGTTGCAGTCCGTGACCTTGAAGTTGTCAAACTCGATCGCAAAGTAAGCAGAGAGTTGCCAGTAGATAAAATGCTACCGTGCAGTGTTGCCAATGCTAAGATTTTGCCAGAGAATTCTTTAGGAACGTTTCCTTCACTGGCAATAGATACCCTAAGCTTTAAATTGAATATTTATTGGTACTGAGACTATTCATTCTTTTCATGCACGACAAATTTTCATGAGACAAAATTTTCATATCTTGACTTTGACATATCTATACTTTGAACCACTTGGTCTGTTTAGGTCTGTGTTTCTGTTTCCCTCTTGCGTGAGCGCCTTCTCTGTCAGACTAATGGGGCTATAAGTGACCTTTTGACTTGTAAATATATTTGAATAGGTATTCCTCTGTAAGTTTTTTTAGATTACCGTTTAATTTTGTGTAAACCAAATTATGCAGCCAGTTTTGTCTATGTAATTGTATTTTATAATGTGTATGTGACAGTTTTTTTAATTTAATGGAGACTGATACACGCGTACTATGTTTTGATAGTGTTAGTCTCAATTACTACAGGAATATTGTGACGGACGTTTCTCATAGTGTTTGACATAAAAGTTGGTTGCGACAAAAATTGATACTGATACAAAAATGGCACCCCTGAGAAAACCGTATAAGTCTGAAATTAGCATTATTAAGTATCTACGTGTGCGACAAATCGTCCGTTTCATTTAAACGGCGCTGTCTCATAATATGAGCAGCACGTTTAGTAGGTCTACCCATATTTAGAAAAAAATGTTAGTGTACTTCAGATTCACTAAAAATGTATCAAATATTGTAAATAATATAAAAGTCGGTTTTTTTTGTTAAAATTTTTGATTATTTTTTGATTTTTAGTGAATCTGAAGTACACTAACATTTTTTTCTGAATGGGTAGACCTACTAAACGTGCTGCTCATATATGACAGCGCCGTTTAAATGAAACGGACGATTTGTCGCATACATACTTAATGCTAAATGGGGAGGTCTAAAGGAGAGGCCTATGTCCGGCAGTGGACTTGTAATGGCTGAGATGTTAATGATGACTTAATGCTAATTTCAGACTTATATGGTTTTCTCATGGGTGCCATTGTCAGAACTGGACCAAATTGAAATGCAAGCATGTATAAGTATGCAAGCAGGCATGCAAGCTGGCTGGCTTTATTTTTTGATTTTTAGTGAATCTGAAGTACACTAACATTTTTTTCTGAATATGGGTAGACCTACTAAACATGCTGCTCATATGACAGCGCCGTTTAAATGAAACGAACGATTTGCCGCACACATACTTAACGCTCTTCTGTGTTCTTGAGTGGAGACCGCGACTTGGCAAACGTAGTGTAGGACGCCCTCCGGCCAGGTGGGATGACGATCTGCGAAAGTCTGCAGGCAGATGCTGGATGCGTCAAGCTAAAGACGGGGCGCTATGGCGCTCATTAGGGGAGGCCTATGTCCAGCAGTGGACTAACATAGGCTGATGATGATGATGATGATGATACTTCACGCAAATTTCAGACTTATATGGTTTTCTCATAGGTGAAATTGTCAGAACTGGACCAAATTGAAATGGGACCACACGGAGAGCACCAGCTTTCAAATAAAAAAAGAATCATTAAAATCGCTTCACTCAGTCGAAAGTTATGAGGTAACAAACATAAAAAAAAAAAAAAAAAAAAAAAAAAAACAGACGAATTGAGAACCTCCTCCTTTTTTTGAAGTCGGTTAAAAAACTACAGATGTTGCCAGTATAGAAAAACTTTGATTTCATTGGGACATGTTCCACCATCGTGAGACGTTTACCTACGTTTGTGATATGGTTTTAAAAAGCGGTATTATCTCGCTTTTTTATTAAATGGCATTCTGTACGATGTTGGATTTAGTTTAGTTTTTGAATAAAATGGTTATTGAACAAGTTTTGGTTATTTGTTTCGATCCTTCTCCCTTTTGTGACTGCTGTGTATAACATCTTGTATTGGCGATCGGTGGTTATAGTATTTAGATTGAGAAATGTAGGTCTAAAGGGCCGCTAGTAAAGCTCTCGTGAAACTTGAACACGGCACAGTTAAGTACGCGCAAGCATCATTCTTGTCAAAATCTCAATGAGGAACTATTTCTTCCGTTGGTATTTTTTAAATGTTAGCTTGTGAAAACAAGAATAAGCAAAGGCCAGGCATAAACGATCGAAGTGGACTAAGAAATAGCTGTTTAATAGAAAGAAACATTCACATGTTAAACTACTCAAGGACTTGAGAAGACGCACACAAATCAGACATTTTGTGACTGATGACCACGTGCATCACCGCATGACAACTAACTACCCTTGACTGCGGACTGCGGGCGGCTTGAACATTGAACTCCCAACCACGCGCACAGGCAAGTACGTGCAGGTCTGGCTTGCGCAGGGAAAATTTCAAACAAGTCGAAAAACGCGCATGGGGTTGGCGCGTGATAGTTTTACCAACCGCACGCACGGTGTTCCGTGTACAGTCAAGTGTAATAATATGTATCTAGACAATGTTTCAAAAATAAGTACCATACGCTCTTACGCCAGCGTAATAAGGTTGTGGGACTTATTTTTGAGAAGTTCCTATCGATACTTATTTTTGCACTTGACCGTACAAGCCGGCCTGCGCAGGCAGCACTGTGGTGATACTTGCGCGTGTGGTGGGCCCTTAACACTCAGCTTGTGAAAATTTCGGAATTTCCAAACTCCTCGGAATAGAAAGTTTGAGTCATGAAACATTGGGCAAACCGTTCTGGGGGTAAATTCGTTTTTTATATAAACAAATATTGCAGCGCCTCCAAGCGGATAAGCACCATAACACCTATCACAAAACCACCGTTGAGGAAATGAAAATTAAGACCCACCATACCCCTGGCAGTACCACTGCGGGTAGGGTGGGACTCTACCGTACCACCGTAATGCTGTGAGCTACGGGAATTAATTAGGTTAGGTTAGTTAGGTAGCTCCTTATGCCCGAAGGGCAAACGCGGAGCTCCTTCGATTTTATTTTTCAATTTCTCAAATCCCAGCACTACTATGGAGGTATGGTTCAGCCCCACCCTAGCCTCAGGAGTAGTACCAGGGCTATGGTGGGTCTGAAAGGAAATGCGGGTCGGACCCAATGCAGAAAACCGCATTAACCTTTATTATTGTATACTAGGTTTTTCCCGCGACTCCGTCTGTGTAGAAAACTGTTATAGCTATCCCGCAGTAACTTTCTTATGTAATTTTTAAACTTTTCAATTTGTAATTATATAAAATGGAACTTTCTTTGGATGCTAAAAAAATTTACTTCACACATGGCTGTATGGGCTTTGAACCCTTTGCCAAGTTTGCCAGGAAGAAAATTTGATAAAACAGTCATTATTCATATCCACCCATAATCGTACAATTTTAGTTCTCGATTTGAGTTCCTAAATTTGAATTGAATTGAATTAGTTCTCGATTTGATTGGTTCGTCGTGACAATCCGCGGCTGATATTTCGCGTACATCGGTCGTACATTGACTCAAACTGTCAAGTCTAATCTTTAATTAAAAATCGTTAAAATTACTTACAAATACAGCTTGCTATTTGCTATGGTAACATAAGTCAAATGCAGCACTGTGAATTGAAATTAGTAAACAATCCGTTCAAGATAGGAGTATTTGTTACAAATACCGCCAGCACTTGAAGCTTCGATATACATTTACAATAGTAACATGGAGTCGTCCGCCTGCCGCCGGCGCGCTTCCGACGCTGAACAGTCGGCGTGGTCATACTGCATGACGGCGGAGAGCGCGCCTGTGAAGGAGGAGCCCGAGTGGGGCGAGTGCGGCGTGAGCGACGCGGCCGCGGCAGAAGGCTTGTACCCCGGGCACGAGGTCAAAGACGAATTAGTAATTGGACCTGAGGTGGTGCAAGAGCAGGACATCGCTATAGGCAGCATTTGTAAGGCAATGCTTATTAAAATTGTTTCCATAGATAATGATAGTGGGGTTAATAAATGTACCCCAAGGTACCACTTTCTAAACTATATCGCTTCTATTTCATTGACCTTTTTGTACCTCAAATGGTGATGCACGGGGCACTCAATGAGGAGATGACAGAAATGGAGTTAGACAATATCCCCACTGCTACACAAGAAAATAATAGCTTGATCATCAGTTCTACTGACCTCACCTAACCTACCATCTTTGGCAGATGCCCCAAGCAGAATGGAGGAGAATCCATGGAATCCAAAGGCAGAAGGCGGCGCCGACGCCGCGTCCGGCACCCACGCCTGCCCTGGGGATGAACCTCACTGCAGCAGGAGCACCGAGCAGCAGCACGGGCTCAAAAGCTGTTTTGTCAGGCTCGAGCGTTTGCCAGTAGGAGACCTGCGCAGTTGCAATGGTGAGTGTTATGGTCTGAGAGCGCGCAAGCTAACCCCGGAGCACTGTGGCGCAGACGACAGCAGAGCCAGAGATGTTCTAGCAACTTGCCAGCCTCGCTTGTGGGTCGGCATTATGGGAGGTGTCACAGTACAGGGGCTCCAGTTACAGTGAATCTAACAGGTTTATCCAAACAGGGCAGGGAGTACTGCGCTTCTTAACATATGCCTTGATTTAAAACACTTATATGATAGTAGAAATGTTGATCCTGGGTTTGCCCTTCTTTTTTTGTTAATATCTCACCTGCCTACCTAATACAATACAATAAAATTAGTCTCGAACACCATATAACAAACAATACAATACTATGATTTATTCAACACATCAGATTGGGAATGGATGAGTATTTTAAAAGTGCTTGATGATTTTTCTATTGATAGGAATAACCATCCTTAGCTACAGAAAAAAGTTACAGTTTTTTCCATCGAGCGATATATTTTATAAAAATAGAAACGGTGGCTCTCAAACGGCTGATAAGCAGTACGTCCGTAATATAACAAATAAAAAAAAGGCTGCTTGAACCTGTGGTACACAATGACATAAGTAGCTAAAAAAAGCAACGGCTAAGTGGCGCCGTCTGTGAATTGTTGGTGTTACTCTACCATACATGGGGAAATTCAATAAAAATGACCATATTATATACCTATTTATTTCCCAGATTTTGGAAATTTTTGGGTTATTTCTACTCAAAATCAACAACACTACTGAATGTTATATGAGAAATTAATGTTAATGTTTAATGACATCTAGTAACAGGTAGACAAATTCGAAGACTACCCACCTGCTATGTGTGGCGTAGGGGTATAGCACGCGTCACGGAATGACGAGGATCCGGATTCGATTCCCGGGCATAGCTTTACTTTTCGGATTTTTCTATGTGTCTAATTTTCATTGACTTAGAAATTTTGAGTAATAATTGTCTCTGTGGTGGTTTGTATTTCTGCTGTCGCTACAACAGCTACAGAGTACATGCCCAGCATTGTGTGGCGCCAACGAAGGTGGTGTAGACCAGCGGTTCCCGACCTATTACTTACCTATACCCAAACAACAACATATACCTCAAGTTTACCCCCCCCCCCCCCCCCTGCCGCCCGTCAACTACGATGGAAATGACACAAACGATCAAATAACTGAAGCACAACATGTTATTAATGATTTATATAATTTGTGAGACACTAAGTGTTGCCCGCAGCAGTGTCTACTAAGAATGCGTTAATTGCTATTCCGCGAGAACTATGCAATAGCCTGTTTAAATTGCTTCATATTAAAGTTCAAACTATCTCCTCCCGCATCGGTTTGTCCGTGGACAGATAGACCGGCAGACAGACAGACAGAGTTGCTTTCACATTTGTGACATTAGTTTGAATTAATGTTGAAAGCCAATTTTGCATAAATGAATACTCAGTTGCAGATGTGCCGAGCAGAGCAGAGCAGGATGCGTGCAGGCCGGAGCCTGCAGGCAAGACCGGCCCCGCAGCAGAGAGTACACGCACCCAGTCTACTTTAATGACCTGCAAACATATGCACACAGGACAGAAACCACACAGTTGCGACACGTGTCGGGAGCACCTTACACAACGAGACCACTTGACTATACACACAGAAACACACACGGCTGAGAAGCCGTACAATTGCGATGTATGTAACAAACGATTTTCACTACAACATAACTTGGCTAGGCATATACGACTGCACACAGGTGAGAAACCGTACAGTTGCGATATATGTAACAAACGGTTTATACATAAATCAACATTGATTTCACATGTACGAATACACACAGGTGAGAAACGGTTCAGTTGCGATATATGTAACAAACGGTTTAGACAACAAGTCCAATTGACTTCACATATACGAATACACACAGGTGAGAAACGGTTCAGTTGCGATATATGTAACAAACGGTTTATACATAAATCAACATTGACTTCACATATACGAATACACACAGGTGATAAACCGTACGGTTGCTATATATGTAACAAACGGTTTAGACAACAAGTCCAATTGACTTCACATATACGAATACACACAGGTGAGAAACGGTTCAGTTGCGATATATGTAACAAACGGTTTATACATAAATCAACATTGACTTCACATATACGAATACACACAGGTGAGAAACGGTACAGTTGCGACATATGTAACAAACGGTTTACGCAACAAAGTAGCTTGGCTATGCATATACGAATACACACAGGTGAGAAACGGTACAGTTGCGATATATGTAACAAACGGTTTGGACGACAAAGCCAAGTGACTTCACATATACTAATACACACAGGTGAGAAACCATACGGTTGCGATATATGTAATAAACGGTTTATATATAAATCATCATTGATTTCACATATACGAATACACACAGGTGAGAAACGGTACAGTTGCGATACGTGTAACAAACGGTTTACACAACAAGCCCACTTGACTTCACATAAACTAATACACACAGGTGAGAAACCATACGGTTGCGATATATGTAATAAACGGTTTATAAATAAATCAACATTGATTTCACATATACGAATACACACAGGTGAGAAACGGTACAGTTGCGATATATGTAACAAACGGTTTGGACGACAAAGCCAAGTGACTTCACATTTACTAATACACACAGGTGAGAAACCATACGGTTGCAATATATGTAATAAACGGTTTACACATAAATCAACATTGATTTCACATATACGAATACACACAGGTGAGAAACGGTTCAGTTGCGATATATGTAACAAACGGTTTACGCAACAAAGTAGCTTGGCTATGCATATACGAATACACACAGGTGAGAAACCGTACAGTTGCGATATATGTAACAAACGGTTTACACGACAAGCCAACTTGACTTCACATATACGAATACACAGGTGAGAAACCATGCGGTTGCGATATGTGATGACTCTGACTGTCCTGAACTGGTTGCTCAGTTGTTGCGTCTGTACGTTCCCTCTCCATCTTAATTTTTATTTCGACCACGTAGTCGTCACTTGTTGGCTGCGCCAGCTGCGCGAGCTGTGTCCCGCCGGAACTAGTGCTTTATTTATGCTGTCTTTGATTTAAACCTTTGAACGCCAAGAATAACTAAAGTTGTCGTATGCTGTTGCGACTACCACGCCACCAACACCTTAAGTTGTTAGAGCGTTTGCTGTCAAAGTAACCCTTCATGCTTTCGAGTACCTAAGGTTCATATTTTCACGCGACTGTGGTTGTGACGTATAATAATAATAAAATAACAAATCAGTAACCATAATAGACATCGCCATCTGTAACACACGTAATTTACTCGCTACGCACACTGACAAAACGACCAAATACACAGATCTCTCAATTGAAATAAAAACACAATGGCAGGTGAATAATGTAAAGACTGTACCAATAATTCTCTCTACAACTGACGTTATCCCCAAAACACTCCACGCAAGCTTCCGGGCTCTCGGTGTACCTCCATCCCTACGAATAATAATAAATAAGCCAAGAAGCGTAACTAAGCCCGAAAAAACACTCCACGCGAAGTGGACCGCAGGGGGCAGGGCTTAAAATATGTACCGCGCGGCGAATTAGTTCGGCCGGGACGCTCGAGCCGTTATCGTGACGTTATCATTGTATTTTTGCGCTAATACACCACACTTGACTCTGGATGCATGCGATCCACGCACCCTTCCCTTACCGCATGTGGGCGGACACGATCACGACGCGCGGACTAATCACGTGCAAGTAATTGTCTATCGGAGTGAGAGTGTTACGTTTGCATTGCTGTTACTTTGTGTGCGTAAGTGGAATGACAATCGAAGCGGCAACTGTCAGGGAATTACGCTTCTTGACTTAGTATTATTCGTAGCTCCATCCGCTCCGCATACACACTCCTACAGAAAGCTGTCGTCCTCAACACATGCCGTATAGTAAGAAAATTCTTGTCCATGTCATTAGCATAAAATAAAAGCACTTGGCTTAGGTCCGTGCGAAGTATTTCCTCCTAGGGAGAGATTTAGTTAAATAAAACCAAGATGAAATTATTATTATTTATTTCGAGCAACTACATATTATGACTCGTACATTATTGTGTTAGTACAGGGCTTATTCTATGAATGTTAGTCTTCTTATTATATAAAAATACATTAAAAGCATTTCTACAAAAAATCGTTACCAGGCGCTTTTGGTAACATGTATTTTGGTCCAGTGGTGCAGTATCGGACGCGACATATCCTCCGATATTACACGTAGGAGGCTGCTACGTTTAGTAACGTTTTTGTATTTAACGTTATGGCGTTGAAAAGGTTAAAATAAATTGGTGAAGATTTGAAACTGGCTTTTTATTTGTGACCTCAAAAATTCCACTCCCTATTTTTTTTTGTTTTTTACTTATTGACTCGTCTTGGTGAAGTGAAGCGCTAAGAGTTGATTTTTAAATCTCCCACAAGATCGAATATGGATGAGACTAAATAATAACGCATATGTCTTGAGGATCACATCCTAAAGGCCCTCTGACCGTTACTAACCGACAAACCAGTCTCTCCACCTGGTGGACGGTTAGTATTGGATATTTGCACACTTCCCACGGGATAGGTAGTAAGAGATTTGTGCATAGGTACTTATAATGTGTCGAGAAATAGACCATTTTAACTTCTTTTGATACTTTTATACCGGAAAATTGGATTGGATTAGATTTCAGCTATTTTCGTCGACTTGGGCACTGGTTCTTGGAGAACGTTTTTCAGCTTTCACGGCGACCCCCTCCCTGACATTTGGAGTGATACAAGAGTACCAACATACAATGGATTTGGACGATCCCCAAAGCACTGCAGAGGAAATGGAGTATTACTGATCTGGATGAAATTTGGAACATTGATAGATTAGTCTGAAGTAACACTTGGGCTACTTTTTATCCCTGAGAATTGTGCAGTTCCTGTGCGATAGCGATAAACGAATTCTATGCAAAGGCGCGGGCAACAGCTAGTATCACATATTAGGTAATGGTTTACTTTTAGCCTCGCAGTTCATAAGAGACAGAGGCAGTGAAAGTATTGTTAGGGTCCCAATGGTCCCATTATTAGAGTTTAGAACCCTTTGAGGACGGAACCCAAAAAAAGCTCGAAGTATAAGTACTCATTTATGTACGACTAGATGTTGCCCGCGCCTCTGCGCAGAATTCGCTTATCTCTATCCCTCGGGAACTATCCTATGTCCTTCCCCGGTATTGAAACTATCTGTATACCAAATTCCAACTAGATCAGTTAAGAAAACAACCTATATTGGTTGCAGGCACTGTTGTGCTCAGATCAAATAAAAAGTATAGATAGAGCGCGGTGAACAGCCGAGTGAAGCCGGTCAAACTGCACCAATCCGTGTGCTTACACAGTGACACGCACACACTTGCAACCAAACTATACCAAAACCTTATTATTTGAGCTACGCATTCCCGTGGAGCACAACGTATTTTGAAATTGGACAAATACAGTAATAATGCCAAATTGCGTAGTGAAAGGGTGTAAAAACTATTCGTCCAAAAATAAAAAGCAGGATGGAATCACTTATCACACGTTAGTAAACTCGTAAACCAATATTTTCAATAAAAATCGAAATAAATTTTGCTTCTAGCAAAACGTCAACAATAGTGTTGCCATTATAATATTTTAGTTACCCTATTATTCACCCAATGGTGAATGCCGCCTCTGTAATACAACCTTTTCTTTTTCATTTTAAATTCTATTCTTTATTAGCACGGCTTTAAACGTGAGAATGTGACACGCAACCTAAAATACATACTACTTTATGTATTTTTTCAGATTTCCAAAGCGCATTCCATTATATATTTTTGCAGTATCGGGGTATTAATAATTATTATGGCAATACCGGCCTACGCACACATGTTTACAAAACCGGCTTCACTCGGCTGTTCACCGCGCTCTATCTTTACTTTTTATTTGATCTGAGCTGTTGTGTTGTTAAGTAATTACAATATGGTATACATACATTATACATATCATGCGCGGCTAAATGGGCTTTGACTCCTTTGACTTTCATGAAGATAAAAAAGCAATTAGCTAACACTATCTTTCTAATCTGTGACTGCGAGTTGCGACTATTGTTACCACAGATTAGAAAGATATAGTCACAGACTACTAAGGAGATACTACGTGATATTGGCAGAGTGCAAAGCGGGTGGAGGGGGTAGCCTAAACGATCACAGCGCTCGCTACGGCTAAAATTGTCATTTTTGTCGCTGACTTGAGCTGTCAAATCCATATTGCAGTAAACATTTTCTAATCGTTTTTGAGATAAAAATATGGTCCTGGTAAGATGTGTTGATTGTTAATGTATGAGCATCTTTATTCACCCTACATTGTCTATGGTTGTTAGATATTTAAAAACTGTTTTTTGTCTCTGATCCTTCTTCTTATTATGGCTGCCTAACATGTAAGTCGCATATTTAATTAAACTGTTTCCTGAAGATATTTCGGCTTCTCATTCAGCTCCACCACTCCGCTTACCTTGACCACATCAGGTTTTGGCCCAGAACGACGCTATTGCGCATTATAAAAGCGGTGAAGAAAAGTGGTGAGATTGCTTGTCATACTTTGTGAACTACAATTTTTTTGCCTACCGGCTCGGGCAAATTTCGCGTGGTCACATTTCAAGATATTTATTGTATTCTACAAGTAATTACTGCAACATGAGTGCTGACGAAGTCCGATTATATTCTTTTAACAAATTGGAAGGTGTGTCAAATTATTCCACTTGGAAATTTTATATGGAGATGGCACTTACACTGGATAACCTTAAAGAATGTATTCTAGGAACAGAAACTGATATTTCCAAAGTGAAGAAAGCTCTCGCGCGCATTTGTTTGTCAGTGAAACCGGCGTGTTTGCAATATGTACGAAACGCTAAGACGGCTCATGAAGCGTGGACCAATTTGTCTAAAGTATTTGAAGACAAAGGCTTCTATAGAAGAGTGTGCTTATTAAGGAAACTTCATCGTTCTCAATTTGTGGATTACCCCGATATGAGTTCTTACATTGAGGGTGTTACCGATTTGGTGCAACAACTTGCCGACATCGGCAAAAATATTGAAGATGCTGAAATTGCCGAATTGCTTCTCAGCGGGCTACCTCAAGAGTACGACGTCGTCGTGTCAAGTATGGAATCTGCCAACGTGTCTTTGTCGTTAACAAGCGAGCTAGTGCGCACTCGGCTTTTGCAAGAAGAACATCGACGTGGCAATGGCATTCAAGATACCCACATTTCGACGGATGCGGCGCTCGCTACTCAACGAAGCAAAATAAAGTGTCATTATTGCAACAAAATTGGACATATTAAATCTAAATGTTTTAAATTGAAAAACGATAGAAGAAAATCTAAAAGCGAAGAGCATGTTTTGGTAGCGTTGTTATGTAGCACTTTTGGAAATGATCAATTTATTTTAGATTCTGGAGCAAGTTCTCACATGTGTTGTGATAGAGATAAATTTCAGAATCTTAAACCTTTGTCTGAAACTGTAATTGTAGCGAATGGACAGAGTTTGGCTTGTGTAGGCAGGGGCGATTTAACTTTCATTACTCAGTACGGCAATGTCACTTTGACAGATGTAATGTGTGTACCAGGCCTCTCGACCAATTTAGTTAGTATCAGTAAATTATGCGAGAAGGCCATATCTGTAAAATTTTTTGATAATAAATGCCATGTACTGAGAGAAGGCAACGTCATTCTGTTTGGCACTAAAGCTAATGGTGTTTATCTTTTAGACATAATGGGGGTAGGTCAATCTTATGATTCACAGGTGGCGAATATTTCAACCATGGATGTGCCTGCAAAGGTGTGGCACAAAAGGTTGGGCCATTTAAGTTACAGAGGTATGCACACCCTAAAAAGTATGGTTTCAGGTCTGATGTTTCAACCGTCTCAGCATGGATGTCAAGAGAACTGCGTGTCCTGTGCTGAAGGGAAACAAAATGTGCTGGCGTTTCCCAAAGGGGGAGCCACACGGGCCAGGCAGCTTTTGGAGCTTGTGCACTCGGACGTTTGCGGTCCGTTTCCTGTAAGCAGTTTGGGTGGATCAAGATTTTTCGTGACCTTCACTGATGACCTCTCTAGGAAGACTTTTGTGTATTTTATGAAATACAAATCCGAGGTAATGTCTAAATTTATTTTATTTAAAGCTACAGCAGAGAAGCAGACAGGTTGCTTTGTTAGGCGGCTAAGAAGCGACGGTGGTGGGGAATATTGTGGTCATAAATTCAGGGATTTTTTACGAAAGGAAGGTATTGTCCATGAGACAACTGTTCCTTATAGTCCTCAACAGAATGGAGTTAGCGAGAGACTGAATCGCACTGTACTCGAGAAAGCTCGGTGTATGCTCCAAGAGTCCGGCCTCGGTAAGCTTTTTTGGGCTGAAGCGGTTTCTACTGCTATTTATTTAAAGAATAGGTCGCCCACAGCTAGTGTACCCGGCAAGACTCCTGAGGAAGCGTGGTCTGGTTATAAAGTGGACCTTAGCCATCTGCGGGTGTTCGGATGTAAAGCTTTGTCTCTTATACATGGAAGCAAACGTGACAAATTAGATGCAAGGTCAAAACATTGTATTTTTGTTGGTTATGCTGAACACTCGAAGGGCTATAGGTTATTAGACCCTCTTTTTCTTAGAAATGTGATAACTTCTAGAAATGTGATATTTTTTGAAAATGAATTTTGTGACCTAAAAGCAGATAAGAATATTTCACACAGCCCCACTACTACTTTTTTACATGATTTGTGTGAAACTGGAACTGGATTAAATAAAATTAATGTTTTATTAAATAATGACATGTGTGTAACACAGTCTAATGAATCTAATGATAATAATATTTTAAGTAATAATATTTCTAATAATAATGAGTCTGATAATAATATTTTAATGAATAATGACATAAATTCCAATAATGTTTTAGTTGGTGATAGCTCTAATGAGACTGAAAATATTAATGATATTTATATGCAAAATTCTAATGTAGGCAATTTTTCAGATAAGGATCTGTCATGGAGCAGTGCTGCTGATGACCAAGTGCCGGGTGACACTTCAATGTCGTCATCTCCCAACGTGCTTTCTGGTCGAGGGGAAGAGACACGGCTTGAGCCAGAGCCTGTGTCTGACAGCCAGTCATACGTGCCCTCGTCGTCATCATCATGGAGCGAGCGTAATGTTCGAGGGGAAGTTGTGCTCGAGCCGGAGCCAACGACCGCCTGCGAGCGACGCGAACATCCCGCGCGCAGCACGCGCAACACGAGACCAATCAGGTATCATGATTATGATTTGTCAGACTCGTCTATGCTAGTCAATAATGTATGTCAGATTAGTGAACCTTTTTCATATGAGGAGGCTATGAGAGGCCCTCAGAGGGAAGAATGGCTGTCTGCCATGCAATTGGAATATGATTCTTTAAAATCTAATAATGTTTGGACGTTAGTGGATAGACCTTTAGATCATAATATTATTAAAAGTAAATGGGTATTTAAAGTTAAAAATCTGTCTTCAGGAAATAATAATAGTGATATTAAATTTAAGGCACGACTTGTTGCACGTGGTTTCTCTCAGAAACGAGGCATTGATTATGATGATACGTTTGCACCTGTGGTACGCCATTCTACTATGCGTATTTTATTTTGTATTGCTAATGAGTTAGATATGGAAATTGAGCATGTAGATATAACCACAGCTTTCCTGCATGGAGATTTAGCTGAACAAATTTATATGGAACAGCCTTTAGGATTCTCATGTAATAAGAACAAAGTTTGCCTTCTAAATAAAAGTATTTATGGCCTTAAGCAAGCCAGCAGGGTCTGGAATACTAAAGTAAATAATGTTTTAGTAAATAATGGTTACATGCAAAGTAAATGTGAGCCTTGTATTTACATTAAGAGATCAGATAAGAGCTTAATAATTATCGCTCTCTATGTCGACGATTTTTATATTTTTTGGAATAACAAGCATGAAAAAGAAATATTATGTAAATTGTTAAATTCAGAATTTAATTCTAAACAATTAGGAGAGCTAAAAACTTGTTTGGGTATTAAGGTGTCAAGAGACAGAAAATGTGGTACTTTAATGTTGTCTCAGTCTGACTATATAAAGAAATTATTGTCAAAATTTAATATGTCAAACTGTAATGGTGTATCTAGTCCAATGATAACTAATTGTAGACTTGAAAAACCCAAGCAAGGTGCTGATTGTTTATCAGAAAATGTTTATCCTTTTAGAGAACTGATCGGGTCACTGATGTATTTGTCTGTTTGCTCTAGGCCTGATATTAGTTTTGCTTTGTCACAGTTAAGCCAATTTTGTAATTGTTTCACAAAAGATCATTGGATAGCTGCAAAACGAATTCTGCGATATCTGTTAGCAACCATTGATTATTGTCTTGTGTTTGTTAAAAGTGGAAATTTTAACATTTCAGTTTTCGCAGATGCAGATTTTGCAAATGATTGTGATAGAAAGTCTTACAGTGGTTTTGTAATTAAAATAGGTGGCTCAACTGTAAACTGGGAATCTCGTAAACAACAATGTATTACATTGAGCAGCACTGAAGCTGAATATTTGGCTCTTGGCGATGCCTGTCGCGAACTCTGTTTTGTCAGGAATTTCATGAATGAAATTTTCGATAAACAATTGTGTTGTACACTCTATAGCGACAATCAAAGTGCGTTGAGACTCCTGGAGATACGTGAATATTGTCACAAAAGAACAAAACATATAGATTTAAAATATCACTATGTTAAAGAAATTGTTAAAAAGTATAATATTGTGACTAAGTATTTGCCTACAGATAAAATGACTGCTGATATTCTTACTAAAGCCTTGTCTGGTCTTAAGCACTCTAGCTTTGTGTATAATTTAAATTTAAGGAGTATAGAGTCATAGGATTGTTGCATAATTATCTGCATGTATGATAGAGTTATGGCATAAATATCTGCATGTGTTATGTATGTGAACCATGTGTTGTTTATTGGTTCTTTGAATATTATTATGTAGTGTGAGGGGAAGTGTTAATGTATGAGCATCTTTATTCACCCTACATTGTCTATGGTTGTTAGATATTTAAAAACTGTTTTTTGTCTCTGATCCTTCTTCTTATTATGGCTGCCTAACATGTAAGTCGCATATTTAATTAAACTGTTTCCTGAAGATATTTCGGCTTCTCATTCAGCTCCACCACTCCGCTTACCTTGACCACATCATTGATGTGAATTGTAATAACACCAAGAAGAATAGCGACTGTAAATTTTACCAATTTCCAAGACCATGGTGGAAACGAGACCAAAGAAATAAGTGGATATTTGCCGTAAGAAAAAAAAATTAAGTTACCTAACCTCTAAAATTTCACTGAAAACAACAATTTTAATATTATTGGCAATAATGTTACTGACTACCATTGTCCAAAATTGTGTAATATAGTAAAATAACACAAGATTTCATTAATATTTTTCACAATATTTACTTACTTCTTGTTTGACAGCGGTGACAATATTGTCCATAATGGCCGCCTATCACGTGGCGCTGTCGTCGCGCACGGTCCCAATAGTAGTAGTGGTTACTTACACTGTCCTGTCAGTTTAGTTGCAGCACTGTGAATTGAAATTGTTAAATAAGCCGTTCAAGATAAAAGTATTTGTTAGTTGTTACAATTACCGCCAGCACTTGAAGCTTCGACATACATTTACATTAGTAACATGGATTCGTCCGCCTGCCGCCGGCGCGCTTCCGACGCGGAACAGTCGGTGTGGTCATTCTGCATGACGGCGGAGAGCGCGCCTGTGAAGGAGGAGCCCGAGTGGGGCGAGTGCGGCGTGAGCGACGCGGCCGCGGCAGAAGGCTTGTACCCCGGGCACGAGGTCAAAGACGAATTAGTAATTGGACCTGAGGTGGTGCAACAGCAGGACATCGCTATAGGCAGCATTTGTAAGGCAATGCTTATTAAAATTGTTTCCATAGATAAAGATAGTGGGGTTAATAAATGTACCCCAAGGTACCACTTTCTAGACTATATCGCTTCTATTTCATTGACCTTTTTGTACCTCAAATGGTGATGCACGGGGCACTCAGTGAGGAGATGACAGAAATGGAGTTAGACAATATCCCCACTGCTACACAAGAAAATAATTGCTTGATCATCAGTTCTAACCTAGCCTACTCAACTAGCTAGTAACAGTTTGTTGACCAGTTAGTTTTTCACCAAAAGTGCAAAAAAGTTAGTGAATTAACAGTTACTTGTAATTAAACTATAGTGCAGTTATGTTTGAAACATTCTTCGGCAGATGCCCCAAGCGAAATCGAGGAGAATCCATGGAATCCAAAAGCAGAAGGCGGCGCCGACGCCGCGTCCGGCACCCACGCCTGCCCTGGGGATGAACCTCACTGCAGCAGGAGCACCGAGCAGCAGCACAGGCTCAAAAGCTGTTTTGTCAGGCTCAAGCATTTGCCAGTAGGAGACCTGCGCAGTTGCAATGGTGAGTGTTATGGTCTGACAGCGCGCAAGCTAACCCCGGACCACTGTGGCGCGGACGACAGCAGAGCCAGAGATGTTCTTGCAACTTGCCAGCCTCGCTTGTGGGTCAGCATTATGGGAGGTGTCACAGTACAGGGGCTCCATTTACAGTGAATCTGACAGGTTTATCCAAACAGGGCAGGGAGTACTGCGCTTCATAACATATCCCTTGATTTAAAACACTTATATGATACTAAAAATGTTGATCCTGGCTTTGCCCTTCTTTTTTTTGTTAATATCTCACCTGCCTATCTAATACAATATAATACAATTACTCTGGAACACCACATAACAAACAATGCAATATATGACTTATTATTCAACACATCAATTGTATGCTTAGTGGGGAAAAATCATGATGTCAAAAATTTTTTTTTGGCAGAATTATGATCAATTAATAATTAATTATTATTTACTTAAAACAAAGTTTTGGTAATTTTTTAAACAGGATTTGGCCCTTTTATCCTTTTCTGGCTCTGACACAGTTTGCATTATTTGAGATTCAGTTACCACATATCATCAGAAATATTTGGCCAACCGAATTTAAGAATCTTTCCCTGAGCTTGGTTCAAATAGTTTAAATTGTACTCGCACGACATCTCATCTTTGCTTACAATTTTTCCAAGAAACTAATGCGGCTTATCTTTTACTGTGTGCTTCACTATCGCCCAATCATCCTCGTTATATTTACCAAGTATAATTGGTTGTAATAATGCTGGTCATATTCTTACTGTTTCTAAACGCATTTTAGAGTACTTTTAGAGTAGGAAAAAGTGGCTCCATCAACTTGGCTTATGAAAATAAATTACCTGTAGGGCGCATTTGTAAGGCAATGCTTATTAAAATTGTTTGGATAGGTAAAGATATTATAGATTATTATTAGTGATATTGAAAGAAGAGTGAATGCAGGAAACATGGTAAATGGGGCGCTGCGCGCCTTTGTGAGCAGTGAGAAGGTGTCGAAGAAGGCGCGTCTGGCTGTTCACAGAGGGGTGCTTGTTCCAACATTAATGTACGGTAGCGAGACTTGGGTATGGCAAAAGAAGCATGAAAGTAGAATAAATGCAGTAGAAATGAGAGCGTTAAGAAGTATGGAAGGTGTATCACTGAAAGATAGAATAAGGAATAGTGTGATAAGGGAACATGCTGGTGTGAAAGAGGATATAGTGACTAGGATAGAAAAAAGTATGCTTAGTTGGTTTGGTCACGTAGAGTGGATGGATGAAAGTAGACTAACTAAAGTTTAGTTAGTTCCCCAAGGTACCACTTTCTGAACTATGTTGCTTCTATTTCATTGACCTTTTTGTACCTCAAATGGTGATGCACGGGGCACTCAATGAGGAGATGACAGAAATGGAGTTAGACAATATCCCCACTGCTACACAAGAAAATAATTGCTTGGTCATCAGTTCTACTAACCTAACCTAACCTACCATCTTTGGCAGATGCCCCAAGCAGAATGGAGGAGAATCCATGGAATCTAAAGGCAGAAGGCGGCGCCGACGCCGCGTCCGGCACCCACGCCTGCCCTGGGGATGAACCTCACTGCAGCAGAAGCACCGAGCAGCAGCACGGGCTCAAAAGCTGTTTTGTCAGGCTCGAGCGTTTGCCAGTAGGAGACCTGCGCAGTTGCAATGGTAAGTGTTATGGTCTGACAGCGCGCAAGCTAACCCCGGAGTACTGTGGCGCGGACGACAGCAGAGCCAGAGATGTTCTTGCAACTTGCCAGCCTCGCTTGTGGGTAAGCATTATGGGAGGTGTCACAGTACAGCGGCTCCAGTTACAGTGAATCTAACAGATTTATCCAAACAGAGCAGGGAGTACAATACAATACAATACAATAACTCTTTATTGAACACCACATATAACAACCAAAACAGAAAAAAGTTATACAGAATATTTCAAGGTAACATAGGCGGCCTTATCGCTACAGAGCGATCTCTTCCAGGCAACCATAATGGACTGGAGAACAGAACAGATCTGAGCAGGTGGTGCAATTTAGAATATACAGGGTGTCCCAGAAAGTAGAGTCAAGCGAAAGTCCTGACGTAGAGCAACTCAAGGGGCATCCGAATCATCCCCATGTATGTTCCGCGATTTTCATTTGTTTCAGAATTATGAGCATTTTAGTGAAAATTTCAGAAATGTCGGATTTCAGGTATAATGTCTTAGTGGTAGCTGAACTATTCGACCTACAACCGTGATTTTTTTTTTGGAAGTAGTGAGTTAGCGGGTCTTACCAATAACAATTCCATTTTAACTCGTGTTATCATACATTTAACAACAAAAAATAAAACTCAATAATTTGAAAAAAATAAAATTGAAAGCATCTAATGTTTTTCTACTTAATAATAATAAAAAAAGTTACAATTTTTTCAAAATAAAACCTATTTTTGTGTTTTGTTATTCCATTTGCTTTTTTTCTATCAAGTTCCGTTTCCATTTTCCATTTAAAATCAATTTTACGTAGCGATTTAAAAAAGTGTTTTTTACTACTAGTGCCCTTCCCATATTATTTTTAGTGATGCCTTGGGACTACGTAAGAAAATTTTGCTGGTTAAATTCTACATAAACTAAGGTAGTTTTTAAAGTACTTTGCAGAAAAAAAAGTTATGTGAAAAAAATAAAAAAATGACCTTTGAAAATTTATGATTTTTTTTAATAAACTCAAATTATTGAGTTTTATTTTTTGTTGTTAAATGTATGATAACACGAGTTAAAATGGAATTGTTATTGGTAAGACCCGCTAACTCACTACTTCCAAAAAAAAATCACGGTTGTAGGTCGAATAGTTCAGCTACCACTAAGACATTATACCTGAAATCCGACATTTCTGAAATTTTCACTAAAATGCTCATAACTCTGAAACAAATGAAAATCGCTGAACATACATGGGGGTCGATTCGGTAGCTCCAGAGGTCCCCTACCTTTGGTCTTCGTTTGATCCACACCCCCGTATACACCCTGTATATTATACATGAAACACACATCCCGGCCATAGCTTTACTTTTCGGATTTTTCTATGTGTTCTTATTTTCACAGACATTTAGAAATGAAACACACATTTATAATAAATGGAGATATAAATAGACACATACACACATACCTAAAAAAAGCCAGCTACGAGATTTATGCACAAGATGACAGATAGTGCTCCTTCAACATAGATTTAAATATGGGTAAGGATTTAGCGCGCCTTATGATTATAGGCAAGGAATTCCACAACCGCAAAGCCTGAACAGTATAAGAATATACATAGAATTTGGACTTAGAACGAGGTACAGTAAGGAGAAAATTTTGTGAACATCTTACAGAGGTAACATAACTAAATCGCTCTTTGAGGTAATGAGGAGTTGCAGGATTAAAAAGAATGCCGTAGAGAAGGATGAGGATGTGAGAATTTCGGCGAAAACGGATTGGGAGCCACTTGAGCTGTGATCGAAAGTGGGAGACGTGGTCGTATTTACGTAATCCGAATATAAACCGAATGCATAGATCTTGAATTCGCTCAAGTTTATTCAGTTGCTCTTCCAAAAGATCAGGATAACAAATGTCAGCATAGTCTAAAATCGGGTGCAATAATGTCTGGGCAAGCGCAACCTTAGTCGCAAATGGAAGGAAATTCTGCAGGCGTCTCAGGGATCCCATAGCGGCAAACATCTTCCTGCCAATCTCACACACATGAGGAGCCCAGGAAAGAGTGCGATCAAAAATAACACCTAAGTTTTTGACTTGATGTGAGATCGGGATATGAACACCATTAAAAGATATAGGTGGCAGATTTGCAAAGTCGACTCTCGGAATAAGTTTCGAGCTGCCAATGATAATTGTCTGGGTCTTTGTGGGATTAACTTTTAGACCATATCGTTGACTCCACTTTAGGATCCTTGCTAAATCCAGATTAGTGGACTCAATAACACTCGGAAGATTGCACAGGACGCCTTGGGAATAAATTTGAAGATCATCGGCATAAAGGTGATATGAAGAATGAAGATTATTAGAAATTGAATCTATGAAAATAGAAAATAATAAAGGAGATAGAACACCACCTTGCGGGACACCGGCAAGTGTGTTGCACCAAGAAGACCGAGAATCTTCCACCTTTATTCTTTGCCGACGACCTACCAAGTAACTATGAAACCATTCAATAGCCGCAGGAGATATGTTAAGAGAACGCAATACACCAAGCATAATGTCAAAATCAACGGTGGTAAAAGCATTGCTGAAGTAATATGAATAGTGTATGAAATATTGGCGAAAAACCAAATGCCTTTTTTTTCATCTTTAATTCTTTATAACTTTTTTAACACAACTTTCTAGGCGTCATTCCGCATCCAATGAGCTATCGCACATAATTTTAAGAGCAGTATCTCTATTTTAGACCATTTTGAACTTGTCGGCTAGACTACTTGATAAATAATAAGATCGGTTATAAAGGCGTTTCGGAAATTTTAATACCATATAAAATATATATTAGTCAATAATAAGACCGGGTAAAAAGGCGATTCGGAAATTTTAATACCAAATCAAATCAAATCAAATCAAATCAAATATTTTATTCGCAGTAAATGTTGTACAAAAAAGATGTCATGGATATTCTAGTTTCAAACATTTAAACTTAAAAAGTCATGCAAATATAAAATTAATGTAGTGTTAGATAAAATGACCGTCAACATTTAAATTATATAGGATTATTATTATACATGTCAAGAATATTAGAATTATAATTAGAAGTTGATATAAATTGTCATATTGGTATTATTATCATTATAATTACAGTTGCATTATCTCTAGTATTAATATGTTAAATTAGTTTCATGTCTTATGAAAACTTAAAGTTAAAGAACTCTTCAACACTGTAAAAGCAGGCATTACATACTTATTTATTAATTGTATTATCTTCTAAAAATTCCTTTATACTGTAAAAACATTGTTCTCTTAACCATTTTATTAGTTCTCTTCTAAATTTTGTAAATGTCATGATTTGTCTTATTACTAACGGTATATGATTATATATTTGTATTGACATTGCATAACAATTTTTTCTATAGAGTGCACTTTTTTGTGTTGGCCTGGCTAGTTTTTCAGGATCTCTGGTCCTGAGTCTAGGATTCGCTAATAATTTATTATAAAAGTTAGTGTTTGACTTTACAAATAAGCCAACCTCTAATATATCCTGCCCTGCCAAGGTTAGGATATTCAGCTCTTTGTATAAGGGTCTACATGGCTCTAAAGGCCCTACTCCATTTATGGCTCTCACACACTTTTTTTGACATATGAAAGCACGTTTAATGTCGGTTGAGTTACCCCAGATGATCAGTCCATATCTTAATATTGAGCTCACATAGCCATGATAAGCTGTTAAGGCAGCTTTTCCGCCAGCAATACTTTTTAAACGTCTTAAAGCAAATGTAAATCTTTCTAATTTAGTACAAACACTTTCAATGTGAGATTTCCAATTGCAATGTCGATCTACTATAATACCTAAAAATTTTGTAGCTTCAACTTCTTCAATGTCTACTCCTTTACATTTAATACCATATAAAATATATATTAGTCAATAATAAGACCGGGTAAAAAGGAGATTCGGAAATTTTAATACCATATAAAATATATATTAGTCAATAATAAGACCGGGTAAAAAGGCGATTCGGAAATTTTAATACCATATAAAATATATATTAGTCAATAATAAGACCGGGTAAAAAGGCGATTCGGAAATTTTTCTACAAGTAGAAATATAGATCAGTTAATAATAAGACCGGGTAAAAAGACGATTCGGAATTTTTTCTACAAGTAGATCAGTAAATATTAAGATCAGAGGAAAAGTCGATTGGATTTATTTATACAAGAAAACAAATATATCAGGAAATGCGTCTAACAAATCCTAACAGGGTCAACACCGTTAATTTCCTGTCGTCCATGCCCATTCGAATGTCATCCGTGATCTTGGCGAGTGCGGTAGCCGTACTATGACCGGGGCGGAAACCTGACTGGTAAGGGTTGAGGAGGTCATTTCTAGTAAGAAACGATGATAATTGTTGGTGCACAAGACGCTCCAAAACTTTGGAAAGGAAAGGGAGAATAGAAATTGGCCTGTAGTCAGAGAAGGATGATGGATTAGATTTTTTAGGTAAAGGAATAATTTCAGCATCCTTCCATGCTAGCGGAAAAACCTTAGATGTAATGGAGTTATTGAGTACTAGCTGACCCGGCGAACTTTGTTCCGCCTTAAATTTTAAAAATTCCAGTGGTTTGGGCTGTGCTATCCCGCGGGAACTATGCAATTTTCCGGGATAAAAACTATCCTATGTCCTTTCCCGGGACTCAAACTATCTGTATACCAAATTTTCAACTAAATCGGCCCAGCGGTTTAAGCGTGAAAAGGTAACAGACAGGCAGACAGACAGAGTTACTTTCGCATTTATAATATTAGTAAGGATACTGGTAATGACGGGGGCAAGTATGTCGAGAAGAGGGAGGATCATGTTACGGCTTACGCTGTCAACACCAACCGCATTAGAGGCTATGGATAATATAATACGTTCTTCTTAACATCACTGTCGGTAAATTGATTGAAATGAAAAGGAGTAGTGTCAGGAGTTGGGCGAGTAGAAAGATAACTCAATGTTCCGTCTTTTGCAAAACCACTAAAAATAGCTGAAGAGGAGAAATGCTGATTGAGCTGGTCAATGTTGATATCAACCGGAATAGAATTTTGCTGAGATTTACCAACTCCTAGAGATTTCAGAAATTTCCAAACTTTAGCAGGATCTCCGTTCTCAACTGCCGCATGAATGTGGCGTCTTTGGGCGTCCCGGCATACAGTGCTGCACCGGTTACGCAAAGCACGATACCTATCACTGTTCCTATCCGAAGAGTCGACTTTGTACTTAGATTTCGCCAGATTCTTTTTCTTAATCAAAACCCTAATTTCATCAGTGAGCCAAGGAGCTTGATCTTAACTGGTCTAACTGGAGCGTGCACATCATAAAGCTTGGTTAGAAAAGAATTAAAAAGAGTAATTTGATCGTTAACCGTGCCAGCTCCCGAGACAGCCCCCCAGTCAATCCTTGACGCATCATCACAAAGCTGATCACTGTCCATCCGACCAAAATTGCGCTGTAGGAGAACTTTATGCCTAACCTTCGGAGGCCGAATTTTGTAGGAAAGGTAGATCAGGTCGTGGTAAGAAAAGGCGTCAGCAGAACATTGACCAGACTTGGCAACGTGAGCAGGAGAGGAGGTCATAGAAAGGTCAAGGAGAGAAGTATTGCGCTTCTTAACATATGCCTTGATTTAAAACACTTATATGATAGTAAAAATGTTGGTCCTAGCTTTGCCCTTCTTTTTTTGTTAATATCTCACCTGCCTACATAATACAATACAATAAAATTACTCTCGAACACCACATAACAATTAATACAATACTGTGACTTCTTATTCAACACATCAATTGTATGCTTAGTGGGGAAAACTCAGCAAGAAGAGTAATAATTGTCTCTGTGCTAGTTAGTATTTCTGCTGTCGCTACAACAGCTACATAGTACAAACTCAGCATCGTGTGGCACCAACGGAGGTGGTGTGTAGACCAGCGGTTCTCGACATATACCTCAAGTTTACCCCCTCTTGCCGACCGTCAACTAGGAAACAAATGATCAAATAACTGACACTACGACATGCTATTAATGATTTATATAATTTGTGAGACACTTTGTGTTGCCCGCAGCAGTGTCTACTAAGAATGCGTTATATCGCTATTCCGCGGGAACTATGCAATAGCCTGTTTAAATTGCTTAATATTAAAGTTCAAACTATCTCCTCCCGCATCGGTTTGTGCGTGGACAGATAGACCGGCAGACAGACTGACAGAGTTACTTTCACATTTGTGACATTAGTTTGAATTAATTTTGAAAGCCAATTTTTCATAAATGAATACTCAATTGCAGATGTGCTGAGCAGAGCAGAGCAGGATGCGTGCAGGCAGGAGCCTGCAGGCAAGACCGGGCCCGCAGCAGAGGGCACACGCACCCAGTCTACTTTCATGACCTGCAAACATATGCACACAGGACAGAAACCACACAGTTGCGGCACGTGTCGGGAGCAGCTTACACAACGAGGCCACTTGAGTAGACCTAGACACACCCGAACACACACGGTGGAGAAGCTTTACCGTTGCGATATGTGTAACAAACGGTTTACGAAACGAAGTAACTTGGCTATGCATATACGACTGCACACAGGTGAGAAACCGTACGGTTGCGATATATGTAACAAACGGTTTAGACAACAAAATCATTTGACTTTACATATACCAATACACACAGGTGAGAAACCGTACGGCTGCGATATATATAACAAACGGTTTACAGATAAATCAGCATTGACTTCACATATACGAATACACACAGGTGAGAAACGGTACAGTTGCGATACATGTAACAAACGGTTTATACATAAATCAGCATTGACTTCACATATACGAATACACACAGGTGAGAAACCGTACAGTTGCGACATATGTAACAAACGGTTTATACGAAAAGACCACTTGACTTCACATATACGAACACACACAGGTGAGAAACCGTACTGGTGCGATATATGTAACAAACGGTTTACACTTAAATCAACATTGACTTCACATATACCACTACACACAGGTGAGAAACGGTACAGTTGCGATATATGTAACAAACGGTTTACACAACAAGGCAAGTTGACTTTACATGTACGAATACACACAGGTGAGAAACCGTACGGTTGCGATATATGTAACAAACGGTTTATACGAAAAGACCACTTGACTTCACATATACGAACACACACAGGTGAGAAACCGTACGGGTGCGATATATGTAACAAACGGTTTATACGAAAAGACCTCTTGTCTTCACATATACGAACACACACAGGTGAGAAACCGTACGGGTGCGATATATGTAACAAACGGTTTACACTTAAATCAACATTGACTTCACATATACCACTACACACAGGTGAGAAACGGTACAGTTGCGATATATGTAACAAACGGTTTACACAACAAGGCAAGTTGACTTCACATATACGAATACACAGGTGAGAAACCGTACGGTTGCGATATGTGTAACAAACGGTTTATAGATGGGTCGTTCAAATTGAGTCATAATTTAAATTCTCAAAATATCGTCGATTTTCGATAATTTTAGGCTTTCAGGTTCACATACCCGAGTAGAGTAAGATATGAGTGAAGGCGTCATTGTACAGGTTATGATTTAGGATTTTCTAACAGGAAAGTAATGAAGCCCCGGATGGAAGGAAATGAAACATGACAGGATGGCAATGAGTGCGTTTGGAAGGTAATTCGAATGATTTATTACAAAACTAATGAAATATGCCTAGAGGGTAGTGGTCTAGTGAGTATATTTGGAAAGTAATGAGATTTGCCGTAATCGTTTTTAATTATTTAATGGTAATAGAGCTAATTATGATCTTCTAAGTTTGCGGCTGTGTTCACGCTTTTGAATACCGTTTTGTTGTACAGCGTGAAGTTGCAGTCCTTGAAGTTGTCAAACTCGATCGCAAAGTAAGCAGAGAGTTGCCAGTAGATAAAATGCTACCGTGCAGTGTTGCCAATGCTAAGATTTTGCATTTTGTATTATATAATGTATATGTGACAGTTTTTTTAATTTAATGGAGACTGATATACGCGTACTATGTTTTGATAGTGTTAGTCTCAATTACTACAGGAACATTGTGACGGACGTTTCTCATAGTGTTTGACATAAAAGTTGGTTGCGACAAAAATTGATACTAAAAGTTACAGTGCGCGGGAAAACCTGGAACTAAATATTTTCACACACGTGCCGCTTTTGCATAGACAGTGGCGCCGTTGTCTTTCGAGTCAGCCCTTGTAAGGAGTCGAAAGAGAGATGGCGCCACTATCTAGACTATGTCTTTGACATTCAGCTCTCGAAAATGTCAATAATTGTGGTAAAATGTTTGTTATTTTTCATCTATCTGTACTGTTTTCTCGGACCGCTATGTTTACAGTTAAATTTCATTTTATTTAAGAAAAACTGATTTCATACCAAAACAGGGGCCTTGCCATGACGTCTTAATGCGAGTCAATTCCGACTCAGTTCAGGTTTTAGCTGTCATATTTAGTATGGATCTGTCTAACAGCGAGCGAAGCTAAACAGAATCAGAATTGAATCTCATTAATACATCATGGTAACATAAAGGATTTTTATACAAAAAAAATACAGGCGAATTGTGAGCCTCCTTTTTAGATGTCGGTTAACCTTTTCGCCGCCACGTCAAATACAAGAGACGCCACCCATACTCGAGACTTTATTGCGATGCCTTAAGTTGAACCTAAATATAATTTAATGAAGGTTCCTTCATCCTTTTGCACTGAAACAATGGAAGTATATAATGGTCGATGGCGTTCAACCTGCGATGCTTATACACGACTCGTTGGCGTCGAAAGGGTAAAAATGGCGACCGGTGGCCTTACGCCCGCCATCAGACAAACGTTTACATTTAAAATAAGATTTAATACCGTTTTTATGGCCTGGCACGGAAATGACACGAAAATTGTGCGTTAAATTTCTGGTCACGGCGTGTCTTATTTATTTTGGTTTACCGTCAATATGTCACAGGCTTTATTTCTGAAATTCGAATTTCGTATCTCGCTGAGCCGCTCACACTGACAATGTTTATTAAGGGAGTGAGAGGGACGGTATGATAAGAACTTTTGATTTCAGAGTAGACCCCCAGTTCGAAGCCAAATCTTTATGTAAGTTAGTTTAGAATTTACAGTGTAAATATTAAAAAGATGTTGGGTTTGTAATACATGTCTTAAATTAAGCCCGTAGTTTTTTAATGAGAACATTAGATCAATTAAAAAAACTTGGATCTGTGACCCTTCTTTGATAGGAAAGAGTAGAAATTTAAAACAAGAACATAATGTGATATGACTAATTCTTGTTCAATTTCAACTTTCTCTAGTTTTGAAGCTGCTGTTCTTTTGGTTTGGCTGCATGGCTCCGCAACCACAGCCATTTCGGTTTCAAAATAAAAAAATACAGATGTTGCCAGTATAGAAAAACTTTAATTTCATTGGGACATGTGCCACCATCGTGAGACGGGTTTATGTTTGTGATATGGTTTTAAAAAGCGGCATTATCTCGCTTTTTTAATAAATGGCATTCTGTACGATGTTGGATTTAGTTTTAAGTTTTCGAATAAAATGGTTATTGAACAAGTTTTGGTTATTTGTTTTGATCCTTCTCCCATTTGTGACTGTTGTGTATAACATCCTGTATTGTCGATCGGTGGTTATAGTATTTAGATTGAGAAATGTAGGTCTAAAGGGCCGCTAGTGAAGCTCTCGTGAAACTTGAACACGGCACAGTTAAGTACGCGCAAGCATCATCGCATTCTTGTCAAAATCTCAATGAGGAACTATTTGTAGGGACACACTTTGTGGCCTTACACCAGGTCAGCTCATATCCCAGTACTTTCGCACTGGAATATGAGCTGGCTAAGCAGTTCGCACTTGGGCCAACGGGCCCACATTATAGCCAGTCATTCGCGGAGCTTACTGGAGGACGTACACGCCCCAGACTTAAGTTAGCGGTGCTCACTGTGAACATTGTAATTTAGTTATACAATCTTAAGTTTATTATACGTACTTTACTGGACTAAACTATTTCATTTCACCTCCACGCAACCACTTCCCTAAATATTTCTTCCGTTGGTATTTTTTAAACGTTTGCTTGTGAAAACAAGACTATACATAGGTCAGGCGTAAATGATCGAAGTGGACTAAGAAATAGCTGTTTAATAGAAAAAAACATTCACATGTTAAACTACTCAAGGACTTGAGAAGACGCACACAAATCAGACATTTTGTGACTGATGACCACGTGCATCACCGCATGACAAATACCCTTGACTGCGGACTGCGGCTTGAACATTGAACCCAACCACGCGCACAGGCAAGTAGGTACGTGCAGGTCTGGCTTGCGCAGGGAAAATTTCAAACAAGTCGAAAAACGCGCAAGCCGCGCTATGGGGTTGGCGCGTGATAGCTTTACCAACCGCACGCACGGTGTTCCGTGTATGTACAAGCCGGCCTGCGCAGGCAGCACTGTGGTGCTGGTGATACTTGCGCGTGTGGTGGGCCCTTAACACTCCGCTTGTGAAAATTTCGGAATTTCCAAACTCCTCGGAATAGAAAGTTTGAGTCATGAAACATTGGGCAAACCGTTCTGGGGGTAAATTCGTTTTTTACATAAACTTATACTTCAAGCTTTGTCCTCGAGATTAGCAGAGATCACATGTAGTAACACATATGGTGTCGCCATCACGCACTTTATTTGAGAGGCTGTATGAACAGCAATCCTTTCTTTTTTTTTTTTTTTTTTTTTTTGTGGGTACCGAGCCCTCTTATCTTCTACCCTATTTAATATCATCATTCACATTTTAGTGCTCCGCCACTCCGCACATAATAAAATAACTGTCGCCGCCGCGTAAAAAACTAAGTATAATTGCGTTCAAAATGGGCAAACGTACTCGCTCAGAATCGAACGATTACGAGTGTATTGCTAAAAAGTTTAAAAAACTAGAACGCAAACTGTTACGCGCTCGGCGTAAACACCGCGATCGACAGCCACGGCAACGATCTCCATCGTCGTCGTCCGACACGTCGTCGTCGTCGTCGTCGTCGTCGTCGTCGTCGTCAGCAAGGTCCAGTTCGGCATCACCTCGTCCGCACTCGGCGCGTGCCTCGTGTTCGTCCCAGCAGGAGCCGTATAACAATGAAGGTACGAAAACGCTCGCTCTCCACATATTCGTCGTAAACCAGAACCGGTGGTGAACCTTACTGGTAAACGAATATACAGTGGCAAAAAGCATAAAATTAGTAATGCGGTCAGCCTTAGGGGCTGTCACTTTACTAATATTGCTTTATCAATAGGTAGCATTGCAGTCGGCTCTAAGGCGGACATCTTTGTTACTACTATGCAGCGGGTCATGGTCATAGCGACTCCCAGATGCACCAGAGCGTTTTCTTAGGCAATACGATAGACTAGCATTGCAGTTGGCACCTAAGGCCGACATCTTTGCTATTTCCTACCGTAACGTCGGATCATTGTGATTACAGACGTGCCAGCTATCGAATACATGGGCTTCACCAGCGCTCCCGCGCCGGATCAGCCGTCGGTAAGCGTTGCATCGCCCGGGCACCGGGCGCCGGACGCCGCCGCGCCTACCCGACCGTCGGGAACGGGCGCCGCCGCGCCTACGCAGCCGAAGGCGTCGACAAGCCGCACCATCGACGTACAGCAGCATTCGCACCAGGCTGAGAGTGCGGTGCCGAAACCACGACCAGACTCGCAGCCTTTTCCCCCTGAAGCCCCAGAATTAGATGACGAAATACTCAAAATATTAGGGGATGATCCATCCCAGACCAAGATTTACGGTAAGGAGATAAGACCAGATCTCGCTGTACGCTTCCAACACATAGCTACCGTTGGCTTGTCTAAGGAATCACGAAAAGAGCTGTTGCAAAGATATCTACCTCCGGCGAACAGCACTTTAATCGATTCACCTACCCTCAACCCAGAAATCAAGGCTGCGATTCACGAGCACGTTTTTAAAAGGGATAAAGGCATTGAAATAAGACAAAAACAAGTTGCCTCGGCCATTTCCTGCATAGGAGAAAGCCTGACATTGCTATTATCAGAGCAACCTAAAAGTAGCAATACAGCTGTTATCCAGTTACTGATGGATGCTGGCAAAATCCTATGCGATTGTCAGAACGCAGAATCGTTGGTACGACGAAGTTTTATCCTCCACAACCTTAAGAAAGGGCTTAAAGAAGAGATAAAAACAACCAAGATCGACAAATTCCTATTTAGTGAAGAGCTAGCTGACAAGCTTAAAGCAGCAAAAGCGATAAATAAATCAGGAGACGATTTAAAAATCGCACCATCCGTACAACAGCCAAAGAAGCCTGCTAAGCCGCCAGCAAGGAATTTAAACTGGCAAGGTCCTCCCCAGACTCAAAGGCCGAAGGGAACTCAGAGGACGAAGCCGCTGGCCCAGAAGAATCGTCGCTACAACTCCTCGAGACAGTCATCGCGTCCAGCACCGACACGCAACAGCCGTCCTTAGATCCGGTAAAGTACGCCGGCAGACTATCTCACTTCAGTTACCAATGGTCCCTCCTCACACGCGATAAGACCATCTTATCTTGGATAGATGGTTACCAAATTCCATTTTCGCGTCCACCAACTCAGCATACGCCTCCCGTGCCTAGATCGTACTCTAATTCGGAAAAAACAAATTATGATCAGTCTATTCAAGACCTTCTATCTAAGGGAGCCATTTCTGAATGCCATGCTTGTAAAGAACAATTTTTATCCCCGATTTTCTTAGTGCCTAAACCGGACGGCAAGTCAAGATTTATATTGAACTTGAAAGCTTTAAATAAATTCATAGACACTGATCACTTTAAACTTGAAGATCTGCGCACTGCTTTGAAACTAGTCTCTCAAAACAGTTTCATGTGCACGCTGGACTTGAAGGATGCATATTTCTTAATAAAAATACATGATAATTTTAAGAAATATCTCCGATTCACATTTGATGACAAATTGTATGAATTTAATGTGTTGCCCTTCGGTTTAAATACAGCCCCTTTTGTATTTACTAAAATCATGAAACCCGTTGTCAGCTTACTTAGATCATGTGGGTATTTATCCACGGTCTATCTTGATGACCTATTACTCATAGGCCAGCGTCTGGATACTTGTCTTGAAAATATGTCCAACACTACAAGACTCTTGGAGTCATTAGGTTTTGTAATTAACAGAAAAAAGAGTATGTTATGTCCAGATACTGTCTGCAAGTTCTTAGGCTTCATAATAGACACTAAAAATCTAGACGTTAGTTTGCCGCCTGAAAAAATTTATAAGATAAAATCTGAAATAACAAAGTTTCGTGGACTTAAACGTTGTAAGATTCGAGAATTTGCTCGTTTGGCTGGCTTACTTACCTCTGCTTGCCCTGCCGTCGAATACGGCTGGCTTTACACCAAAGAACTTGAGAGATGTAAATATTTAAACTTACTTGATGATGACAATTACAACAACTATATGAATATACCATCATCCATCTTACCTGATCTAGAATGGTGGTCTCGAGCTATTGATCGTTCCAGCAATAAAATAAAACAAAACAGGTTCTCCATGGAAATTTTCTCCGATGCCTCAACTACGGGATGGGGGGCTGCCTGTGGGGGGCAACGAGCTAGTGGGATGTGGAATCAAGACGAGCGCTCACGCCACATCAACTTCCTCGAGATTTTAGCGGCCTTTTTCGGATTAAAAGTCTTTGCAAAATCTTACTATGACTGCCAAATTCTCTTAAGAATTGATAATACCACTGCCATCTCTTATATTAACCGTATGGGAGGTATACAGTTCCCTCACCTCACCAACATTACTAGAAATATATGGCAATGGTGTGAACAACGCAAAATTACCTTGTTCGCGTCATACATAAGCTCCGCTGATAACGAAGTCGCTGACGCCGAGTCACGGCGCATCCATCCAGACATAGAATGGGAACTTTCAGACTCTGCATTCCAAACAATCATTAATCACCTTGGAGTCCCAGAAATAGACATATTCGCCAGTAGACTAAACAGAAAATGTACAAAATACATATCATGGCACCGGGACCCCGATGCCGATGGAATAGACGCTTTTACGATATCATGGTCAAAATTAAAATTTTACGCCTTTCCACCTTTTTCCGTCATACTTAAAACGTTAAGAAAAATAATTAATGATAACGCCCAGGGAATACTAGTAGTCCCTCTCTGGCCTACACAACCATGGTATCCTTTGTTCCAAAGTCTTGTGGTATCAAAACCGTTAATATTTAAACCTAATAAAGGCTTAATCGTTTCTCATTCCAGCAACCGAGACGTACACCAGCGGACTACCCTGGTTGCCGCGAGGTTATCCGGACGTCCTTCTTGAGCCAAAACGTCCCATCCTCATCTATAAACATCTTGATAGCCTCTCTTTCAGATAGCTCTCTGAAGCAATATAACACATGTTATAAGAAATGGTTTTCGTTTTGCAATACACATGAATTAGGAAATATGTACATAAAATCGGTTCCCCACGTTATTTCCTTTTTAACAGAAATATATGAGTCTGGCGCTCAATACGGAACATTGAACAGTTGTAGATCTGCTCTCTCCTTAATCTTGGGTCAAGATATAACTAACGATGATCGAGTAAAACGCTTTTTTAAATGCATCTTTCGTCTACGTCCCCCGTATCCAAAGTACGATACTACTTGGGACACATCCTTGGCCCTTAACTTCCTTGCTAGCTGGTACCCCAACGAAACTTTAAATCTTGAAAAGATTTCCAAGAAAGTAGCTACTTTACTCGCTCTTACGACTGCACACAGAGTACAAACTCTTTCCAAAATACGCATCGAAAATATAGAATTTCAGGCCAACGCTGTTCACATTAAAATCCCCGATCTTATAAAAACATCTCGTGCCGGTGCCTCACAGCCCATACTCATTCTTCCATATTTTAATGAAAGGCCAGAGATTTGCCCAGCCTTGGCAATTAATTGTTACCTAAACTTAACACAAACATTACGTCGTAATAACCTCCTTTTCGTTAGCTTTAACAAGCCACATAGATCAATAACCCCGCAGACCTTGAGCAGATGGATAAAGAACACATTACAAAGCTGCGGCATTGACACATCTATTTTTACTGCTCACAGTACTAGACATGCTGCCACTTCCAGGGCTCACAGATTAGGAGTCAGCTTGGAAACTATTCGCAAAACTGCAGGATGGAGCGATAGCTCCAACACCTTCGTACGATTCTATAATAGAACTTTAAGCTGTGTAAACGGTGATAATTTCGCAAGAAGCGTGTTAGCCGATTCATTGAATAGTGAATAATAGTTATGGTAATACCTTATTGATTAAGTAATGTTGCAGAATGAACGTACCGACTTATTTCGAAATAATAAAAATAAACTAAATTGGTTGATCATTTAAGTGCTTTATTAACTATTACAATTAAAATCTCTCAACATCTACATGTGATCTCTGCTAATCTCGAGGACAAAGCTTGAAGTATAATTAATGATTAAACGAACTTACCTATAAGTGAAGTTCTATCATAATTATACGATAGCTTTGTCCGAAGAGATTAGCATCCCACCCTCCCATTGTCATTACCGATGGACATGCCCCGAATCAAAATATAAGTACGTATACGTTCAGAATATACCTATACAAATAGTACCTATACAATACTACCTATACAAATAGTATAGGTTGGGGAGACTCTGAACTAAATGATGATATTAAATAGGGTAGAAGATAAGAGGGCTCGGTACCCACAAAAAAAAAAAAAAAAAAAAAAAGAAAGGATTGCTGTTCATACAGCCTCTCAAATAAAGTGCGTGATGGCGACACCATATGTGTTACTACATGTGATCTCTGCTAATCTCTTCGGACAAAGCTATCGTATAATTATGATAGAACTTCACTTATAGGTAAGTTCGTTTAATCATTAAAAATATTGCAGCGTCTCCAAGCGGATAAGCACCATAACACCTATCTCAAAACCACCGTTGAGGAAATGAAAATTAAGACCCACCATACCCCTGGCAGTACCACTGCGGGTAAGTAGGGTGGGACTCTACCATACCACCGTAGTGCTGTAAGCTACGGGTATTAATTAGGATAGGTTAGTTAGGTAGCTCCTTATGCCCGAAGGGCAAACGCGGAGCTCCTTCAATTTTATGTTTCAATTTCTCAAATCCCAGCACTACTATGGTGGTATGGTTCAGCCCCACCCTAACCTCAGGAGTAGTACCAGGGGTATGGTGGGTCTGAAAGGAAATGCGGGTCGAACCCAATGCAGAAAACCGCATTAACCTTTATTATTGTATACTAGGTTTTTCCCGCGACTCCGTCTATGTAGAAAACTGTTATAGCTATCCCGCAGTAACTTTCTTATGTAATTTTTAAACTTTTCAATTTGTAATTATATAAAATGGAACTATCTTTAATGCTAAAAAAATTTACTTCACACATGGCTGTATGGGCTTTGAACCCTTTGCCAAGTTAGCCAGGAAGAAAATTTGATAAAACAGTCATTATTCATATCCACCCTTAGTTCTCGAAGAGAAACTACTATAATGAAGACTTGGCTGTATGGAGCAAAACCTTCGCCTATTCCCTTGCAGAATGAATTTTAAAAAACAACAACTTAGTTCTCGATTTGATTGGTTCGACGTGCCAATCCGCGGCCGATATTTCGCGTACATCGGTCGTACATTGACTCAAACTGTCAAGTCTAATCTTTAATTAAAAATCGTTAAAATTACTTACAAATACAGCTTGCTATTTGCTATGGTAACATAAGTCAAATGCAGCACTGTGAATTGAAATTAGTAAACAATCCGTTCAAGATAGGAGTATTTGTTACAAATACCGCCAGCACTTGAAGCTTCGACATACATTACATCAGTAACATGGAGTCGTCCGCGTCCGCCTGCCGCCGGCGCGCTTCCGACGCGGAACAGTCGGCGTGGTCATACAGCCTGACGGCGGAGAGCGCGCCTGTGAAGGAGGAGCCCGAGTGGGGCGAGTGCGGCGTGAGCGACGCGGCCGTGGCAGAGGGCTTGTACCCCGGGCACGAGGTCAAAGACGAATTAGTAATTGGACCTGAGGTGGTGCAAGAGCAGGACATCGCTATAGGCAGCATTTGTAAGGCAATGCTTATTAAAATTGTTTCCATAGATAAAGATAGTGGGGTTAATAAATGTACCCCAAGGTACCACTTTCTAAACTATATCGCTTCTATTTCATTGATCTTTTTGTACCTCAAATGGTGATGCACGGGGCACTCAGTGAGGAGACGACAGAAATGGAGTCAGACAATATCCCCACTGCTACACAAGAAAATAATTGCTTGATCATCAGTTCTAACCTAACCTACTCAACTAGCTAGTAACAGTTTGTTGACCAGTTAGTTTTTCACCAAAAGTGCAAAAAAGTTAGTGAATTAACAGTTACTTGTAATTAAACTATAGTGCAGTTATGTTTGAAACATTCTTCGGCAGATGCCCCAAGCGAAATCGAGGAGAATCCATGGAATCCAAAAGCAGAAGGCGGCGCCGACGCTGCGTCCGGCACCCATGCCTGCCCTGGAGATGAACCTCACTGCAGCAGAAGCACCGAGCAGCAGCACGGGCTCAAAAGCTGTTTTGTCAGGCTCGAGCGTTTGCCAGTAGGAGACCTGCGCAGTTGCAATGGTGAGTGTTATGGTCTGACAGCGCGCAAGCTAACCCCGGAGCACTGTGGCGCGGACGACAGCAGAGCCAGAGATGTTCTTGCAACTTGCCGGCCTCGCTTGTGGGTCAGCATTATGGAAGGTGTCACAGTACAGGGGCTCCAGTTACAGTGAATCTAACAGATTTATGCAAACAGGGCAGGGAGTACTGCGCTTCTTAACATATGCCTTTATTTAAAACACTAATATGAACTAAAAATGTTGGTCCTAGCTTTGCCCTTCTTTTTTTTGTTAATATCTCACCTGCCTACCTAATACAATACAATACAATTACTCTGGA
Organism: Pandemis corylana; assembly: GCA_949127965.1. Classification (NCBI taxonomy): domain Eukaryota; kingdom Metazoa; phylum Arthropoda; class Insecta; order Lepidoptera; family Tortricidae; genus Pandemis; species Pandemis corylana. Next base: position 2,232,777 of record OX421875.1, on the reverse strand, counting down.
ACACCACATAACAAACAATGCAATATATGACTTCTTATTCAATACATCAATTGTATGCTTAGTGGGGAAAACTCAGCAAGAAGATGATGTCTAAATATTTTTTTTTGGCAGGAATTATGATCAATCATATCTAACGGGGAAGGTTGACCAGCCGGGTTGCTGGGAATGGGGACATCAGCAGAGCTGGTGTCCCCATTTCCATCACTAGGTTCACTCATCTACAAAAGACTCGAGATTAATTGTTACACAGTTCTTTATTGGGAAGAGCAGTAGTAATTAAACTATTTTACAAACCTTAAATCTAGAACACTTTAAAATGAAAGTAGGTACTCACAGGATTTTCCCCTCAGGACACGACTTGCCTTAGCAGTGGTTCGTGTAAGAATGTGGCTCGGCCTGCTAGAACCGTCTCACGGAAAATGACACTGACGTTTCGATTACAAGCCCAACACACTTTCTTTTTACTCACAATATTCTTAAAGCACAAGTAATTTGATTATAAGTTTTTAGAAACAATTTTAATCTTTTAATTATTATTATTTTTATTTCAACGAAACATTTGAAAGAATTTTAACTATACGCGTAAAAGTTTGATTTGATTATAGTAAGTGCCATTCACAATGACGCCCACTGTAGTTCTTATTACTACGTAGTAAAAGGTGAATTATGATAATTCCACGCATCTTCGCAAATGGCCATACTAACATAACATTAGCAAGGCGACTAAGCTAGAATAGAAACTAAACTACTTAGATAGCTGAAGTGAATATGAACAAGTGATTGCTTTTTATCTGATATCGAATCAACTTATTAACTAATATGAGGCTTAACAGTTAGTGCCGTGCAGGCAGACACTTGTTCCTATTCACTTCAGATATCAGTGAATAATTAATTAAATTGTCAACAAATCATAAACATCAACTAGGTATGAAAAAGCTCCAGTTTGACGATAGCAAACTGCACGTAATTATTTTCGCATAATTCTTGCTCTTGCGACGACATATCTTTTAATTATTATTTACTTAAAATAAAGTTTTGGTAAATTTTTAAACAGGAATTGGCCCTTCTATCCTTTTCTGGCTCTGACACAATTTGCATTATTTGAGGTTCAGTTACCACATATCATCAGAAATATTTGGCCAACCGAATTTAAGAATCTTTCCCTGAGCTTGGTTCAAATAGTTTAAATTGTACTCGCACGACATCTCATCTTTGCTTAAAATTTTTCCAATAAACTAATGCGGTTTATCTTTTACTGTGTGCTTCACTATCGCCCAATCATCCTCGTTATATTTACCAAGTATAATTGGTTGTAATAATGCTGGTCATTTTCTTACTGTTTCTAAATGCATCTTAGAGTACTTTTAGAGTAGGAAGTGGCTCCATCAACTTGGCTTATGAAAATAAATTACCTGTAGGGAGCATTTGTAAGGCAATACTTATTAAAATTGTTTCCATAGATAAAGATAGTGGGGTTACTAAATGTTCCCCAAGGTACCACTTTCTGAACTATGTCGCTTCTATTTCATTGACCTTTTTGTACCTCAAATGGTGATGCATGGGGCACTCAATGAGGAGATGACTGACAGAAATGGAGTTAGACAATATCCCAACTGCTACACAAGAAAATAATTGCTTGATCATCAGTTCTACTCACCTAACCTAACCTACCATCTTTGGCAGATGCCCCAAGCAAAATGGAGGAGAATCCATGGAATCCAATGGCAGAAGGCGGCGCTGATGCCGCGTCCGGCACCCACGCCTGCCCTGGGGATGAACCTCACTGCAGCAGAAGCACCGAGCAGCAGCACGGGCTCAAAAGCTGTTTTGTCAGGCTCGAGCGTTTGCCAGTAAGAGACCTGCGCAGTTGCAATGGTGAGTGTTATGGTCTGACAGCGCGCAAGCTAACCCCGGAGCGCTGTGGCGCGGACGACAGCAGAGCCAGAGATGTTCTTGCAACTTGCCAGCCTCGGTTGTGGATCAGCATTATGGAAGGTGTCACAGTACAGTTGCTCCAGTTACAGTGAATCTAACAGGTTTATGCAAACAGGGCAGGGAGTACTGCGCTTCATAACATATGCCTTTATTTAAAACACTAATATGATACTAAAAATGTTGGTCCTAGCTTTGCCCTTCTTTTTTTTGTTAATATCTCACCTGCCTACCTAATACAATACAATACAATTACTCTCGAACACCACATAACAGACAATCCAATACTATGACTTCTTATTCAACACATCAATTGTATGCTTAGTGGGGAAAACTCAGCAAGGAGAGTAATAATTGTCTCTGTGCTAGTTAGTACTTCTGCTGTCGCTACAACAGCTACAGAGTACATACTCAGCACCGTGTGGCACCAATGGGGGTGGTGTAGATCAGCGGTTCCCAAGCTATTACTTACATAAATCTCATGTTTACGCTAGTATACTGCGCCCCCTCTTGGCGCCCCTCAACTACGATGGAAATAAAAGAAACTATCAAATAACTGAAGTACAAACTACTATTAATGATCAGTGAGAACATTGTGCTGGCACTTTATTAACCAAGTTATGAAATTTAATAAATATCTAAGCCGCTTGTCACCGCCTTCCCTTGGATCAATCACCCTACGTCCCTCAAGTGGGGCGCGCCCAACTGGTTGGGAACCCCTGGTTTAGATGCTCTTCGTCACTACGGCAGCACCAGCATGAGCTCCACCATCTGCGTTTTAACGATATATTATTTATATTATTTGTGAGACACTATGTGTTGCTCGCAGCAGTGTCTACTAAGAATGCGTTAATCGCTATTCCGCGAGAACTATGCAATAGCCTGTTTAAATTGCTTAATATTAAAGTTCAAAGTATCTCCTTCCGCATCCGTTTGTCCATGGACAGATAGACCGGCAGACAGACTGACAGAGTTACTGTGAATGTTGAAAGCCATTTTTTTATAAATGAATACCCGGTTGCAGAGGTGCTGAGCAGAGCAGAGCAGGATGCGTGCAGGCTGGAGCCTGCAGGCAAGGCCGGGCCCGCAGCAGAGGGCACACGCACCCAGTCTACTTTAACGACCTGCAAACATATGCACACAGGACAGAAACCACACAGTTGCGACACGTGTCGGGAGCAGCTTACACAACGAGGCCACTTGAGTAGACCTAGACGCACACGAACACACACGGTGGAGAAGCTTTACCGTTGCGATATATGTAACAAACGGTTTACGCGACGAAGTAACTTGGCTATGCATATACGAATACACACAGGTGAGAAACCATACGGTTGCGATATATGTAACAAACGGTTTATAGATAAATCAACATTGACTTCACATATACGACGACACACAGGTGAGAAACCGTACAGTTGCGATATATGTAACAAACGGTTTGGACGACAAAGCCACTTGATTTCACATATACGAATACACACAGGTGAGAAACCGTACAGTTGCGATATATGTAATAAACGGTTTAAAGATAAATCAACATTGACTTCACATATACGACGACACACAGGTGAGAAACCGTACAGTTGCGATATATGTAACAAACGGTTTGGACGACAAAGCCACTTGACTTCACATATACTAATACACACAGGTGAGAAACGGTACAGTTGCGATATATGTAACAAACGGTTTGGACGACAAAGCCACTTGACTTCACATATACTAATACACACAGGTGAGAAACGGTACAGTTGCGATATATGTAACAAACGGTTTGGACGACAAAGCCACTTGACTTCACATATACTAATACATACAGGTGAGAAACCTTACAGTTGCGATATATGTAATAAACGGTTTGGACACCAAAGCCACTTGACTTCACATATACTAATACATACAGGTGAGAAACCTTACAGTTGCGATATATGTAATAAACGGTTTGGACACCAAAGCCACTTGACTTCACATATACTAAAACACACAGGTGAGAAACGGTACAGTTGCGATATATGTAACAAACGGTTTGGACGACAAAGCCACTTGACTTCACATATACGACTGCACACAGGTGAGAAACCGTACGGTTGCTATATATGTAACAAACGGTTTGCACAACAAGGCAATTTGACTAAACATATACGAATACACACAGGTGAAAAACGGTACAGTTGCGATATATGTAACAAACGGTTTATAGGTAAATCGACATTGAATTCACATATACGACTGCACACAGGTGACAAACCGTACGGTTGCGATATGTGTAACAAAAGGTTTACACAACAACGCCACTTGACTGCACATATACGAATACACACAGGTGAGAAACCGTACAGTTGCGATATATGTAATAAACGGTTTATAGATAAATCAACATTGACTTCACATATACGACGACACACAGGTGAGAAACCGTACGGTTGCGATATGTGTAACAAAAGGTTTACACAACAACGCCACTTGACTGCACATATACGAATACACACAGGTGAGAAACCGTACAGTTGCGATATATGTAATAAACGGTTTATAGATAAATCAACATTGACTTCACATATACGACGACACACAGGTGAGAAACCGTACGGTTGCTATATATGTAACAAACGGTTTACACGACAAGGCAGCTTGACTTCACATATACGAATGCACACAGGTGAGAAACCTTACAGTTGCGATAAATGTAACAAACGGTATATAGATAACTCAGCATTGACTAAACATATACGAATACACACAGGTGAGAAACGGCACAGTTGCGATATTTGTAACAAACGGTTTATAGATAACTCAACATTGACTAAACATATACGAATACACACAGGTGAGAAACGGTACAGTTGCGATACATGTAACAAACGGTTTATAAATAAATCAACATTGACCTTACATATACGAAAACACAGGTGAGAAACCGTTCGGTTGCGATATATGTAACAAACGGTTTATACGAAAAGACCACTTGACTTCACATGCACGAATACACACAGGTGAGAAACCGTACGGTTGCGATATATGTAGCAAACGGTTTATACGACAAGACCACTTGACTTCACATATACGAATACACAGGTGAGAAACCGTACGGTTGCGATATCTGTAACAAACGGTTTATAGATGGGTCGTTCAAATTGAGTCATTATTTTAATTCTCAAAATATCGTCGATTTTCGATAATTTTAGGCTTTCAGGTTCACATACCCGAGTAGAGTAAGATATGAGTGAAGGCGTCATTGTACAGGTTATGATTTAGGATTTTCTAACAGGAAAGTAATGAAGCCCCGGACGGAAATGAAACATGACAGGATGGCAATGAGTGCGTTTGGAAGGTAATTCGATAGATTTATTACAAAGTTATGAAATATGCCTAGAGGGTAGTGGTCTAGTGAGTATATTTGGAAAGTAATGAGATTTGCCGTAATAGTTTTTAATTATTTAATGGTAATAGAGATAATTATGATCTTCTAAGTTTGCGGCTGTGTTCACGCTTTTGAATACCGTTTTGTTGTACAGCGTGAAGTTGCAGTCCTTGAAGTTGTCAAACTCGATCGCAAAGTAAGCAGAGAGTTGCCAGTAGATAAAATGCTACCGTGCAGTGTTGCCAATGCTAAGATTTTGCATTTTGTATTATATAATGTATATGTGACAGTTTTTTTAATTTAATGGAGACTGATATACGCGTACTATGTTTTGATAGTGTTAGTCTCAATTACTACAGGAACATTGTGACGGACGTTTCTCATAGTGTTTGACATAAAAGTTGGTTGCGACAAAAATTGATACTAAAAGTTACAGTGCGCGGGAAAACCTAGAACTAAATATTTCCACACACGTGCCGCTTTTGCATAGACAGTGGCGCCGTTGTGTTTCGAGTCGCGCTCGGAGTTGGAATACAGATGGCGCTACTATCTAGACTATGTCTTTGACATTCAGCTCTCGAAAATGTAAATAATTGTGAAAATGTAAATAATGTAAAAACTGATTTCATACCAAAACAGTGACCAGGGGCCTTGCCATGACGTCTTAATGCGAGTCAATTCCGACTCAGTTCAGGTTTTAGCTTTCATATTTAGTATGGATCTGTCTGACAGCGAGCGAAGCTAAACAGAATAAGAATTGAATCTCATTAAGACATCACGGTAACTCCCCGGTTATTACTTAAATGGACACACCGCGCTTGCTTAATAATGGACGGTAATAAAGGATTTTTATACAAAAAAAAATACAGGCGAATTGTGAGCCTCCTTTTTAGATGTCGGTTAACCTTTTCGCCGCCACGTCAAATACAAGAGACGCCACCCATACTCGAGACTTTATTGCGATGCCTTAAGTTGAACCTAAATCTAATTTAATGAAGGTTCCTTCATCCTTTTGCACTGAAACAATGGAAGTATATAATGGTCGATGGCGTTCAACCTGCGATGCTTATACACGACTCGTTGGCGTCGAAAGGGTAAAAATGGCGACCGGTGGCCTTACGCCCGCCATCAGACAAACGTTTACATTTAAAATAAGATTTAATACCGTTTTTATGGCCTGGCACGGAAATGACACGAAAATTGTGCGTTAAATTTCTGGTCACGGCGTGTGTTATTTATTTTGGTTTACCGTCAATATGTCACAGGCTTTAATTCTGAAATTCGAATTTCGTATCTCGCTGAGCCGCTCACACTGACAATGTTTATTAAGGGAGTGAGAGGGACGGTATGATAAGAACTTTTGATTTCAGAGTAGACCCCCAGTTCGAAGCCAAATCTTTATGTAAGTTAGTTTAGAATTTACAGTGTAAATATTAAAAAGATGTTGGGTTTGTGATACGTGTCTTAAATTAAGCCAGTGGTTTTTTAATGAGAACATTAGATCAATTAAAAAAACTTGGATCTGTGACCCTTCTTTGATAGGAAAGAGTAGAAATTTAAAACAAGAACATATAATGTGATATGACTAAATCATTCTTGTTCAATTTCAACTTTCTCTAGTATTGAAGCTGCTGTTCTTTTGGTTTAGCTGCATGGCTCCGCAACCACAGCCTTTTCGGTTTCAAAATAAAAAATACAGATGTTGCCAGTATAGAAAAACTTTGATTTCATTGGGACATGTGCCACCATCGTGAGACGGGTTTATGTTTGTGATATGGTTTTAAAAAGCGGCATTATCTCGCTTGGTCCATCAGCGTCACATCTAGTCGTTAGTTAATTTATTTTTTTATTAAATGGCATTCTGTACGATGTTGGATTTAGTTTTAAGTTTTAGAATAAAATGGTTATTGAACAAGTTTTGGTTATTTCTTTCGATCCTTTTCCCTTTTGTGACTGCTGCGTATAACATCCTGTATTGACGATCGGTGGTCATAGTATTTAGATTGAGAAATGTAGGTCTAAAGGGCCGCTAGTAAAGCTCTCGTGAAACTTGAACACGGCACAGTTAAGTACGCGCAAGCATCATTCTTGTCAAAATCTCAATGAGGAACTATTTCTTCCGTTGGTATTTTTTAAATGTTAGCTTGTGAAAACAAGAATAAGCAAAGGCCAGGCGTAAACGATCGAAGTGGACTAAGAAATAGCTGTTTAATAGAAAGAAACATTCACATGTTAAACTACTCAAGGACTTGAGAAGACGCACACAAATCAGCCATTTTGTGACTGATGACCACGTGCATCACCGCATGACAAATACCCTTGACTGCAGACTGCGGCTTGAACATTGAACCCAACCACGCGCACAGGCAAGTAGGTACGTGCAGGTCTGGCTTGCGCAGGGAAAATTTCAAACAAGTCGAAAAACGCGCAAGCCGCGCTATGGGGTTGGCGCGTGATAGTTTTACCAACCGCACGCACGGTGTTCCGTGTACAAGCCGGCCTGCGCAGGCAGCACTGTGGTGATACTTGCGCGTGTGGTGGGGCCTTAACACTCCGCTTGTGAAAATATCGGAATTTCCAAACTCCTCGGAATAGAAAGTTTGAGTCATGAAACATTGGGCAAACCGTTCTGGGGGTAAATTCGTGTTTTACATAAACAAATATTGCAGCGCCTCCAAGCGGATAAGCAAAACACCATAACACCTATCTCAAAACCACCGTTGAAGAAATGAAAATTTAGACCCACCATACCCCTGGCAGTACCACTGCGGGTAGGGTGGGACTCTACCGTACCACCGTAATGCTGTGAGCTACGGGAATTAATTAGGTTAGGTTAGTTAGGTAGCTCCTTATGCCCGAAGGGCAAACGCGGAGCTCCTTCAATTTTATGTTTCAATTTCTCAAATCCCAGCACTACTATGGTGGTATGGTTCAGCCCCACCCTAACCTCAGGAGTAGTATCAGGGATATGGTGGGTCTGAAAGGAAATGCGGGTCGAACCCAATGCAGAAAACCGCATTAACCTTTATTATTGTATACTAGGTTTTTCCCGCGACTCCGTCTGTGTAGAAAACTGTTATAGCTATCCCGCAGTAACTTTCTTATGTAATTTTTAAACTTTTCAATTTGTAATTATATAAAATGGAACTTTCTCTAATGCTAAAAAAATTTACTTCACACATGGCTGTATGGGCTTTGAACCCTTTGCCAAGTTTGCTAGGAAGAAAATTTGATAAAACAGTCATTATTCATATTCATATCCACCCTTTACCCTTAGTTCTCGATTTGATTGGTTCGTCGTGACAATCCGCGGCTGATATTTCGCGTACATCGGTCGTACATTGACTCAAACTGTCAAGTCTAATCTTTAAAAATCGTTAAATTAAAATTACTTACAAATACAGCTTGCTATTTGCTATGGTAACATAAGTCAAATGCAGCACTGTTAATTGAAATTAGTAAACAATCCGTTCAAGATAGGAGTATTTGTTACAAATACCGCCAGCACTTGAAGCTTCGATATATACATTTACAATAGTAACATGGAGTCGTCCGCCTGCCGCCGGCGCGCTTCCGACGCTGAACAGTCGGCGTGGTCATACTGCATGACGGCGGAGAGCGCGCCTGTGAAGGAGGAGCCCGAGTGGGGCGAGTGCGGCGTGAGCGACGCGGCCGTGGCAGAGGGCTTGTACCCCGGGCACGAGGTCAAAGACGAATTAGTAATTGGACCTGAGGTGGTGCAAGAGCAGGACATCGCTATAGGCAGCATTTGTAAGGCAATGCTTATTAAAATTGTTTCCATAGATAAAGATAGTGGGGTTAATAAATGTACCCCAAGGTACCACTTTCTAAACTATATCGCTTCTATTTCATTGATCTTTTTGTACCTCAAATGGTGATGCACGGGGCACTCAGTGAGGAGACGACAGAAATGGAGTTAGACAATATCCCCACTGCTACACAAGAAAATAATTGCTTGATCATCAGTTCTACTAACCTCACCTAACCTACCATCTTTGGCAGATGCCCCAAGCAGAATGGAGGAGAATCCATGGAATCTTAAGGCAGAAGGCGGCGCAGTCGCCGCGTCCGGCACCCACGCCTGCCCTGGGGATGAACCTCACTGCAGTAGAAGCACCGAGCAGCAGCACGGGCTCAAAAGCTGTTTTGTCAGGCTCGAGCGTTTGCCAGTAGGAGACCTGCGCAGTTGCAATGGTGAGTGTTATGGTCTGACAGCGCGCAAGCTAACCCCGGAGCACTGTGGCGCGAACGACAGCAGAGCCAGAGATGTTCTTGCAACTTGCCAGCCTCGCTTGTGAGTCAGCATTATGGAAGGTGTCACAGTACAGTGGCTCCAGTTACGGTGAATCTAACAGATTTACTCAAACAGGGCAGGGAGTACTGTGCTTCTTAACATATGCCTTGATTTAAAACACTTATATGATAGTAGAAATGTTGATCCTGGCTTTGCCCTTCTTTTTTTTGTTAATATCTCACCTGCCTATCTAATACAATATAATACAATTACTCTGGAACACCACATAACAAATAATGCAATATATGACTTCTTATTCAACACATCAATTGTATGCTTAGTGGGGAAAACTCAGCAAGAAGATGATGTCTAAATATTTTTTTTTGGCAGGAATTGTGATCAATCATATCTTTTAATTATTATTTACTTAAAATAAAGTTTTGGTAAATTTTTAAACAGGAATTGGCCCTTCTATCCTTTTCTGGCTCTGACACAGTTTGCATTATTTGATATTCAGTTACCACATGTCATCAGAAATATTTGGCCAACCGAATTTAAGAATCTTTCCCTGAGCTTGGTTCAAATAGTTTAAATTGTATTCACACGACATCTCATCTTTGCTTACAATTTTTCCAATAAACTAATGCGGTTTATCTTTTACTGTGTGCATCACTATCGCCCAATCATCCTCGTTATATTTACCAAGTATAATTGGTTGTAATAATGCTGGTCATTTTCTTACTGTTTCTAAACGCATCTTAGAGTACTTTTAGAGTAGGAAGTGGCTCCATCAACTTGGCTTATGAAAATAAATTACCTGTAGGGCGCATTTGTAAGGCAATGCTTATTAAAGAAAATTCCATACATAAAGATAGTGGGGTTACTAAATGCTCCCTAAGGTACCACTTTCTGAACTATGTCGCTTTTATTTCATTGACCTTTTTGTACCTCAAATGGCACGGGGCACTCAATGAGGAGATGACAAATGGAGTTAGACAATATCCCCACTGCTACACAAGAAAATAATTGCTCGATCATCAGTTCTACTAACCTAACCTAACCTACCATCTTTGGCAGATGCCCCAAGCAAAATGGAGGAGAATCCATGGAATCCAAAAGCAGAAGGCGGCGCCGTCGCCGCGTCCGGCACCCACGCCTGCCCTGGGGATGAACCTCACTGCAGCAGAAGCACCGAGCAGCAGCACGGGCTCAAAAGCTGTTTTGTCAGGCTCGAGCGTTTGCCAGTAGGAGACCTGCGCAGTTGCAATGGTGAGTGTTATGGTCTGACAGCGCGCAAGCTAACCCCGGAGCACTGTGGCGCGGACGACAGCAGAGCCAGAGATGTTCTTGCAACTTGCCAGCCTCGCTTGTGGGTCAGCATTATGGGAGGTGTCACAGTACAGGGGCTCCAGTTACAGTGAATCTAACAGATTTATCCAAACAGGGCAGGGAGTACTGCGCTTCTTAACATATGCCTTGATTTAAAACACTTATATGATAGTAGAAATGTTGATCCTGGGTTTGCCCTTCTTTTTTTTGTTAACTCACCTGCCTATCTAATACAATACAATAAAATTAGTCTCGAACACCACATAACAAACAATACAATACTATGACTTATTCAACACATCAGATTGGGAATGGATGAGTATTTTAAAAGTGCTTGATGATTCTTCTATTGATAGGAATAACCATCCTTAGCTATAGAAAAAAGTTACAGTTTTTTCCATCGAGCGAAATATTTTATAAAAATAGAAACGGTGGCTCCCATACGGCTGATAAGCAGTACGTCCGTAACATAACAAATAAAAAAAAGGCTGCTTGAATCTGTGGTACACAATGACATAAGTAGCTAAAAAAAGCAACGGCTAAGTGGCGCCGTCTGTGAATTGTTGGTGTTACTCTACCATACATGGGGAATTTCAATAAAAATGACCATATTATATACCTATTTATTTCCCAGATTTTGGAAAATTTTGGGTTATTTGTACTCAGAATCAACAACACTACTGAATGTTATATGAGAAATGAATGTTAATGTTTAATGACATCTAGTAACAGGTAGAAAAATTTGAAGACTACCCACCTGCTATGGGTGGTGTAGGGGTATAGCACGCGTCACGGAATGACGAGATCCGGGCTCGATTCCCGGCCATAGCTTTACTTTTCGGATTTTTCTGTGTTTTAATTTTCATTGACAATTAGAAATTTAGAGTAATAATTGTCTCTGTGCTAGTTAGTATTTCTGCTGTCGCTACAACAGCTACAGAGTACATACCCAGCATCGTGTGGCACCAACGGAGGTGGTGTAGACCAGCGGTTCCCGACCTATTACTTACCTATACCCCATCATATACCTCAAGTTCCCCCCCCCCCCTGCCGCCCGTCAACTACGATGGAAATGAAACAAACGGTCAAATAACTGAAGTACAACATGCTATTAATGATTTATATAATTTGCGAGACACCATGTGTTGCCCGCAGCAGTGTCTACTAAGAATGCGTTAATCGCTATTCCGCGAGAACTATGCAATAGCCTGTTTCAATTGCTTAATATTAAAGTTCAAACTATCTCCTCCCGCATCGGTTTGTGCGTGGACAGATAGACCGGCAGACAGACGGACAGAGTTACTTTCAGAATTAATGTTGAAAGCCAATTTTGCATAAATGAATACTCAGTTGCAGATGTGCTGAGCAGAGCAGAGCAGGATGCGTGCAGGCTGGAGCCTGCAGGCAAGACCGGGCCCGCAGCAGAGAGTACACGCACCCAGTCTACTTTCATGACCTGCAAACATATGCACACAGGACAGACACCACACAGTGGCGACACGCGTCGGGAGCAGCTTACACAACGAGGCCACTTGACTATACACACACAAACACACACGGCTGAGAAGCCGTACAATTGCGATGTATGTAACATACGATTTTCACTACAATATAACTTGGCTAGGCATATACGACTACACACAGGTGAGAAACCGTACAGTTGCGATATATGTAACAAACGGTTTAGACAACAAGTCCACTTGACTTCACATATACGAATACACACAGGTGAGAAACGGTTCAGTTGCGATATATGTAACAAACGGTTTATACATAAATCAACATTGACTTCACATATACGAATACACACAGGTGAGAAACCGTACAGTTGCGATATATGTAACAAACGGTTTACACGACAAGGCTACTTGACTTCACATACACGAATACACACACGTGAGAAACCGTACGGTTGCGATATATGTAACAAACGGTTTAGACAACAAGTCCACTTGACTTCACATATACGAATACACACAGGTGAGAAACGGTTCAGTTGCGATATATGTAACAAACGGTTTATACATAAATCAACATTGACTTCACATATACGAATACACACAGGTGAGAAACCGTACAGTTGCGACATATGTAACAAACGGTTTGGACACCAAAGCCACTTGACTTCACATATACTAATACATACAGGTGAGAAACCATACGGTTGCGATATATGTAATAAACGGTTTAAACATAAATCAACATTGATTTCACATATACGAATACACACAGGTGAGAAACCGTATGGTTGCGATACATGTAACAAACGGTTTACACGACAAGGCCACTTGACTTCACATAAACGAACACACACAGGTGATAAACCGTACGGTTGCGATATATGTAATAGACGGTTTATAGATAAATCAACATTGACTTCACATGTACGATCGCACACAGGTGAGAAACCATACGGTTGCTATATATGTAACAAACTGTTTACAAGACAAGATCACTTGACTGCACATATACGACTGCACACAGGTGAGAAACCGCATGGTTGCGATACATGTAACAAACGGTTTACGCAACGAAGTAGCTTGGCTAGGCATATACGAACGCACACAGGTGAGAAACCGTACGGTTGCGATATATGTAACAAACGGTTTACACAACAAGCCCACTTGACTTCACATACACGAAGACACACAGATGTGAAACGGTACGGTTGCGATATATGTAACAAACGGTTTACACAACAAGTCCACTTGACTTCACATATACTAATACACACAGGTGAGAAACCGTACGGTTGCGATATATGTAATAAACGGTTTACACAACAAGGGACCTTGTCTGCACATATACGAATACACACTGGTAAGAAACGGTACAGTTGCGATGTATGTAGCAAACGGTTTACACATAAATCAACATTGATTTCACATATACCAATACACACAGGTGAGAAACGGTACAGTTGCGATATATGTAATAAACGGTTTACAGATAAATCAACATTGACTTCACATGTACGACGACACACAGGTGAGAAACCGTACGGTTGCGATATATGTAACAAACAGTTTAGACAACAAGCCCACTTGACTTCACATATACTAATACACACAGATGAGAAACCGTACGGTTGCGATATATGTAATAAACGGTTCATACATAAATCAACATTGATTTCACATATACGAATACACACAGGTGAGAAACGGTACAGTTGCGATATATGTAACAAACGGTTTAGACAACAAGCCCACTTGACTTCACATATACTAATACACACAGGTGAAAAACCGTACGGTTGCGATATATGTAATAAACGGTTTGTACATAAATCAACATTTATTTCACATATACGAATACACACAGGTGAGAAACGGTACAGTTGCGATATATGTAACAAACGGTTTATACGACAAGCCCACTTGACTTCACATATACTAATACACACAGGTGAGAAACCGTACGGTTGCGATATATGTAATAAACGGTTCATACATAAATCAACATTGATTTCACATATACGAATACACACAGATGAGAAACGGTACAGTTGCGATATATGTAACAAACGGTTTAGACAACAAGCCCACTTGACTTCACATATACTAATACACACAGGTGAGAAACCGTACGGTTGCGATATATGTAACAAACGGTTTGGACGACAAAGCCACTTGACTTCACATATACGAATACACACAGGTGAGAAACCGTATAGTTGCGATATATGTAACAAACGGTTCATACATAAATCAACATTGATTTCACATATACGAATACACACAGATGAGAAACGGTACAGTTGCGATATATGTAACAAACGGTTTAGACAACAAGCCCACTTGACTTCACATATACTAATACACACAGGTGAGAAACCGTACGGTTGCGATATATGTAATAAACGGTTTATACATAAATCAACATTGATTTCACATATACGAATACACACAGGTGAGAAACGGTACAGTTGCGATATATGTAACAAACGGTTTGGACGACAAAGCCACTTGACTTCACATATACGAATACACACAGGTGAGAAACCGTATAGTTGCGATATATGTAACAAACGGTGCAGACAACAAGCCCACTTGACTTCACATTTACGAATACACAGGTGAGAAACCATACGGTTGCGATATGTGTAACAAACGGTTTATAGGCATAATGCTTGAAAAATGACGCTTGCCTTTCGTGAAGAAATGGTATTTAGACATTAGATATTATATTTCAATAGACAACTAAATGTTTAGTAGTCTATGTTGACTAGTGCTTTATTTATGCTGTCTTTGATTTAAACCTTTGAACGCCAAAAATAACTAAAGTTGTCGTATGCTGTTGCGACTACCACGCCACCAACACCTTTAGTTGTTAGAGCGTTTGCTGTCAAAGTAACCCTTCATGCTTCCGAGTACCTAAGGTTCATATTGTATTGTCACACGACCGTGGTTGTGACGTATAGTGATTTTTTGTACAGTCAAGGGCAAAGATATGTAAACACCACTGAGTGTCAAAAAGCATGGTCATCTAAATGGTCATAAATTTGGCAACATACAAAAGTACATAAATTAGTATACATGATTTGAGAGATAACTATGTATACAACATTTGCAATAATATGTCCTCATGTATTAGGCCATAAACTTAGAAACACCGTAAAGTTCAAAAATATGTATACACTATTTAACCATTAATTATGTATCTAATATGATAACCAAAAATATGTAAACAATCCAAAATTCTATTAACACAACTCTATTGTCAGGAGCTTATGAACGTATTTTTTGCGTAACATCGAACTCTGTAATCTTAATGTAATCAGCCAACCACTTGAAGCTTCAAGTCGTATACAACAACTGCTATTCCGAACTCTTTAACTGATCATTACTCTATTTATTTTAAATCACGTCATGTGCCCACAATCTTGCTAAATGTGGCCTGTAGGTTGTAGGTACCTGTTACCATAGACTCTGTCTACCCCGTAAGGGATAAAGACGTGATTTGTGCATGTGCATGTGTCATGTGTCACTTTTGGATTTTTTAATTCCATTTGACTTACCGTTTCTTATGGTTTATCTGGCGGCTTTTCATTAATTTTGAAGGAGAAAATGTATCGTTTAAGCGATCATTTAAAACATAGGATTGTTGCCTTATGCGAGGAAGGTATTATACGTGCTTGATATAGCTCTGCTGACGAATTAGGCATCACGGTAAGAAATATTAAACTTGTTAATAATAACCTACTATAGAAAATATTACTCTCTAATCACTTTGTCTTAAGTTTAAGGAGTGGTTTTCTTTATTATACAGTTATTTTAAGTATACTTTGCCATTTATTAAGTAAAAAAGTGGACTTGTAATGGCTGAAAATAAATGATGATGATGATGATGGTGATGAAGTAAAAAAAAAATTGAAAATAGCGTAAATCGTCAATTACTGTATGATTTCATATTGACGACACGGATGGCTCAGTGGTGAAGCAACCGCTTTCTGAGTCGAAGGTCCCGGGGTCGAAACCCGGCCAGGGTAATGTTTGTGTGATCAACTCGAATATTTGTGCTTGGGTCATGGATGTTCTACATACATACATACATACGATATACATATATCACGTCTTTATTCCTTACGGGGTAGACAGAGCCTGAGGAAACAAAACCTTAAGGCCACGTTTAGCATGATTGTAGGCGTATAGGTGGAAAAATTAATCAAAATAGTGATGGGTTGCTAGCCGCATCGCCTATAACATGATTCCAAAGAATTTCGCCCATTCCCTCGATGGACTTTTACCATCTGCGCGGGACGAGAAGCAACTGGTACATTCTATGTTTTTCTTATACCTACATACATACATTCACACATACATACATACATACGTACATTCTATGTTCTATATATTTAAGTATGTATTTATTTATATAGGTATGTATATCGTCATCTACTCGTAACTAATACCCATAACACAAGCCTTCTTGAGTTTATGTATACATATTTCGATACTTTGGGTATATATTTATTTTTGTCCCTGAATGTACCTAGCGTTTTCATCTTCAATCAAAATCAACGAAATCTGAATCTGTAAAATCTATTAAACATGCCGATTGATAACGTCGTGGTGACAGGTCAAAACATGCGACAAACATATGCAATGACAAGTCTGTACTGTTTTCGTGAATTGTCAAAACATACTTTACAAATTTGTTTCGTGTGACTAGGCCGTAAAGTTGATATTCGCAGATTACATTTTGTATACATATTTTTGTGGCAATTACTGAATCTATATTTAATTACATAAGTATGACTATAATATTTAGCATTATTTGCAGGATACTAATAATGGAATTTTGATTGTATACAAGTTTTTGGACTTGCCAGGTACATATTTATGTTGCCAGTGTAGTTTGCATATTAATTCCCATTTGAATGAGTATATATCTTTTTAACTTTATATGATTACTTATTTTCTTTCACATTACTTGCATATATATCTTTGCCCTTGACTGTACTTAACATTGTGGCATTGAAAAGGTTAAAATAAATTTGGTGAAGATTTGAAACTGGCTTTTTTTGTGACTTCGAAAAGTCCACTCCTTATTTATTTTTTTTGTTTATTTACTAATTAACTCGTCTTGGTGAAATGAAGCGCTAAGAGTTGATTTTTAAATCTCCCACAAGATCGAATATGGACGAGACTAATTAATAATAACGCATATTTCTTGAGGATCATAAAGGTCCTCTGAGCGTTACTGACCGACAAACCAGTCTCTCCACCTGGTGGACGGTTAGTATTGCATATTTTCACACTTCCCACGTGATAGGTAGTAAGAGATTTGTGCATAGGTACTTATTATGTGTCGAGAAATAGACCATATCATCAACCCGGCGATTTTAACTTCTTTGGATGCTTTTATACCGGAAAATTGCGTAGTTTTTAGAAGAGGTGCAATTTACTATTTTTTTCGGCAATCGACGTCTATAAATCGAGACACTGCAGCTCTTTTATTTTTATTTCCTATTATTAATTACAAATATTTTTTTAAGTAGTCGATATAACATTTGTGAGAGGCGAAGATAATAGGAGTCATGTTATAGGCGATGAGGCTAGCAACCCTTCACTATTTTGATTCCATTTTCCACTAATTTCCACCTTGCGCCCACAATCTTGCTAAATGTGGCCTGTAGGTACCTGTTGCCTTAGGCTCTGTCTACCCCGTGAAGGATAAAGACGTGATTTGTGTATGTATGTATGTGTATAACATTTGTGGGATTTATGGCCGATAAGCTTCGTGCATAGAACTAGGTAAGAATTAAAAAAAATTACGTCTACTGTCACCTTTGACATTGTCAAAAACTAATACAGCGGTTCTGTTTATTTGCGTTTCCGTATAATGTATGTATGTAAACTCTTTATTGCACATAAAAAATATAAAAATACAGTAATACAGAGAAAATAGTACAAAGGCGAACTTATCCCTAAGAAGGGATCTCTTCCAGCTAACCTGCCACAGAAAGGAAAAGTTACAACAAAAAGGCAAGCAGTCATTATTATGCGCAAATAAAGTAGTATTAATACTTAATGAATTAATAAATAAAATAAATAATTAATAATCAGTGTTAGCAGTATGTTTTTTAAGAATATTACAACAACCTCAGCAGAACCTCCGTACTTTCGATATTACCGCATTTCTCCTCGACTTTTGCACGATATTTGGACTACGATTTCAGCTACTTCCGACGACTTAGGCACTGGTTCTTGGACAACGTTTTTCAGCTTTCACGGCGACCCCCTCCCTGACATTTGTAGTGATACACGAGCACATACAATGGATTTGGACGATCCCCAAACCACTGCAGAGGAAATGGACAGATCTGGATGAAATTTGGAACATAGATAGATTACCTAGTCTTAAATAACACATAAGCTGCTTTTTATCCCTGAGAATTGTGCAGTTCATGCGCGATAGCGATAAACGAATTCTATGCAAAGTCGCGGGCAACAGCTAGTATCATATATTAGGTAACGGTTTACTTTTAGCCTCGCAGTTCATAAGAGACAGAGGCAGTGAAAGTATTATTTTATTAGGGTCCCGTCCCATTATTAGAGTTTAGAAGTTCTAAACTAGAACCCTTTGAGGACGGAACCCTAAAAAAGCTCGAAGTATAAGTACTCATTTATGTACGACTAGGTGTTGCCCGCGCCTCTGTCTGCGCAGAATTCGCTTATAGAGATAATCCCGCGGGAATTATCCTATGTCCTTCCCCGAAATTGAAACTAGCTGTTTACTCAATTCCAATTAGATCAGTTAAGAAAACAATCTATATTTGTTGCAGACACGTGCGCGGCTAAATGGGCTTTGACTCCTTTGACTTTCATGAAGATAAAAAAGCAATTAGCTAACACTAACACTATATCTCTAATCTGTGGTTGCGACTGTTGTTTTGTTACCATTACCACAGTCCTGTCAGTTTCAGTTCAGTTCAGTTGCAGCTTGCAGCACTGCGAATTAAAATTATAAAATAATACCGTACTAACAGTCATATTCATATCCATCCATCCATTAATAATGTCATGGGACTTACAAATCGTACAATATTAATTAATTCTCAATTTGTTTGGTTCGACGGGACAATCCGTTGCCCATATTTCGATTTCGCGTACATTATCTGGCCACGCATTGATCGGTCGTACATTGACTGAAACTGTCAAGTCTAATCTTTAAAAATCGTTTCATTTTCTTACAAACAGCTTCCTATTTGCTATGGTAACATAAGTCGAATGCAGCACTGTGAATTGAAATTAGTAAAGTAAACAAGCCGTTCTAGATAGGAGTATTTGTTACAAATTCCGCCAGCACTTGAAGCTTCGACATACATTACATCAGTAACATGGAGTCGTCCGCGTCCGCCTGCCGCCGGCGCGCTTCCGACGCGGAACAGTCGGCGTGGTCATACAGCCTGACGGCGGAGAGCGCGCCTGTGAAGGAGGAGCCCGAGTGGGGCGAGTGCGGCGTGAGCGACGCGGCCGCGGCAGAAGGCTTGTACCCCGGGCACGAGGTCAAAGACGAATTAGTAATTGGACCTGAGGTGGTGCAACAGCAGGACATCGCTTTTTCAATGCAAAGTAAGTAAGCTTCCTGATTACCTGACTTATGAAAATCAATTACCTATAGGGAGCATTTGTAAGGCAATGCTTATTAAAATTGTTTCCATAGATGAAGATAGTAGGGTTAATAAATGTTCCCCAAGGTACCACTTTCTAAACTATACATACATACATACACAAATCTCGTCTATATCCCTTACGGGGTAGACAGAGCCTGAGGTAACAAAACCTAAAGGCCACGTTTAGCATGATCAGAGGTGTATAGGTGGAAAAAGGAATCAAAAATAGTGTTGGGTTGCCAGCCGCATCGCCTAAAACATGATTCCAAAGAATTTCGCCCAAACTATGTCGCTCCTATTTCATTGACCTTTTTGTACCTCAAATGGTGATGCACGGGGCACTCAATGATGAGATGACAGAAATGGAGTTAGACAATATCCTACAATATGCTACACAAAAAAATAATTGCTTGGTCATCAGTTGTAACCTAACCTTCTCAACCAGCTAGGAACAGTTTGTTGACCAGTTAGTTTTTCACCAAAAGTACAACTAAAGTTAGTGAATTAACAGTTACTTGTAATTAAACTGTAGTGCAGTTATGTTGAAACATTCTTTGGCAGATGCCCCGAGCGAAATGGAGGAGAATCCATGGAATCCAAAGGCAGAAGGCGGCGCCGACGCCGCGTCCGGCACCCACGCCTGCCCTGGGGATGAACCTCACTGCAGCAGGAGCACCGAGCAGCAGCACGGGATCAAAAGCTGTTTTGTCAGGCTCGAGCGTTTGCCAGTAGGAGACCTGCGCAGTTGCAATGGTGAGTGTTATGGTCTGACAGCGCGCAAGCTAACCCCGGAGCACTGTGGCGCGGACGACAGCAGAGCCAGAGATGTTCTTGCAACTTGCCAGCCTCGCTTGTGGGTCAGCATTATGGGAGGTGTCACAGTACAGTGGCTCCAGTTACAGTGAATCTAACAGATTTATCCAAACAGGGCAGGGAGTACTGCGCTTCTTAACATATGCCTTGATTTAAAACACTTATATGATAGTAAAAATTTTGGTCCTAGCTTTGCCCTTCTTTTTTTTGTTAATATCTCACCTGCCTACATAATACAATACAATAAAATTACTCTCGAACACCACATAACAAACAATACAATACTATGACTTCTTATTCAACACATCAATTGTATGCTTAGTGGGGAAAACTCAGCAAGAAGAGTAATAATTGTCTCTGTGCTAGTTAGTATTTCTGCTGTCGCTACAACAGCTACAGAGTACATACTCAGCACCGTGTGGCACCAATGGAGGTGGTGTAGATCAGCGGTTCCCAAGCTATTACATAAATCTCAAGTTTACGATAATATACTGCGCCCCCCCTTGTTGCCCCTCAACTATGATGGAAATAAAAGAAACTATCAAATAACTGAAGTACAAACTACTATTAATGATCAGTGAGAACATTGTGCTGGCATTTTATTAACCAAGTTATGAAATTTAATAAATACCTAAGCCGCTCGTCGCCGCCTTCCCTTGGATCAATCACCCTACGTCCCTCAAGTAGGACGCGCCCAACTGGTTGGGAATGGGAGACCCTGGTTTAGATGCTCTTCATCATTACGCGCTCCTGACGGCAGCACCTGAGTGTGACCTGCTCGCTTGCCGATGGCCGACTGTGTGCTCTGAATGCCTGAGATTCTGCGAGATGATGGATGTTAGGCAATCCAGTCTTTCTAAGTGATTTTAACTTTGTTATTAGTTTTTAAACTGTTGTTTCTCTATGTATTGGTTTTTAACTGTAATGTCGTGTACATGTATTTACAATAAATAAATTACGGCAGCACCAGCATGAGCTCCACCATCTGCGTCTTGCCGATATATTATTTACATCATTTGTGAGACACTATGTGTTGCCCGCAGCAGTGTCTATAAGAATGCGTTAATCGCTATTCCGCGAGAACTATGCAATAGCCTGTTTCAATTGCTTAATATTAAAGTTCAAACTATCTCCTCCCGCATCGGTTTGTGCGTGGACAGATAGACCGGCAGACAAACAGACAGAGTTGCTTTCACATTTGTGACATTAGTTTCAATTAATGTTGAAAGCCAATTTTGCATAAATGAATACTCAGTTGCAGATGTGCTGAGCAGAGCAGAGCAGGATGCGTGCAGGCTGGAGCCTGCAGGCAAGGCCGGGCCCGCAGCAGAGAGTTCACGGACCCAGTCTACTTTAATGACCTGCAAACATATGCACACAGGACAGAAACCACACAGTTGCGACACGTGTCGGCAGCGGCTTACACAACAAGGCCACTTGAGTAGACCTAGACACACACGAACACACATGGTTGAGAAGCCGTACAATTGCGATGTATGTAACAAACGGTTTACGAAACGAAGTAACTTGGCAATGCATATACGACTGCACACAGGTGAGAAACCATACAGTTGCGATATATGTAATAAACGGTTTAGACAACAAAGCCACTTGACTTTACATTTACGAATACACACAGGTGAGAAACCGTACGGTTGCGATATATGTAACAAACGGTTTATACATAAATCAACATTGACTTCACATATACGAGTACACACAGGTGAGAAACCGTACGGTTGCGATATATGTAACAAACGGTTTATACGTAAATCAATATTGACTTCACATATACGAATACACACAGGTGAGAAACGGTACAGTTGCGATATATGTAACAAACGATTTAGACAACGAAGCCACTTGACTTTTCATTTACGAATACACACAGGTGAGAAACCGTACGGTTGCGATATATGTAACCAACGGTTTACACAACAACGCCACTTGACTTCACATATACGAATGCACACAGGTGAGAAACCTTACAGTTGCGATCTATGTAATAAACGGTTTACACATAATAGTCAATTGTCTAGGCATAAACGATATCACACAGATGAGAAACCGTACAGTTGCGATATATGTAACAAACGGTTTAGACAACAAAACCACTTGACTTTACATATACGAATGCACACAGGTGAGAAACCTTACAGTTGCGATCTATGTAATAAACGGTTTACACATAATAGTCAATTGTCTAGGCATAAACGATATCACACAGATGAGAAACCGTACAGTTGCGATATATGTAACAAACGGTTTAGACAACGAAGCCACTTGACTTCACATATACGAATACACACAGGTGAGAAACCGTACGGTTGCGATATATGTAACAAACGGTTTATTCATAAATCAACATTCACTTCACATATACGACTGCACACAGGTGAGAAACCGTACGGTTGCGATATATGTAACAAACGGTTTATACGTAAATCAACATTGACTTCACATATACGAATACACAGGTGAGAAACCGTACCGTAGGTTGCGATATGTGTAACAAACGGTTTATATGTAGATGGGTCGTTCAAATGGGTCATTTTTTTAATTTTCAAAATATTGACGATTTTCGAGAATTTTAGGCTTTGAAATGGTTCACATACCCGAGTAGAGTAAGATATGAGTGAAGGCGTCATTGTACAGGTTATGATTTAGGATCTACTAAAAAGAAAGTAATGAAGTCTCGGATGGAAATTAAATATGACAGGATGGCAATGAGTGCGTTTGGAAGGTAATGAGATTGATTACAAAGTTAATGAAATATGCCTAGAGGTTAGTGAGCTAGTGAGTATATCGCATTTTTTTTTTAGTTCTATTCATTATTTCTAATTCCATTACCAATACAGAATTTAGATAAATAATGTAACATAAAAAAATGCAAATAAAAAAGTATTCATATTTGAGTCACTTTAATATTAAAAATAATGATGTATGGCTTTGAACATTCGAAATAAAACCGACACTTTCTTAATAATACCATCATCTCATCCGCAATGTTTAATACTAAAGTAACGCAAAGACAAATGTGTCACAAAATCAATTACGTGTATCGATACTAAAGTAACCCAATCACAACATTGGTCTCTATAGAATTAAACATAATTCTGCGAACTTACCGTATGAACTAATACTATAGGGGCTCAATAAGTGTTAGGTCACATGCTGTTTACACCACCCGTGACGTAACACTGAAGCGGGCGCTTTCGTTCTGGCGTGAATTTTCGAATTAGGTCACTTTCGTTCTCAGCATGCGATATATGGAAAGTGATGAGAACAATATCATTCTATGCTCTTCTAACACGAAAAGGGTTGTTTTCAACTATCCACATTGTGAAGTATGCTTTTGTGGGTCTTTCTGTTATTTTAACTCATTTATGTGAATTTTCGAAGTAGGTCACTTTCGTTCTCAGCATGCGATATATAGAAAGTAATAATGAGACTTGCCGTAATAGTTTTTAATTATATAATTGTAGTAGAGCTATTTATACATATAAAAACGAACTATTTAGTGTGAAATGATGTTTTTATGAAATAAAACTTGTCTTTAACAGTAATTATCTGTTCTTTATTAAAAATTTAAGTTTCTTCAAAATCAACACAACATAGATATTATACTAAGTTTTGGTAAATTTTTAACAGGAATTGCCCTTCTATCCTTTTTTGACACTGACACAGATTGCACGATTTGAGATTCGGTTACCACATATCATCAGAAATATTTGGCCAACCGAATTTAAGAATCGTTCCCTGAGCTTTATTCAAATAGTTTAAATTGTACTCGCACGACATCTCTTCTTCTTCTTCTTTTATTTGTGGCGTATCAAGTCGTTATAGTGACGAAAACTTCGCCAATGTCAATGTAAATTTTTTTATTAAAGAATCTTGTGACAAAATGTCGGCAACGTTGTACGGTAATGGTCAAAGACCCCCCTCCCCCCCTGTCGGGCTTTTAGCCAACGGTCAATGATATCCCTCAGAAACTGCCAGGAAATCATTAGCCGTTGCCTGTTAGAGTATTGCTTGTTGATGGACTCTACCTATTATTATATTAAGGAAACTCTGAATATATGTGCATACTGTAAGACTTTATTTTATTAAGTGACAATGTCTATTTGTAAACAAGGACTGTTGCTACGCCACAAACCATAGACTTTAACACTTTCCCTCACTTAACTGAAACTGAATCAGGCGTACAGAACTACATACACACACATAGAATCGTTCTTGAGACTTCTTACTCGTTGAACTACTTGTCAGCTTATTGCCCCGACTCTTATTTGCAGCTTTCCCTTTTTCAGCAGTCTCTAAAGTATCTTACTTATTCTTTACACTTTAAGGGTTTGCTTTGCAACTTTCCCTCTCTAAATAGTTTCTCTGTCGCTTTATTTAGCGTTTACTATTTAAGGACAAATTTCTTGATTTTATACAGAGATTTATGTAGGGTGATGTTTTACTATAATCGTCGACTTTTGAAAGAAGATCGGTCACGCAAGCCGCATCATTCGTCTTGAATCTCATCTGAGCAGTCGTGAAAGTTATCCTCGTCTTCATTTTCTCCCTCTAATTCGGTCGATTCTGCTTAATTTTCCTCTAATGGAATAAAAACATCGCTTACCACGACAGTATCTCCCTCTGGTCCAATAGGATTTTCATAATCTTTCGGAGGCTCTACTTGTTCTGATGGATTAATGTAATTTTTGCCTGCAAGTTCTTCTGCTGTGTCTTTAAGTTTAGTCTTGCAATCTTGCGACAAATATAACTCGAATCGAATTGCATCATTTTCTGCAGCTTTAGACATCAGAGGTGAGGTGACTCCTCAAAAATTACATTTCGTGATCGAACAAGACGACTCTTTATGCCGTCGGTAATCCATACACGATAGCCTTCCTCATCATATCCAATAAGGAACCCCTTAATGGCCTTCTTATACATTTTTTTACGCATCTGTTTAGGGACATGCACAATACATCTGCTCCCTATTACACGAAAGTGCTGCTTGTTTGGTTGTTCTCCATACCAAACTTCGTATGGGCTCTTGCCTTCGGCTCTCGATGTATCTGTTCTGTTCAGTACATAAGCCGAGGTATTCGTCAACTCTGCCCATAGTTCTGGCGGAAGTGGCTCTTGCGCATTCATAAGTGACCTTGCAGTTTTGATGAGAGTTATGTTTTCTTGCTCACTGCACCCATTCTGTTCTTGGGTGTAAGACATTAGCTTTCGTCTAATACCGTGCTTCTTTAAAATATTCGTAATAAATGTACTATCGAAATCTCCTCCACTTTCAATTACCATGGTTTTAATGACATGACCTTGAGCTTCGGCTGCCTGAATCATGACTTCAAGTTTATCCGTAACTTCATCTCTACGCCTCATAAAATAAACCATGCAATAATTAGAGTAGTCATCTTTGAAAAGTACGTAATATTTGAACTTTGAATGGCTTTGCTCGAATGGTCCACATACTTCAGTGTGGATAACTTCTCCAGGTTTCTTAGCTCTCGTTTCTGCACTGACGAACTTCAATCTGTGAGCTTTTCCATTGACGTAGCCTTCACGTGTTTTTTTATCTAAAGCTATAAATAACTCTCTCTTACTAACTGACTTCACTTGCCTCTCTTTATGATGTGCAAGCCCTTCTTTATATGCTTCTACTGGTTTAGATGGCAGTACATTTCGAACATCTAACTTGTACAAGCCACCACTGCGACTTCTACATCCTGTCAAGAAAACATCTCTGTTGATGCTCATCTCACACACATTCTTTTTCGATTTAAATACTATATTTGGGTTGCTGTCGTGGGCCGCTAGTACAGAAAAGAGGTTTTTCTTGATCTCAGGAACATACCACACATCCCTTAGGGTGATCTTATTCGTCTTAGACTGTATGATAATATCTCCTTTACCTTTGGCACATATGGTGTACCCATCTGCAGTAGTGACAAAGTGAGACTTATCGAATCGTTTAAAGGATTTGAAAAGATCATACCTATTCGTGATGTGGCTAGTTGCTCCGTTATCGACAAACCAACTCTCCTCGTCGCACTCAATCCCAAATACTTGTGTATTATTTGTGTCTAGAGACAACAAAATCATGTTTGCTCCTTCGGTAGTTGCAGATTTTGACGAATTACTCTTAGGTGGTTTCCCATCTCGTATCCACTTCGGACAGTCTCGTACGCGATGTCCAACCTCATAGCAGTAATTGCACTTCAAAAGTCTATCTTTGAACTTCTTGCTCTTATTACTAGTGCTTGCGCATAGTACTTCTTCCTCATGTACTACCTGCTTACTAGATAAAGCTCTCTCAAAAGCACATAGGTGGCTGGTCAGATTCTCTACAGTCCTCTCAGTTTTAGACATTAACAGCCAACTGCTTCTAAATGCAAAGTATTCCTCGCTGAGCGTATCTAAGATCTTGCATACAAGTAGCAATTCTGGCAATACTGTGTTATCATCCGTAGTGATTTCTTGGTTTAAATCATTCCAAATGTTCTTAAGTTTTGACATGTGAGTTGCCACATCGCCAGCTGGATCTCGTATAGTAGTATAGGACTTATCTTCGCTACTGCCGTCAAACAGCCTGTGTAGCTCCAGCCAGACCTCTCGAGCTGTATTAAATCTCATTACCTTCTTTAAGGTCTCGTCGCTCATAGTTGACGTAAGTATGAGCAGAGCCGAACTGTCTGCTTTTATATACTTCTGTAATTTCAACTCATGTGCGGCCATTACAGCGTCACCTGCACCTTCTAGGATTGGCTTGGTCATTGTTCCCTCTATTACGTCCCATGCACCGGGTGTGCCTCGCAACATAATCGAAACTTTATACCGCCACGTTTCCCAGTTACTTTTTCCTTCTAGGAGGCCACTCTACAAAACCCATAACCTGTTAGAGTATTGCTTGTTGATGGACTCTACCTATTATTATATTAAGGAAACTCTGAATATATGTGCATACTGTAAGACTTTATTTTATTAAGTGACAATGTCTATTTGTAAACAAGGACTGTTGCTACGCCACAAACCATAGACTTTAACATTGCCCAGGGCGCACCGGACCAAGCACTGCTCTTCCCCCCGGACGGATCCAAATACGAACCGCAGCTCTTAATCACACGTGGAGGTAAACCGACTCGCACCCCTCAGTACGACATCTCATCTTTGCTTACAATTTTTCCAATAAAGTAATGTGGTTTATCTTTTACTGTGTGCTTCACTATCACCCAATCATCCACGTTATAATTAAATGCAATGTTTTCTTCATTTTCATTAATCTTCATCGATGTAGGTGTCTTAATTTTTTGTGTATCACAGTTATGATCTAAATCCTTTACAGTGGCTTTGCTGGGCGACGGCTGATGTACTTTTTGGTCATCGATATTGGTGGAATCAGCAAAAACAATAAATTTTTGAAACTTGTTGCTGAACGTCAAATCCTTGCGTTGTACTCAGTCGAGACTTATAATGCGAGTAGTCAAATGGGACATTTGACAATATTGTCACTAGATATTTCCTTATCAACGGAGACTAATTGGAATGGAGTCTCGTCTATTAATGAAAATGAAAATTTATTTTTGCAAATTGGCCGCCAAGGGCTCTTTTACATGTATTTTTGAAACTACAAGTGTTACAACCTCATTTTTTTGTTTACCATAGAGATTGCATCAACGGGTTTTTATGTGTCATATTTGTTACTTCATTGTCAACGTACATAAATAAACTATTCTAATTAATCTAAAATATAATATGTAATTTATATCACAAGCGCATTCGGAAAGACCATCATTGCCAAGATGAATGCGCCGCAAGAAACTTGGCAGAGTCATTTTTTCAAATTAAAATACAATAAGAATACTTAAATTCTGCTTAAATTAAATACATTTTTTTAGCATAAAGGGTAAGCGTTGCCATACAACGCGGCAATGCTGCCAGCCTTCTGGGCACCGGGCAGTGATTTAGGGCAACTTTTTTATTTATAGTTTTATGACTAGTATTTGTTTTATAATTAATAGTAGTTTTAGTATCTCCATGTATTATATATGTATTTTAATTGTTTTGTAACTAAAAATAAATAAAATAAAATAATACATTTATAAAAGGGATGTATAAGGTCCCCGAGCCTTAAATTATATTAATCTATAGAAGAGATATATAAAGTATTTACTAATCAAAACAACAAAAAAAATTAAGTTCAGTGGAGGTGTAAAACGCCTCGACCGTCAAATAAATTAGTTGGTGTCTCCAATGTCGAAGAGAAAAAAACAAAATTATGAAATATACATTTCACGTCAAGGACGTAACCAATAAGCTTATGGATTCCGAAGGCAAGTTTACGTCTGCCGCCCCCATGTTGTCTCTCACGCACTCAGAAATAGGAATATAGGCCCATTGTAGTGTATGAGGTTAAGCCAATAGCTTCAGTAGCATACATACGCTGTCTCGTATGTCACGGATTGGCGGGAAAAGTAACTGTCACTAGAGGAGCGGACGACCAAGGCTGAGGCGGGAGTACGTGACGTGAAAGTGAGATTATTGCAATCCGTGGACACTGTCGAGCCAGTGTTAGATTTTATAGGCTGCACAATAATACAATACAAATACCGGGAAACCTTACAACTTTGCCTTTTCATATAGCTTTGCCCACCGCGTCGCATTTCAGTAGAAGCGAAATCTACCAAAAATGGTCACAAATACGCTTTATTTCTAATCTGTGGCTTATAGCTAATCGAGAGCTAATCGATATAAGCTTCTTGAGCTAATCTAATTGCTGGCAACACTGACCTATCGGTTGACGCGTGTACTTATATCTCCATAATCTGTACCACGGCCCTACGTATAATGAATCGTCAGTGGTCAGTGTTGCCGTTTGGTTCCGTTTCTTCTTTTTTGCGGAACTTTTGACACCCCCGCGGAACTTTGTATTTTGGTACAATTTTCGGAACTTTTAAGGTCCCGGCATAAAGATACGTGTTAAAAAACTTTACATACACACTAAAATATACAGACTAATTTTCCAGTTATTAACACAAATATTATTCCTAATTCCTATGATGAGGTAAAAAAAAAGCTCGTTCCCCAAGATTTAAATGAAACTGGAACTTTTCTACTAAAATTGGAACTTTTTAGGGATCGCAATGTATTTTCAAGGGAAGTGGCCTGGCAACACTGTCAGTGGTAGCGCCATGTTCTTTTTATTTCAAACAGACAGACAGCGTGTATAGACACGCAATAGATGTATGTGAGAGCTTTCCTTGTTTGCGTGGGCGCCGGCAGCCATGATTTTATTAGTCACGTTAGAGTGTTGATTGAGTGAAGTTGTTGTGCTTATCCTCTCCGCTTTTTCTGTGACTACGGACGGTTCTTGGCAATATTTTGTATTTTACAAAATGTATTACGAGTGCTATGTGTGTAAATCAATGCGACAGGACGCTATTTTACACCATTTCCCGACCGGTGAGAAAAGACTTCAAAAGCGATTAAAGTGTCTAAATCGTGAAATATAAAAAAAGGTTGAAAAATAAACAAGTAATGTGCGTATTTAATTTTTCTCACCAATACATATAGCTCTCGGCATTTGATTGATCACTTGTCACAAAGTGATCAATTAAATGCCGGGAGCAAAGAACATTTTTTTTTTCGAATTACAATACCTAAGTAAGCATGGCATGGATGTATGCCCTTTTTTCCTTAGCCCCGTATAAATCCCAAAAAAAAAGGAACATTCATGACATGGAGAAAAACCCATATTTCCTTAGCCTTGTATAAATTTTAATTTAAAAAAAAAGAAACGTCAAACATCATCAGTGGTACAGATAAAATACAGTTGCTTACTGATGAATTGTCTTGTTCCTGAGTTGGCGGTCTGATACGTAGTATCTCTTAGTAGTCTGTGATCTGTACGCGCATTGATTGGTCGTACGGTCGTACATTGACTCAAACACAAACTGTCAAATCTAATTATTAAAAATCGTTAAAATTACTTACAAATACAGCTTGCTATTTGCTATGGTAACATAAGTCAAATGCAGCACTGTGAATTAAAATTAGTAAACAAGCCGTTTAAGATAGGAGTATTTGTTACAAATACCGCCAGCTCGAAGCTTCGACATACATTACATTAGTAACATGGATTCGTCCGCCTGCCGTTCCGACGCTGAACAGTCGGCGTGGTCATACAGCCTGACGGCGGAGAGCGCGCCTGTGAAGGAGGAGCCCGAGTGGGGCGAGTGCGCCGTGAGCGACGCGGCCGCGGCAGAAGGCTTGTACCCCGGGCACGAGGTCAAAGACGAATTAGTAATTGGACCTGAGGTGGTGCAAGAGCAGGACATCGCTTTTTCAATGCAAAGTAAGCTACCTGATTACTTGACTTATGAAAATCAATTACCTATAGGGAGCATTTGTTAGGCAATGCTTATTAAAATTGTTTCTGTAGAAAAAAAGTGGGGTAAATAAAATGTACCCCAAGGTACCACTTTCTAAACTATGTCGCTTCTATTTTCAAATGGTGATGCATGGGGCACTCAATGAGAAGATGACAGAAATGGAGTTAGACAATATCCCCACTGCTACACAAGAAAATAATTGCTTGATCATCAGTTCTACTAACCTCACCTAACCTACCATCTTTGGCAGATGCCCCAAGCAAAATGGAGGAGAATTCATGGAATCCAAAGGCAGAAGGCGGCGCCGATGCCGCGTCCGGCACCCACCCCCGCCCTGGGGATGAACCTCACTGCAGCAGAAGCACCGAGCAGCAGCACGGGCTCAAAAGCTGTGTTGTCAGGCTCGAGCGTTTGCCAGGAGGAGACCTGCGCAGTTGCAATGGTGAGTGTTATGGTCTGACAGCGCGCAAGCTAACCCCGGAGTACTGTGGCGCGGACGACAGCAGAGCCAGAGATGTTCTTGCAACTTGCCAGCCTCGCTTGTGGGTCAGCATTATGGAAGGTGTCACAGTACAGTGGCTCCAGTTACAGTGAATCTGACAGATTTATCCAAACAGGGCAGAGAGTACTGCGCTTCTTAACATAAGCCTTGATTTAAAACACTTATAGGATAGTAAAAATGTTGATCCTAGCTTTGCCCTTCTTTTTTTTGTTAATATCTCACCTGCCTACCTAATACAATACAATACAATTGGGATTGTCTAAAAAAAAATACCTACCCTTTTTATATTTTTTTTGTGTAGAATAGTCAATTATAAGAAACCAATTTCAATATTTTCTCATATAACGCGGTATTTTTTTCACTATTAATTATTGAAAGTATTTTGGTTGATGACGTCAGAGTTTCCACTGCCGGTGTCACACATCTGCTTATTGGATAAATTGACCATAAAACGTATGTGAAGCACCGCCATTAACGTCTTTTCTATCCGTGGTGAAGTTGGCAAACTGTCATTAGTATCAATGTCAACATGATTCAACAATAACACAGGAAGATTCACGCGATCTTCTCCTATAAATTTTATATTTTCACAGCCGTTACACATACCATAACATTCTGCGCGAAGCAGAAAGGTCCATAAACACATACCAGGTATGATCGAGACAAAACAGGACCCGGAAATAAGACAGTAAACTCAGTAGGCGAAAGTAAACCGAAAAACGTAATATTTCGCTATCCATTAAAATATTTAGCGGAAAATCTTTCATGTGAGCGAAGCACATCGCTGTGCGGATACACTCTTGCCTAATTATCTACCGAAAGTGCTTCTAAATCTAAACTATAATACAACAATATGAAAGTAATCAGTGGAAAAAACAAGAATGACAGTAACAAGATTGTCATTTTGCTTGTCAGCTGTCATAAGATGAATGAAATGTCAGATTGCGGGTCCAAATTGAACTCCGTAGTATAATCCACGCGTAAATAGCATAGAATTTGTAACATTTGCAAATAAAGTACATTTTGGACCGTCTACGTCATGTCTGGGAATGTCAAATGAAGGTCATTGCTTATTTTTCATGTAATAAATTCATTATAGTAAAATAAAATAAAGTAAATACAGAAAACTATTTAAAAAGCATTTATCTCGAAATGGTTTTCGATTGACTACACATTGTAAAAAAATAGACAATCCCAATTACTCTCGAACACCACATAACAGACAATCCAATACTATGACTTCTTATTCAACACATCAATTGTATGCTTAGTGGGGAAAACTCAGCAAGGAGAGTAATAATTGTCTCTGTGCTAGTTAGTACTTCTGCTGTCGCTACAACAGCTACAGAGTACATACTCAGCACCGTGTGGCACCAATGGGGGTGGTGTAGATCAGCGGTTCCCAAGCTATTACTTACATAAATCTCATGTTTACGCTAGTATACTGCGCCCCCTCTTGGCGCCCCTCAACTACGATTACGACGGCTGGCAAGCCTCGCTCGTGGGTCAGCATTATGGAAGGCGTCACAGTACAGTGGCTCCAGTTACAGTGAATCTAACAGATTTATCCAAACAGGGCAGGGGGTACTGCGCTTCTTAACATATGCCTTGATTTAAAAAACACTTATATGATAGTTAGGTAGTTAGATAATAAGCTGGAGGAGGCCTACACCCAAAGAGGGGTCCAAATCCGTGGAAACTAATACTAACACAATTAACAAAACTAAACAACCACTAACACTACTAACTACTAAAGAAATTGTCGGAAAGAGCACTGTAAATTTGTATTTGGAAATAAAAGGCTCTATTATCATTATTATTATTGTTTTTCAAGTAATTTTGATCTCGACAATGTTGTCGGCTTTTTTTTTTAGGTGCATTGCTTTCCCCGGGTGTTCTGTTGCCAACAGCTAGTGTTAAGCTATTAAATAATGATGGTACTTATACCTATGTTAGGGCTTTGCTAGATTCTGGAAGTCAGGTATCTTTTATCTCAGAAAAACTGCTCGATAAAGTGGACTGTAAAATATATGAAGCTGATGAGTTAGTATTGGGAGTAGGTGATGGCACCAATAGTGTCTCAAAAAAGGCAGACATTCTTATCAGGTCTTCTGTCAATGATTTTAAAATTAAAGTTTCTTGTTGCGTGACAAAAAACATTACATGCCCGTTGCCACAGCAGGCGTTTGACAGATCTTTGTTAAATATTCCGTCTTGTATTAAATTGGCAGACAATGATTTCAATAACACGGATGAAATTTCTATTTTATTGGGATGTGACATATTTTTCCAGGTGTTGCAGCGAGATTCGTTGCCCCTAACGCCCCGTGGGCCATTTTTGGTAAATACATCCTTCGGGTATATCGTTGCTGGGACGCTGCCAGTCTCTGCTAGCAAAATAACAACATGTAATCATTGTGTTGTTGAAGGTAATACTTGCATTGATAATACTATGTCCAAATTTTGGCAATGTGAAAAGGGTCCTGACCTGATAAAGGAAGGTATCTCTGAGCAGCATTTAGCTGAACAAGTTTTTCAGGATACTGTTAAGTTGGAAAATAATGGATTTACTGTGGGTTTACCATTAAAAATCGAGTTGGAAGGATTAGAGTTAGGCGATTCGTTTGATCGTGCGTTGCAGCGGTTTTTTAATTTAGAAAAGAGATTTTTAAAAGATAATGGGTTGTATCAAAAATATAAAAGGTTTATACATGATTATATTGAACAAGGACATGCAAAATATTTTGATATCGCTAACTATGATTTGAAGTCGGGCAACGTCTATTTTTTGTCTCATCACCCTGTGATAAATCCCAACAGTAAAATAACACCTGTTCGCGCGGTTTTCGATGGTGGTGGTTAGAAGTATGATATATATGATATATATCATTATTATTATTATTATTATTATTATTATTATTATTATTATTATTATTATTATTATATGATAGTTAAAAAAGTTGGCCTGAGCTTTGCCCTTCTTTTTTTTGTTAATATCTCACCTGCCTACCTATTATAATACAATACAATAAAATTACTCGCGACCACCGCATAACAAACAATACAATACTTTGACTTCTAGATTACAAGCCCATGGAAATAAAACATGTAAAATGAACCAGTGTGAATGAAGCTTAGAAGGCTGTTACTATATCATGAAATAACTGAGCGCTATGCCGTCATTTCTGAGCGGTACATTTATGGAGTTTCTCAGGTACAAGTGAGGAATTACGACTAATTATTAATTTAAGGCGTTTTTATAGCTTATAGATATAGATGATTAAAAATAAATGTCGAAAAACTAGTGCCGCTTTAAAGTGGTGGTGCTGGAAGTTAGTGCAATTTTTTTATTAATTTTTTAATGTATGAGAAAAAATAACTGAAGTACAACATGCTATATATTTTTTTGTTTTCTTGGTTTACTACAATCTGTCTCCTTCTTGGGATATTCAGCAGCATGTTGGTTGGTGCTATCGCTGGCGCGCTCAGCATGTGACCTCTGTCACATCTTCATGGTTTAGACAGTAATTATGTCTACTGTGATTGGATAAGGTCTTGGGGTATCTTGCGCTTTAAACGTCGCGCTTTGTTGTGGATTGCCATCAGTGGCCGAGCCAAAGTATTTGGATGTTGCTCGATGCGTTCTTTATAGGATCTAGTACAGTGGTTCCTAACCTGGGGGTAATTACCCCCGCAGGGGTAAAACGGAGATTCTAGGGGGGTAACACGGGATGGCACGAAATAGTATTAAAATAGCAATAAACAAAATAATAGTATGGTTAACTCCGAGATTTATATATTACTTTACTTACTAGTTGCCTAAACGTGCAATTTCTTACATAATAAACATATTTTCGTTCGAATTTGTGTGGTTTAAATTATTTTAAATTAGCTAGGGGTAAACTCAATTCCCATACTTGTTCACAGGGGTAGAGACATTGAAAAGGTTAGGAACCACTGATCTAGCATGACGTACAATTTCTTGCTTCACTCACAGTGGGTACGCGTAGGTTGCGGTGTAGTAGTTCGTTGGGTACGAACCAGTGAGCGTTGGTTATCATACGCAGTGCTTTATTTTGAAATCTTTGTATGATTTCAATGTTTGAATGGGATGCGGTGCCCCATAATTGGATCCCATATGTCCAGACGGGCTTCAGTATTGCCTTGTACAGAAGTATTTTGTTTTCAAGAGATAGTTGAGACTTTCGTCCAATAAGCCAGTAAAGTTTTCGTGTTTGGATACCGAGTTGCTTTCTCTTAGTGAAAATATGTTTTTGCCATGTAAGTCTTTTGTCCAAATGTAGTCCAAGATATTTCACATGATCTGCCCGTGGAACTGCAATGTCGTTTAATGTGACTGAAGGACATGATCCTATTCTTAAAGTAAATGTTACATTGACTGATTTCATTTCATTTGATTTTATTCGCCACTTTTTGAGCCAGTGGGATATGTCATATAACCCTTTTTGGAGTATTTGTGAAGCTATGTTTGGATCGCTATGTGTAGCTAGTATAGCTGCTGGAGGAATGATTTTAATGTTCCGTAAAGATGACCTGGTAGTTTATTTTCAATTTAAAAAGCAATCCTTCATGCCACACGCGGTCAAACGCTTGCGGTATGTCCTAGATATGTTAGCTTGGGGCAGCGGTCTGGATCCCTACTCGACAAACCATTTTAAGTTTCCAGTGCCCAGCTCAGTATTCTTTGTTTACTGGGGAGGCAGTGGCTTTGTATGAAGCGGTATCCTATGTAAGATCCCACCAACTCAATAAGTCCATCATTTTATCTGACTCTGAGCTGCTTGCTGGATCTGGAGAAACTGCCTTTTCACTCCAAAGACAACTTCTATCTCACGCTGAAGATTAAGGAAAAACTAAGAGACTGCGGCATAACGAGCAACGAAGCAGTCTACCAAAACACGAAGGATGCTATTCAACTGGGAACCAAAGCCTACCACAAATGCCTCAGTAGGGATTTAAAATCTGTTGTCCGTCCTCAGCTAAACGAAAAGTGGAGTTCTCTATGGCACACCTCCCAACAGACCAAGGGTACGACGGTAGCTTGCAACCCGACCTCCCTTCGACACCATGGTTTTTAAAAAATAGAAATTTCAGTAAAGTGAACACTTCTACAATATTAAGGCTACGCCTTGGTCACTTCTGCTCTCCTGTATTCCTAGCAAAAATAAGAATTAGAGATAGCTCAATATGTGAATGTGGAATGGCCGAAGGCACCTTGGAACACATATTTTTGGAATGTCCCAAAATATCTTCCTATATACGTCATACTGCCACCTAATATTAGTAGACCTATTAATATTAATTACCTACTAACCCTGGTTTTCTCCCACTTGTTGCATATTAGATTCATTCTTATCCAAAAATAACATCAGATTGTAGAATAATTTTAAAAGTCCCTGCAGTCCCTCTGTTTAAATTGCTTAATATATTATATTATATTATAGCCTTTTTTATTCCGAATTCGCTACAATTTCATTTTTTTGTTGTAATTGTGTTGGTTGTTTTTTTTTTTAAATTGTCTCATAATTCGGCGTGCCTCATGGCATAGGCCTCCTCCGTGTATTGGAGGGTTTGGGCTATAGTTCCCACGCGCGCCCAGTGCGGATTGGGAACTTAACACACACCATTGAATTCCTTCGCAGATGTGTGCAAGGTTTCCTCACGAATTGCTTAATCTGAAAGTTCAAACTATCTCCCCCCGCAGCGGTTTCTCCGTGGACAGATAGACAGACAGACAGAGTTACTTTCACATTAATTGTGACATTAGTTTGAATTAATGTTGAATGCCAATTTTGTATAAATGAATACTCAGTTGCAGATGTGCTGAGAGGAGCAGAGCAGGATGCGTGCAGGCTGGAGCCTGCAGGGAAGACCGGCCCCGCAGCAGAGAGTACACGCACCCAGTCTACTTTAATGACCTGCAAACATATGCACACAGGACAGAAACCACACAGTTGCGACACGTGTCGGGAGCACCTTACACAACGAGGCCACTTGACTATACACACACAAACACACACGGCTGAGAAGCCGTACAATTGCGATGTATGTAACAAACGATTTTCACTACAATATAACTTGGCTAGGCATATACGACTGCACACAGGTGAGAAACCGTACGGTTGCGATACATGTAACAAACGGTTTAAACTCCAAAGCTACTTGACTTCACATATACGACTGCACACAGGTGAGAAACCGTACGGTTGCGATACATGTAACAGACGGTTTACGCAACGAAGTAGCTTGGCTATGCATATACGAACGCACACAGGTGAGAAACCGTACGGTTGCGATATATGTAACAAACGGTTTAGACTCCAAACCCACTTGACTTCACATATACGACTGCACACAGGTGAGAAACCGTACGGTTGCGATACATGTAACAAACGGTTTACGCAACAAAGTAACTTGGCTATGCATATACGACTGCACACAGGTGAGAAACCGTATGGTTGCGATACATGTAACAAACGGTTTAGACACCAAAGCCGCTTGACTTCACATATACGAGTCCACACAGGTGAGAAACCGTACGGTTGCGATACATGTAACAAACGGTTTACGCAACGAAGTAGCTTGGCTATGCATATACGACTGCACACAGGTGAGAAACCGTACGGTTGCGATACATGTAACAAACGGTTTAAACACCAAAGCCACTTGGCTTCACATATACGACTGCACACAGGTGAGAAACCGTACGGTTGCGATACATGTAACAAACGGTTTTCACAACAAAGTAGCTTGGCTATGCATATACGAATACACACAGGTGAGAAACCGTACGGTTGCGATAAATGTAACAAACGGTTTAAAGATAAATCAACATTGACTTCACATATACGAGTGCACACAGGTGAGAAACCGTACGGTTGCGATATATGTAACAAACGGTTTACGCAACAAAGTAGCTTGGCTATGCATATACGAACACACACAGGTGAGAAACCGTACGGTTGCGATACATGTAACAAACGGTTTACGCAACAAAGTAGCTTGGCTATGCATATACGAATACACACAGGTGAGAAACCGTACGGTTGCGATACATGTAACAAACGGTTTAAACTCCAAAGCCACTTAACTTCACATATACGTCTGCACACAGGCGAGAAACCGTACGGTTGCGATACATGTCACAAACGGTTTACGCAACAAAGTAGCTTGGCTATTCATATACGAATACACACAGGTGAGAAACCGTATGGTTGCGATAGATGTAACAAACGGTTTATAGATAAATCATCATTGACTTCACATATACGAATACACAAGTGAGAAACCGTTCGGTTGCGATACATGTAACGAGCGGTTTACACAACAAGGCCACTTGACTTCACATATACGAATACACAGGTGAGAATTCAGAGTCATTGTTCAGGTTATGATTTAGGATTTTCTAAAAGGAAAGTAATGAAGCCTCGGATGGAAATTAAATATGACTGGATGGATGGCAATGAGTGCGTTTGGAAGGTAATGAGATTTTTACAAAATTAATGAAATATGCTTAGAGGGTAGTGGTCTAGTGAGTATATATGGAAAGTAATGCGATTTGCCGTAGTAGTTTTTAATTATTTAATTGTAATAGAGCTATTTATGATCGTCTAAGTTTGTGGCTGTTTTCACGCTTTTGAATGTGTCGCAAAGAACTTTTATGTCAAATACTATGAGAAACGTCCGTCACAATATTTCTGTAGTAATTGAGACTAGCACTATCAAAACATAGTACGCGTACAATATAATGATAAACAACAGAAACAGAAACACCGACCTAAACAGACCAAGTGGTTCAAAGTATAGTTAAGTCAAAGTCAAGAATTAAATATCATTGAGACACCATGGTAACTCCCCAGTTATTTATAATGATTAAAATGGTGTACTGCCGTTTGGCAAATTATTTTTCCCAAATATCATTTCCCAAACAACTTATCGCAATACTTACATTTTCCAAGTGAACCTTTAGCAAATAGTCTTGTCAACATGTACCTTTTTAGGTAAATTTTTTGTAGTCTCCGAAAATTACGATCAAGGTGTCATTTGATTCGGAATATTATGTAGAAAGTTTAAGAAAAAGATCCAAAAGGGGCCGATAAAAATTGCAAAAGTTATAAACAATTAAAAAAAAAATAGGGCTTTGGTTTTTTTTTGAATATCTCAAAAACTATCAAGGATATTCAAAATTTGAAAGATGATCTGAAAATAAGAGGACATTTCCTAAAAAAAAGTCCTACCTTCTGGAACTGTATCTTTAATATTTATAATTTTTACGGAGCCCGGAAAATAGCGCTAAAAGGCTTCCGCTCGTGATTTGTCACCCGGACACGGTAACAATAAAAATCATTTTAACACATTAAATATGAATATTAAAGAATAAAAAAAATTGAGTACTATTGGGATATATAAATAAACAATAATCCGTCGGCGAAAAATTTTTATCCCCATTTTTCCATTAGTTATGCATTAGTTAATGAAAAACTTTTTCTGAATAGAATGTTGACAGAAAAAACCTGATCATTATTAAACTACTACCCTAGAATTTTTTTCACTTCGTGGAGTTATTATTAAAAGGCATAACAATAGATCCCCGTTGGAAAAATTCAAAAATGTTAATTTTCCACTTTTTTATTAACAATCGAAAACATAAAAAAATTAAAAACTGCATAAAAGTAATGAAAAATTATTATTTTTTTCAAATATTTTAAATTTTATGATTTCCAACGGTTAAAAGCTACATGCAAATATTTTATTTTTATTTTTTACCGCGATTGTTTAAATAATTGTTATAAACAAATGCATTGTTTATAAGATAATCAACCATTTTTTTTCCTTATCTACTTGTCGATATAAATCATGATTTTTAAGAAAAAAATCATTCCTTAAAAAAAATTATTTCTTGCTATAAAATGCAACAATCGTTTTTTACCACAAAATATAAATATTAAGGAACCATTTTTTCTCTAAAAATCATAAATTATATTGTTCTTACAGATTGTGGAAAAAAAATTTTTTTTTTTTTTCATTTTTTATTTGTTTATTTAATAAATAATTTGTTATAAACAAATGGATTTTCTTAGTTTATTTTTTTATTAATTCTTAATTTTATTCTTAAAACAGCTATGTATTATTTTTTATGATTTTTTTTTTTTATCTATTTGTTATATAACTAAATATTTTTATGTCCTAAAATTCATAAAAAATAATACATAGCTGTTTTTAGAATAAAGTTAAGAATTAATAAAAAAATAAACTAAGAAAATCCATTTGTTTATAACAAATTATTTGTTAAATAAACAAATAAAAAACGAAAAAGTATTTTTTTTTCTAGAATCTGTCAACGTTCTATTCAGAAAAAGTTTTTCATTAACTAATGCATTTACCAGTTTGAATTTTACTTTTTTATACTTTTTAATAAATGACGCTTAGCGGCCAGTATCAAAAAAAAAAGTAAAGAGGTTTGAAATATATCAATACCGAGAATTTATTGAACGCCCTACGTAGTTCATTTGGTCAAACTATCATTTGGCAAATTATCACTTCGTCAAGACTTTATAAAGCAAATGCTTCTTAAGCAAATGATTTGTTTTGTCATAAGTTATATTCCAAAAATAAAATTCCCAAACATGACACTGCATGGTATACTTATAGCAAAAATCTGTCAAATGATAATTATTTTATCTCATTAATCATTGCATTGACTAATTAAAGAAATGAAAGTAGGTTAGGTTCGGTCGGAACTGCGATCCCCACAGACTAGAACTGCTACCAGAAAAGTAGGTTAGGTTAGGTTAGGTTAGAACTGCGACCTCCACAGAAAATAACTGCTACCAGAACAGTAGGTTAGGTTAGGTTAGAACTGCGACCCCCACAGAAAAG
Source organism: Pandemis corylana (assembly GCA_949127965.1). Classification (NCBI taxonomy): domain Eukaryota; kingdom Metazoa; phylum Arthropoda; class Insecta; order Lepidoptera; family Tortricidae; genus Pandemis; species Pandemis corylana. The sequence goes on along the minus strand of OX421875.1, from coordinate 2,191,170 downwards.
AACTGCTACCAGAATAGTACCGAAAGTGGGTTAAGTTTTCAACTGATAGGGTAAATTATTTTACCTGTAAATTATTTGTCCTAGGTGAAACAAACATCCTTGTAGTATATATTTTCAAAATTGGATCGTAAGCTTAAAATACTAGCTTTTTCGAAATCCAGAATGCAATTACTCACATTGCGATAGAAATCGTATGCCATGCGATATTTTGGGTTTAGTATACGTTATGCCAAACGATACATTTGCCAAAAAAAAATTTGGGAAAATTAACATGACCAATTCATTATTTGCTAAATAATCACTTGCCGAAAAAAAGGTTTGCTAACTGTAATATTGCGATAAGTAGTTTTGACAATTGAATTTTTGCCAAATAAAAATTTGGGAAACAAAGTTTGCGATGTGATGCTTTGGGGAACATTATTTGCCAAACATTAGTAATCCGATTAAAATGGACACGCCGCGCTTGGTTAATATTGAACGGTAATAAAGGATTTTTATGCTAAAAAATACAGGCGAATTGTGATCCTCCTTTTTAGATGTCGGTTAACCTTTTCGCCGCCACGTCAAATACAAGAGACGTCACCCATACTCGAGACTTTATTGCGATGCCTTAAGTTGAATCCAAATCTAATTTAACGAAGGTTCCTTAATCCTTTTGCATTGAAACAATGGAAGTATATAATGGTCGTTGGCGTTCAACCTGCGATGCTTATACACGAGTCGCTGGCGTCGAAAAGGGTAAAAAGTCGCCGGTAGCCTTATGCCCGCCATTAGACAGACGTTTTCATTTAAAATAAGATTTAATACAATTTTTATGGCCTGGCACGGAAAAGACGAAAGTTGTGCGTTAAATTTCTGGTCACGGCGTGTCTTATTTATTTCGTTTTACCGTCAATATGTCACAGAAATTCGAATTTCGTATCTCGCTGACCCGCTCACACTAACAATGTTTAATAAGAGAGTGAGAGGGACGGCATGATAAGAACTTCTGATTTGAGAGTAGACTCCCCCAGTTCGAAGCCAAATCTTAATGTAAGTTAGTTTAGAATTTACAGTGTAAATATTAAAAAGATGTTGGGTTTGTGATACATGTCTTAAATTAAGCCCGTGGTTTTTTAATAAGAACATTAGATCAATTAAAAAACTTGGATCTGTGGCACTTTTTTGACAGGAAAGAGTAGAAATTTAAAACAAGAACATAATGTGATATGGCTGTTTACTCGATCATTCTTGTTCAATTTAACTTTCTCGTGTTGAAGCTGCTGTTCTTTTGATTTGGCTGCATGGCTCCGCAACCACAGCCATTTCGGTTTCAAAATAAAAAAAATACAGGTGTTGCCAATATAGAAAAACGTTGATTTCATTGGGACATGTGCCACCATCGTGAGACCAAGGTTTATGTTTGTGATATGGTTTTAAAAAGCGGCATTATCTCGCTTGGTCCATCAGCGTCTAATCTAGTCGTTATTTAATTTATTTTTTTATTAAATGGCATTCTGTACGATGTTGGATTTAGTTTTAAGTATTAGAATAAAATGGTTAATTGAACAAGTTTTGGTTATTTGTTTTGATCCTTCTCCCATTTGTGACTGATGTGTATAACATCCTCTATTGACGATTGATAGTATTTAGATTTGGAAATGTAGGTCAAAAGGGGCGCTAGTAAAGCTCTCGTGAAACTTGAACACGGACGTAGCTACCACACAGCACAGTTAAGTACGCGCAAGCATCATTCTTGTCAAAATCTCGATGAGGAACTATTTCTTCCGTTGGTATTTTTTAAATGTTTGCTTGTGAAAAAAAAGACGCTCTTATCGCTATCCCGCAGTACCTTTCTTATGTATTTTTGTAACTTTTCAGTTTATAATTGTATTAAATTAAACTTGCTCTAATGCTAAAAAAAATGTACTTCACACATGTATGGCTGTATGGGCTTTGAACCCTTTGCCAGCTCTGTGAACGAAGAAAATTTGATTAAACACTAAACATAAACAGTTATATTCATATCCATCCTCCATCCATCCATTAATAATGTTATGGGACTTACAAATCGTACAATATTAATTCTCGATTTGATTGGTTCGACGGAACAATCCGCGGCCCATATTTCGCGTATATTATCTGGCCGCGCATTGATCGGTCGTACATTGACTCAAACTGTCAAGTCTAATCTTACAAATCGTTAAATTTTCTTACAAACAGCTTGCTATTTGTTATGGTAACATAAGTCAAATGCAGCGCACACTGTGAATTGAAATTAGTAAACAAGCCGTTCAAGATAGGAGTATTTGTTACAAATACCGCCAGCACTTGAAGCTTCGACAAGTTCGACATACATTACATTAGTAACATGGATTCTTCCGAGTCCGCCTGCCGCCGGCGCGCTTCCGACGCGGAACAGTCGGCGTGGTCATTCTGCATGACGGCGGAGAGCGCGCCTGTGAAGGAGGAGCCCGAGTGCGGCGTGAGCGACGCGGCCGCGGCAGAAGGCTTGTACCCCGGGCACGAGGTCAAAGACGAATTAGTAATTGGACCTGAGGTGGTGCAAGAGCAGGACATCGCTTTTTCAATGCAAAGTAAGCTACCTGATTACATGACTTATGAAAATCAATTACCTATAGGGAGCATTTGTAAGGCAATGCTTATTAAAATTGTTTCCATAGAAAAAAAAGTGGGGTTAATAAATGTACCCCAAGGTACCACTTTCTAAACTATGTTGCTTCTATTTCATTGACCTTTTTGTACCTCAAATGGTGATGCACGGGGCACTCAATGAGGAGATGACAGAAATGGAGTTAGACAATATCCCCACTGCTACACAAGAAAATAATAGCTTGATCATCAGTTCTACTAACCTCACCTAACCTACCATCTTTGGCAGATGCCCCAAGCAGAATGGAGGAGAATCCATGGAATCCAAAGGCAGAAGGCGGGGCCGACGCCGCGTCCGGCACCCACGCCTGCCCTGGGGATGAACCTCACTGCAGCAGAAGCTCCGAGCAGCAGCACGGGCTCAAAAGCTGTTTTGTCAGGCTCGAGCGTTTGCCAGTAGGAGACCTGCACAGTTGCAATGGTGAGTGTTATGGCCTGACAGCGCACAAGCTAACCCCGGAGTACTGTTTTTTTTTTTTTAATATTAAAACCGACAAACGGGCATGCGGTGCACCTGATGGAAAGTGATCACCGCCGCCCATGGACAACTGCAGCACCAATGGGGCTGCTAGTGCGTTGCCGGCCTTGCAAGAAATGGTACACTCGCCTCTTGAAGGTACCCATATCGTAGCCTGTTGGAAAAACCCCAGCCGTCAGCCCATTCCAAATTTTGCACGTACGGGGCAAGAAAGACCGCTTAAATCGCACGGTGTTAGAGCACCAACTATCGAGGTGATGTTGGTGGAAACTACTTTTGTGTCGAGTAGTACGGTGATGGAACTTGGCAGCTGGGATAAGGTTAAAGAGTTCAACGGAGCACTCCCCATTATAAATCCTGTAGAACACGCAAAGAGAACTTACGTCTCTGCGAAGAGGAAGAGGGTCAAGTTTCACAGAGAGCATAGGGTCACCAATGATGCGACACGCCCTGCGTTGTAAGCGATCAAATGGTAGCAGCTGGTATTGTGGGGCCCCAGCCCAGAGGTGCGAGCAATACTCCATGAGTGGTCGAACCTGATCCTTATACAACTGTAGGCTATGGATTGGTTTGAAGTATCGCTTCGCTCGGCCGAGGATCCCCAACTTTTTAGCAGCTACTTTGGCTTTGCTCTCCAAATGATCGCCAAATTGGACATTGCGAGAGACATCGACACCAAGGATTCCCAAACTCTCTGAGATATTAAGGGGAGAGTTCCCGAAACAGGGTGCTACAGTAAATGGGGTTTTTTTCGCGGTAAATGCGCAAACCTGTGTCTTGTCAGGGTTAAACCGAACTAGGTTACGAGAACCCCAGTCAGATACCCGTTCCAGAGCGGTCTCCAAGTCCGACACAAGCCCACTTCGACTCTGTTCCAATTCAGCCCGAGAAAGATTGGCCCGACCGGTATAGGAAGTGTTGCAGGTGCTATCATCTGCATAGCAATGAATGTCATCGATGTGCAACATATCATTGATATGCAGAATAAATAGCGTTGGCGATAGTACGCAACCCTGAGGAACACCAGCGTTAACAGGTTTTAAGTCGGAGCACGTACCGTCAACAGCGACTCTAATGCTCCGATCCTTGAGAAAGCTGGCAATCCAAAGGCACAATCTCTCGGGCGCGCGCGCGCGCGGGCACTGTGGCGCGGACGACAGCAGAGCCAGAGATGTTCTTGCAACTTGCCAGCCTCGCTGGTGGGTCAGCATTATGGGAGGTGTCACAGTACAGGGGCTCCAGTTACAGTGAATCTAACAGGTTTATCCAAACAGGGCAGGGAGTACTGCGCTTCTTAACATATGCCTTGATTTAAAACACTTATATGATAGTAGAAATGTTGATCCTGGGTTTGCCCTTCTTTTTTTTGTTAATATCTCACCTGCCTACATAATACAATACAATAAAATTACTCTCGAACACCACATAACAATTAATACAATACTGTGACTTCTTATTCAACACACCAATTGGCATTGTTCATTTTTTTTAAGCGGTGCTTTTAACACCTTTATTTGATAAAATGGACTATTTCATGCAACTAATTTGAATATTATGCTTTTACCTAGCTTTGTTAATTAATAATAAATATTTTTTCGCTGTTTGATAATTCGTGAATTTAGACAGAATCCCAATCGCCTTCGTTCGGCTGGCTATAAAAAAAACGGCTTTGTCTATGGTTTTGTTAGATTTGACAGTGACACGTGACAGTTGCCATAGCCAAACTTTTTTTTTTCATTTTTGTGGCAAACATTCGATGCTGGATTCTGTCTAAAAACCCGGTCGTTCGGTCAAACAAAGGTTCAAAGTACTTTTACAAAAATATCTGCAATCATTAAGTATTTTTGAAATCGGACAAGATAAATCGGATAATTGATGATTTTCTTCGAAATGGTTTTCGAATTGGAGCATACTAAAAAAAATGAACAATGCCAATTGTATGCTTAGTGGGAAAACTCAGCAAGAAGAGTAATAATTGTCTCTGTGCTAGTTAGTATTTCTGCTGTCGCTACAACAGCTACAGAGTACATACTCAGCAACGTGTGGCGCCAATGTAGATGGTGTAGACCAGCGCGGTTCCCGACCTATTACTTACCTATATCCCAACATATACCTCAAGTTTATTTTCATAAATGAATACTCAATTGCAGATGTGCTGAGCAGAGCAGAGCAGGATGCGTGCAGGCTGGAGCCTGCAGGCAAGGCCGGGCCCGCAGCAGAGAGTACACGCACCCAGTCTACTTTCATGACCTGCAAACATATGCACACAGGACAGAAACCACACAGTGGCGACACGTGTCGGGAGCAGCTTACACAACGAGGCCACTTGAGTAGACCTAGACATACACGAACACACACGGTTGAGAAGCCGTACAATTGCGATGTATGTAACAAACGGTTTACGAAACGAAGTAACTTGACTTCACATATACGACTGCACACAGGTGAGAAAACGTATGGTTGCGATACCTGTAACAAACGGTTTAGACTCCAAAGCCACTTGACTTCACATATACGACTGCACACAGGTGAGAAACCGTACGGTTGCGATACATGTAACAAACGGTTTACGCTACGAAGTAGCTTGGCTTTGCATATACGAACGCACACAGGTGAGAAACCGCACGGTTGCGATACATGTAACAAACGGTTTAGACAAGAAGGCCACTTGACTTCACATTTACGAATACACACAGGTGAGAAACCGTACGGTTGCGATACATGTAACCAACGGTTTACGCAACGAAGTAGCTTGGCTATGCATATACGACTGCACACAGGTGAGAAACCGTACGGTTGTGATACATGTAACAAACGGTTTACGCAACAAAGTAGCTTGGCTATGCATATACGAATACACACAGGTGATAAACCGTACGGTTGCGATACATGTAACAAACGGTTTACGAAACGAAGTAACTTGGCTATGCATATACGACTGCACACAGGTGAGAAACCGCACGGTTGCGATACATGTAACAAACGGTTTAGACAAGAAGGCCACTTGACTTCACATTTACGAATACACACAGGTGAGAAACCGTACGGTTGCGATACATGTAACCAACGGTTTACGCAACGAAGTAGCTTGGCTATGCATATACGACTGCACACAGGTGAGAAACCGTACGGTTGTGATACATGTAACAAACGGTTTACGCAACAAAGTAGCTTGGCTATGCATATACGAATACACACAGGTGATAAACCGTACGGTTGCGATACATGTAACAAACGGTTTACGAAACGAAGTAACTTGGCTATGCATATACGACTGCACACAGGTGAGAAACCGTACGGTTGCGATACATGTAACAAACGGTTTACGCAACAAAGTACCTTGGCTAAGCATATACGAATACACACAGGTGAGAAACCGTACGGTTGCGATACATGTAACAAACGGTTTATACGACAAGACCACTTGACTTCACATATACGAATACACAGGTGAGAAACCGTACGGTTGCGATAGATACATGTAACAAACGGTTTACGCAACAAAGTAGCTTGGCTATGCATATACGAATACACACACATACACACACAGCACACACACATAAATCACGTCTTTATCCCTTACGGGGTAGACAGAGCCTAAGGTAACAGCAGACCACGGACCTGTAGACCACGTTTAGCATGATTGTGGGTGTGTAGGTGGAAAGGGGAATCAAAAGCTTTTAAAGTACAATTAACAATAAACGTTTTAATAAAGTTACATTCTATGGGAATGCAAATAGTGATGTTATGATTGAAATATCGATATTGTATCGGTATTGTATACAGGGTGTTAGGTAATGAGTGGATAATCCTTGAACTATGGATAGAAGGCACTTAAAACGTTATAATAAAGCTAAAATAGGTTTTGTAAAAGTTGCACGGTTTCCGAGATATTCGGACTTTTAGGTTTTTTTCGAAAATTAACACCCTTGTTCAATGTAATTGTAATCCTTGTAATTGTAATCCCATAGAATGTAACTTTATGAAAACGTTTATTGTTTATCGCACTTTAAAAAAATATCACTGCATATATGGATTCAATTTGTCTTAGATGAATATTATATGAGATCAAGGAACAAAATTAGGCAGTTGTCATATTTTTTATACCTCGCATTTAAAAGTTAATTTTTGCGTAAAAAGCGCAGTTACATTCTACGGGACCTGTCATCGAGAAAATAAATGATTGGACGAACTATAGCCCAATGACTTGTGATGAGTGTCAACTTAACTTGTCTGTATGTGCTTATTGTGCTTCGGATGCGTAAATGACGGACAACTGTTGGAGAATTTTTTGTTTATTATTGTTAAAAATTGATTAAATAACGAATATTGGTAAAGCAAATTACTTAGTGAAACTAGAAAATGTCTTGTGCAGTGCCAGGATGTAAATCTAATGCGTCCAGAAAACAAAATGATAATGTGTTTATAAGTTATCATCGTTAAGTGATTTTAAACAGCTTCAGGGTCGCATTAAAATATATTGAGAGTGTGTTCTATAAAATAACACCATTATTGAATCCTGTTTGTCAAAGATATCCCTATTTACATATTATTTTAAAGAAAATATGAAAACAGTATAGGTTATCTTAGTGATGTGCCTGTGATATCGACTAAACTGTCAATCGATATTAAATGTAAATATAGAGATATAATTAAATATGTTTAATTCTTTCAGTTTTCCGACTCCATTATTGTTCCATATTGTTTCCTTTCTTTGGCCATAACTTTACTATTTCACTTTTTTTTGACTTGGCAAGTTTTTACTAATCTATAGGTATGCATAAATATTCCTTTTGTAGGGTTCCGTATCCAAAAGGTAAAAACGGGACCCTATTACTAAGACTTCGCTGTCCGTCTATCAACAGGTTGTTCATGAGCCGTGATAGCTCGACAGTTGAAAGTTTCACAGATGATGTATTTCTGTTGCCGCTATAGCAAAAAATACTAAAAACAATAAAATGAATATTTAAGGGGGGCTCCCATACCACAAACGTTTTTTTTTTTGCGATATTTGTTCGATATCAATAGCGGCAACAGGTAGACGCTTGAAATATTCAGTTTCATATTCACTTTAAAAATAGATAATTAAATCAAAATAAAATTAATATTTATCGGGTCCCATACAACAAACGTGATTTTTTGCCGTTGTTTTGTTACCAACCAATTCAAATACGAACGGACAAAAATGTGTTTTTGTTCTATGGTGAAACGGAATTCTCGGTGCGCGAGTCCGACTCGCACTTGGCCGATTTTCATAATAGATTTTTTTTTCATTATAATGATATCCGTTTAATATGTATTAATGTACACCACCGTCCCGATACCCATAAAAAATATCGATTGAAGACTAATCAATGACGGTTTGTTCCCTACACTAGTGAAATATATACATGTATAATTTAAAGCGCTTTGTATAGGTTACCCTGGTACGGAACAGACAGACGACTGTCTCGTGAATAGCATCTTTGTCTCTTTTTAACATATTGTTTTAGTGCATTGGAATAAGAAGCAACGCACTATATTAATTAGTTTTTATTTTAGTCCGGGTTCTATGCTTTAGTTATTGTTCTGAGCGGCAGCCTGGTCACTGGCGGCGAGATTTCAGCGGCTGAAAATAGTCATTTTCTAAACGGTCGGTCTGAAGATCCGTAATTTAGGCGGCTGTAAATAGTCTTCGTCTAAATCGACCATTACTAAGCGTGCAGAATGGCGGAATGAATATGTATCTTTGTAATGAATAAACTAAAAACTACTGGACAAACAAAAAATATTTCACCTTTTAAATGCTACATTATTCCTGAGTAACATAGGCTATTTTTTATCCCGGTAAAAAATTACAATGTGTACAAAGTCGCAGGAACACATCTAGTTCAATATACAGGGTCTTAGGTAATGAGTGGATAATCCTTGAACTATGGATAAAGGGCACTTAGGACGTTATAATAAAGCTAAAATAGGGTTTGTAAAAGTGGCATGGTTTCCGAGATATTCGGACTTTTAGGTTTTTTTCGAAAATGAACACCCTTGTTCAATGTTTTGATCATAGCACCATTTTAAGCAAACTTTTTAATCTTTTTATTTTTGCTCAATATTCTTGAGTACTTGTATTTTCAGATACGCATTACTATTTTTGTCAGACTAAATGGGATTTAAAAAAAAAATCGCAAACTTAATTTTTGCCTTTTCAATCGTACATTGATCGAATTTTCAGCTCTCACGGTGAAAAAAAAATACACTACCGCCTAGTTGCCAATAAGCTTAAAAACATGCCGGTTTATTGACAATTTAAAAATGGTAATTACCTTTTGAATTTAAATTCAAAATGACAAAATAATAAAAAAAAAAACACGCTCATCCACATTTTTCCCGATTTACTTTTTGTATCACGGGCGTAGAACTCAAAATTTTTTGTTGCATAAATAACATTATTGTACACTTATTTAAATGCACATGGCATTTAAATAATTCCAAATTAAAAAAACATGCTGACTGTCTTTGTTTTTTTTTCAACTTCGATTTTGAATTTCGCTATTATTGCATAATGAATGGTGAAATTGAGCCTTGGCACTCACCATAAATGTACTGCATTTGGGCATATTCTATCAGTGTGTATTATGTTCGAAGCAGTATTAAAGTAAAAAACTTCAACACAACGATCTAAACGCAAAATTAACCATTCATTACGCAATAATAATAGCGAAATTCAAAATCGAAGTTGAAAAAAAAAACAAAGACAGTCAGCATGTTTTTTAAATTTGGAATTATTTAAATGCCATTTGCATTGAAATAAGTGGCCAATAATGTTATTTTTACAGGCTACGCCTGTGATACAAAAAGTAAATCGGGAAAAATGTGGATGAGCGTGTATTTTTTTTTTATTATTTTGTCATTTTGAATTTAAATTCAAAAGGTAATTACCATTTTTAAATTGTCAATAAACCGGCATGTTTTTAAGCTTATTGGCAACTAGGCGGTAGTGTATTTTTTTTTCACCGTGAGAGCTGAAAATTCGATCAATGTACGATTGAAAAGGCAAAAATTAAGTTTGCGTTTTTTTTTTTAAATCCCATTTAGTCTGACAAAAATAGTAATGCGTATCTGAAAATACAAGTACTCAAGAATATTGAGCAAAAATAAAAAGATTAAAAAGTTAGCTTAAAATGGTGCTATGATCAAAACATTGAACAAGGGTGTTCATTTTCGAAAAAAACCTAAAAGTCCGAATATCTTGGAAACCGTGCAACTTTTACTAAACCTATTTTAGCTTTATTATAACGTCCTAAGTGCCCTCAACCCACAGTTCAAGGATTATCCACTCATTACCTAACACCCTGTATACAATACCGATACAATATCGATATTTCAATCATAACATCACTATTTGCATTCCCATAGAATGTAACTTTATTAAAACGTTTATTGTTAATTGTACTTTAAAAAGATATTACTGCATATATAGACTCAATTTCCATCCATACGCCCACAATCATGCTAAACATGGTCTTTAGGTCTTGTCACCCTAGGCTCTGTCTACCCCGTAAGGGATAAAGACGTGATTTATGAATGTATGTATGTATGTATTAGATGCATATTATATGGGATCAAGGAACAAAATTAGGCAGTATTCATATTTTTTATACCTCGCATTTAAAAGTTAATTTTTGCGTAAAAAGCGCATTCTACATTCAACATTCTACGGGAGCTGTCATCGAGAAAATAAATGATTGGATAGACTATACTAACAGTTTGTTGACCAGTTATTTTTTCACCAAAAGTACAAAAAAGTTAGTGAATTAACAGTTACTTGTAATTAAATTGTAGTGCACTTATGTTCGAAACATTCTTTGGCAGATGCCCCAAGCGAAATGGAGGAGAATCTTTGGAATCCAAAGGCAGAAGGCGGCGCCGACGCCGCGTCCGGCACCCACGCCTGCCCTGGGGATGAACCTCACTGCAGCAGAAGCACCGAGCAGCAGCACGGGCTCAAAAGCTGTTTTGTCAGGCTCGAGCGTTTGCCAGTAGGAGACCTGCGCAGTTGCAATGGTGAGTGTTATGGTCTGACAGCGCGCAAGCTAACCCCCGAGCACTGTGGCGCGAACGACAGCAGAGCCAGAGATGTTCTTGCAACTTGCCAGCCTCGCTTGTGAGTCAGCATTATGGAAGGTGTCACAGTACAGGGGCTCCAGTTACAGTGAATCTAACAGGTTTATGCAAACAGGGCAGGGAGTACTGCGCTTCTTAACATATGCCTTGATTTAAAACACTTATATGATAGTAGAAATGTTGATCCTGGGTTTGCCCTTCTTTTTTTTGTTAACTCACCTGCCTATCTAATACAATACAATAAAATTAGTCTCGAACACCACATAACAAACAATACAATACTATGACTTATTCAACACATCAGATTGGGAATGGATGAGTATTTTAAAAGTGCTTGATGATTCTTCTATTGATAGGAATAACCATCCTTAGCTATAGAAAAAAGTTACAGTTTTTTCCATCGAGCGAAATATTTTATAAAAATAGAAACGGTGGCTCCCATACGGCTGATAAGCAGTACGTCCGTAACATAACAAATAAAAAAAAGGCTGCTTGAATCTGTGGTACACAATGACATAAGTAGCTAAAAAAAGCAACGGCTAAGTGGCGCCGTCTGTGAATTGTTGGTGTTACTCTACCATACATGGGGAATTTCAATAAAAATGACCATATTATATACCTATTTATTTCCCAGATTTTGGAAAATTTTGGGTTATTTGTACTCAGAATCAACAACACTACTGAACTGAATGTTATATGAGAAATTAATGTTAATGTTTAATGACATCTAGTAACAGGTAGAAAAATTTGAAGACTACCCACCTGCTATGGGTGGTGTAGGGGTATAGCACGCGTCACGGAATGACGAGATCCGGGCTCGATTCCCGGCCATAGCTTTACTTTTCGGATTTTTCTGTGTTTTAATTTTCATTGACAATTAGAAATTTAGAGTAATAATTGTCTCTGTGCTAGTTAGTATTTCTGCTGTCGCTACAACAGCTACAGAGTACATACCCAGCATCGTGTGGCACCAACGGAGGTGGTGTAGACCAGCGGTTCCCGACCTATTACTTACCTATACCCCAACATATACCTCAAGTTCCCCCCCCCCCCCTGCCGCCCGTCAACTACGATGGAAATGAAACAAACGGTCAAATAACTGAAGTACAACATGCTATTAATGATTTATATAATTTGCGAGACACCATGTGTTGCCCGCAGCAGTGTCTACTAAGAATGCGTTAATCGCTATTCCGCGAGAACTATGCAATAGCCTGTTTCAATTGCTTAATATTAAAGTTCAAACTATCTCCTCCCGCATCGGTTTGTGCGTGGACAGATAGACCGGCAGACAGACGGACAGAGTTACTTTCAGAATTAATGTTGAAAGCCAATTTTGCATAAATGAATACTCAGTTGCAGATGTGCTGAGCAGAGCAGAGCAGGATGCGTGCAGGCTGGAGCCTGCAGGCAAGACCGGGCCCGCAGCAGAGAGTACACGCACCCAGTCTACTTTAATGACCTGCAAACATATGCACACAGGACAGAAACCACACAGTTGCGACACGTGTCGGGAGCACCTTACACAACGAGGCCACTTGACTATACACACACAAACACACACGGCTGAGAAGCCGTACAATTGCGATGTATGTAACAAACGATTTTCACTACAACATAACTTGGTTAGGCATATACGACTGCACACAGGTGAGAAACCGTACAGTTGCGATATATGTAACAAACGGTTTATACATAAATCAACATTGATTTCACATACACGAATACACACAGGTGAGAAACCGTACGGTTGCGATATATGTAACAAACGGTTTAGTCGAGAAGGCCACTTGACTTCACATAAACGAATACACACAGGTGATAAACCGTACGGTTGCTATATATGTAACAAACGGTTTAGACAACAAGTCCACTTGACTTCACATGTACGAATACACACGAGTGAGAAACGGTTCAGTTGCGATATATGTAACAAACGGTTTATACATAAATCAACATTGACTTCACATATACGAATACACACAAGTGAGAAACGGTACAGTTGCGATATATGTAACAATCGGTTTGGACGACAAAGCCACTTGACTTCACATATACGAATACACACAGGTGAGAAACCATACAGTTGCGATATATGTAATAAACGGTTTATACATAAATCAACATTGACTTCACATATACGAATACACACAGGTGAGAAACCGTACGGGTGCGATATATGTAACAAACGGTTTACACAACAAGTCCAATTGACTTCACATATACGAATACACACAGGTGAGAAACCATATGGTTGCAATATATGTAATAAACGGTTTACACATAAATCAACATTGATTTCACATATACGAATACACACAGGTGAGAAACGGTTCAGTTGCGATATATGTAACAAACGGTTTACGCAACAAAGTAGCTTGGCTATGCATATACGAATACACACAGGTGAGAAACCGTACAGTTGCGATATATGTAACAAACGGTTTACACAACAAGCCAACTTGACTTCACATATACGAATACACAGGTGAGAAACCATGCGGTGGCGATATGTGATGACTGACTGTCCTGAACTGGTTGCTCAGTTGTTGCGTCTGTACGTTCCCTCTCCATCTAAATTTTTATTTCGACCACGTAGTCGTCACTTGTTGGCTGCGCCAGCTGCGCGAGCTGTGTCCCGCCGGAACTCTCCTCTGGTTCGAGCTTTGCACCGCATCAATTCGCTCCTCGAGTCGGCACCAAACTGTGATGTGTTCGCAAGCAGATGGTTGGATGTGTGTGTTGAGTGTGTGAAGTTCTGCGAGATGACGGATGAGCGGCCTTCTTCTGTAAAATTCTAGTTGAAGTTTCTCTTATTTTTGTATGATTTAGTTTCACAGTGCCTTGGTGTTACTGTCATACTGTGAAATTTAATGAAATAAATAAATAAAAAAAATAAAAATTATAAATGTGTAACAAACGGTTTATAGCACAATGCTTTGAAAAATGACGTTTTACTTTCGTGAAGAAATGGTATTTAGACATTAGATAATATATTTCAATAGACAACTACATGTTTAGTAGTCTATGTTGACTAGTGCTTTATTTATGCTGTCTTTGATTTAAACCTTTGAACGCCAAGAATAACTGAAGTTGTCGTATGCTGTTGCGACTACCACGCCACCAACACCTTAAGTTGTTAGAGCGTTTGCTGTCAAAGTAACCCTTCATGCTTCCGAGTACCTAAGGTTCATGTTGTCACACGACCGTGGTTGTGACGTATAGTGATTTTTTGTACTTAACATTATGGCGTTGAAAAGGTTAAAATAAATTTGGTGAAGATTTGAAACTGGCTTTTTATTTGTGACCTCAAAAATTCCACTCCCTATTTTTTTTTGTTTTTTACTTATTGACTCGTCTTGGTGAAGTGAAGCGCTAAGAGTTGATTTTTAAATCTCCCACAAGATCGAATATGAACGAGACTAAATAATAACGCATATGTCTTGAGGATCACATCCTAAAGGTCCTCTGACCGTTACTAACCGACAAACCAGTCTCTCCACCTGGTGGACGGTTAGTATTGGATATTTGCACACTTCCCACGGGATAGGTAGTAAGAGATTTGTGCATAGGTACTTATTATGTGTCGAGAAATAGACCATTTTAACTTCTTTTGATACTTTTATACCGGAAAATTGGATTGGATTAGATTTCAGCTATTTTCGTCGACTTTGGCACTGGTTCTTGGACAACGTTTTTCAGCTTTCACGGCGACCCCCTCCCTGACATTTGGAGTGATACAAGAGTACCAACATACAATGGATTTGGACGATCCCCAAAGCACTGCAGAGGAAATGGAGTATTACTGATCTGGATGAAATTTGGAACATTGATAGATTAGTCTGAAGTAACACTTGGGCTACTTTTTATCCCTGAGAATTGTGCAGTTCCTGTGCGATAGCGATAAACGAATTCTATGCAAAGGCGCGGGCAACAGCTAGAATCACATATTAGGTAATGGTTTACTTTTAGCCTCGCCGTTCATAAGAGACAGAGGCAGTGAAAGTATTGTTAGGGTCCCAATGGTCCCATTATTAGAGTTTAGAACCCTTTGAGGACGGAACCCAAAAAAAGCTCGAAGTATAAGTACTCATTTATGTACGACTAGCTGTTGCCCGCGCCTCTGCGCAGAATTCGCTTATCTCTATCCCTCGGGAACTATCCTATGTCCTTCCCCGGTATTGAAACTATCTGTATACCAAATTCCAACTAGATCAGTTAAGAAAACAACCTATATTTGTTGCAGGCACTGTTGTGTTGTTAAGTAATTACAATATGGTATACATACATTATACATATCATGCGCGGCTAAATGGGCTTTGACTCCTTTGACTTTCATGAAGATAAAAAAGCAATTAGCTAACACTATCTTTCTAATCTGTGACTGCGAGTTGCGAAGTGAAAATTAAGGGAAGCCAAATTAGGTACTGGCTTAAAGGACTAGTATCCAGGCCATACTCTTAAAAAAAAAAAAAAAAAAAAAAAACTATTGTTACCACAGATTAGAAAGATATAGTAGTAGAAACGTTTTCCCCCCGAAGGGTAGAAAACGTATATTTAGGTTTCAGCCGAAGCTTGAACCACTTGTACAATCAAACGAACTTACCTGTGATGTTCGATTGTAATTATGGTGAAGAGTCCTGTCCGAAGGGATTATACACTGGATAGGATGCCGTTCGCGGCAGCCACGACTCACAAGTTCAGAGAATAATAGAAATTTTGGTCGGCGGTGGTGTGGCCACCCCAGCACGCCGTGGTAGGGCTGGCCACACCACCACCCCCCTCGACTCCTCATTCAAGTACAGAGGCGCGAAATTTTAATCATTTGAATGAGAGGGGATGGGTAGGGCGGGTTTGTTCCCTTCGGACAGGACTCTTCACCATAATTACAATCGAACATCACAGGTAAGTTCGTTTGATTGTACAATTATGGCTCAGAGTCCTGTCCGAAGGGATTATACACTGGATCGATGTACAGAGTAAAATGATTAAAATTTAGATTCATTTATTTATTCAGTTAATACTGGTCATAGGTAAAACAGTATAGGAATCACATGATGTTAATTAAAACTAGTTGAGTTCTAATTTAAACAATATACAATTTTATTTTATACTTATTGCTAGTTAATTAAGGATCTGGCAAAGGTAGAGTTGTCTTTCACTAATGGTCTATTATAAAACTTTGCAAAAGTTTCAGATGATTTGCTCCATCCTGCAGTACTTCTAATTATATCTATATTAACTCCGGAGCGTTGAGCTGCAGAGGTAGCAGCGTGTCTTGTACTGTGACCCGAGAAGATTTTGATGTCAATACCACTATCTCCTAGTGTTTCTTTGATCCATTTACTTAAGGTTTGAGAACCAACTGGCAGATACGGTTTTTTAGTTGAGATGAAGAGTTTTTCTTCAGAGGACCCTATCCTGAGTGGTCTTGTCCTATCAATATAGTCACACAAGCATTTTGCTGGGCAGATCTTGGGATTTGATTGAAAAAAGGGGAGTATCAATAATGGTTGTTGCTTGCCTAGACTAGTGGTCTTGATTTGATCACTTATCATAATTTCGACCTGGTCATCCAAGATAATTATGTTGGAGAGTCGAATGAGGGATAGTGTTTGTACCCTGTGGGCAGTAACCAAGGCAATTAATGTTACAAGTTTCTTACTAATCTTGTGTAAGTCTAAGGTATGATGAGGGAACAAATTGGACAAGAAGTTCAGTACTATATTAGGATCCCATGTTTTGTTGTACTTTGGTCTCACTGGCCTCAACTTAAGTACTCCTTTAAAGAATCTCTTGATTGTGGCACTTGTTCCTAATTCTGGGCCCAGCAAAAGAGATAAGGCTGATCTAATAGAGTTCAGGGTTCCGTAAGATGCCCCTTTATTAAAGATTTCAGTCAAGAACATTATTACATGAGGAATAGTGTAAGAGTATGGGTTTTTACCTTTTATATTATTATAATTCCACCATAACTTAAGTGCAGAATCATATTGTTTCTTTGTGGAATTACCTATAGATGCAAGAATTATTTCTGTTTCCCATACACCGTTGATGATGTAGGCTTTCCTGATAGCTTCGCAGCAACCAGGGTAAGATCCTGCCGATGGTGGTCTCTAAAATTTAATAAACAATTACTAGCTTTCAATTCTATAAAGTTAGACACCTTTAATTTATTTAACAGTGGGAACCATGGCTGAGCTGGCCAAAAGGGAGCTATTAGAATACCTTCCGCTTGTTCATCCTTAATTTTTTGTAGACACCGCAATACCAAAGAGAAATTTGGAAAGGCATAAAAAAAATATTGGTTCCATTTTATAGTAAATGCGTCAACCGCAACTGCTCCCGGGTCTGGTCCCCATGAAACATAGGTGTTGCATTTTGTGTTTTTACTAGATGCAAATAAGTCTATATTGGGTGTACCAAATTGTTGTGTAATGTGTTCAAAGGACTGATCTGACAGTACTAGATCAGTTTTTGTAAGGTATCTTCTTGACTCACGGTCAGCTAAATTATTTTTCGATGCAATATATGAGGCAAACACCCACAAACCTCTATGTTCACAGAATTGCCATAATTCCCTAGATATGGAGTTAAGGTGAACATATTGAGTACTACCCATTTTGTTAATGCATGCAATTGCCGTTCTGTTATCTATTCTTAACAGTATTTCTTGATTTTTAAGCGAGTGAGCGAAATGTTTAAGCGATAAAAGGGTTGCTTTTAACTCAAGGTAATTAATGTGATGGGAACTGTCATTTTCATTCCAGTGGCCGAATACTTTATCTTTACCACACACAGCTCCCCAACCTGCTCTAGAAGCATCAGAGTAGATTTCAAGGCTGAAATTAAATGAATGTATAGGATTTACTGAAAAGTTAATAGTTGATAGCCACCATTGAAAATCCTTTTCAAAACAACTGGGAATATCCATAAGCGCATCAAAGTTATCATTTGATTTCTGTAATGCTAGTGCTTTATACCGTTCAAATATTTTAGTGTACACTATGCCGTAGGCTATTCCAGGGCATATTGATATTAATTTTCCAATTATGTGAGCAAGTGTTCTAATTTTACACTGTTTTGCTAGAGAGAGTGTTTTGATTTTCCTGCTTATTTCTTTCCTCTTTTCAGAGGGAACACCAATAGTCATATTTTCAGAGTGTAGGGTAAGGCCTAAGAACTTACAAGATTGACTTGGAACTAGGACAGACTTCTCAAAGTTAATACTGAAGCCCAAGTTCTGTAGAAGATTAATAGTGAAGTCTGTCTGTTGGCATAGGATTTTACTCTCAGTGTGTATTAGTAAAAAATCATCTAAGTAATTTACTAGTTGGAAACCTCTAGACCTGAGGTGAGCCACTACGGGTCTCATCAATTTTGTGAAGACATAGGGTGCAGTACTAAGTCCAAAGGGAAGATAGTTGAATTCGAAGATATTTTGTTCAAAAATGAATCTAAGATATTTTTTATGAGAATGATTGATAGGTATGGAGAAGTAAGCATCTTTAAGGTCTATGGTTATCATAAGGGAGCTCTTCTCTAATAATTTAGTAGCTGTTCTCAAGTCTTCAAGTTTAAAATGTGGTGTCTCGACAAACTGATTGAATGCTTTTAAGTTAAGAATAAGTCTGTGTTTTCCACTAGGTTTTTGAACTGTAAATATTCTAGAGAGGTACTGGCCTTCTGTATGTTTCACTTTAGAAATCACTTTACTATATAGTAACTCAGTTATGCATGCCTTAATTACAGGAATTTCCTTAGCAGTGAATTTGTTGTATGGGGTGTAAGTTTGAACTGGTTCAGCAACTAAGGGGATGTTATATCCTTGAATCCAATTCAGAACTGTTGGACTTGCTCCTATTGCTGCCCAGTGTTCCACAAACTGGCCAGTGCTTACCTTTACTTCTTGTATGGGGCTGAGCATTGTGCAGGGTTTGTCTTGGACTGAAAGTGAGTCTTGTCCGTATTGAATTTTCCTCGAAATTTTTTCGACTGGTTGCTCTTGTAAGTGCTGTGATTGTTGGCTCTGCTTGCATGGTATGGCCCCCCTTCTGTTTTTACTCTTTGACCAGTGTTCTGTAAGGGTTGGTTGGTCATGAAGTTTTTTGCCTTGATGTTTGCTCCTTGTCGTCCTACAGATTTAAACTGTTTTATTTTATTTCCAAGGTCTTTTCCAAACAGATGGCCATCAAGAGTGTTAGATGTGTCATTTAAGAAATTCAGCAATTTTTTATCAAGTAATAGTACTATAGCGCTTTTCCGCATTTTAGTGTCGTAATATTGTGTGTCCGCTAGCATATTTATGGCATCAATGAGCGGGATTACATTTTCCTTGTCACCTTTTCTAATCATACTGTCTGCCACTTGTAAGATGGCAGCGAGAGCAGTACCAACCTTGTCCTGTTTAGAAACTATCTTTTTGTCCCCAACTGTCTGACGATGGTTGAGAGTTGCCGCTATTTCAGCATTCAGTTTCGGCCCCCCCAGAAATTGACAATTTTCAGGGGCGTTATTGCGGCTGGTGATCGTCTCTCTCTCCTCTTTTTTAAGACCTTCTTTTAGGATCTTTTCGACTTTTGACGCCAGCTCCTGGATTATTTTCTTACCAAGAGGGGTCTTCTCCGGAATATCTCCAAGCAGCCTTCGGATTTCATCAGGGATGTTGAATGTATCGTCTTCAATTTTGATGATTTCCTCCTTCACTTCCTGATCTTGCGGATGGTCAAGAGCCGTATTATCGTCGGTGCCGGTGCCACCGTCGTCTTCAGATGAGTCTAGGTACTCAACATGCCAGTTATCGCTGGCCTCTGAGTCAGAGGTATCTGCTCCCCTCTTTACTTTATTTTCTAAAGTCTTAATTCGTTTTGCGAGTTTGGTGAGATCGCCCAAATCTGGCGCTGATCTTTTTGAGGACATTTCAACCTGAAATATATAGTTGCCTATTTCAGTTTGGAAGGATACAATTATATTATGTTGTAAAAATTTTAACGAAATGGGATGGCTGCATGGCCAGAGCAGTTTTTTTTTTTTTTTTTTTTTTTTTTTTGTCTGCAATAACCGTATGTCTATGGTACAAGGTTTTTTCCCAGTGGCAACCCAGCCAAGTAAGCAACCCTCAGAACAATAACTAAAGCATAGAACCCGGACTAAAATAAAAACTAATTATTATAGTGCGTTGCTTCTTATTCCAGTGTACTGAAACGATAAGTTAAAAAGAGAACAAACTTGTCAGTTTCTTCTTATTTTTCTGTTTCGTACCTGTCCAAACGTCAAACTTGGTTCCTTTACGTCATTTGGTTCCGATATATGATGCCGATTTCAAGAGTCAGATTTCTTAGCCCAATGACTTGTGTTGAGTGTCAACTTAACTTGTCTGTATGTGCTTATTGTGCTTCGGATGCGCGAATGACGGACAACTGTTGGAGAATTTTTTGTTTATTATTGTTAAAAATTGATTAAATAACGAATATTGGTAAAGCCAATTACTTAGTGAAACTAGAAAATGTCTTGTGCAGTGCCAGGATGTATATCTAATGCGTCCAGAAAACAAAATGATAATGCGTTTATAAGTTATCATCGTTAAGTGATTTTAATCAGCTTCAGGGTCGCATTAAAATATATTGAGAGTGTGTTCTATAAAATAACACCATTATTGAATCCTGTTTGTCAAAGATATCCCTATTTACATATTATTTTAAAGAAAATATGAAAACAGTATAGGTTATCTTAGTGATGTGCCTGTGATATCGACTAAACTGTCAATCGATATTAAATGTAAATATAGAGATATAATTAAATATGTTTAATTCTTTCAGTTTTCTGACTCCATTATTGTTCCATATTGTTCCCTTTCTTTGGCCATAACTTTACTATTTCACTTTTTTTTGACTTGGCAAGTTTTTACTAATCTATAGGTATGCATAAATGTTCCTTTTATAGGGTTCCGTATCCAAAAGGTAAAAACGGGACTCTATTACTAAGACTTCGCTGTCCGTCTATCAACAGGTTGTTCATGAGCCGTGATAGCTCGACAGTAGAAAGTTTCACAGATGATGTATTTCTGTTGCCGCTATAGCAAAAAATACTATGAATAAAACACATATGAATATAACAATAAAATGAATATTTAAGGGGGGCTCCCATACCACAAACGTTTTTTTTTTGCGATATTTGTTCGATATCAATAGCGGCAACAGGTAGACGCTTGAAATATTCAGTTTCATATTCACTTTAAAAATAGATAATTAAATCAAAATAAAATTAATATTTATCGGGTCCCATACAACAAACGTGATTTTTTGCCGTTGTTTTGTTACCAACCAATTCAAATACGAACGGACAAAAATGTGTTTTTGTTGTACGGTGAAACGGAATTATCGGTGCGCGAGTCCGACTCGCACTTGGCCGATTTTCATAATAGATTTTTTTCATTATAATGATATCCGTTTAATATGTATTAATATCCACGACCGTCCCCATACCCATAAAAAATATCGATTGAAGACTAATCAATGACGGTTTGTTCCCTACACTAGCGAAATATATACATGTATAATTTAAAGCACTTTGTATAGGTTACCCTGGTACGGAACAGACAGACGACTGTCTCGTGAATAGCATCTTTGTCTCTTTTTAACTTATTGTTTTAGTGCACTGGAATAAGAAGCAACGCACTATAATAATTAGTTTTTATTTTAGTCCGGGTTCTATGCTTTAGTTATTGTTCTGAGAAGCAACCGAATTGAATTAGGTTATTAGGCTAAAAAATGGCCGACCATCGCTTCGACCGATTTTTATATGATGGGTACGTGCGCGATGGGTGATCTTAGTTCCTCGAACTTGATCATCTCGATCCTTCCGATCCTTCCAGGGTTATTATCACGGAGGTGCCAGTAATGGTCTCCTCCGCGATGAGGGAATGTATTCCGATTCCCACACTATGGCAGCCATCGCTGCGTATAATGATCCCATCGGATCGTCCCTGGGAAAAGCTCGACCCCATATGAATCGGCCTAAATTTGCACGCACCCAATTTCCACGTAGTATAAACTTAGGTAATCATTTTACTTACTCAGAATTCCTTTTTTGTGATGTCTTATAAATTTTTTCACGATTTTTTGTCGGGAAAATCATGAGTCGTGACTGTCACAAAAAGCAGAATGAGGAGTGTGCTGGGGTGGCCACACCACCGCCGACCAAAATTTCTATTATTCTCTGAACTTGTGAGTCGTGGCTGCCGCGAACGGCATCCTATCCAGTGTATAATCCCTTCGGACAGGACTCTGAGCCATAATTGAGATGACGCTTTCCGAATTCTTTGATTATTCTCTATGGATCCATGTCTATGCGTATGGGTGTTACCTGTCAAAGCGTGGTTGTCACTTTGAATCACGGAGCAGCGCGCGGGAGAGGTGCGCGGAGGGCGCCTTGACTTCAGTACCTCCCGAATGAGCCGGCAAGGCCAATGAAGGCGTGGTTCAAGCTTCGGCTTAAACCTAAATATACGTTTTCTACCCTTCGGGGGGAAAACGTTTCTATTTAGGTGTTCGAGCCTTCGCTTGAACCACTTGAGAGGTGTTTACATTCTGCCGGCGCTGCTAGTGCGTACTGTGAGATCATAGAGAGTATAGGTATAACGTAAATCAAAAAGGAGAAGTCTGTAAGAGATTTTATATTGTAGGAAATAGAGGATACATTTATTTAGGTTTTAGATCGAAAGGTGAAAAGAAAAATTTAAAGAATTATCTCCCCAGATTCAAAAAGATAGATTCTATTTACAGAGTTGAGAAATCGTCGCACACTCTGTATGTGATGTTGTTAGGTTTATTCAGGTGTGATTCCCTGAAGTAGTGTTTGAAGAAAGTATTTCTTGAACGCCAGTTTCCTTTTTTCAGGATTTCCTCAATGTCGTATCTATTATTTTCCCAGTTCTCTGAAGCTACTGCTGTTCTGAAAGAACCAGCAGAGGCAGTGATTCCAGCTTCCCGAAACAAGGTACGAATCCATCCTGCGATGACCGCACGTGAAGCATTTTTAACGGCTCCTCTTGTTGTTATGAAAAGATTAGTGAGGTCTTTTCCTTTGCGTCGCTCACTTGACATTGTTATGGACTTTCTTATCCAGTGTGTGACGTTCAGTCGTATTTCTCCTTGTTCTGCATTGTTTTTTAGGACCCAAGCAGATTGCCTGTACGTGTCCGAGTCGGTTTTGGACCCAAATTGAGGCCATAGGATAATTTCCTCGTCTTTGTCGATGAATGATCCTTCTTCAATGCTCAGAAGCGTGAGATCATGTACTCTTCTTCCCGAAGCGAGGAGTAGCAGGACACACGTGTGTCGGAGTGTTTGGAACAGGCTTTTTTCGTCCAGTGTGTATGACCTAAGAAATTGCAAGAGGTCTTCCATTCTCCAAGGCAGAGGTTTCTTGATCGGTGGTTTTTCCGAGAGGATTGCTTTGAGTGTGCGTCTTACTAGGTGGTGAGACGATATTTCGTTCGAGCGTTGGGGGTTAGCGAACGTAGCTATCACCAATTTGTGTAGGAGTATGGTGCGCGGAGCAAATTTTTTGGCAAGGTAAAGATGGCAGAGATATTTTGCTAGCTCTGATGGTTCCGGGTTATCTTGGGCTACCTTGTTGGACTTAGCCCAGCGGAACCATCGGAGCCAGACTGGTCTGTACGTCCTTAGAGTCGATTTTCGCCATGATGATTGTAGTAGGTTGATGTCGGCTGTTGACCAGTTTTCTGTGTGTTTGGTCCAGCCCGTACCTTCCAGACCAGCAAATTTAGGTTGTCTATGTTCGGCGGCGGAAGATTCGTCCGAAGGTCTCTCAGGATTGTTTTCAGGTCCGATACTGGAAGTGGGGGTCCCAGCGCTCGTCGCCTCAGGTCGGGTTCCCAGTAGGCCCTGTTCCAGCTGGGAGCTACCAACAGGTACGTACCTCTCGAGGTTTCCAGATGGCGAAGTACCTGTGGGATCAGTGCCGGTGGGGGGGAGATCCATCCCAGGCTGTATTTCCACGTCCTGCTGAAGGCGTTTGTGAATTGACTGTTGGTGTCCTTCGCATCCTCGCTGACATACCTTGTTACCACTGCTGACTTTTTGGAGGCAAACAGGTCTATCGAAGGTGTTCCCATTTTTCGGAATATTATGGAAGTGGCCTTTCCGTTTAAATGCCACTCCGGGAGGCTCTTTTCTCGGGATAGGCTGTCGGCTAGGCCGTTGTATATCCCCGGTATGTAGCGAGCTGTCAGAAAGCAGCGGTGTTGGTGACAGAGCTCTAGAATTTTCCTTGCCGTCTTCAATAGCCTCACTGATTTTGTGCCTCCTTGTTTTGTGATGTAGGATACGGTCGTCCTGTTGTCCGTTTGAAGCATGATGGTCTTTCCTCTCAGATCGCGACTCGTGCGTGTTAGAACCTCGTGCAAAGCGTATAGTTCCTTTTGGTTGCTGTGCCACTTTAGCTGGTTCTTCGTCCAGGGTCCCCAGAATTTCTGGCCGTTGACGATAGCTCCCCAGCCTGTGTCTGCAGCATCGGTCGTTACGAATATAGAAGGCTCGGGGATGTGGATTGGCGAGTTTTTTCGTATGTTTCCCAGCCACCAGATTAGTTCTTCTATAGCGCAGGGTGGTATCATGCGTACCAGGTGAGGTTGTGATCGAGGTAATCTGTTGGACTCCCTCTGTAAGGTCCGACTGTGAAGGCGGCCCAGTGGGATCACAAATGAGGCGAAATTCAGTTTCCCCAAGATGACCTTTGAATCGTGCCAGCTCCAGCGCTTTTTCCGTATCAGACTTTCGAGGTTGTGGGTAAGACGAGCTGTCTTTTCCTCTGACAATGATTTTACGTTGCTTTTGGTATCCCACGTTATGCCTAGATACTCTATTTTTTGCTTGGCGACTGTCGATGTTTTGTCTCTGTTCACACTCCAGCCGAGTCGTTTTAGATATTCTTTTACGTACTTTGTCTGCTCCACTAGAGTAGTGGGGTTTTCGTGCATCAGCAGAAAGTCGTCTAGATAGACCGCTACGCGGATGCCCTTTTGTCTCAGGGAGTGAGCGATCCAGTTTGTAATTTTGGCAAATGCGGCTGGTGCGCTGGCCAAACCGAAAGGTAGACAAGTCATCTGGTACACTTCCTCGTCGTAAGCAATTGAAAGAAAGCGGCGGTGACTGTCTGCCAAGGGTATGTGAAAGTATGCTTGTGATATGTCTAGTTTCATCAGAAAGTCGTGCCTGTTTAGTAGTTTTGGGATCTTTAAGTGGTTTATTAGACGAAATTTTGGCGCTAATACGTGATTGTTTAGGCCTTTTAAATTGATAATCGGACGAAAGGTGCCGTCTGATTTCTTTCTTAGAAACATTTCTGAAAGGAACCCGCTTTCGTGTGGGCTCTTTTGAATGGCTCTTAACTTTAGTAGGCTTTGGATTTGTTTCGACATCTCCGGTGTGGTTCGGGTTCTGTACCGTATGATTGACTTCGGGGTGAACTTTATATTTGGCGGTTTTGATTTGAATGGGATCCTGTATCCCTGTAGGAATTTTTGAACGAGTTTCGGTGCCGTGCGCCAATTTTCCCTGAAGTATTTTAGGCACCCCGCGCTGAACGAGTCATTTTCGTTTTTGTTGCTGGCGGCGCTGTCCATACTGAGGCTGGGACTGTTGCTTTGGCGCCGTACGAAACGATTCGTTGTTAACTTTCCGGTAGTTGGTCGTGTTCTGTCTAGATGACGTGGGACGCGTTCGTGTCCCTCTGAGCCTGTCAGTTCTTCTGACTCTAGATAGTCCTCCTCCAAGTCTCCCTTGTGACCGTGACGAAGATGGAAATAACTTCTGAACGTCTGTGTTAGAACAGTCCTTCACTGCTTGTGCCAGTGCGTTTTCAGCAAATAAATGGGTTTCCGAAGGTGGAATGTTGTGTAGGCAGCCACTGAGAGTAGAGTTTTTGGTTTTGTAGATGTTGCGTCTTGCTTCGATCACTTCAGCCCTCCGACCGCAGACGTACTGTAGGAGATCGTCGGATTTTGACCGGAATTTGGAGTCTGTTTTGAGGAAGTCGTTACCTATCTTGCCCTTCGTCTCCCGGGGTAATTTATCAAATAAATCCTTGAATATTTTTCTTTGCTGCAGTAGCCCGTGGGTAATGGCTCCCAGTGTGAGGTCAAATTTTTCCAAAAGGGCAGTAGATTTCCATGATGGTGTTACGCCAGCTAGCAAGCTGTTTACCTGGAGAGCGCAGAACGCGGGTGAGGCCTGGAATTGCTTTTGTGTTGATTGGCTCTGCCGTCGGATGCTGCTGGGAGGCGGTCGAGGCTGACTCGTTGTCTTCGCCTTCCCAGTGCGTGCTGTCCGGTAGCGAGTCGAATGATTCGTTGAGATTCGGTGGACTTTTTGCGAGGGGTTCTAGTGTAGACGGTCTCGCCCCTGCAAAGAGTTTTTCCATCCTGTTATTTTGCTCCGTTTGGTTGGTCATTAGTCGATTCAGCATCTCCATCTGCTGGCTTAGGATGGAAACCAGAGTATGTTCGCTGTTTTCTTGCATTTGGATTCTCGGTCTCTTTGGCGGTGTGCTGTCTGCTTCCCCACTCGTGTCGTGGGGTCTTGTATTTTTCTTCGACTTTCTAGACTCGGGGGACGTGCTGTGTGCTCTTGGTTCTCTTTGATGATATTCGCTCAGTTCCACAGAGGCCTCTCTGCGATTCGTTAGTCTCTGCTTTAAAGAGCGGACTGCATCCATGAAGGCTAGGTAAGGTCGCCCGGATCCATATATTCTTTCCATGATGCTGTGTGGAGCATATATAAGAGCCCGTCCTAGTGGCCACTGAAGTAACTTTGCCCTGATGCTTCTGTACTTCCTTTCCGACAGGGAGTTACAGTCCGGTGTGAATGCCTTTGCTAGCTCTGTTGTGGGTATTGCAAATCTCAGTTTCTTGTCCACACTCGGCGAGATTTCTTCACCAAAGAGGTCACAAAAGGAGAAGTCGTGAACTTCCCAGGTCCGCCAGTCGTTGGGAAAATACTTTTCCGTCGTCTCCCTGATCGCGTGGAAGGCATTTTCATCCTCTGGGAGACAGGGACGACTTGCCAGGTCGCCCATGGTAGTGAGGGCCATGATCTGAAAGCAGCAGAATGGGTTTGAAGGCTATTTGCCACTACAAGTATCCTTTTGTCTATCGCGACGTCACTCGACTTATGCGGCGTCATTTGGTATTTCAATGTCGTTTGATTAATACGACGTCGTTTAGTTAGTGCGACGTCGTTTGATTAGCACGACGTCGTTTAGTTGAAGCGACACATCGTTTAGTTGAAGCGACACGTCGTTTAGTTGAAGCGACGCGTCGTTTAGTTGAAGCGACGCGTCGTTTAGTTGAAGCGACGTCGTCTGCTTTGTACGACGTAGTTTAGTTGAAGCGACGTCGTTGGTGTGACCCTCCCCCCGTTTACCAGACGAGGCCTTTAACCCACTAAGTTGGGGAGGTTGCATTGCTAGTACCACGCAATGCGACGTCGTTCAAACGAGGCGGTACCGGGGGTCCGCATTATGTGTTGGATAGTGATTAAGATTAAACGTAGGTGCAAGGCACGTACGGCGTCGCTGGTCCGGGGGAGCCGAGCGGAATGATTTAATCTTAACACGATAATGGTAGGTACTTACAGTGTGGTATCGTAATTCGATTTTCCACAAGTGATTCGTTCGGAATTCAAAAGCGTACTGAAGTCAAGGCGCCCTCCGCGCACCTCTCCCGCGCGCTGCTCCGTGATTCAAAGTGACAACCACGCTTTGACAGGTAACACCCATACGCATAGACAAGGATCCATAGAGAATAATCAAAGAATTCGGAAAGCGTCATCTCAAGTGGTTCAAGCGAAGGCTCGAACACCTAAATAGTGGTTACTTTTACTTACACTGTCCTGTCAGTTTAGTTGCAGCACTGTGAATTGAAATTGTTAAATAAGCCGTTCAAGATAAAAGTATTTGTTAGTTGTTACAATTACCGCCAGCACTTGAAGCTTCGACATACATTTACATTAGTAACATGGATTCGTCCGCCTGCCGCCGGCGCGCTTCCGACGCGGAACAGTCGGCGTGGTCATTCTGCATGACGGCGGAGAGCGCGCCTGTGAAGGAGGAGCCCGAGTGGGGCGAGTGCGGCGTGAGCGACGCGGCCGCGGCAGAAGGCTTGTACCCCGGACACGAGGTCAAAGACGAATTAGTAATTGGACCTGAGGTGGTGCAACAGCAGGACATCGCTATAGGCAGCATTTGTAAGGCAATGCTTATTAAAATTGTTTCCATAGATAAAGATAGTGGGGTTAATAAATGTACCCCAAGGTACCACTTTCTAAACTATATCGCTTCTATTTCATTGACCTTTTTGTACCTCAAATGGTGATGCACGGGGCACTCAGTGAGGAGATGTCAAATGGAGTTAGACAATGTCCCCACTGCTACACAAGAAAATAATTGCTTGATCATCAGTTCTAACCTAACCTACTCAACTAGCTAGTAACAGTTTGTTGACCAGTTAGTTTTTCACCAAAAGTATAAAATAGTTAGTGAATTAACAGTTACTTGTAATTTAACTATAGTACATTGTTTGGCAGATGCCCTGAGCGAAATGGAGGAGAATCCATGGAATCCAAAGGCAGAAGGCGGCGCCGACGCCGCGTCCGGCACCCACGCCTGCCCTGGGGATGAACCTCACTGCAGCAGGAGCACCGAGCAGCAGCACGGGCTCAAAAGCTGTTTTGTCAGGCTCGAGCGCTTGCCAGTAGGAGACCTGCGCAGTTGCAATGGTGAGTGTTATGGTCTGACAGCGCGCAAGCTAACCCCGGGGCACTGTGGCGCGAACGACAGCAGAGCCAGAGATATTCTTGCAACTTGCCAGCCTCGCTTGTGGGTCAGCATTATGGGAGGTGTCACAGTACAGGGGCTCCAGTTACAGTGAATCTAACAGGTTTATCCAAACAGGGCAGGGAGTACTGCACTTCTTAACATATGCCTTGATTTAAAACACTTATATGATAGTAAAAATGTTGATCCTGGCTTTGCCCTTCTTTTTTTTGTTAATATCTCACCTGCCTACCTAATACAATACAATACAATTACTCTGAAACACCACATAACAAACAATGCAATATATGACTTCTTATTCAACACATCAATTGTATGCTTAGTGGGGAAAACTCAGCAAGAAGAGTAATAATTGTCTCTGTGCTAGTTAGTATTTCTGCTGTCGCTACAACAGCTACAGAGTACATACTCAGCACCGTGTGGCGCCAACGGAGGTGGTGTACATCAGCGGTTCCCAAGCTATTACTTACATAAATCTCATGTTTACGCTAGTATACTGCGCCCCCTCTTGGCGCCCCTCAACTACGATGGAAATAAAAGAAACTATCAAATAACTGAAGTACAAACTACTATTAATGAACAGTAAGAACATTGCGCTGACACAAGTCAAAATGTTTTATTTGTGAAACAGGTGATGGCTAACGTGACCATTTATTTATTTTGTCAGACCGGGACACATCTACAGAAATATACAATAAAAATTTGTTTTAGAGTTTTACAAGCATTTTATTATAGAAGATAGAATAACACAAAATAATTAAAGCTCTAAACACAAAATAGTTAAGTTGGCACGACTTACTAACTAAGCCCCCAGTAGTGGCGTGACTTCGAAGTCGTACTTTTGTATTTGTCGACTGAACAATTTTTTTTTTAATATCGGGTCTTGTTTTTAGATACGTGTACGTATAATTTTAAACTATCGTTGGGTCTGCTTGCAAAACCGGGACGTAGTTGGCTTCGCTGGGGACACCGGGACAGACTGCCTGAAACCGGGACTGTCCCGCCCAAACCGGGACGTATGGTCACGTTATGTATGGGGTATGTCGTCACTCTGACGTTATCTGTGCGGACGAAGTCGCGGGTAAAAGCTAGTGATTTATGTAATTTGTGAGACACTATGTGTTGCCCGCAGCAGTGTCTACTAAGAATGCGTTAATCGCTATTCCGCGGGAACTATGCAATAGCCTGTTTCAATTGCTTAATATTAAAGTTCAAACTATCTTCTTCCGCATCGGTTTGTCCGTGGACAGATAGACCGACAGACAGACTGACAGAGTTACTTTCACATTTGTGACATTAGTTTGAATTAATTTTGAAAGCCAATTTTTCATAAATGAATACTCAATTGCAGATGTGCTGAGCAGAGCAGAGCAGGATGCGTGCAGGCCGGAGCCTGCAGGCAAGGCCGGGCCCGCAGCAGAGAGTACACGCACCCAGTCTACTTTAATGACCTGCAAACATATGCACACAGGACAGAAACCACACAGTTGCGACACGTGTCGGGAGCAGCTTACACAACGAGGCCACTTGAGTAGACCTAGACACACACGAACACGCACGGTGGAGAAGATTTACCGTTGCGATATATGTAAGAAACGGTTTATGAGCCGAAGTGGCTTGACTAAGCATATACGACTGCACACAGGTGAGAAACCGTACGGTTGCGATACATGTAACAAACGGTTTACGCAACGAAGTAGCTTGACTATGCATATACGAACGCACACAGGTGAGAAACCGTACGGTTGCGATACATGTAACAAACGGTTTACGCAACGAAGTAGCTTGACTATGCATATACGAACACACACAGATGAGAAACCGTACGGTTGCTATATATGTAACAAACGGTTTACAGATAAATCAGCATTGACTTCACATATACGAATACACACAGGTGAGAAACGGTACAGTTGCGATACATGTAACAAACGGTTTATACATAAATCAGCATTGACTTCACATATACGAATACACACAGGTGAGAAACGGTACAGTTGCGATATATGTAACAAACGGTTTACACAACAAGGCAACTTGACTTCACATGTACGAATACACACAGGTGAGAAACCGTACGGTTGCGATATATGTAACAAACGGTTTGGACGACAAAGCCACTTGACTACACATATACTAATACACACAAGTGAGAAACTGTATGGTTGCGATATATGTAACAAACGGTTTATACATAAATCAACATTGATTTCACATATACGAATACACACACGTGAGAAACGATACAGTTGCGATATATGTAACAAACGGTTTATAGATAGATCAACAATGATTTCACATATACGAATACACACAGGTGAGAAACCGTACAGTTGCGATATATGTAACAAACGGTTTAGACAACAAAACCAGTTGACTTTACGTATACGACTGCACACAGGTGAGAAACCGTACAGTTGCGACATATGTAACAAACGGTTTATACAACAAGGCCACTTGACTTCACATATACGA
Source organism: Pandemis corylana (assembly GCA_949127965.1). Lineage (NCBI taxonomy): Eukaryota > Metazoa > Arthropoda > Insecta > Lepidoptera > Tortricidae > Pandemis > Pandemis corylana. Next base: position 2,159,606 of record OX421875.1, on the reverse strand, counting down.
CGACACACAGGTGAGAAACCGTACGGTTGCGATATATGTAACAAACGGTTTATAGATAAATCAACATTGACTTCACATATACCACTACACACAGGTGAGAAACGGTACAGTTGCGATATATGTAACAAACAGTTTAAACGACAAAGCTACTTGACTTTACATTTACGAATACACACAGGTGAGAAACCGTACGGCTGCGATATATGTAACAAACGGTTTACAGATAAATCAGCATTGACTTCACATATACGAATACACACAGGTGAGAAACGGTACAGTTGCGATATATGTAACAAACGGTTTACACAACAAGGCAACTTGACTTCACATGTACGAATACACACAGGTGAGAAACCGTACGGTTGCGATATATGTAACAAACGGTTTATACGAAAAGACCACTTGACTTCACATATACTAATACACACAAGTGAGAAACTGTACGGTTGCGATATATGTAACAAACGGTTTACAGATAAATCAGCATTGACTTCACATATACGAATACACACAGGTGAGAAACGGTACAGTTGCGATATGTGTAACAAACGGTTTACACAACAAGGCAACTTGACTTCACATGTACGAATACACACAGGTGAGAAACCGTACGGTTGCGATATATGTAACAAACGGTTTATACGAAAAGACCACTTGACTTCACATATACGAATACACAGGTGAGAAACCGTACGGTTGCGATATCTGTAACAAACGGTTTATAGATGGGTCGTTCAAATTGAGTCATTATTTTAATTCTCAAAATATCGTCGATTTTCGATAATTTTAGGCTTTCAGGTTCACATACCCGAGTAGAGTAAGATATGAGTGAAGGCGTCATTGTACAGGTTATGATTTAGGATTTTCTAACAGGAAAGTAATGAAGCCCCGGATGGAAATGAAACATGACAGGATGGCAATGAGTGCGTTTGGAAGGTAATTCGATAGATTTATTACAAAACTAATGAAATATGCCTAGAGGGTAGTGGTCTAGTGAGTATATTTGGAAAGTAATGAGATTTGCCGTAATCTTTTTTAATTATTTAATGGTAATAGAGCTAATTATGATCTTCTAAGTTTGCGGCTGTGTTCACGCTTTTGAATACCGTTTTGTTGTACAGCGTGAAGTTGCAGTCCTTGAAGTTGTCAAACTCGATCGCAAAGTAAGCAGAGAGTTGCCAGTAGATAAAATGCTACCGTGCAGTGTTGCCAATGCTAAGATTTTGCATTTTGTATTTTATAATGTATATGTGACAGTTTTTTTAATTTAATGGAGACTGATATACGCGTACTATGTTTTGATAGTGTTAGTCTCAATTACTACAGGAACATTGTGACGGACGTTTCTCATAGTGTTTGACATAAAAGTTGGTTGCGACAAAAATTGATACTAAAAGTTACAGTGCGCGGGAAAACCTGGAACTAAATATTTTCACACACGTGCCGCTTTTGCATAGACAGTGGCGCCGTTGTCTTTCGAGTCAGCCCTTGTAAGGAGTCGAAACAGAGATGGCGCCACTATCTAGACTATGTCTTTGACATTCAGCTCTCGAAAATGTCAATAATTGTGGTAAAATGTTTGTTATTTTTCATCTATCTGTACTGTTTTCTCGGACCGCTATGTTTACAGTTAAATTTCATTTTATTTAAGAAAAACTGATTTCATACCAAAACAGGGGCCTTGCCATGACGTCTTAATGCGAGTCAATTCCGACTCAGTTCAGGTTTTAGCTGTCATATTTAGTATGGATCTGTCTAACAGCGAGCGAAGCTAAACAGAATCAGAATTGAATCTCATTAATACATCATGGTAACATAAAGGATTTTTATACAAAAAAAATACAGGCGAATTGTGAGCCACCTTTTTAGATGTCGGTTAACCTTTTCGCCGCCACGTCAAATACAAGAGACGCCACCCATACTCGAGACTTTATTGCGATGCCTTAAGTTGAACCTAATTCTAATTTAACGAAGGTTCCTTCATCCTTTTGCACTGAAACAATGGAAGTATATAATGGTCGATGGCGTTCAACCTGCGATGCTTATACACGAGTCGTTGGCGTCGAAAGGGTAAAAATGGCGACCGGTGGCCTCACGCCCGCCATCAGACAGACGTTTACATTTAAAATAAGATTTAATACCATTTTTATGGCCTGGCACGGAAATGACACGAAAATTGTGCGTTAAATTTCTGGTCACGGCGTGTGTTATTTATTTTGGTTTACCGTCAATATGTCACAGGCTTTAATTCTGAAATTCGAATTTCGTATCTCGCTGAGCCGCTCACACTGACAATGTTTATTAAGGGAGTGAGAGGGACGGTATGATAAGAACTTTTGATTTCAGAGTAGACCCCCAGTTCGAAGCCAAATCTTTATGTAAGTTAGTTTAGAATTTACAGTGTAAATATTAAAAAGATGTTGGGTTTGTGATACATGTCTTAAATTAAGCCCGTAGTTAATGAGAACATTAGATCAATTAAAAAAACTTGGATCTGTGACCCTTCTTTGATAGGAAAGAGTAGAAATTTAAAACAAGAACATATAATGTGATATGACTAAATCATTCTTGTTCAATTTCAACGTTCTCTAGTATTGAAGCTGCTGTTCTTTTGGTTTGGCTGCATGGCTCCGCAACCACAGCCTTTTCGGTTTCAAAATAAAAAATACAGATGTTGCCAGTATAGAAAAACTTTGATTTCATTGGGACATGTGCCACCATCGTGAGACGGGTTTATGTTTGTGATATGGTTTTAAAAAGCGGCATTATCTCGCTTGGTCCATCAGCGTCTCATCTAGTCGTTAGTTAATTTATTTTTTTATTAAATGGCATTCTGTACGATGTTGGATTTAGTTTTAAGTTTTCGAATAAAATGGTTATTGAACAAGTTTTGGTTATTTGTTTCGATCCTTTTCCCTTTTGTGACTGCTGCGTATAACATCCTGTATTGACGGTCGGTGGTCATAGTGTTTAGATTGAGAAATGTTGGTCTAAAGGGCCGCTAGTAAAGCTCTCGTGAAACTTGAACACGGCACAGTTAAGTACGCGCAAGCATCATTCTTGTCAAAATCTCAATGAGGAACTATTTCTTCCGTTGGTATTTTTTAAATGTTAGCTTGTGAAAACAAGAATAAGCAAAGGCCAGGCGTAAACGATCGAAGTGGACTAAGAAATAGCTGTTTAATAGAAAGAAACATTCACATGTTAAACTACTCAAGGACTTGAGAAGACGCACACAAATCAGCCATTTTGTGACTGATGACCACGTGCATCACCGCATGACAACTACAACTACCCTTGACTGCGGACTGCGGGCGGCTTGAACATTGAACTCCCAACCACGCGCACAGGCAAGTACGTGCAGGTCTGGCTTGCGCAGGGAAAATTTCAAACAAGTCGAAAAACGCGCATGGGGTTGGCGCGTGATAGTTTTACCAACCGCACGCACGGTGTTCCGTGTACAAGCCGGCCTGCGCAGGCAGCACTGTGGTGATACTTGCGCGTGTGGTGGGCCCTTAACACTCAGCTTGTGAAAATTTCGAAATTTCCAAACTCCTCGGAATAGAAAGTTTGAGTCATGAAACATTGGGCAAACCGTTCTGGGGGTAAATCCGTTTTTTACATAAACAAATATTGCAGCGCCTCCAAGCGGATAAGCACCATAACACCTATCACAAAACCACCGTTGAGAAAATGAAAATTAAGACCCACCATACCCCTGGCAGTACCACTGCGGGTAGGGTGGGACTCTACCATACCACCGTAGTGCTGTAAGCTACGGGTATTAATTAGGATAGGTCAGTTAGGTATCTCCTTATGCCCGAAGGGCAAACGCGGAGCTCCTTCAATTTTATGTTTCAATTTCTCAAATCTCAGCACTACTATGGTGGTATGGTTCAGCCCCACCCTAACCTCAGGAGTAGTACCAGGGGTATGGTGGGTCTGAAAGGAAATGCGGGTCGGACCCAATGCAGAAAACCGCATTAGCCTTTATTATTGTATACTAGGTTTTTCCCGCGACTCCGTCTGTGTAGAAAACTGTTATAGCTATCCCGCAGTAACTTTCTTATGTAATTTTTAAACTTTTCAATTTGTAATTATATAAAATGGAACTTTCTCTAATGCTAAAAAAATTTACTTTACTCATGGCTGTATGGGCTTTGAACCCTTTGCCAAGTTTGCCAGGAAGAAAATTTGATAAAACAGTCATTATTCCTCAGAACAATAATATCCACCCATAATCGTACAACTTTAGTTCTCGATTTGATTGGTTCGACACTACTCTTTGGTACATCGACTCAAACTGTCAAGTCTAATCTTTAATTAAAAATCGTTAAAATTACTTACAAATACAGCTTGCTATTTGCTATGGTAACATAAGTCAAATGCAGCACTGTGAATTGAAATTAGTAAACAATCCGTTCAAGATAGGAGTATTTGTTACAAATACCGCCAGCACTTGAAGCTTCGACATACATTACATTAGTAACATGGAGTCGTCCGCGTCCGCCTGCCGCCGGCGCGCTTCCGACGCGGAACAGTCGGCGTGGTCATACAGCCTGACGGCGGAGAGCGCGCCTGTGAAGGAGGAGCCCGAGTGGGGCGAGTGCGGCGTGAGCGACGCGGCCGCGGCAGAAGGCTTGTACCCCGGGCACGAGGTCAAAGACGAATTAGTAATTGGACCTGAGGTGGTGCAACAGCAGGACATCGCTTTTTCAATGCAAAGTAAGCTACCTGATTACTTGACTTATGAAAATCAATTACCTATAGGGAGCATTTGTAAGGCAATGCTTATTAAAATTGTTGTCATTGATAAAAATGCTTATTTTGTGTTGGGGTTAATAAATGTTCCCTTTCTAAACTATGTCGCTTCTATTGCATTGAGCTTTGACTTTGTCATTTTTTGTACCACGGCTTGTTGTGATGCACGGGGCACTCAATGAGGAGATGACAGAAATGGAGTTAGACAATATCCCCACTGCTACACAAGAAAATAATTGCTTGATCATCAGTTCTAACCTAACCTACTCAACTAGCTAGTAACAGTTTGTTGACCAGTTAGTTTTTCACCAAAAGTGCAAAAAAGTTAGTGAATTAACAGTTACTTGTAATTAAACTATAGTGCAGTTATGTTTGAAACATTCTTCGGCAGATGCCCCAAGCCAAATCGAGGAGAATCCATGGAATCCAAAAGCAGAAGGCGGCGCCGACGCCTGTCCTGGGGATGAACCTCACTGCAGCAGAAGCACCGAGCAGCAGCACGGGCTCAAAAGCTGTTTTGTCAGGCTCGAGCGTTTGCCAGTAGGAGACCTGCGCAGTTGCAATGGTGAGTGTTATGGTCTGACAGCGCGCAAGCTAACCCCGGAGTGCTGTGGCGCGGACGACAGCAGAGCCACAGATGTTCTTGCAACTTGCCAGCCTCGCTTGTGGGTCAGCATTATGGGAGGTGTCACAGTACAGTCAAGTGTAATAATATGTATCTAGACAAAGTTTCAAAAATAAGTACCATGCGCTCTTACGCCAGCGTAATAAGGCTGTGGGACATATTTTTGAGAAGTTCCTATCGATACTTATTTTTGCACTTGACCGTACAGGGGCTCCAGTTACAGTGAATCTAACAGATTTATGCAAACAGGGCAGGGAGTACTGCGCTTCTTAACATATGCCTTGATTTAAAACACTTGTATGATAGTAAAAATGTTGATCCTGGCTTTGCCCTTCTTTTTTTTGTTAATATCTCACCTGCCTACCTAATACAATACAATACAATTACTCTGGAACACCACATAACAAACAATGCAATATATGACTTCTTATTCAACACATCAATTGTATGCTTAGTGGGGAAAACTCAGCAAGAAGATGATGTCTAAATATTTTTTTTTGGCAGGAATTATGATCAATCATATCTTTTAATTATTATTTACTTAAAATAAAGTTTTGGTAAATTTTTAAACAGGAATTGGCCCTTCTATCCTTTTCTGGCTCTGACATAGTTTGTATAATTTGAGATTCAGTTACCACATATCATCAGAAATATTTGGCCAACCGAATTTAAGAATCTTTCCCTGAGCTTGGTTCAAATAGTTTAAATTGTACTCGCACGACATCTCATCTTTGCTTAAAAATTTTCCAATAAACTAATGCGGTTTATCTTTTACTGTGTGCTTCACTATCGCCCAATCATCCTCGTTATATTTACCAAGTATAATTGGTTGTAATAATGCTGGTCATTTTCTTACTGTTTCTAAATGCATCTTAGAGTACTTTTAGAGTAGGAAGTGGCTCCATCAACTTGGCTTATGAAAATAAATTACCTGTAGGGAGCATTTGTAAGGCAATACTTATTAAAATTGTTTCCATAGATAAAGATAGTTACTAAATGTTCCCCAAGGTACCACTTTCTGAACTATGTCGCTTCTATTTCATTGACCTTTTTGTACCTCAAATGGTGATGTATGGGGCACTCAATGAGGAGATGACTGACAGAAATGGAGTTAGACAATATCCCAACTGCTACACAAGAAAATAATTGCTTGATCATCAGTTCTACTCACCTAACCTAACCTACCATCTTTGGCAGATGCCCCAAGCAAAATGGAGGAGAATCCATGGAATCCAATGGCAGAAGGCAGCGCTGACGCCGCGTCCGACACCCACGCCTGCCCTGGGGATGAACCTCACTGCAGTAGAAGCACCGAGCAGCAGCACGGGCTCAAAAGCTGTTTTGTCAGGCTCGAGCGCTTGCCAGTAGGAGACCTGCGCAGTTGCAATGGTGAGTGTTATGGTCTGACAGCGCGCAAGCTAACCCCGGAGCACTGTGGCGCGGACGACAGCAGAGCCAGAGATGTTCTTGCAACTTGCCAGCCTCGCTTGTGGGTCAGCGTTATGGAAGGTGTCACAGTACAGCGGCTCCAGTTACAGTGAATCTAACAGATTTATCCAAACAGGGCAGGGAGTACTGCGCTTCTTAACATATGCCTTGATTTAAAACACTTATATGATAGTAAAAATGTTGATCCTGGCTTTGCCCTTCTTTTTTTTGTTAATATCTCACCTGCCTATCTAATACAATACAATAAAAGTAGTCTCGAACACCACATAACAAACAATACAATACTATGACTTATTCAATACATCAGATTGGGAATGGATGAGTATTTTACAAAAATTCGAAGACTACCCACCTGCTATGGGTGGTGTAGGGGTATAGCACGCGTTACGGAATGACGAGGATCGGGGTTCGATTCCCGGGCATAGCTTTACTTTTCGGATTTTTCTGTGTTCTAATTTTCATTGACAATTAGAAATTTAGAGTAATAATGGTCTCTGTGCTAGTTAGTATTTCTGCTGTCGCTACAACAGCTACAGAGTACATACTCAGCATCGTGTGGCGCCAACGGAGGTGGTGTAGACCAGCGGTTCCCGACCTATTACTTACCTACACCCCAACATATACCTCAAGTTTACCCCCCCCCCCCCCCTCCCCTTTGCCGCCCGTCAACTACAATGGAAATAAAACAAATGATCAAATAACTGAAGTACAACATGTTATTAATTATTTATATAATTTGTGAGACACTGTGTTGCCCGCAGCAGTGTTTACTAAGAATGCGTTAATCGCTATTCCGCGAGAACTATGCAATAGCCTGTTTAAATTGCTTAATATTAAAGTTCAAACTATCTCCTCCCGCATCGGTTTGTCCGTGGACAGATAGACCGGCAGACAGACGGACAGAGTTACTTTCACATTTGTGACATTAGTTTGAATTAATGTTGAAAGCCAATATTGCATAAATGAATACTCAGTTGCAGATGTGTTGAGCAGAGCAGAGCAGGATGCGTGCAGGCTGGAGCCTGCAGGGAAGACCGGGCCCGCAGCAGAGGTCACACGCACCCAGTCTACTTTAATGACCTGCAAACATATGCACACAGGACAGAAACCACACAGTTGCGACACGTGTCGGGAGCAGCATACACAACGAGGCCACTTGACTATACACACAGAAACACACACGGCTGAGAAGCCGTACAATTGCGATGTATGTAAAAAACGATTTTCACTACAACATAACTTGGCTAGGCATATACGACTGCACACAGGTGAGAAACCGTACAGTTGCGATATATGTAATAAACGGTTTACACAACAAGGGAACTTGTCTGCACATATACGAATACACACTGGTGAGAAACGGTACAGTTGCGATATGTGTAATAAACAGTTTATAGATAAATCAACATTGACTTCACATGTACGACGACACACAGGTGAGAAACCGTACGGTTGCTATATATGTAACAAACGATTTAGGCAACAAGTCCACTTGACTTCACATATACGAATACACACAGATGAGAAACGGTTCAGTTGCGACATATGTAACAAACGGTTTAGACAACAAGCCCACTTGACTTCACATATACTAATACACACAGGTGAGAAACCGTACGGTTGCGATGTATGTAACAAACGGTTTAAACGTAAGTCAACATTGACTTCACATATACGACTGCACACAGGTGAGAAACCGTACGGTTGCGATATATGTAACAAACGGTTTATACATAAACCAATATTGATTTCACATATACGAATACACACAGGTGAGAAACGGTATAGTTGCGATATATGTAACAAACGGTTTAGACAACAAGCCCACTTGACTTCACATATACTAATACACACAGGTGAGAAACCGTACGGTTGCGATGTATGTAACAAACGGTTTAAACATAAGTCAACATTGACTTCACATATACGACTGCACACAGGTGAGAAACCGTACGGTTGCGATATATGTAACAAACGGTTTATAGATAAATCACAATTGACTTCACATATACGAATACACACAGGTGAGAAACGGTACAGTTGCGATACATGTAACAAACGGTTTACGGAACAAAGTAGCTTGGCTATGCATATACGAATACACACAGGTGAGAAACCGTACAGTTGCGATATATGTAACAAACGGTTTACACAACAAGCCCACTTGACTTCACATATACGAATACACAGGTGAGAAACCATGCGGTTGCGATATGTGTAACAAACGGTTTATAGCACAATGCTTTGAAAAATGATGCTTTACTTTCGTGAAGAAATGGTATTCAGACATTAGATATTATATTTCAATAGACAACTACATGTTTAGTAGTCTATGTTGACTAGTGCTTTATTTATGCTGTCTTTGATTTAAACCTTTGAACGCCAAGAATAACTGAAGTTGTCATATGCTGTTGCGACTACCACGCCACCAACACCTTAAGTTGTTAGAGCGTTTGCTGTCAAAGTAACCCTTCATGCTTTCGAGTACCTAAGGTTCATATTGTCACACGACCGCGGTTGTGACGTATAGTGATTTTTTGTACTTAACATTATGGCATTGAAAAGGTTAAAATAAATTTGGTGAAGATTTGAAACTGGCTTTTTTTGTGACTTCGAAAAGTCCACTCCTTATTTTTTTTTTTTGTTTATTTACTAATTAACTCGTCTTGGTGAAATGAAGCGCTAAGAGTTGATTTTTAAATCTCCCACAAGATCGAATATGGACGAGACTAATTAATAATAACGCATATTTCTTGAGGATCATAAAGGTCCTCTGAGCGTTACTAACCGACAAACCAGTCTCTCCACCTGGTGGACGGTTAGTATTGCATATTTTCACACTTCCCACGTGATAGGTAGTAAGAGATTTGTGCATAGGTACTTATTATGTGTCGAGAAATAGACCATTTCATCAACCCGGCGATTTTAACTTCTTTGGATGCTTTTATACCGGAAAATTGCGTAGTTTTTAGAAGAGGTGCAAATTACTATGTTTTTCGGCAGTCGACGTCTATAAATCGAGACACTGCAGCTCTTTTATTTTTATTTCCTATTATTAATTACAAATATTTTTTTAATTAGTCGATATAACATTTGTGAGAGGCGAAAATAATAGGAATCGTGTTATAGGCGATGAGGCTAGCAACCCTTCACTATTTTGATTCCATTTTCCACCTTGCCCCCACAATCTTGCTAAATGTGGCCTGTAGGTACCTGTTGCCTTAGGCTCTGTCTACCCCGTGAAGGATAAAGACGTGATTTGTGTATGTATGTATGTGTATAACATTTGTGGGATTTATGGCCGATAAGCTTCGTGCATAGAACTAGGTAAGAATTAAAAAAAATTACGTCTACTGTCACCTTTGACATTGTCAAAAACTAATACAGCGGTTCTGTTTATTTGCGTTTCCGTATAATCAGTGTAAGCAGTATGTTTTTTAAGAATATTACAACAACCTCAGCAGAACCTCCGTACTTTCGATATTACCGCATTTCTCCTCGACTTTTGCACGGTATTTGGACTACGATTTCAGCTGCTTCCGACGACTTAGGCACTGGTTCTTGGACAACGTTTTTCAGCTTTCACGGCGACCCCCTCCCTGACATTTGTAGTGATACACGAGTACATACAATGGATTTGGACGATCCCCAAACCACTGCAGAGGAAATGGACAGATCTGGATGAAATTTGGAACATAGATAGATTACCTAGTCTTAAATAACACATAGGCTGCTTTTTATCCCTGAGAATTGTGCAGTTCATGCGCGATAGCGTTAAACGAATTCTATGCAAAGTCGCGGGCAACAGCTAGTATCATATATTAGGTAACGGTTTACTTTTAGCCTCGCAGTTCATAAGAGACGGAGGCGGTGAAAGTATTATTAGGGTCCCGTCCCATTATTAGAGTTTAGAACCCTTTGAGGACGGAACCCTAAAAAAGCTCGAAGTATAAGTACTCATTTATGTACGACTAGCTGTTGCCCGCGCCTCTGTCTGCGCAGAATTCGCTTATCTCTATCCCTCGGGAACTATCCTATGTCCTTCCCCGAAATTGAAACTAGCTGTTTACTCAATTCCAACTAGATCAGTTAAGAAAACAATCTATATTTGTTGCAGGCACTGTTGAGTTGTTAAGTAATTACAATATGGGATACATATCATGCGCGGCTAAATGGGCTTTGACTCCTTTGACTTTCATGAAGATAAAAAAACAATTAGCTTACACTAACACTATCTCTCTAATCTGTGGTTGCGACTGTTGCTGTCAGCTGTGGCTGTCAGTTCAGTTGCAGATTGCAGCACTGTGAATTAAAATTATTAAATAAGCCGTTCAAGATAGAAGTATTTGTTTTGTTAGTCGTTACAAATACCGCCAGCACTTGAAGCTTCGACATACATTTAGATTTGTAACATGGATTCGTCCGCCTGCCGTTCTGACGCTGAACAGTCGGCGTGGTCATACAGCCTGACGGCGGAGAGCGGGCCTGTGAAGGAGGAGCCCGAGTGGGGCGAGGTCGGCGTTATCGACCCGGCCGTGGCAGAAGGCTTGTACCCCGGGCACCAGGTCAAAGATGAATTAGTAATTGGACCTGAGGTGGTGCAAGAGCAGGACATCGCTTTTTCAATGCAAAGTAAGCTACCTGATTACCTGACTTATGAAAATCAATTACCTATAGGGAGCATTTGTTAGACAATGCTTATTAAAATTGTTGCCATAGATAAAGATAGTGGGGTTAATAAATGTACCCCAAGGTGCCACTTTCTAAACTATGTCGCTCCTATTTCATTAACCTTTTTGTACCTCAAATGGTGATGCACGGGGCACTCAATGAGGAGATGACAGAAATGGAGTTAAACAATATCCCCACTGCTACACAAGAAAATAATTGCTTGATCATCAGTTCTAACCTAACCTTCTCAACTAGCTAGTAACAGTTTGTTGACCAGTTAGTTTATCACCAAAAGTACAAAAAAGTTAGTGAATTAACAGTTACTTGTAATTAAACTGTAGTGCAGTTATGTTTGATACATTCTTTGGCAGATGCCCCGAGCAAAATGGAGGGGAATCCATGGAATCCAAAGGAAGAAGGCGACGCCGACGCCGCGTCCGGCACCCACGCCTGCCCTGGGGATGAACCTCACTGCAGCAGAAGCACCGAGCAGCAGCACGGGCTCAAAAGCTGTTTTGTCAGGCTCGAGCGTTTGCCAGTAGGAGACCTGCGCAGTTGCTATGGTGAGTGTTATGGTCTGACAGCGCGCAAGCTAACCCCGGAGCACTGTGGCATGGACGAAAGCAGAGCCAGAGATGTTCTTGCAACTTGCCAGCCTTGCTTGTGGGTCAGCATTATGGAAGGTGTTACAGTACAGAGGCTCCACTTACAGTGAATCTGTCAGATTTATCCAAACAGGGAAGGGGGTACTGCGCTTCTTAACATATGCCTTGATTTAAAACACTCTTTTATGATAATTACACATAAACGGATAACTCACGCATTAAAAGTCGAGGAAAGAAACGAGGAGGGAAGAAAGACTACGAAATAGTCTGAAACATGTCTAGCATCACTCGACTTTTTGTACGTGAGTTATCCGTTTAAGTGTAATTATGATTGATTCTCACGGTAGTTTCATGTTGAAAGCACTCTTATATGATAGTAATAATGTTGGTCCTAGCTTTGCCCTTCTTTTTTAGGGTTCCGTACCTCAAAAGGAAAAAACGGAACCCTTATAGGATCACTTTGTTGTCCGTCTGTCCGTCCGTCTGTCAAGACCCTTTTTCTCAGGAACGCGTGGAGGTATCAAGCTGAAATTTATATCAAATACTTAGGTCTACTGCCCCTTGGAGCTGTGAAAAAATCAAAATTCTAAGCCAACGCAATCAAAAGATACAGCCGTTTATGCCGCAAATTTTCAACTCTCAAGGGAATCAAAACCTACAAGGTAGTTCCCGTGAACGCAGAATTTTGAAATTTGGTATGAAGGTAGGTCTTATAGCACAGATTAAAGAATAATTGCGAAAACCGTAAATGTGTATGTATGTCTGTATATTTTGTTAATATCTCACCTGCCTACCTAATACAATAAAATAAAATGAGTCTCGAACACCACATAACAAACAATACAATACTATGACTTATTCAACACATTAATTGGCATTGTTCATTTTTTTTAAGCTGTGCTTTTTACACCTTTATTTGATAAAATGGACTATTTCAAGCAACTTATTTGAATATTATGATTTTACGTAGCTTTGTTAATTAATAATAAATATTTTTTCGCTGTTTGATAATTCGTGAATTTAGACAGAATCCCAATCGCCTTCGTTCGGCTGGCTATAAAAAAAACGGCTTTGTCTATGGTTTTGTAGATTTGACAGTGACACGTGACAGTTGCCGTAGCCAAACTTTTTTTTTAAATTTTTGTGGCAAACGTTCGATGCTGGATTCTGTCTAAAAACCCGGTCGTTCGGTCAAACAAAGGTTCAAAGTACTTTTACAATAATATCTGCAATCATAAAGTATTTTTGAAATCGGACAAGATAAATCGGATAATTGATGGTTTTCCTTGAAATGGTTTTCGAATTGGAGCATACTAAAAAAAATTAACAATGCCAATTGTATGCTTAGTGGGCAAAACTCAGCAAGAAGAGTAATAATTGTCTCTGTGGTGGTTAGTACTTCTGCTGTCGCTACAACAGCTACAGAGCACACTCAGCATCGTGTGGCAGCTATTATGTAGGTAGATTTAAGGAGTGATCATGTGACAGGTTGTATTTCTACCTGTATTATGTCAGACGATTTTGTTAGATGGTGAATAAACAAGTACAATTAATGCAGAGCCTGTTTATTTATTTAAAACATAATAGCATCAATGGAGGTGGTGTAGATCAGTGGTTCTCGACCTATTACTTACCCCAACATATACCTAAAGTTTACCCCCCCCCCCCCCCCCTTGCTGCCCGTTAACTACGATGGAAACAAATGATCAAATAACTGAAGTACAACATGCTTTTAATTATTTATGTAATTTGTGAGACACTATGTGTTGCCCGCAGCAGTGTCTACTAAGAATTCGTTAACCGCTATTCCGCGGGAATTATGCAATAGCCTGTTTAATTGCTCAATATTAAAATTCGAACTATCTCCTTCCGCGTCGGTTTGTCCGTGAACAGATAGACCGACAGACAGACAGACAGAGTTACTTTGAATGTTGAAAGCCTATTTTTTATAAATCAATACTCGGTTACAGATGTGCTGAGCAGAGCAGAGCAGGATGCGTGCAGGCTGGAGCCTGCAGGCAAGACCGGGCCCGCAGCAGAGAGTACACGCACCCAGTCTACTTTAATGACCTGCAAACATATGCACACAGGACAGAAACCACACAGTTGCGACACGTGTCGGGAGCAGCTTACACAACGAGGCCACTTGAGTAGACCTAGACACACACGAACACACACGGTGGAGAAGATTTACCGTTGCGATATGTGTAACAAACGGTTTACGCGACGAAGTAACTTGGCTATGCATATACGAATACACACAGGTGAGAAACCGTACGGTTGCGATATATGTAACAAACGGTTTATAGATAAATCAACATTGACTTCACATATAGGAATACACACAGGTGGGAAACGGTACGGTTGCGATATGTGTAACAAACGGTTTACACAACAACGCCACTTGACTGTACATATACGAATACACACAGGTGAGAAACCGTACGGTTGCGATATATGTAACAAACGGTTTATACATAAATCAACATTGACTTCACATATACGACTGCACACAGGTGAGAAACCGTACGGTTGCGATATATGTAACAAACGATTTATATATAAATCAACATTGACTTCACATATACGACTGCACACAGGTGAGAAACCGTACGGTTGCGATATGTGTAACAAACGGTTTATACAACAAGGCCACTTGACTTCACATATACGAATACACACAGGTGAGAAACTGTACGGTTGCGATATATGTAACAAACGATTTATATATAAATCAACATTGACTTCACATATACGACTGCACACAGATGAGAAACCGTACGGTTGCGATATGTGTAACAAACGGTTTACACAACAACGCCACTTGACTTCACATATACGAATACACACAGGTGAGAAACTGTACGGTTGCGATATATGTAACAAACGGTTTATACATAAATCAACATTGACTTCACATATACGACTGCACACAGGTGAGAAACCGTACGGTTGCGATATATGTAACAAACGGTTTAAAGATAAATCAACATTGAATTCACATATACGACTGCACACAGGTGAGAAACCGTACGGTTGCGATATATGTAACAAACGATTTATGTATAAATCAATATTGACTTCACATATACGACTGCACACAGGTGAGAAACCGTACGGTTGCGATATGTGTAACAAACGGTTTATACAACAAGGCCACTTGACTTCACATATACGAATACACACAGGTGAGAAACCGTACGCTTGCGATATATGTAACAAACGGTTTACGCAACGAAATAGCTTGGCTATGCATATACGACTGCACACAGGTGAGAAACCGTACGGTTGCGATATGTGTAACAAACGGTTTATACAACAAAGCCACTTAACTTTACATATACGAAAACACACAGGTGAGAAACCGTACGGTTGCGATACATGTAACAAACGGTTTACACGACAAGGCGACTTGACTTCACATATACGAATACACAGGTGAGAAACCGTACGGTTGCGATATACGTAACAAACGGTTTAGTCAAGAAGGCCACTTGCACACAGGTGAGAAACCGTACGGTTGCGATAATATGCCTAGAGGGCAGTGAGCTAGTGAGTAATGAGATTTGCCGTTATAGTTTTTAATTATTTAATTGTAATAGAGCTATTTACACATATAAAAACTAACTATTTAGTGTGAAATGATGTTTTTATGAAATAAAACTCATCTTTAATACTGATTATCTGTTCTTTATTAAAAATTAAAATTTCTTCAAAATCAACACAACATAGATATTATACTAATACTTGTAAATCTTGTAATATCACTAATTGGGAATGGATGATTATTTTAAAAGTGCTTGATGATTTTTCTTTCGATAGGAATAACCATCCTTAGCTACAGAAAAAAGTTACAGACTTTTCCATCGAGCCATATATTTTATAAATAAAAATAATCACGTTTTACTCAGTCACTCGGCGGCCCCCATACGGCTGATAAGCAGTACGTCCATAACATAACAAAAAAATAAAAAAAGGCTGCTTGAATATGTGGTGCACAATGACATAAGTAGCTAAAAAAAGCAACGGTTATGTGGCGCCGTCTGTGAATTGTTAAGTGTTACTAGACCATACATGGGGAATTTCATTAAACATTAACATTAGTTTCTCATATAACATTCAGTAGTGTTGTTGACTCGTGAGTAGAAATAACCCAAAAAAATGTGGGAAAAAAAATATATGGTCTTTTTTATTGAAATTCCCCGTGTACGGTTGAGTAACACCAACAATTCACAGACGGCGCCACTTAGCCGTTGCTATTTTTAGCTACTTATGTCATTGTGTACCACAGATTCAAGCAGCCTTTTTGGAACGAAGTTCCTTATCGCGCGTTGCGAAAGGGGGCTAGACGGAAAAAATTAAGACCAAAAGTTGTAACGACACTTTTTGCACTAGTTGTACCGGAAGTTATTCATAGCAAATTGATAAAATGGAGGAGTCAATGACCACGACAATTATCAAGGCATTACCACGCCGCTGCAAGTGCGAGCAGGACAAGTAGCGAGTCAGTTAGCAACGAGCCGAGCGGCGACGCGCCCACTCTTGTGTCGTTTTATTTGTGGCATTAACTTAGAAGTTTATTTTCTTGCTGCTTCAAGGGGTTGTAGACTTGAGTATTTGATATTAATTTCAGCTTGATACCTTCACGTGATCCTGAGAAAAGGGTCCTCACAGACGGGTGGACAGACAGAGAGACAGACAACAAAGTAATCCTATAAGGGTTCCATTTCTTCTTTTGTTTTTTTTTTCTTTTCTGTTTTTTTTTTTACTTTTTGCTACCTTACCTACATAAACATTAATCTAGCTATGTCTACCACCACACGCTCGAAAACCACGAAATGCAGTGTTGATATCAACGTTCGCAGTCATTCCGAAAACTGAGTCAACCTTTGCTTCCCAAGTTGATGATCAGCAGTGGCTTCTTGACAGCTCAACTGATCTCTAGCCGAACTGACCAATCTGCCGGCTGGTCCGTCGAGTTAGAGGTTGGATCATCTTCAGTGTAACCTGGCAATCGGTGGCCTCCACAACCCATCCGTTATATCGCTTACCATATTTTAGTTTAAACATCACATAGTAATTTTTTAAGTTACCTTTTTTGTTAGATCCTTTTACAATAATCGCCCAGTTTGATAATAAATATTTGGCATACCTATTAAAGTAGTTCAATCTTTTTTCCGTGGGATATAAAACATCTTTTAATACACTTTTGATATTAAAATGTAAAATAAGTTTTTTTTTACAATTTTGGGGTGTTATTAGGTATCCATGCTGGTCTGGGAGTAAAGAAAAAACATAGAATGTACCCGTTGCTTCTCTTCCCGCGCAGATGGTAAAAGCCCATCGAGGGAATGGACAAAAATCTTAAGAATCATGTTATAAGCGATGCGGCTAGCAACCCATCACTATTTTTATTCCTTCTTTCCACCTATACAAACGTATACATATAACGTATTTATGTGTACAATTTTTTTGGGTTTTTTTTATTTCAATAGCGAATCAACTAAAGCATCGACTACTGAGGTACAAACTATAACATCAAGGAAAAAGACAAATGCCCAAAGATGTAGAGAATATCGTGAGAGGAAGAAATTACAAAACATAAAAAAATATTATTATAACTGAAAAAAATATATATTATTAGTTGACGTAGTTTTTTTTTTTCATCTGCCGTTAAATTTCACAAAAGTCATATTGAGTATTTAAAAAATGATTTCTAATTAATAATAGGGAATAAAAATAAAAGAGCTGCAGTTCCTCGATTATTAAGACGTCGACTGTCGAAAAAAAATATAATTTGCACCTCTTCCAAAAACTTTACTTAGCCAATTCCTTCAGTAATTAATCGAAAGGAACTTCGTTCCATCCGGGTGTACGGTCAAGTGCAAAAATAAGTATCGATAGGAACTTCTCAAACATATGTCCCACAACCTTATTACCCTGGCGTAAGAGCGTATAGTACTTATTTTTGAAACTTTGTCTAGATACATATTATTACAGTTGACTGTACCTTGACACCTCTCAAGTTTTTTTTAATTTGTTATGATATGGACGTACTGCTTATCAGCCGTATGGGGGCCGCCGAGTGACTGAGTAAAACGTGTTTATTTTTATTTATAAAATATATGGCTCGATGCACAAATCTGTAACTTTTTTCTGTAGCTAAGGATGGTTATTACTAGCAATAGAAAAATCATCAAGCACTTTTAAAATAATCATCCATTCCCAATTATAGACACCAAAAACAATACAAATGTATATTTTTTCTTCTGGCTCGCGCGTAAAGTTAGGGAAACGTGAAAAAGTATGGAATTTGTAATAAAATGTCAGGAAAGAAATATTATGGGATTGCGTAGGAACATAATAGATGTATGAAGAGATTGATGAATGTGGATTAAACGAAAGAAGTATGACAGGATCGTAGCAAGTTGAACAAAGTAGTCTCTGCCTACCCCTGTGGGAAAGAGGCGTGACGGTATGTATGTACGTTTTCTTCCTTTTCACCAATCTTCTTCGATGTAGTTAGGTGTCTTAAATTTTTGTGTATCACAGTTATGATCAAAATCCTTTACAATAGCTTTGCTGGGCGACGGCTGATGTATTAAAATTGGTAGTCGGTTTAGTTTTAGTATCTGCATGTATTATATATTGTAATCGTTTTGTAATTAAAAATAAATAAAATAAAATAATACATTTATAAAAGGGATGTATAAGGTCCCTGATCCTTAAAATATATTAATCTATAGTAGAGATGTATAAAGACTACTAGTCAAAACAAAAAAAAAAAAATAAGCTTAGTGGAGGTGTAAAACGCCTCCACCGTAAAATTAATTAGTTTGAGATCTCTCCAATGTCGAAGAGAAAAACAATAAAAATTAATAGCTAGTATCATATATTAGGTACCTATTGGTTTACTTTTAGCCTCGCAGTTCATGAGATACAGAGGCAGTGTTAGTATTATTAGGGTCCCATTGTCGCGGAGATGCGCGAATTGGACCGAACGGGGAGTGAACGTCTGAGCTGTCATTGATTCTGTATGTTGGTGTCACTGACTGAGTGTGACAGATGACAATCTTGAGAACGGGTTTGAGGGTGGCTTTTGGCGGTTGGTGATATAAAGTAGGCCAGACAGGATGGTAAGAAAAGGAGGGTAGGAAGAAGAGTGACACGATGCCGTAGCGGAGGAATAAAGAGCAGTATTAGAGCCACCGGACGGGGAGAAGGAGTAGAAACTGCCTGGTGCTTACGAGGTGAGGCCGTTCTAAATCAGGAGCCAGATTCGCTCGTGGCTTCCTGGTAAGTGACGGTTACACGCGTGAGTACATTGAGACTGTTATGTTATCTCTTTATAAGTTTACCAATGTGATACGATAACTGTTCTTACGTTAACGTTAAACTATTGTTCTGGTGGCTTGGGCTGGCTGTGAGGGGATTTGTTGTGGAGGCCAGTGTGGGCGAGTGCCCATTTGATTTCAGTATCAAGTATTAACAATGGTAAGAACAGTTTGACTGTTGTAACTTCATGAACTATATTAATCGTTATGTTGTGCTCTTATGAAGCAAATGATCATTAGACCAAACGGGAATGTTACGAATAGTTTGTGTAACAACCATGATTATAAAGTACTTGCTAATTTGTAGTAATTAGAACCGTATCATGAACCGAGTGGTGGTTCTGGTGGCAAGGGCTGGCTATGAGGGGATTTGTTGGGAGGCCAGTGGGCAGAAGCCCGATTTATTGTATTCAATACTAAATGATATAATATAAAGGCTAACATGCAGCGTTCATCTAATGATCATATAGTACCATTATGTGGTGGATAGTGTTGAGTATATTGCGAAGCTATACTATGTAATACATATCAAGTGAATCTCCGCCACACCCATTATTATAGTTAAGAACCCTAAAAAAGCTAGAAGTATAAGTACTCATTTATGTACGACTAGCTGTTTCCCACGCCTCTGTCTGCGCAGAATTCGCTTATCTCTATCCCGCGGGAACAAGTGAAGTGAAGCAGATCCTTGTCTCTTGATTAGGGAGAAAGGACATGGTAAAGTCATCGTTGCTTTATATGTCGATGACGGCCTCGTCGCTGGCTCCAATCAACAGCTGATAGATGAGTTTATTAAGGAGCTTAAAGGTCGGTTCAAGATTACCACAAAGCCGGCGTCATATTTTCTCGGAATTGAGATAGAAAGCAGAGGAGATGGAATAAAGATATTCCAGACATCTTATGTAAAGAAAATCTTGCAGAGATTCGGCATGGATACCTGTAAACCGGTTTCTACGCCTATTGTAAAAGATGGTACATCAAGCGAGAAAGTGGATATGAGTTATATGCAAAATTGGGACCGTGCGCGACGACAGCGCCACGTGATAGGCGGCCATTATGGACAATATTGTCACCGCTGTCAAACAAGAAGTAAGTAAATATTGTGAAAAATATTAATGAAATCTTGTGTTATTTTACTATATTACACAATTTTGGACAATGGTAGTCAGTAACATTATTGCCAATAATATTAAAATTGTTGTTTTCAGTGAAATTTTAGAGGTTAGGTAACTAAATTTTTTTTTCTTACGGCAAATATCCACTTATTTCTTTGGTCTCGTTTCCACCATGGTCTTGGAAATTGGTAAAATTTACAGTCGCTATTCTTCTTGGTGTTATTACAATTCACAACAACACATCTTGCCAGGACCATATTTTTATCTCAAAAACTATTAGAAAATGTTTACTGCAATATGGATTTGACAGCTCAAGTCAGCGACAAAAATGACAATTTTAGCCGTAGCTAGCGCTGTGATCGTTTAGGCTACCCCCTCCACCCGCTTTGCACTCTGCCAATAACTACAGAAAAATCGTTGGAGCCTTAGCTTACTTGATGGTATGCACTAGACCTGACATTGCATATGCTGTAAGCATAGTCTCACGAAGTCTGGAGAAACCAGAAGAAGCAGACTGTATCCGACTGAAGCGCATATTGCGATATTTACAATATACACCAGATCTAGGTATCACTTATAAGAAGCATTATAAGGAAGGCATTTTGGAATGCTACAGCGATGCCGACCATGCAGGAGATGTTAGCACTGGAAGATCGACTAGCGGAGTGCTATGCATGTACGCGGGAGGAGCGATCTCATGGCTAAGCCAAAGACAGACAAGTGTTGCAATTTCAACAACAGAGGCTGAAATTGTAGCCGCAAGTGAAGCAGCCAGAGAAACTGCATGGCTGTCACGGCTTTTGAGCAATATTGTTGTTCTTAAAAATATTCCGTACTTGAGAGTGGACAATGAAGCTGCAATAAGGCTAGCAGAAAACCCCGAATTCCATCGATGGACGAAGCATATTCGGGTACGGCATTTCTTAGTCAGAGAGTTGGTAACTAGCGGTGCGCTAAATATCAGCAAGTTAGCTAGTGAGGAGCAGCTAGCTGACATATTTACAAAGCCACTCACAAGAGCAAGAATCCTCAAGATATCGAAGCTCATAGGTCTTTGCTGAGAGGAGATATTAAACTCTATGGTTTTTGGTTTCCCAGCAACCGACCTAGAGTTCTGTTTGTTGATTCTGTCAAGAGAAAAATTACGTGACTGATCTGTTTGTATTTGAATTTGTGTTTAATTTATTATATTTGATTTTAAAAGCTTCTTCTTCTTCTTTGTCTTCCACCAACTCCAATTACAATATGGTACACATATCATGCGCGGGTAAATGGGTTTTGACTCCTTTGACTTTCATGAAAATAAAAAAAAATTTAGCTAACAGCTCAGAACAATAACTTAACTTAAAATCATGGCTAGATCGAAATGGTCTAGACTTATCTGTTTCAAAGAGCAGGGTTGTTTTGTTCACCAGAATGCGCAGACCTCCCCCAGTCCATGTCAAGTTCGGCAATGTCATGATTCCCTCGACCAATGACGTTAAATTCTTGGGGGTTGTTCTAGACTCCAAACTCACTGGTGTTCCTCACTGTGAATATGTAGCCGCAAGGTGTGAACGTAATTTGAACATACTAAGATGCCTGTCAGGTGTCTGGTGGGGAGCGCACCCCTGCTCCTTGAAATTGATTTACAATGCTATAATTAGAAGTGTAATGGATTACGGAACTTTCTTGTTGGAACCAGGCAATGTTGCTGCTTTTAAAAAATTAGATAGCATTCAAGCAAAATCAATGAGAATAATCCTAGGTGCCATGAAGTCAAGTCCGATCAATTGCATGAGGGTGGAATGTGTGGACCCTCCATTAAACTTACGGCGACAATTTCTATCCGACAAATTTATATTTCGTTGTGTCCAATTCAGTAACCATGTCTTGATTCCTAAACTAACTTGCCTCTCCAATAAAATTCCTACTTGTAATTATTGGAAAAACAAACGTCTGCCATGTTTGGTCGAAAGTTTAAAAAGATTTTCCTCCCTCCAGGCTCCCACCCACCAAATGACCTCTAATCCATTGTTCAAATATAGTTATGACTCCCTTACCATCTCTCCTGATGTTCACTCTAGCATAGGTCTTATGAAAATTGAGCATAATCAAAAGTTAACTTTTGACTACATTGCTGAAACTAAGTGGCCACGATGGCATCGAATATTTACTGATGCATCTAAACATTCTAATGATGGTTGTGTAGGCGTTGGCGTGCTTCATTCTAACTATAACATTGTTCAGAAAACCAAACTCCCTCCTGAATCTTCTGTGTTTACTGGCGAATGTCTCGGTCTAGTAAAAGCCATAGAATATATTCTCTTAATGAAACTTAGTAAGACAGTAATTTTTACAGATTCGTTGAGTTCTTTACAAGCTTTGGCCCGGTTTCCATTTGGCTCACATTACCAGTTCCCTATCATTTCTGAACTCAGGCATCTGTTACTGAAATGTTTTAATGAAAACTATTCTGTGTCATTTGCATGGGTTCCTGCTCACTGCGGAATATCTGGAAACGAGAGAGCAGATCGAATAGCCAATGAAGCAGTGGAGAGTGGAGATGTTAATGTTTTCAGAAACTATGCGCATGACTTGGCGGCCCTTCCCGGGATTTATCTCAGGAAATCCTGGGATGAATCCTGGGCGGTAGATGGCTCGAAGGGTCGCCATTATCGTACCATCCAGCCTACTGTGCCCACAAAGCCTTGGTTTTGGAGACTGAAACTTGGGAAAAAAGTCGTAACAGTATTGTCTCGTATGCGGCTGGGCCACATGTGCACCCCAGCTCACCTTGCTAGGCTCAACATCATTAACAGCTCCAGGTGTGAATGCGGTTATGAAGAGGCAGATTTAAATCACATCCTTTTTGCTTGTCCCCTCCGCGACCGTTCAGCCTTTATTACAGCGCTAATATCCAGTCAAGTTCCTTTACCATCATCCACATCCTGTTTACTTTCAGACCCGTCTATTTATAAACTTATAGCAGATTTTATTTTATGTAATGATTTAAAAATTTAGTGTTAATAATGTATTTATTTATCTTTTCATATTTTGCCTATGCAACCTATATATTTTCTTTTAACAACTGATTTTTTACGAACTATTTCCTAAATTCCGTTCCTACCGTATTTCTTTTTACCCGTTTCCCCGTTTTTACCCCGGGCCACAGTGCACAAACCGTGCGGGCCAAAAAAAAAAAAAAAAACAATAACTAAAGCATAGAACCCGGATTAAAATAAAAACTAATTATTATAGTGCGTTGCTTCTTATTCCAGTGCACTAAAACAATAAGTTAAAAAGAGACAAAGATGCTATTCACGAGACAGTCGTCTGTCTGTTCCGTACCAGGGTAACCTATACAAAGCGCTTTAAATTATACATGTATATATTTCGCTAGTGTAGGGAACAAACCGTCATTGATTAGTCTTCAATCGATATTTTTTATGGGTATCGGGACGGTCGTGGATATTAATTAATACATATTAAACGGATATCATTATAATGAAAAAAATCTATTATGAAAATCGGCCAAGTGCGAGTCGGACTCGCGCACCGAGAATTCCGTTTCACCGTACAACAAAAACACATTTTTGTCCGTTCGTATTTGAATTGGTTTGTAAAAAAACAACGGCAAAAAATCACGTTTGTTGTATGGGACCCGATAAATATTAATTTTATTTTGATTTAATTATCTATTTTTAAAGTGAATATGAAACTGAATATTTCAAGCGTCTACCTGTTGCCGCTATTGATATCGAACAAATATCGCAAAAAAAAAACGTTTGTGGTATGGGAGCCCCCCTTAAATATTCATTTTATTGTTATATTCATATGTGTTTTATTCATAGTATTTTTTGCTATAGCGGCAACAGAAATACATCATCTGTGAAACTTTCAACTGTCGAGCTATCACGGCTCATGAACAACCTGTTGATAGACGGACAGCGAAGTCTTAGTAATAGGGTCCCGTTTTTACCTTTTGGATACGGAACCCTATAAAAGGAACATTTATGCATACCTATAGATTAGTAAAAACTTGCCAAGTCAAAAAAAAGTGAAATAGTAAAGTTATGGCCAAAGAAAGGGAACAATATGGAACAATAATGGAGTCGGAAAACTGAAAGAATTAAACATATTTAATTATATCTCTATATTTACATTTAATATCGATTGACAGTTTAGTCGATATCACAGGCACATCACTAAGATAACCTATACTGTTTTCATATTTTCTTTAAAATAATATGTAAATAGGGATATCTTTGACAAACAGGATTCAATAATGGTGTTATTTTATAGAACACACTCAATATATTTTAATGCGACCCTGAAGCTGTTTAAAATCACTTAACGATGATAACTTATAAACACACTAGCTTTTGCCCGCGGCTTCGCACGCGTGAACCATGAGTATTTCAAAGAACCTAGCAATTAAGCAAGCGAGCAACCAAACCTGCAAGCCTTCAAGCATGTAAGTATGCAAGCAGGCATGCAAGCAGGCATGCAAGCAGGCTAGCAAGCATGCAAGCAAGCGTGCAAGCAAGCATGCATGCAAGTAAGCACCCATGCAAGCAAGCATGCAAGCATGCATGCAAGCAGGCATGCAAGCAGGCATGCAAGCAGGCAAGCAAGCATGCAAGCAAGTGTGCAAGCAAGCATGCATGCAAGTAAGCACCCATGCAAGCAAGCATGCAAGCATGCATGCAAGCAAGCGTGCAAGCAAGCATGCATGCAAGTAAGCACCCATGCAAGCAAGCATGCAAGCATGCATGAAAGCAAGTATGCAATCAAGCATGCAAAGCAAGGACTCAAGCAAGCATGCAAGCCAGCCCCCGCATTGCCCCGATGCCTTAATTTTTCTGAACCTGTAAATATTGCAGGATTTTTATAAAACAAACCTAACCTAACCTATAGGGCTGTCCTAAAATACATCCTAAATAGCTTTTGCCCGCGACATCGTACGCGCTAAGATGTAAAATGAAAAAATAAGTTTTTTCCCGTTCCCGTGGAAATTTTGGGGAGTGCTTTCGGAGTACACTTAAAGCCTTTAAAGAAACACACGTTATAAATGTTAAGTCTCTTTCTTCCGCTGTTTCGTCTGGAAACGTAAAATCCGGTTTTTTCCCATCCTTGTGGGCGTTTCGGAAAATCCTTTCTTAGTGTTCCCCTACACTCCCGAATAAACCTACGTGACAAATTTCAACTTTCCCCCGCTTTTCGTTTTTCCCGTTTCCGTAAGAATTTCGCCAAATAAAGCATTTCCCGAATATCTTACGGGAATGAAGAAGAATTTTGAGAAATTATCTCATAATGCTCCTCTATACTCCCCAAGGAACCCACTTGCCAAATTTCAGCTTTCTACGACCAGTAAAACGTAAAATCCTGTTTTTTTCCCGTTCCCGTGGGAATTTTGGAAAGTACTCTCTTAATGCTCCTCTACACTCCCGAAGCAACCTACATGCCGAATTTCAGCTTTCTGCAACCAGAAAACGAAAAGTCCCGTTTTTCCCGTTCCCGTGAAAATTGTTGATGATGCGACCTTAGCAAGGTCTAGTTCAGGGTCGATGTGCACGGCGGTGGCAGGGCGAAGAAATAACAATATATATATATCGGAACACGGAGATTTATTCAGAGCGCGGAATTATTTTCATATACACTGATTCAATATTATAAACAATGTTAATTAAGGATTAGGTTTACACAGACCGGACATTGAACGATCCAGATACAAGAGAAGAGACAGTAAGACAGATCTAAAACAACTGGTGTTGCAATATACTTAAAAAGCTTTGACAGTGATGCCATATCTTCAATTTCCACAATGTAAAGAATGACATACACTAACACTTCCCCTCAAGCTTTACATTATAATATAGAGGCATAGAGAAAACCACAGTACAACAATTTCACAAACTCTATGACTCTACATTTTACAGCTCTACCAAGTTTACATTATTGCTCTACCAAGTTTACATTATTGCTCTACCATAGACCTCAAACACAGTCCTTTAACAAATTTAACATGACTACAGTTGGGCAGAGCCTTGGTCATTATATCTGCTAACATATCAGATGTAGAGAGATATTTCACATCAACATGGTCCACTCTAACAATATCTTTTACAAAATGAAATCTTATGTCTATGTGTTTTGTCCTTTTGTGGCAATATTCCTTCAATTCGAGCAACTTTAGGGCACTCTGATTATCATTAAAGATAGTAAGCTTACAATGTTTATTGAAAATTTCGAACATGAAATTCCTAATAAAGCAAAGCTCTTTACAGGCGTCACCTATCGCCAAATACTCAGCTTCGGTGCTCGACAAAGCAACACAGCGTTGCTTACGGGACTCCCAGTTCACAACAGAGTCTCCAACCTTAATGACAAAACCACTATAGGATTTTCTGTCAGTGGGATCATTAGCCCAATCAGCGTCTGCAAATATCCTCACGTTAATACAATTACTTTTACAAAATACTAGACCATAGTCAATGGTCCCTGAAAGATAACGCAATATCCTTTTTGCAGCGAGCCAATGATCCTGCGAGAAACATTTATTAAATTGACTTAGCTTACTGAGAACAAAAGATATGTCCGGTCGAGTGCATACAGACAAATACATTAAACTACCAATTAATTCTCTATATGGATAAACATCTTGAGCCAAACAATTGTTTTTATCTACATTCTGAAATTTACAATTGACAGACATTGGAGTAGAGACTGCTTTACAATTGCTCATGCCAAAGCGAACAAGTAATTTTCTAATATACTCAGATTGACATAACACAATTTTGTCTCTACTTTGGTTCCTATGGACATTCATACCTAAGCAATTTTTAACAATACCTAAGTGTTTACACTCGAATTCCTTCATCAATAAATTACATACATGTTGTTTTTCAGTAGAGCTATTTGAAAATATATAGAAGTCATCGACATATAAAGCTATTATTGTAAGCTCTTTACTTTTATTCTTCGTGTAAACACAGGGCTCACATTTACTTTGGGAGTAACCATTGTTAATTAAGAATTTATTTACTTTAGAATTCCAAACTCTACTAGCTTGCTTAAGGCCATAAATACTTTTATTAAGCAAGCACACCTTATTTTTATCTGAAACAAATCCCAATGGCTGCTCCATATAAATGCGCTCTGAAAGCTCTCCATGTAAGAAGGCACTTGTTACATCAATGTGTTCCATGTCCATATCTAACTCAGTCGCCAAACAGAACAATAATCTCATGGTAGAATGACGAACTACTGGTGAGAAGGTTTCATCGAAATCAATGCCATATTTTTGAGTAAAACCACGAGCTACTAATCTTGCTTTATGTTTAATAAAATTCCCCGAGGCATCACTCTTTACTTTGTAAACCCATTTACTCTTAATGACATTATGATTACTAGGCCTATCCACAAGCTTCCATACATAATTACTTAGAAGAGAATCATATTCAGTCTGCATGGCCACTTGCCATTTATCTGCATTTGGGCTAGACATTGCTTCCTCATACGACATGGGCTCTTCATGAATGGAATTACAAACTAGCATCGACGTGTCAGATAAATCATAGTCATTATACCTGATTGGTCTTCTAGTGGAACGAATGGGTCGTTCGCACGATATGACAGGTACCAGTGGCGCCATCTCTGGAGCTGTCACAGCCTCTTCCCCTCGAACGAGCGTCTCGTCCATAGATGAACATGGGTGGAAGTCATCATTTTCACTCTCCGCACCACTCGTCTCTACCGGGCTGGGAAATGATGAATCATCTGAAATTGGAGAAGTAAAATTTTCAGGACTCAAAACTCCAGGAGATGAAAAAATTTGGGATCCTACTTCCCTGTCAGTATCACATACATTAGTATTACTATTAGAGTCATCAATTAAAATATTTTCATCATTAATAATTTGACCATTATTTAAATTATTATTATTACTATTATTAAATGTCACAGTTTGGTCATTATCATTATTAAAATTGATATCATTATGAGACACACCCCTTTGGGTAGTCATAAATTCATTTTCCAAGAATATCACATTCCGAGACACAATAATATGTTTGGGGCTAGAGGGATCTATCAGCCTATATCCTTTAGAACATTCACTGTAGCCTACAAATATACAATGCTTAGATTTTGGATCAAGCTTATCACGTTTGGCACTTGGAATAAGTGAAAAAGCTTTACAGCCAAAAACTCGCAGATGACTGAGATCAACTTTTTGTTTTGACCACACCTCCTCAGGAATGTTGCCGGGAACTGCAGAAGTGGGGCTGCGATTTTTTAAATAAATAGCAGTAGCTACTGCTTCACCCCAATACTGCTTACCTAAGCCAGACTCTCTAAGCATGCATCGAGCTTTTTCGAGCAAAATGCGGTTAAGTCTCTCGGCTACGCCATTCTGCTGCGGGCAATAAGGCACAGTAGTTTCATGAATGATCCCCTCTTTCTGCAAATACTTAGTAAAATTCTCACTGCAGTACTCGCCTCCTCTGTCTGAACGAAGTTTCTTGATACAAAAATTAGTCTGCTTCTCTACAGTAGCTTTAAAAATAATAAATTTGGACAATACCTCTGATTTCTTCTTAAGAAAATATCCAAAAGTCTTTCTTGAGTAGTCGTCTGTAAAAGTCACCAGGTATCTAGCACCTCCAAGGCTGCAGACAGGCAGTGGCCCACACACATCCGAGTGGATGAGCTCCAACAGTTGTCCAGAACGTCTGGATCCATGATTGGGAAAAGACATCATCGCCTGCTTCCCCTCAATGCATGACACACACTCCTTTAAGCTCGCATCATGCTGTGGACTCTGAAACAGAACACCGGAAGCCAACTCTCTAAGAGCACACATACCACGGGAGTGAAGGTGTCCAAGCCTCTTGTGCCAAACTTCCATTGACACCATTAAAGCTGCATCTGTATTGTGCGGATCCTGTGAACATAGAATATTATTCCTATTCCTACAGATAGACTCAAGGTCATTCAAAAAATATATTCCCTTTCTCTTTGTGGCTGACATTAACAGTGATTCACCATGAATATAACAATTACTATTTGAAAAATTCACTGATAAGCCCTTCTCACACAATTTGCTGACACTTATCAAATTAGTCGAGAGGTTAGGTATAAACATGACATCAGTTAAAGTTATTATAGTATTGTTAATCCTAAAAGTAATATCACCTCGACCACTACATAAAAGAGTATCGCCATTAGCTACTATTACACTGTTATTATAGCTTTTAAGAGTTCCTTCTTTAAACCATCTATGGTCCTTGCACATATGTGCAGTCGCCCCCGAGTCCAGTATCCAATTGTCATCAGCAGTCGCGTGAAATGCAGTTGCAAGGAACACATGATCGCTTTTCTTTTCCTTTTTTAATTTGAAGCACTTAGCTTTCACATGTCCAGGCTTGTTGCAGTGATGACAGATAACCAACTTCTTTTTTCTTGATGCAAAGGCAAGTTCACCAGTGGTAGATTCGCCGTTTTGCCTTCGCAGTTCCTCCTGAAGTAATCGCGTTCTCACCAATTCGCTGGTTAGCTTTGCCGCTGAGGTTGCTGTACCAAGGCTTGACACAAGGTTATCAAATTCCTGGGGTAAACCAAATAGAAGGATCTCAGCTATCTCCTCGTCCTCTATTGTCCGACCTATGTCTGCCAGCTGCTGCACCAGTGTCATAATGGTATTTATGTAGACAGTCATGTTGTCGCATTGACTATATGAGATTTGATGTAGTTTTCTCATAAGCATGACTCTTCTATATAGACCCTTGTCTTCGAAAACGTTAGCCAGGGCATCCCAAGCTTCCTTGGCAGTCTTCTTGTCACGCACGTGTTGAATGCACGTGGACTTCACGCCTAGGCAAATGCGGGCCAGCGCCCTGTCTATCTTATTACCATTTGTTTCAGTGCCTAGCACGCATGACCATAATCCTTCCAAAGTGAGCATCATTTTCATGGTAAATTTCCAGTTGTGATAATTGGCCGCTCCTTCGAGCTTTTCGTGACCAAAACTGTCAAATCTGCTCACCGCTGGAAAATCCTGATGAGTTCCGCTCATGTTGCCGAAGCCGCTATTTTCCTCGCTGCGCCCATCCGCCATTGTGCAAGGATTGTCGCCGTCCCGACCGGACGAGGCGCCACGTGCCGGCGTGCAGCGCCAATTTGGTCGTACGACAAATCCACCGCCCTGCCACTTAATATAGAAGTATGCGCAGTGATGGGAGCCAGCTAGGATCAAGATTGATACGTGATACGTGATCTGGGCCCATAACCTGTTGATGATGCGACCTTAGCAAGGTCTAGTTCAGGGTCGATGTGCACGGCGGTGGCAGGGCGAAGAAATAACAATATATATATATCGGAACACGGAGATTTATTCAGAGCGCGGAATTATTTTCATATACACTGATTCAATATTATAAACAATGTTAATTAAGGATTAGGTTTACACAGACCGGACATTGAACGATCCAGATACAAGAGAAGAGACAGTAAGACAGATCTAAAACAACTGGTGTTGCAATATACTTAAAAAGCTTTGACAGTGATGCCATATCTTCAATTTCCACAATGTAAAGAATGACATACACTAACAAAAATTTCGGGAAATCCTTTTGTAGCGCTCCCCTACACTCCCCAAGGGAAATTGAACGCCAAATTTCAATTTTATACGACCAGTAAAACGAAAAATCGATCCCGTAGAACTGAATACATAAATCCCGTTTTTATCCCGTGGGAATTTCCAAAAAGCATTAGAACTTTATTTTACTATTATAATCACCTACTTCTATGCCAAATTTGAAGAGTCTAGTAATTATATTATAGTATAGTATAGTTAAACTGAATATATAAATCCTGTTTTTTTTTCCTTATCCCGTGGGAATTTCCAAAAATCCTGAAATTAGTTTCTTAGTTTTGTAATCACCTACTTTTGTATCAAATTTGAAGAGTCTACTTATTATAGTTACTGTGATAGCGTCACTCGGAATCGAATATATAATTCCCGTTTTTTCCTTATCCCGTGGGAATTTCCAAAAATCCTTTCTTAGCGGATGCCTACGTCATAAGATCCACCTGCATGCCAAATTTCAGCCCGATCCGTCCAGTGGTTTGGGCTGTGCGTTGATAGATCACTATGTCAGTCAGTCAGTCAGTCAGGACTTTGAATTTTATATGTATAGATAGATTATCATTTTGTTTTCTGGACGCATTAGATTTACATCCTGGCACTGCACAAGACATTTTCTAGTTTCACTAAGTAATTTGCTTTACCAATATTCGTTATTTAATCAATTTTTAACAATAATAAACAAAAAAATCTCCAACAGTTGTCCGTCATTTACGCATCCGAAGCACAATAAGCACATACAGACAAGTTAAGTTGACACTCAACACAAGTCATTGGGCTAAGAAATCTGACTCTTGAAATCGGCATCATATATCGGAACCAAGTGACGTAAAGGAACCAAGTTTGGCGTTTGGACAGGTACGAAACAGAAAAGTAAGAAAAAACTGACAAGTTTGTTCTCTTTTTAACTTATCGTTTCAGTACACTGGAATAAGAAGCAACGCACTATAATAATTAGTTTTTATTTTAGTCCGGGTTCTATGCTTCAGTTATTGTTCTCCGTTATGTAACCATCAATTATCCGATTTATCTTGTCCGATTTCAAAAATAATTTATGATTGCAGATATTTTTGTAAAAGTACTTTGAACCTTTGTTTGACCGAACGACCGGGTTTTTCGACAGAATCCAGCATCGAATGTTTGCCACAAAAATGAAAAAAAAAGTTTGGCTACGGCAACTGTCACGTGTCACTGTCAAATCTACAAAACCATAGACAAAGCCGTTTTTTTTTTATAGCCAGCCGAACGAAGGCGATTGGGATTCTGTCTAAATTCACGAATTATCAAACTGCGAAAAAATATTTATTATTAATTAACAAAGCTACGTAAAAGCATAATATTCAAATTAGTTGCTTGAAATAGTCCATTTTATCAAATAAAGGTGTTAAAAGCACAGCTTAAAAAAAATGAACAATGCCAATTCTCGGTGCGCGAGTCCGACTCGCACTTGGCCGATTTTCATAATAGATTTTTTTTTCATTATAATGATATCCGTTTAATATGTATTAATATACACGACCGTCCCGATACCCATAAAAAATATCGATTGAAGACTAATCAATGACGGTTTGTTCCCTACACTATTGAAATATATACATGTATAATTTAAAGCGCTTTGTATAGGTTACCCTGGTACGGAACAGACAGACGACTGTCTCGTGAATAGCATCTTTGTCTCTTTTTAACTTATTGTTTTAGTGCATTGGAATAAGAAGCAACGCACTATAATAATTAGTTTTTATTTTAGTCCGGGTTCTATGCTTTAGTTATTGTTCTGAGGGGTAAGCGTTGCCATACAACGCGGCAATGCTGCCAGCCTTCTGGGCACCGGGCAGTGATTTAGGGCAACTTTTTTATTTATAGTTTTATGACTAGTATTTGTTTTATAATTAATAGTAGTTTTAGTATCTCCATGTATTATATATGTATTTTAATTGTTTTGTAACTAAAAATAAATAAAATAAAATAATACCTTTATAAAAGGGATGTTTAAGGTCCCCGAGCCTTAAATTATATTAATCTATAGAAGAGATATATAAAGTATTTACTAATCAAAACAACAAAAAAAATTAAGTTCTGTGGAGGTGTAAAACGCCTCGACCGTCAAATAAATTAGTTGGTGTCTCCAATGTCGAAGAGAAAAAAAACAAAATTATGAAATATACATTTCATGTCAAGGACGTAACCAATAAGCTTATGGATTCCGAAGGCAAGCTTACGTCTGCCGCCCCCATGTTGGCTCTCACGCACTCAGAAATAGGAATATAGGCCCATTGTAGTGTATGAGGTTAAGCCAATAGCTTCAGTAGCATACATACGCTTTCTCGTATGTCACGGATTGGCGGGAAAAGTAACTGTCACTAGAGGAGCGGACAGCGGACGACCAAGGCTGAGGCGGGAGTACGTGACGTGAAAGTGAGATTATTGCAATCCGTGGACACTGTCGAGCCAGTGTTAGATTTTATAGGCTGCACAAAAATACAATACAAATACCGGGAAACCTTACAACTTTGCCTTTTCATATAGCTTTGCCCACCGCGTCGCATTTCAGTAGAAGCGAAATCTACCAAAAATGGTCACAAATACG
The DNA here is from genome assembly GCA_949127965.1 of Pandemis corylana. Taxonomy (NCBI): domain Eukaryota; kingdom Metazoa; phylum Arthropoda; class Insecta; order Lepidoptera; family Tortricidae; genus Pandemis; species Pandemis corylana. The sequence continues at coordinate 2,125,832 of OX421875.1, read as the reverse complement.
CTTTATTTCTAATCTGTGGCTTATAGCTAATCGATATAAGCTTCTTGAGCTAATCTAATTGCTGACAACACTGACCTATCGGTTGACGCGTGTACTTATATCTCTCTAATCTGTACCACGGCCTGTAATCTACGTATAATGAATCGTCAGTGGTCAGTGTTGCCGTTTGGTTCCGTTTCTTCTTTTTTGCGGAACTTTTGACACCCCCGCGGAACTTTGTATTTTGGTACAATTTTCGGAACTTTTAAGGTCCCGGCATAAAGATACGTGGTAAAAAACTTTACATACACACTAAAAAATACAGACTAATTTTCCAGTTATTAACACAAATATTATTCCTAATTCCTATGATGAGGTAAAAAAAAAAGCTCGTTCCCCAAGATTTAAATGAAACTGGAACTTTTCTACTAAAGTTGGAACTTTTTAGGGATCGCAATGTATTTTCAAGGGAAGTGGCCTGGCAACACTGTCAGTGGTAGCGCCATGTTCTTTTTATTTCAAACTGACAGACAGCGTGTATAGACACGCAATAGATGTATGTGAGAGCTTTCCTTGTGTGCGTGGGCGCCGGCAGCCATGATTTTATTAGTCACGTTCACGTCAGAGTGTTGATTGAGTGAAGTTGTTGTGCTTATCCTCTCCGCTTTTTCTGTGACTACGGACGGTTCTTGGCAATATTTTGTATTTTGCAAAATGTATTACGAGTGCTGTATGTGTAAATCAATGCGACAGGACGCTATTTTACACCATTTCCCGACCGGTGAGAAAAGACTTCAAAAGCGGTTAAAGTGTCTAAATCGTGAAATATAAAAAAAGGTTGAAAAATAAACAAGTAATGTGCGTATTTAATTTTTCTCACCAATACATATAGCTCTCGGCATTTGATTGATCACTTGTCACAAAGTGTGATCACTTTAATGTTAATTAAATGCCGGGAGCAAAGAACATTTTTTTTTTCGAATTACAATACCTAAGTAAGCATGGCATGGATGTATGCCCTTTTTTCCTTAGCCCCGTATAAATCCCAAAAAAAAAGGAACATTCATGACATGGAGAAAAACCCATATTTCCTTAGCCTTGTATAAATTTTAATTTAAAAAAAAAGAAACGTCAAACATCATCAGTGGTACAGATAAAATACAGTTGCTTACTGATGAATTGTCTTGTTCCTGAGTTGGCGGTCTGATACGTAGTCTCTCTTAGTTAGTAGTCTGTGATCTGTACGCGCATTGATTGGTCGTACGGTCGTACATTGACTCAAACTGTCAAATCTAATCTTTAAAAATCGTTAAAATTACTTACAAATACAATACAGCTTGCTATTTGCTATGGTAACATAAGTCATATGCAGCACTGTGAATTAATATTAGTAAACAAGCCGTTTAAGATAGGAGTATTTGTTACAAATACCGCCAGCTCGAAGCTTCGGCTTCGACATACATTACATTAGTAACATGGATTCGTCCGCCTGCCGTTCCGACGCTGAACAGTCGGCGTGGTCATACAGCCTGACGGCGGAGAGCGCGCCTGTGAAGGAGGAGCCCGAGTGGGGCGAGGTCGGCGTTATCGACCCGGCCGTGGCAGAGGGCTTGTACCCCGGGCACGAGGTCAAAGATGAATTAGTAATTGGACCTGAGGTGGTGCAAGAGCAGGACATTGCTTTTTCAATGCAAAGTAAGCTACCTGATTACTTGACTTATGAAAATCAATTACCTATAGGGAGCATTTGTTAGGCAATGCTTATTAAAATTGTTTCTGTAGAAAAAAAGTGGGGTAAATAAATGTACCCCAAGGTACCACTTTCTAAACTATGTCGCTTCTATTTTCAAATGGTGATGCATGGGGCACTCAATGAGAAGATGACAGAAAAGGAGTTAAACAATATCCCCACTGCAAGAAATTAATTGCTTGATCATCAGTTCTACTAACCTCACCTAACATACCATCTTTGGCAGATGCCCCAAGCAAAATGGAGGAGAATCCATGGAATCCAAAGGCAGAAGGCGGCGCCGACGCCGCGTCCGGCACCCACGCCTGCCCTGGGGATGAACCTCACTGCAGCAGAAGCACCGAGCAGCAGCATGGGCTCAAAAGCTGTGTTGTCAGGCTCGAGCGTTTGCCAGTAGGAGTCCTGCACAGTTGCAATGGTGAGTGTTATAGTCTGACAGCGTGCAAGCTAACCCCGAAGTACTGTGGCGCGGACGACAGCAGAGCCAGAGATGTTCTTGCAACTTGCCAGCCTCACTCGTGGGTCAGCATTATGGAAGGCGTCACAGTACAGTGGCTCCAGTTACAGTGAATCTAACAGATTTATCCAAACAGGGCAGGGGGTACTGCGCTTCTTAACATATGCCTTGATTTAAAACACACATATATGATCAGACGCGTTCATCCCTTACAGGCATAATAAGCAGTGCTTGTAAGCATATGTAAATGTGCCCGACACGCTTCGTACCGATACGGGTTTTGTTGACAATATGCCTGCCCTCTGTCAAAACCCACTGCACGCCCCTGTATATGATAGTAAAAAAGGTGGGCCTAGCTTTGCCCTTCTTTTTTTTGTTAATATCTCACCTGCCTACCTATTATAATACAATACAATAAAATTACTCACGACCACCACATAACAAACAATACAATACTTTGACTTCTAGACTTCAAGCCCATGGAAATAAAACATGTGAAATGAACCAGTGTGAATGAAGCTTAGAAGGCTGTTACTATATTATGAAATAACTGAGCGCTATGCCGTCATTTCTGAGCGGTACATTTATGGAGTTTCTCAGGTACAAGTGAGGAATTACGACTAATTATTAATTTAAGGCGTTTTTATAGCTTATAGATGATTAAAAATAAATGTCGAAAAACTAGTGCCGCTTTAAAGTGGTGGTGCTGGAAGTTAGTGCAATTTTTTTATTAATTTTTTAATGTATGAGAAAAAATAACTGAAGTACAACATGCTATATATTTTTTTGTTTTCTTGGTTTACTACAATCTGTCTCCTTCTTGGGATATTCAGCAGCATGTTGGTTGGTGCTATCGCTGGCGCGCTCAGCATGTGACCTCTGTCACATCTTCATGGTTTAGACAGTAATTATGTCTACTGTGATTGGATAAGGTCTTGGGGTATCTTGCGCTTTAAACGTCGCGCTTTGTTGTGGATTGCCATCAGTGGCCGAGCCAAAGTATTTGGATGTTGCTCGATGCGTTCTTTATAGGATCTAGTACAGTGGTTCCTAACCTGGGGGTAATTACCCCCGCAGGGGTAAAACGGAGATTCTAGGGGGGTAACACGGGATGGCACGAAATAGTATTAAAATAGCAATAAACAAAATAATAGTATGGTTAACTCCGAGATTTATATATTACTTTACTTACTAGTTGCCTAAACGTGCAATTTCTTACATAATAAACATATTTTCGTTCGAATTTGTGTGGTTTAAATTATTTTAAATTAGCTAGGGGTAAACTCAATTCCCATACTTGTTCACAGGGGTAGAGACATTGAAAAGGTTAGGAACCACTGATCTAGCATGACGTACAATTTCTTGCTTCACTCACAGTGGGTACGCGTAGGTTGCGGTGTAGTAGTTCGTTGGGTACGAACCAGTGAGCGTTGGTTATCATACGCAGTGCTTTATTTTGAAATCTTTGTATGATTTCAATGTTTGAATGGGATGCGGTGCCCCATAATTGGATCCCATATGTCCAGACGGGCTTCAGTATTGCCTTGTACAGAAGTATTTTGTTTTCAAGAGATAGTTGAGACTTTCGTCCAATAAGCCAGTAAAGTTTTCGTGTTTGGATACCGAGTTGCTTTCTCTTAGTGAAAATATGTTTTTGCCATGTAAGTCTTTTGTCCAAATGTAGTCCAAGATATTTCACATGATCTGCCCATGGAACTGCAATGTCGTTTAATGTGACTGAAGGACATGATCCTATTCTTAAAGTAAATGTTACATTGACTGATTTCATTTCATTTGATTTTATTCGCCACTTTTTGAGCCAGTGGGATATGTCATATAACCCTTTTTGGAGTATTTGTGAAGCTATGTTTGGATCGCTATGTGTAGCTAGTATAGCTGCTGGAGGAATGATTTTAATGTTCCGTAAAGATGACCTGGTAGTTTATTTTCAATTTAAAAAGCAATCCTTCATGCCACACGCGGTCAAACGCTTGCGGTATGTCCTAGATATGTTAGCTTGGGGCAGCGGTCTGGATCCCTACTCGACAAACCATTTTAAGTTTCCAGTGCCCAGCTCAGTATTCTTTGTTTACTGGGGAGGCAGTGGCTTTGTATGAAGCGGTATCCTATGTAAGATCCCACCAACTCAATAAGTCCATCATTTTATCTGACTCTGAGCTGCTTGCTGGATCTGGAGAAACTGCCTTTTCACTCCAAAGACAACTTCTATCTCACGCTGAAGATTAAGGAAAAACTAAGAGACTGCGGCATAACGAGCAACGAAGCAGTCTACCAAAACACGAAGGATGCTATTCAACTGGGAACCAAAGCCTACCACAAATGCCTCAGAAGGGATTTAAAATCTGTTGTCCGTCCTCAGCTAAACAAAAAGTGGAGTTCTCTATGGCACACCTCCCAACAGACCAAGGGTACGACGGTAGCTTGCAACCCGACCTCCCTTCGACACCATGGTTTTTAAAAAATAGAAATTTCAGTAAAGTGAACACTTCTACAATATTAAGGCTACGCCTTGGTCACTTCTGCTCTCCTGTATTCCTAGCAAAAATAAGAATTAGAGATAGCTCAATATGTGAATGTGGAATGGCCGAAGGCACCTTGGAACACATATTTTTGGAATGTCCCAAAATATCTTCCTATATACGTCATACTGCCACCTAATATTAGTAGACCTATTAATATTAATTACCTACTAACCCTGGTTTTCTCCCACTTGTTGCATATTAGATTCATTCTTATCCAAAAATAACATCAGATTGTAGAATAATTTTAAAAGTCCCTGCAGTCCCTCTGTTTAAATTGCTTAATATATTATATTATATTATAGCCTTTTTTATTCCGAATTCGCTACAATTTACTTTTTTTTTTGTAATTGTGTTGGTTGTTTTTTTTTTTAAATTGTCTCATAATTCGGCAAGCCTCATGGCATAGGCCTCCTCCGTGTATTGGAGGGTTTGGGCTATAGTTCCCACGCGCGCCCAGTGCGGATTGGGAACTTAACACACACCATTGAATTCCTTCGCAGATGTGTGCAAGGTTTCCTCACGAATTGCTTAATCTGAAAGTTCAAACTATCTCCCCCCGCAGCGGTTTCTCCGTGGACAGATAGACAGACAGACAGAGTTACTTTCACATTAATTGTGACATTAGTTTGAATTAATGTTGAATGCCAATTTTGTATAAATGAATACTCAGTTGCAGATGTGCTGAGAGGAGCAGAGCAGGATGCGTGCAGGCTGGAGCCTGCAGGGAAGACCGGCCCCGCAGCAGAGAGTACACGCACCCAGTCTACTTTAATGACCTGCAAACATATGCACACAGGACAGAAACCACACAGTTGCGACACGTGTCGGGAGCACCTTACACAACGAGGCCACTTGACTATACACACACAAACACACACGGCTGAGAAGCCGTACAATTGCGATGTATGTAACAAACGATTTTCACTACAATATAACTTGGCTAGGCATATACGACTGCACACAGGTGAGAAACCGTACGGTTGCGATACATGTAACAAACGGTTTAAACTCCAAAGCTACTTGACTTCACATTTACGACTGCACACAGGTGAGAAACCGTACGGTTGCGATACATGTAACAGACGGTTTACGCAACGAAGTAGCTTGGCTATGCATATACGAACGCACACAGGTGAGAAACCGTACGGTTGCGATATATGTAACAAACGGTTTAGACTCCAAACCCACTTGACTTCACATATACGACTGCACACAGGTGAGAAACCGTACGGTTGCGATACATGTAACAAACGGTTTACGCAACAAAGTAACTTGGCTATGCATATACGACTGCACACAGGTGAGAAACCGTATGGTTGCGATACATGTAACAAACGGTTTAGACACCAAAGCCGCTTGACTTCACATATACGAGTCCACACAGGTGAGAAACCGTACGGTTGCGATACATGTAACAAACGGTTTACGCAACGAAGTAGCTTGGCTATGCATATACGACTGCACACAGGTGAGAAACCGTACGGTTGCGATACATGTAACAAACGGTTTAAACACCAAAGCCACTTGGCTTCACATATACGACTGCACACAGGTGAGAAACCGTACGGTTGCGATACATGTAACAAACGGTTTTCACAACAAAGTAGCTTGGCTATGCATATACGAATACACACAGGTGAGAAACCGTACGGTTGCGATAAATGTAACAAACGGTTTAAAGATAAATCAACATTGACTTCACATATACGAGTGCACACAGGTGAGAAACCGTACGGTTGCGATATATGTAACAAACGGTTTACGCAACAAAGTAGCTTGGCTATGCATATACGAACACACACAGGTGAGAAACCGTACGGTTGCGATACATGTAACAAACGGTTTACGCAACAAAGTAGCTTGGCTATGCATATACGAATACACACAGGTGAGAAACCGTACGGTTGCGATACATGTAACAAACGGTTTAAACTCCAAAGCCACTTAACTTCACATATACGTCTGCACACAGGCGAGAAACCGTACGGTTGCGATACATGTCACAAACGGTTTACGCAACAAAGTAGCTTGGCTATTCATATACGAATACACACAGGTGAGAAACCGTATGGTTGCGATAGATGTAACAAACGGTTTATAGATAAATCATCATTGACTTCACATATACGAATACACAAGTGAGAAACCGTTCGGTTGCGATACATGTAACGAGCGGTTTACACAACAAGGCCACTTGACTTCACATATACGAATACACAGGTGAGAATTCAGAGTCATTGTTCAGGTTATGATTTAGGATTTTCTAAAAGGAAAGTAATGAAGCCTCGGATGGAAATTAAATATGACTGGATGGATGGCAATGAGTGCGTTTGGAAGGTAATGAGATTTTTACAAAATTAATGAAATATGCTTAGAGGGTAGTGGTCTAGTGAGTATATATGGAAAGTAATGCGATTTGCCGTAGTAGTTTTTAATTATTTAATTGTAATAGAGCTATTTATGATCGTCTAAGTTTGTGGCTGTTTTCACGCTTTTGAATGTGTCGCAAAGAACTTTTATGTCAAATACTATGAGAAACGTCCGTCACAATATTTCTGTAGTAATTGAGACTAGCACTATCAAAACATAGTACGCGTACAATATAATGATAAACAACAGAAACAGAAACACCGACCTAAACAGACCAAGTGGTTCAAAGTATAGTTAAGTCAAAGTCAAGAATTAAATATCATTGAGACACCATGGTAACTCCCCAGTTATTTATAATGATTAAAATGGTGTACTGCCGTTTGGCAAATTATTTTTCCCAAATATCATTTCCCAAACAACTTATCGCAATACTTACATTTTCCAAGTGAACCTTTAGCAAATAGTCTTGTCAACATGTACCTTTTTAGGTAAATTTTTTGTAGTCTCCGAAAATTACGATCAAGGTGTCATTTGATTCGGAATATTATGTAGAAAGTTTAAGAAAAAGATCCAAAAGGGGCCGATAAAAATTGCAAAAGTTATAAACAATTAAAAAAAAAATAGGGCTTTGGTTTTTTTTTGAATATCTCAAAAACTATCAAGGATATTCAAAATTTGAAAGATGATCTGAAAATAAGAGGACATTTCCTAAAAAAAAGTCCTACCTTCCGGAACTGTATCTTTAATATTTATAATTTTTACGGAGCCCGGAAAATAGCGCTAAAAGGCTTCCGCTCGTGATTTGTCACCCGGACACGGTAACAATAAAAATCATTTTAACACATTAAATATGAATATTAAAGAATAAAAAAAATTGAGTACTATTGGGATATATAAATAAACAATAATCCGTCGGCGAAAAATTTTTATCCCCATTTTTCCATTAGTTGCATAACTAATGGAAAAACTTTTTCTGAATAGAATGTTGACAGAAAAAACCTGATCATTATTAAACTACTACCCTAGAATTTTTTTCACTTCGTGGAGTTATTATTAAAAGGCATAACAATAGATCCCCGTTGGAAAAATTCAAAAATGTTAATTTTCCACTTTTTTATTAACAATCGAAAACATAAAAAAATTAAAAACTGCATAAAAGTAATGAAAAATTATTATTTTTTTCAAATATTTTAAATTTTATGATTTCTAACGGTTAAAAGCTACATGCAAATATTTTTTTTTTATTTTTTACCGCGATTGTTTAAATAATTGTTATAAACAAATGCATTGTTTATAAGATAATCAACCATTTTTTTTCCTTATCTACTTGTCGATATAAATCATGATTTTTAAGAAAAAAATCATTCCTTAAAAAAAATTATTTCTTGCTATAAAATTCAACAATCGTTTTTTACCACAAAATATAAATATTAAGGAACCATTTTTTCTCTAAAAATCATAAATTATATTGTTCTTACAGATTGTGGAAAAAAAAATTTTTTTTTTTTTTTCATTTTTTATTTGTTTATTTAATAAATAATTAGTTATAAACAAATGGATTTTCTTAGTTTATTTTTTTATTAATTCTTAATTTTATTCTTAAAACAGCTATGTATTATTTTTTATGATTTTTTTTTTTATCTATTTGTTATATAACTAAATATTTTTATGTCCTAAAATTCATAAAAAATAATACATAGCTGTTTTTAGAATAAAATTAAGAATTAATAAAAAAATAAACTAAGAAAATCCATTTGTTTATAACAAATTATTTGTTAAATAAACAAATAAAAAACGAAAAAGTATTTTTTTTTTTCTAGAATCTGTCAACGTTCTATTCAGAAAAAGTTTTTCATTAACTAATGCATTTACCAGTTTGAATTTTACTTTTTTATACTTTTTAATAAATGACGCTTAGCGGCCAGTATCAAAAAAAAAAGTAAAGAGGTTTGAAATATATCAATACCGAGAATTTATTGAACGCCCTACGTAGTTCATTTGGTCAAACTATCATTTGGCAAATTACAGAGATGCGATTTATTTGAAATACTTCTATTTAAAATGCAAATACAAAATGCAAAATACGTATTTTGTATTTTGCATTTAAATGCCTTTTAGTAAAAACCATTTTGTATTTTATTTGAAATACCTTTCGAGATGTATTTTGCATTTTCATATTCATTTCAAAATGCAAAATACTTTTTGATTAAGTTTAGCCAACATTACCAGTCAAACAAAATGAAATGAACGAATGACACTTGTATTGCCGCACTAGATGCACAATCAACCGAAATAAATGGCCACACAATTCACAAAATGGAGCCTGGCTCTCTTTTCATTAGTCTACTTGCTTTACATTAATTTAAGTGAGTATTATTATTCATTACACATAAACGGATAACTCACGTATAAAAAGTCGAGTGATGCTCGACATGTTTCGGACTATTTCGTAGTCCTTCTTCTTGGAGCGCTCGCCCCGGCGGCAGCGAAACGAACACAAAAAAACGTAAAAAATGACGATGAAAACGAGGGTAGTTGTGCGCCGCTGTCAGTTGCGTCGAACAGCTGCGCGAGCAGAGCGCTGGCGCGCAGTGTTCGTTTCGCTGCCGCCGGGGCGAGCGCTCCAAAAAGAAGGACTACGAAATAGTCCGAAACATGTCGAGCATCACTCGACTTTTTATACGTGAGTTATCCGTTTATGTGTAATGATGATTAAGTCTCACGGTAGTTTCATGTTGAAAGGAGTATTATTATTATTAATTATTAACGTAACAGAATTTATTGATACGCGTACTGATAAATTTGACCAAAATGTCATGCATAAGGTGCCATGTTATTAGACGTTTTTGTTCGGCTCGCCATTGTGTCTCTATTTCTCATGATAAATACCTAAAATAAATAAAAATGACTGATATTTGATCAAAAGGTATTTTATTTTGAAAAAGTATTTTGAAAATACCTATTTTGCATTTAGCATTTGAAATACAAAACGCAAAACTATTTGGTATTTTGCATTTGAAATAGTAAATTTGAAAAGTATTTTGCATTTTGTATTTAAATGCTTTTTTAAAACCATTTTGTACATCTCTGGCAAATTATCACTTCGTCAAGACTTTATAAAGCAAATGCTTCTTAAGCAAATGATTTGTTTTGTCATAAGTTATATTCCAAAAATAAAATTCCCAAACATGACACTGCATGGTATACTTATAGCAAAAATCTGTCAAATGATAATTATTTTATCTCATTAATCATTGCATTGACTAATTAAAGAAATGAAAGTAGGTTAGGTTCGGTCGGAACTGCGATCCCCACAGACTAGAACTGCTACCAGAAAAGTAGGTTAGGTTAGGTTAGGTTAGAACTGCGACCTCCACAGAAAATAACTGCTACCAGAACAGTAGGTTAGGTTAGGTTAGAACTGCGACCCCCACAGAAAAGAACTGCTACCAGAATAGTACCGAAAGTGGGTTAAGTTTTCAACTGATAGGGTAAATTATTTTACCTGTAAATTATTTGTCCTAGGTGAAACAAACATCCTTGTAGTATATATTTTCAAAATTGGATCGTAAGCTTAAAATACTAGCTTTTTCGAAATCCAGAATGCAATTACTCACATTGCGATAGAAATCGTATGCCATGCGATATTTTGGGTTTAGTATACGTTATGCCAAACGATACATTTGCCAAAAAAAAATTTGGGAAAATTAACATGACCAATTCATTATTTGCTAAATAATCACTTGCCGAAAAAAAGGTTTGCTAACTGTAATATTGCGATAAGTAGTTTTGACAATTGAATTTTTGCCAAATAAAAATTTGGGAAACAAAGTTTGCGATGTGATGCTTTGGGGAACATTATTTGCCAAACATTAGTAATCCGATTAAAATGGACACGCCGCGCTTGGTTAATATTGAACGGTAATAAAGGATTTTTATGCTAAAAAATACAGGCGAATTGTGATCCTCCTTTTTAGATGTCGGTTAACCTTTTCGCCGCCACGTCAAATACAAGAGACGTCACCCATACTCGAGACTTTATTGCGATGCCTTAAGTTGAATCCAAATCTAATTTAACGAAGGTTCCTTAATCCTTTTGCATTGAAACAATGGAAGTATATAATGGTCGTTGGCGTTCAACCTGCGATGCTTATACACGAGTCGCTGGCGTCGAAAAGGGTAAAAAGTCGCCGGTAGCCTTATGCCCGCCATTAGACAGACGTTTTCATTTAAAATAAGATTTAATACAATTTTTATGGCCTGGCACGGAAAAGACGAAAGTTGTGCGTTAAATTTCTGGTCACGGCGTGTCTTATTTATTTCGTTTTACCGTCAATATGTCACAGAAATTCGAATTTCGTATCTCGCTGACCCGCTCACACTAACAATGTTTAATAAGGGAGTGAGAGGGACGGCATGATAAGAACTTCTGATTTGAGAGTAGACTCCCCCAGTTCGAAGCCAAATCTTAATGTAAGTTAGTTTAGAATTTACAGTGTAAATATTAAAAAGATGTTGGGTTTGTGATACATGTCTTAAATTAAGCCCGTGGTTTTTTAATAAGAACATTAGATCAATTAAAAAACTTGGATCTGTGGCACTTTTTTGACAGGAAAGAGTAGAAATTTAAAACAAGAACATGAAGAACATAATGTGATATGGCTGTTTACTCGATCATTCTTGTTCAATTTAACTTTCTCTAGTGTTGAAGCTGCTGTTCTTTTGATTTGGCTGCATGGCTCCGCAACCACAGCCATTTCGGTTTCAAAATAAAAAAAATACAGGTGTTGCCAATATAGAAAAACGTTGATTTCATTGGGACATGTGCCACCATCGTGAGACCAAGGTTTATGTTTGTGATATGGTTTTAAAAAGCGGCATTATCTCGCTTGGTCCATCAGCGTCTCATCTAGTCGTTAGTTAATTTATTTTTTTATTAAATGGCATTCTGTACGATGTTGGATTTAGTTTTAAGTATTAGAATAAAATGGTTAATTGAACAAGTTTTGGTTATTTGTTTTGATCCTTCTCCCATTTGTGACTGATGTGTATAACATCCTCTATTGACGATTGATAGTATTTAGATTTGGAAATGTAGGTCAAAAGGGGCGCTAGTAAAGCTCTCGTGAAACTTGAACACGGACGTAGCTACCACACAGCAAAAAAAAAATAATAATAATATCAAAATATAATACTCATAATATGCATATGTATCTGTACATTCTACCTACCCTGACCCTTTATTCCAAATTTCGCACCTATCCCTAAGACGAACCATTCCTTATCCGTGTCCAATTTCCCAAACTTGAATATGGCTAAGGGCAACACCAAAAGCCCAAGTCCAAAAGAAAAAAAAAAAAAAAAAAAAAAAAAAACACTATATCAGTATATCTTTCGTTCGGATTTCGTGGGGTCTACTCCGAAATACGAAGTTCGAAACGGAGCTCGCAACGATTATGAAACGAAGTTCGTCAACGAATGCTACTACGAAGTAATTTCGGATCGCATGAGTTTCGTGTTGAAACCATACACCACTTTCGAATTGAACTACGTGAATGGAAAGAACGAATAGATAAATAAAGTACTTTTCACACTATCGTTTAAAATCCGGTAAATAGATTGTTAGCTTGAAATTCCAATAATTAATTAATATTATTAACTTCCAACATCATGCGTGGTCAAAATATACTTTTGCACAAGTTTTATTGACCGCATTGGGGTTTATTTTGTGTTTTTCGGCGTTCTCACGTACATTTAAACCTCAAAAAAAAGTTGACATTTAACTAAGAATAAGTCAATACGTGATAAGCAAACGCAAACAGTATAAAGTTTTGAACTTCGGTGAGAGAAGTAAGTTATCGTTCAGGGGGGCTACTCCGAAATACGAAGTTCGTAGTTACGTGCTTAGAATCACCTTCGAATCGATAGCTTGCTACTACGAAGTTACTTCGCATTCGTTTTCGTTTTGCCACTCATTATTTATTAATTCCTGTTAATACTCTCTTAACTCTCTTAAGTTTAAACGCAATATCGCAGACCACACAACTGTCAAAACTCAACAAACGACAGTGAAACGACATCTCTTTAGTTATCGTTTGATTCTGACGTTTCAAATCGTAAATCTTTACGTCAAACTGTGAAAACACACACGAAGTTCGATTTTCAGAGTAGACAAAACGTCATCAAAATCCGAAATCATTCACGAAGTTCAATTTTCAGAGTAGAGTAGACAAAAACGCGACGAAACGAACGACAAACGAACTTCGATCCGAAAACCTCAGATCAAATAAAAAGTAAAGATAGAGCGCGGTGAACAGCCGAGTGAAGCCGGTTTTATAAACATGTGTGCGTAGGCCGGTGTTGCCATAATAATTATTAATACCCCGATACTGCAAAAATATATAATAATAATGGGTTTGGAAATCTGAAAAAATACATAAAGTAGTATGTATTTTAGGTTGCGTGTCACTTTCTCACGTTTTAAGCCGTGCTAATAAAGAATAGAATTTAAAATGAAAAAGAAAAGGTTGTATTACAGAGGCTGCATTCACCATTGGGTGAATAATAGGGTAACTAAAATATTATAATGGCAACACTATTGTTGACGTTTTGTCAGAAGCAGCTTTGGCGGGAATTTGAAACGAGAAGGCGGAAAAATTTGAGTTGCTTTTTCAATATTTTCCAAAAATTGAATGTAGTGGAGTTTCACTGTTGTTATTTGTTTGTAAATATCTATCTTTTAGTGGAGTGCTTTAAAAATGGTGGGCAACGAGGGCGGGGGTGAAATTCCCCTCGCCCCCGGCGCCAAAAGGGTCAGGACAACGGACAATGAAAAGGACAGTGGTAATGGCGGCGGCGGTGAGGATAATCTTTACGTACCTTATCACAAACCAAATTATAAGAGACTTTACCCAGAAAATTCGGCGTTGACGGAATTTAAAGTTTTTGTCGAATCTACTTCGAATGAGAGACTTGGAAACAAAAGCCCAATTTACTTGAATCACATATTCTCTAATGAAATAAAAGGTGTAGTGGCTATTCGCAGAATGAATGCCAGCAAGATTGTGGTGGTTTTTAAACAATTCAACACGGCCAATAACTTCATTAATAACACGACTTTTTTGGACAAATATAGCATGCGAGCTTTCATACCCGCTGCCCATATTGAAAAAACAGGTATTATCCGTTTTGTCCCAGTAAACATATCCACAAAGGACCTGTACTGTAAGCTGTCTTCAATCAATGAAATCATTTCAATTAGACGATTTACCAAAAAAGTAGGACAGGAGCGAGTGCCTCTACAAACTGTAAGCATTACATTCCTATCAAATTCATTGCCTGAAAATGTACAGTACGACCTGTTCTCGTACAGGGTATTTGACTACATTCCGCCTCTGCAGCAGTGCTATAGATGTTTCAAATTCAACCACTCAGCCAAGATCTGCAGCGGCAAACAGCGCTGCAGCTGTTGCGCTGGGGATCACCACTATAAAGAATGCGATAAACCCACAGAACTTTCTTGCGTAAATTGCAGTGGGCCTCACATGGCTATTTCAAGAATCTGTCCCGTAAAAATTAAAAAAATTATGGAAAAAAAGAGTAAAATTACCTACGCCTCTGTTGCAAATTCAAAAAATGTGGCGGACTTTCCCCCGTTAAAACCTCCGCAAATTGTACAAAATGTAAATTCTAATGTAAATAAGCCTTCAAATATCCCTGTAAATAAGACCCAGAATCAAACGAAAGTCGTTTCTGTGGCTGATGTAAAAACACAGCTTTTGGCTAATAATGATCTGACTATGGCTATTGTTCGTACTTTACTCGATTTGGCTAATAAAGTTGATGACACTCCCATTACTACCATAACAATTAAAGAGTTGCTTTTTAAAAACTTGCAATAAATGGATTCCAGTTCCTCTCACATTTCACAATTAAGAATCGCTCTTCATAACATTCAAAGTGTTAAAAACAAAAAACCATTACTTATAAATTTTTTAAACGAGAATAATATAGATATCTGTCTATTGAATGAAACATGGCTTAAAGAAAATGATACTTTTAACATTCCTGGTTACAATATATTCTCTAAAAATGCGAAAAATAAACATGGTGGTGTAGCCATTCTTATAAAACCATTTTTAAAGTATAATTTATTACAAACAGTTTTTTATGAGGACATTCAAGCAATTGCATTATCACTTTCTGTTGAAAACGGTAATATGACAATTTTATGTGTCTATTGCCCTCCTACTGGAGGTCTTATGCGAATTAATAATTTACGAAAATTAATTGATGACCTACCTAAACCCATTTTCGTAGCAGGAGACTTTAATGCTCACCATATAGCTTTTGGCTGCGTTTCCACAAATGGCCGAGGCCGACAACTATTTGATTTGATGGACGATTGTAATTTATGTATATTAAATGACGGCACTTTTACAACTCTTAATTATCCTAATCGTAATCCTTCTGCTATAGACGTTAGCCTAATCACTCCTTGTATTGCCCCTCTTTGTGAGTGGTCAGTACATGATGACAACATGGGAAGTTATCATTTCCCGACTATAACAAATATAACACTTTCAATCGACAGATATCAAATAAACCCTCCTGTTGACAAGTTTCTATATAACAAGGCAGACTGGGAAAAGTTTAAAGAATTATCTATTCATATATTTAATGATGATTTTAATGTCGACTATGAGAATCCTTTAGAATCATATAATCAGTTTTGTATTCGTCTCAACACACTTAAGCAAGAATGTATACCTAAATTTACAAAAAAAACAACTTTTCAAAGTAAACCTCCAGCTCCCTGGTGGAACGACAAATGTAAACAAAGTGTCATCAACTCGTATGAGGCTTTAAAACGCTACAGAGCTATCCCTACTATGGAAAATTATATACAATATAAAAAAATTGATGCTATTAAAAAAAGGACCATTGCAGAGGAAAAAAATAACAGTTGGAAAAAGCTTTGTGACAATTTTAATAGAACTACACCTATAAGCATTATTTGGAATTATATTAAAATGTTTAAGGGTATGAATAAAATTAAAAATAAATCATACAATGATGAGTTTATCGCATCCTTTTTAGAGAAGTTGTCGGAAGACAGTACTGTTGACTCCGACAATCTAGATATGTACTATAATCTTAATAATAATAACGTGAAATCAAAGTTTCTGTTAGAACCTTTCTCAAGAAACGAATTTCAGTTTAGCCTTCATTCACGTAAAAATACGAGCCCTGGTTTAGACGATTTTCCATACATACTAATTAAAAACTTGGATTCAACTGTACAAGATATTTTATTACTTATATTCAATTCATTATGGTCAAAACAATTAATTCCTCAGTCTTGGAAAACCCAGTGTGTGATTCCAGTCCTTAAACCAGATAAGTCTCCTGACTGTGCTGATTCATATCGGCCTATTTCTTTATCATCATGCATTGGTAAAATTTTTGAAAATATCGTAAAATGTCGCCTCGACTGGTATGTTGAATCAAACAATATTATTCCGCATGTGCAGTATGGATTCAGACGAGGCAGGAGTTGTGCAGACAGCTTCTTATCCCTTATATCAGACCTGAAATATGCAAAGAATAGCAATGTTAGTGTTGCATGTGTTTTTTTAGATGTCAAAGGAGCATTTGATAATGTTCATCCTGGAACATTAGTCAAGGTGTTAACTAACTTGGGAATTCCGGGGTTAGTTGCAAAGTGGGTGTATGAATTTTTAATTAACAGGACATTATATGTGAAACATAATAATATAATACATGGCCCAAGATCTGCGTCTAAAGGAACTATGCAAGGTGCAATTTTGTCACCTTTGTTATATAATTTGTATACTAGTGAGATTTGTAAATATGTAAATACAGATTTTGTAAATATTTTACAATTTGCTGATGACCTTGTTTTATACAGTGTCAATAATGATGTAGACTTAGCCATTCATAAAATTAATTGTGCTCTTAAGGAGCTCCATTTGTATTATCATAACAGATTACACCTACAAATTAATCCTACAAAAAGCAGTACTATGGTATTCAGTAAAGACTCTCATTCTAATAATATTATATTCAATAATGAAGTAGTTCCTCAAGTTAGTCATCATAAATTTCTAGGCATAGTCATTGAGAATAATTTGACTTTTGAAAAACATGTTAAATACATATCTCAAAACTCCACAAAAGGGCTAAATATTATGAGGTGCCTAGCAGGAGTGTCTTGGGGGGCTGACCCAAAGATACTTTCAATGCTGTATAAAGCAATTGTTAGAAGCCATTTTGATTACAGCTGTTTAGCTTATTTAGATAGTAACTATGTACATAGACTAGACATTATTCAGAATAAAGCTTTGAGGATAATTTCAGGTGCTATGTGTTCAACTCCCATAAGAGCAATGGAGGTTGAAACGAACATCATGCCCCTTGCATTGAGAAGATTACTACTGGCAGAAAGACACAGTGTCAAGCTATTAGCTTCAAATAATCAAAACATAATCAAAAGAATTATACCTTGTGAAATAGACTGCCATGACCCTATGACTACAGGTGCTGATCTTCTCAATGGCCAGGCTCCAAAAGTCTCTCGTATCTTGTTAGAAATGAAGAAAAAATTTCCATCATTATATGCAATATCACCTTGGCCATGTTATTCACATTCATTCAATTGCTTATTCTTTCAAGTCTCAATAATTAAGGCTTCCATCAGTTCTAATCAGGATATGTTGGAATTTCTAAGTGAAAACAAAGATTTTTATAAACTTTATACTGATGGCAGTAAGGGAGCAAATTATGTTCGTAGTGCTGTTTATAACCCTCAAAATAAATTTGTTCAAAGCTTTGTTCTGGATACTAATTGTAGTATATTCACTGCAGAGGCATATGCAATTTTAGAAGCACTTAAGTTGATTCAACTTGTAAATAGTTACCATAAGTTTTTGATTCTTACTGACTCCTTGAGTTTAATTCAAGCTTTGGAATGTTTTAAATTTAATTTTAAAACATCATACATGATTTTTAAAATAAGAGAAATGATTTATTATTATAAGAGTAAAGGTTTAGACATATATTTTATGTGGATACCTTCACATAAAGGAATAACAGGCAATGAAATAGCAGATAAAGCTGCATATGAAGGAATTAATGCATTAGATGTTTCATTAATTGTAAATATTCCAGTAACTGATTGTTATTCAACCATCAAACTAGATATACAAAACTTGTGGCTAGAATTTTGGAAGAAGGATCAGGAAGTTAAGGGGAAATGGTATGGAAGCATTCAAGAAGACTTACCAGTCAAACCATGGTATAATAAGCTCAACTCAACCAGCCGTGATTTTATCACCACAATCAATCGTCTTCGTTTTGGCCACTCTAGAACACCTGCACATTTGACAAGACTTGGAATCATCCATAACAACAAATGCAGCAACTGCGACAGTATCGGTGATATAAATCATTTGATATTTTCCTGTCCGGCATTCTCCTTGGACAGGTTAATCCTCGCTAGTGATCTCAGTGAATACGAAGTGTTATCACCAACTAACGACCCCTCCCGCCGCCTCATTGGATTTTTAAAAAATGTGAACTGTTTTAACCCCATTTATAAATACATCAAAAATACTTTTAAAGAACTTTAATATTGACGAAGTGACAGTGACATTAATAAAAACTGTGTTGTCTGTTGTATTAAAATGAAGACTTGGCTTAAAGGTCCAGAAACCAGGCCATAAAATTACAAAAAAAAAAAAAAAATTTGTCAGAAGCAAAAATTATTTCGATTTTTATTGAAAATATTGGTTTACGAGTTTACTAACGTGTGATAAGTGATTCCATCCTGCTTTTTATTTTTGGACGAATAGTTTTTACACCCTTTCACTACGCAATTTGGCATTATTACTGATATTAGTCCAATTTAAAATACGTTGTGCTCCACGGGAATGCGTAGCTCAAATAATAAGGTTTTGGTATAGTTTGGTTGCAAGTGTGTGCGTGTCACTGTGTAAGCACACGGATTGGTGCAGTTTGACCGGCTTCACTTCGTTGTTTGCAGCGCTCTATCTTTACTTTTTATTTGATCTGAGCCGAAAACGAATGCGAAGTAACTTCGTAGTAGCAACCTATCGATTCGAAGGCGATTCGAAGCACGTAACTACGAACTTCGTATTTCGGAGTAGCCCCCACTATATCTCTCTAATCTGTGAGCCCCCCTGGCCGCGCGTTGATCGGTCGTCCGTCGGGACCGTCGGTCGTACATTGACTCAAACTGTCAAGTCTAATCTTTAAAAATCGTTAAAATTACTTACAAATACAGCTTGGTATTTGCTATGGTAACATAAGTCAAATGCAGCACTGAATTGAAATTATAGTAAACAATCCGTTCAATCCGGAGTATTTGTTACCGCCAGCACTTGAAGCTTCGACATACATTTACATTAGTAACATGGAGTCGTCCGCGTCCGCCTGCCGCCGGCGCGCTTCCGACGCGGAACAGTTGGCGTGGTCATACTGCATGACGGCGGAGAGCGGGCCTGTCAAGGAGGAGCCCGAGTGGGGCGAGTGCGGCGTGAGCGACGCGGCCGTGGCAGAAGGCTTGTACCCCGGACACGAGGTCAAAGACGAATTAGTAATTGGACCTGAGGTGGTGCAAGAGCAGGACATCGCTTTTTCAATGCAAAGTAAGCTACCTGATTACTTGACTTATGAAAATCAATTACCTATGGGCAGCATTTGTAAGGCAATGCTTATTAAAATTGTTTCCATAAAAAAAAAGTGGGGTTAATAAATGTACCCCAAGGTACCACTTTCTAAACTATGTCGCTTCTATTTCATTGACCTTTTTGTACCTCAAATGGTGATGCACGGGGCACTCAATGAGGAGATGACTGAAATGGAGTTAGACAATATCCCCACTGCTACACAAGAAAATAATCGCTTAATCATCAGTTCCAACCAGTGTTGTTATGGATATCCATATCTGTAACCGAAACTATCAGATATCCAAAATAAAAAAATTATCCGATATAAAAGATTTGGATAATTTCGGATAGAGCAGTCTAACTAAAATTCTACTTAGTAAATACGACACCTCGTGACAAATTTTTGTTTTTGCCCAGGCGGCAGACCAGCCGCACACGCGTTTAGTCGTATTGTATAATAATTTAATATCCGTAACCGAAACCGATATTTTTACAAATATCCATATATCCATATCCGAAATAATATATCCGTAACATCCCTGGTTCTAACCTAACCTTCTACACTAGCTAGTAAGTTTGTTGACTAGTTAGTTTTTCACCAAAAGTGCAAAAAAGGTAGTGAATTAATAGTTACTTGTAATTAAACTATATTGCAGTTATGTTTGAAACATTCTTTGGCAGATGCCCTGAACGAAATGGAGGAGACTCCATGGAATCCAAACGCAGAAGGCGGCGCCGACGCCGCGTCCGGCACCCACGCCTGCCCTGGGGATGAACCTCACTGCAGCAGGAGCACCGAGCAGCAGCACGGGCTCAAAAGCTGTTTTGTCAGGCTCGAGCGTTTGCCAGTAGGAGACCTGCGCAGTTGCAATGGTGAGTGTTATGGTCTGACAGCGCGCAAGCTAACCCCGGAGCACTGTGGCGCGGACGACAGCAGAGCCAGAGATGTTCTTGCAACTTGCCAGCCTCGCTTGTGGGTCAGCTTTATGGGAGGTGTCACAGTACAGGGGCTCCAGTTACAGTGAATCTAACAGATTTATCCAAACAGGGCAGAGAGTACTGCGCTTCTTAACATAAGCCTTGATTTAAAACACTTATAGGATAGTAAAAATGTTGATCCTAGCTTTGCCTTTCTTTTTTTTGTGAGATATTAACATTATTAACCTGCCTACCTAATACAATACAATACAATTACTCTCGAACACCACATAACAGACAATCCAATACTATGACTTCTTATTCAACACATCAATTGTATGCTTAGTGGGGAAAACTCAGCAAGGAGAGTAATAATTGTCTCTGTGCTAGTTAGTACTTCTGCTGTCGCTACAACAGCTACAGAGTACATACTCAGCACCGTGTGGCACCAATGGAGGTGGTGTAGATCAGCGGTTCCCAAGCTATTACTTACATAAATCTCATGTTTACGCTAGTATACTGCGCCCCCTCTTGGCGCCCCTCAACTACGATGGAAATAAAAGAAACTATCAAATAACTGAAGTACAAACTACTATTAATGAACAGTAAGAACATTGCGCTGACACAAGTCAAAAGTGTTTTATTTGTGAAACATAGGTGATGGCTAACGTGACCATTTATTTATTTTGTCAGACCGGGACACATCTACAGAAATATACAATAAAAAATTTGTTTTAGTGTTTTACAAGCATTTTATTATAGAAGATAGAATAACACAAAATAATTAAAGCTCTAAACACAAAATAGTTAAGTTGGCACGACTTACTAACTAAGCCCCTAGTAGTGGCGTGACTTCTAAGTCGTACTTTTGTATTTGTCCACTGAACAATTTTTTTTTTATATCGGGTCTTGTTTTTAGATACGTGAACGTATAATTTTAAACTATCGTTGGGTCTGCTTGTAAAACCGGGACGTAGTTGGCTCCGCTGGGGACACCGGGACAGACTGCCTGAGACTGTCCCGCCCAACCCGGGACGTATGGTCACGTTAGTGATGGCTGCATATATACAGAGATGTTACATATTTTTCTGTTGCACTATGTTTTGCCGGTTGGCGTACAAAAACACTTTGTTAACCAAGTTATGAAATTTAATAAATACCTAAGCCGCTCGCCGCCTTCCCTTGGATCAATCACCCTTCGTCCCCCAAATGGGGCGCGCCAACTGGTTGGGAACCCCTGGTTTAGATGCTCTTCATCACTCCGGCAGCACCAGCACGAGCTCCACCATCTGCCTTTTACCGATATATTATTTTTTATATAATTTGTGAGACGTTATATGTTAATTACATATAAACGGATAAATCACGTCTAAAAGTCGAGTGATGCTCGACATGTTTCGAACTAATTCGTAGTCCTTCCTCTTGGAGCGCTCGCCCCGGCGGCAGCGAAACGAACACTGCGCGCCAGCGCTCTGTTCACCCGGCTGCTCGACGCAACTGACAGCGGCGCACAACTACCCTCGTTTTCACTATGTGTTGCCCGCAGCAGTGTCTACTAAAAATGCATTAGCCTGTTTAAATTGCTTATTATTAAAGTTCAAACTATCTTCTTCCGCATCGGTTTGTCCGAGGACAGACAGACAGAGTTACTTTCACATTTGTGACATTAGTTTGAATTAATGTTGAAAGCCATTTTTTTATAAATGAATACTCAATTGCAGATGTGCTGAGCAGAGCAGAGCAGGATGCGTGCAGGCTGGAGCCTGCAGGCAAGACCGGGCCCGCAGCAGAGAGTACACGCACCCAGTCTACTTTAATGACCTGCAAACATATGCACACAGGACAGAAACTACACAGTTGCGACACGTGTCGGGAGCAGCTTACACAACGAGGCCACTTGAGTAGACCTAGACACACACGAACACACACGGTGGAGAAGATTTACCGTTGCGATATATGTAAGAAACGGTTTATGAGCCGAAGTAGCTTGACTAAGCATATACGACTGCACACAGGTGAGAAACCGTACGGTTGCGATACATGTAACAAACGGTTTACGAAACGAAGTAACTTGACTATGCACATACGACTGCACACAGGTGAGAAACCGTACGGTTGCGATACATGTAACAAACGGTTTACGCAACGAAGTAGCTTGACTATGCATATACGAACGCACTCAGGTGAGAAACCGTACGGTTGCGATACATGTAACCAACGGTTTACGAAACGAAGTAACTTGACTATGCACATACGACTGCACACAGGTGAGAAACCGTACGGTTGCGATACATGTAACAAACGGTTTACGCAACGAAGTAGCTTGATTAAGCATATACGAACGCACACAGGTGAGAAACCGTACGGTTGCGATACATGTAACAAACGGTTTACGCAACGAAGTAGCTTGACTATGCATATACGAACACACACAGATGAGAAACCGTACAGTTGCGATATATGTAATAAACGGTTTATACATAAATCAACATTGACTTCACATATACGAATACACACAGGTGAGAAACGGTACAGTTGCGATACATGTAACAAACGGTTTATAGATAAATCAACAATGATTTCACATATACGAATACACACACGTGAGAAACGGTACAGTTGCGATACATGTAACAAACGGTTTACGCAACAAAGCCACTTGACTTTACATATACGAATACACACAGGTGAGAAACCGTACGGTTGCGATATATGTAACAAACGGTTTATACGACAAGACCACTTGACTTCACATATACGAATACACAGGTGAGAAACCGGACGGTTTATAGATGGGTCGTTTTTCGATATCGTCGACCGATTATCGTCGATTTTCGATAATTTTAGGCTTTCAGGTTCACATACCGTAGGTATAGGTAGAGTAAGATATGAGTGAAGGCGTCATTGTACAGGTTATGATTTAGGATTTTCTAACAGGAAAGTAATGAAGCCTCGGATGGAAATGAAACATGACAGGATGGCAATGAGTGCGTTTGGAAGGTAATGAGATGTATTACAAAGATAATGAAATATGCCTAGAGGTTAGTGAGCTAGTGAGTATATATGGAAAGTAATGAGATTTCCCGTAATAGTTTTTAATTGTTTTATTTTAATAGAGCTATTTATACATATAAAACTTAACTATTTAGTGTGAAATGATGTTTTTATGATCTTCTAAGTTTGCGGCTGTGTTCACGCTTTTGAATACCGTTTTGTTGTACAGCGTAAAGTTGCAGTCCATGAGCTTGAAGTTGTCAAACTTGAACGCAAAGTAAGCAGAGAGTTGCCAGTAGATAAAATGCTACCGTGCAGTGTTGCCAATGCTAAGATTTTGCCAGAGAATTCTTTAGGAACGTTTCCTTCACTGACAATAGATACCCTAAGCTTTAAATTGAATATTTATTGGTACTGAGACTATTCATTCTTTTCATGCACGACAAATTTTCATGTGACAAAATTTTCATATCTTGACTTTGACATATCTATACTTTGAACCACTTGGTCTGTTTAGGTCTGTGTTTCTGTTTCCCTCTTGCGTGAGCGCCTTCTCTGTCAGACTAAAGGGGCTATAAGTGACCTTTTGATTTGTAAATATATTTGAATAGGCATTCCTTTGTAAGTTTTTTTTAGATTACCGTTTAATTTTGTGTAAACCAAATTATGCAGCCAGTTTTGTCTATGTAATTGTATTTTATAATGTATATGTGACAGTTTTTTAAAATTTAATGGAGACTGATATACGCGTACTATGTTTTGATAGTGCTAGTCTCAATTACTACAGGAATATTGTGACGGACGTTTCTCATAGTATTTGACATAAAAGTTGGTTGCGACCATAGAGCAAAAACAAAGAGGAGGTGTGGTAATAAGATTTCCCTATGAAAGATCGCGTGACATTTTGCGGGGTGAGGGGTTGTGGAACTCCGCCCACTTTTCAATTTTCCATCCGTCGGTTAGTAGCAAAACCACTCGCCTACCTAGTTCAGCTATCTCACACTAGATGTCAATTAGTGTAAAAGTAATGGGACGTACTCAGAACTTTGAGTTTCAAAAAGTTTGTGTAATAAATGAATAAAATAAGGGTAACCATTTTTACTGATTTAGATGCATATTGTACTTCTGTAAAATAATAGACAAATTATTATAACGAACATAATTTTATTTACAAAATTCAATTAAGCGAAAATAAAGGCATATTATTCAAATTAGTTGCTTGAAATAGTCCATTTTATCAAATAAAGGTGTTTAAAGCACAGCTTAAAAAAAATGAACAATGCCAATTATGTTAATATGGATAAAATGTTTATTTAATATTCTAAGCTCTTTCAATTCATGAACAGTCACGGAGAATAATATGTATACAACTCAGAACTTTGTTACTTCAAAATATTTGCTATTAAAATGTATTGTTATTTCATTACTGACCATAGTCGTGCGTTATTCGGTAAAATTATTTGATTCTAATTACGGCTCTGGATATTTTTGACGTTGAAAATAGTTGTTCTAATTGACGATAGATGGCGGCCTGTTCACAATATACTTATAAAACTACTAAAGTACTGTTTTGGCGACTAAAAAGTATTTAGGACTAAATGTATAATTTAGTTTTCAGTATACACGTATGATTATTACAATATACTAATGCGGAACTTTACGTACTTATATTTTTAATTCACAAAAGTTACGCCATCTAGTGTCGAGAAGTATAATTTATACTTGAAAGCCGAACATTTTCTAGAACTATTTTAATAATTACGTATACAATTACTTACAAATGAAATGTGATACCATTCATAGCATCAGAACGTCTGTCTGAATAACTTTAACACGATAAAACACAACACTTTCATCCTTTTCTTCTTAAAACCGCGAAAACACACCGATAATGCGAGTCTCGATACATGTGCACCTGACGAACGCTGACAACATACTGACTAAGCCCCGCCCACAATGATGACGTCAGGACCTAGTTGAAAATCACAGTGCACAGTTGCTTAGGCCAGCTCCTCTTTGTTTTTGCTCTGTGGTTGCGACAAAAATTGATACTAAAAGTTACAGTGCGCGGGAAAACCTGGAACTAAATATTTCCACACACGTGCCGCTTTTGCATAGACAGTGGCGCCGTTGTGTTTCGAGTCGCGCTCGGAGTCGGAACACAGATGGCGCTACTATCTAGACTATGTCTTTGACATTCAGCTCTCGAAAATGTAAATAATTGTGGTAAAATGTTTGTTATTTTTCATCCATCTTTTCTGTTTGTTCTCGGACCGCTATGTTTTTTAGTGTATGAGCTCAACACCGAGAGGATCCCGTGGAAGCTGAACCGTCGCAGTGGCGCTCGGGCGAAGAAAATAAAAACAACGTATGATGGAAATATGCACCACTGTATATTACTCAGAATACAAGCCACACATAATCTCGTCGAGCACATAAAATAACAGTTTCTAATTACGATAACAACGGATCTAAAATTAATGATTATTGCTACGTATTCAGTCAGCGAGAATGACAGAGGAACAAGAGACAAAAATAAACTAGAGCGGACCATAAACAACGCTCTTCATAAGGATGCTATACACTGCTGTTATTGATAAGTTTTTAAAGGCATAGATTACCAGACTTGCTCTAATACTATGAGCGAAGCCAGCTCATGGCCGCTATAGGACTGACGGACTTGTCACTCCACAGCACAGTGGAAGCTATGCTTGGGAGTGACGAGTCCTGGGAGGAGGTGGCTTCCTTTTGCGAGGCAGTAATGCTCCAAAAGGAAGCCGAGGAACGGGAGCGCGAGGAGTGTGTCCTTGCGCCCCCGTTCCGGCGCAGACGAATGGGGCGAAGGCGGCGGCAGTTTGCTGCCCGCCTGAACCCTTAGTGGGATTAGCGGGTTGGGGACGGGGGTCCTCCACCCGCATTGCACGGTCCCACACGTCTGGGGGGGGGGAGTCGAAGCGTTGCGACTCCTCCCTCCTTGGTGCGGATAGTCCCGGCGAAAGCCGGGGCAGGCCGGGGGGCGTCGTCGGCTCGAATCCTCGGGATTCTTCACTACGTTAAAAAAAAAAAGGGCTTAAAATATGTACCGCGCGGCGAATTAGTTCGGCCGTTATCGTGACGTATCATTGTATTTTTGCGCTGATACACCACACTTGACGACTCTGGATGCATGCGATCCACGCACCCTTCCCTTACCGCATGTGGGCGGACACGATCACGACGCGCGGACTAATCACGTGCAAGTAACTGTCTATCGGAGTGAGAGTGTAAGGGTGCGGCTCCACTGAGGCGAAGACGAGCGGAGCGGAGAGGAGACGTGTGGGGATCGACCAATCATATTACATTCATATTACATGACATCCACATCTTGTCTCCGATCTGTAATATGATTGGTCGATCCCCACACGTCTCCTCTCCGCTCCGCTCGTCTCCGCCTCAGTGGAGCCGCAGCCTTACGTTTGCATTGCTGTTACTTTGTAAGTGGAATGACAATCGAAGCGGCAACTGTTAGGGAATTACGCTTCTTGACTTAGTATTATTCGTAGCTCCATCCGCTCCGCATACACACTCCTACAGAAAGCTGTCATCGTCAACACATGCCGTATAGTAAGAAAATTCTTGTCCATGTCATTAGCATAAAATAAAAGCACTTGGCTTACTTAGGTCCGTGCGAAGTATTTCCTCCTAGGGAGAGATTTAGTTAAAAGCAAGATAATAAGTATTATTATTATTTATTTCGAGCAACTACATGACTAGTACATAATTGTGGCTCCACTGAGGGTGCGGCTCCACTGAGGCGGAGACGAGCGGAGCGGAGAGGAGACGTGTGGTGATCGACCAATCATATTACATTCATATTACATGAAATCCACATCTCGTCTCCGATCTGTAATATGATTGGTCGATCCCCACACGTCTCCTCTCCGCTCCGCTCGTCTCCGCCTCAGTGGAGCCGCAGCCTGAGGCGGAGACGAGCGGAGCGGAGAGGAGACGTGTGGGAATCGACCAATCATATTACATTCATATTACATGAAATCCACATCTCGTCTCCGATCTGTAATATGATTGGTCGATCCCCACACGTCTCCTCTCCGCTCCGCTCGTCTCCGCCTCAGTGGAGCCGCATCCTTATTATATGAATGTTAGTCTTAATTATATAAAAATACATTAAAAGCAATTCTACAAAAAATCGTTACCGGGCGCTTTTGGTACGTCAATGTTTTGGTAACATGTATTTTGGTCGAGTGGTGCAGTATCGGACGCGACATATCCTCCGATATTACACGTAGGAGGTTGCTATGTTTAGTAACGTTTTTGTATTCAACGTTATGGCGTTGAAAAGGTTTAAATAAATTTGGTGAAGATTTGAAACTGGCTTTTTGTTTGTAACCTCGAAAATGCCCCTCCCTATTTTTTTGTTTCCTACCTTATTAACTCGTCTTGGTGAAGTGAAGCGCCAAGAGTTGATTTGTTAATCTCCCACAAGATCGAATATGGACGAGACTAATTAATAATAACGCATATTTCGTGAGGATCATAAAGGTCCTCTGAGCGTTACTGACCGACAAACCAGTCTCTCCACCTGGTGGACGGTTAGTATTGGATACTTTTACACTTCCCATGGGATAGGTAGTAAGAGATTTGTGCATAGGTACTTATTATGTGTCGAGAAATAGACCATTATCGGCATGTGACGATGCATAGCATCTGGTGAGAGAGTGCGTAGTACTTCCGGTTTGGTATTGTCCAATCGAAGCCCGTTTCCGCTTCGCCATCGTCCAATCACAGGCTTCCTCCGATGGCGCGCTCGGCGGTCACGTGGTCACTCCTGGAGTTCGCTGACTACCTGCGAATCTTACCTCATAGCGTCGTTACTTCTCGGTGAGATAACTTGTCTTTTCTGTTAAATTGACATTTATCTTTAAAGATTAAGACTTAAAATATTTAATTTAAAATTAATGAATCCAAGTATTGTTCACTTATCAAAGTCTTCTATAATTCTTCTAAACCTATAGAAAAGTCACTTGGTTTTTCAACAAATCTAAAAGTGACGGTTATTTTTATTTGAATCCCAACGCTCATAAACCCGTAACAACATGAGCAATAGTGATCAAAACGATACTGTTCCGGAAATTACTCACGTTTCAGAACACGAAAGGACAAACGACACGTCCCCCTCGGCCGGAGCTTCGAGGAAGCGGCGAGCCCAAACGCCTAGCAGTTCGAGTTCTGCGGAATCGTCATCTTCGGAGGATGACAACCACAGAAAAGTGAAGAAAAAGCGCGGTAAGATGCACAATTCTAACTTTGATGCTCTAGTGAACCAAATGAGTGTGCTTACTAATATGATGATGCATAACGCGTATTACTCACAATTTAACTCGAACGTGGCGCCGCAGTTGCGCGAAGGGGGAGTGTCATTAACTACACAATCTCCGTTGAATTCAAATGTTTCTGGAGCAGTCGACAACGAATGTTTTTTAAACCGGCCCGCAGCCGCAATAGTCAATCCATCTCGCAAACTTGAATTAGGCAGTGTTAATACATCCGTCAAGGATCCTAAGGTACCCCGGGCCGACCCGGCCCGCATAAAGGAACTCGAACGACTGCAAAAGTTTGGTGACCCTTATTGGAAAGATGTAAGATACACTGAAGCTCTAAAAACGCACTGCGCTAGTCCCGGTTTCGTGGAACTCGATGTTAACGACGAACTTAGACAATTCGTTAAAGGAAAGGACTATATTGCTAGCACGGAACGATCCTTAGCAGCGATTTGCAATGCACTTTTAGCGCAGCGAGAATATTTTAATCAACACCTGCAACAGTTTGTTGATTGGGCCGCTTCTCCTGAAACTGTTCTATCAGCATCGAGCGTGTTTGATAAAATAACAGAGTTATTCAATGCATCTTCTAAATATCACAAAAATGATGAGGAGATTATGCAGCTAGTTTGCGGAAAACGTGCAGAGTGCATAGAGAATCGTCGAGAGCGTATCTTGGCGGAGCTTCCTAATAAGACACTTCGGGAGGGTTTGCGTAAAATACCACCGAGTTCTGAAGCTATGTTTGATAAGACTCCACTACAAGACTATATCAAAAGTACCGGAGGTATCGATAAATGGGTGCGCCCGTGGTTTAATCTTGAGAAGGACAAGAAAAAATCGATACCGAAGCCTGCTACAAATCCAGGCCCATCTCAGGATACTACGAACCATACCCGACTTTTTCGACCGAAAGCTTTTGAGCAAAAGGTTAAGGACAACAGGGCGCAAACCAGTTTTCCTAAATACAGAAGTGCGCAAAAGGAGAAAAAGCCCTTCAGGAAGGAGGGGGGGGGGGGAGGGGCTAACAAGAAAAGATGACTCAGAACGTCACTTCTACGGGGGCTGCCTGCGAGCGCATCACAGGCAGTGGCAGATGTTGCGGGCTCCGAAGGCCCTTCTCAAAATAATAATGGGAATGCATCTGCCATTTACCTCCAAACCAACACTAATAATGCCGTCCCCTCAAATTCTGCAACGATTCGAGACAAAACAAACACCCGAAATGACCCAGCAAATCAAGATTTTATTAGATCAAGGGGTTATGGAAGTTCCAGACCAAAGCCACCAAAGCCCCAGCTTCTTCTCAACGATGTTTTTAGCGAAGAAAAGCGATGGATCGAACAGGCCAATCTTCAATTTGAAACGACTAAACGATTACATAGTTCCAAAGAAGTTCAAATTAATCTCACATCATCAGATTCCACATTTCCTACAGAAGGAAGACTGGATGACAAAGCTGGATCTATCGTCGGCCTATTTTCACGTCAGCATCGCCGAGAGTCATCGTCGATTCCTGCGGCTAGTTTACAAGAATCAGATTCTTCAAATGACGAGTTTACCATTCGGCCTCTCGTGCGCTCCCAAGAACTTTGCTGCTCTAACAAACTGGATAGCACGGATCTTGCGGGATCAGGGTATGAGGATCGTGGTCTACTTGGACGACTTCCTCCTGGTGAACCAGTCAAAGCATCACCTCAAGTCCCAGGTGGTAGTCGCAACGCGGCTTCTAGAAAAGTTGGGATGGACCATCAACTACGACAAGTCAATTCTCAGGCCGACTCAAGAATTGGAATACCTGGGACTGGTGTGGAACACGAAGCAAAACTTTGTAGGCATCCCTCAAAAGAAGATAATGTCTATTGTGTCGATTTCAGAGAGAGCCTTGGCCAGGGAGAAACTATCGAAGAAAGAAACCCAAACGTTGTTGGGAACGTTCAATTTCGCGAATTTCGTAACACCAAGGGGAAGACTGCACTGTCGACAGCTTCAGCGATTTGCGCGAACATTAAACGGGCTCCCGGCGCGCCATCCGGCATTGATTCCCCCGCGTGCTGCGCAGGACCTAAGGTGGTGGATTGCTTCAATGCTCGGAGGTCGAACGAAAATAATTCTACATCAGACTCAGATTCACCACTACCTGACGACCGATGCTGCCGATTACGGATGGGGTGCACAGATGGACGATCAGGTAATCTCTGGGAAATGGACTCGGGAGCAAAAGACATGGCACTGCAATTGCAAAGAAATGTATGCGATAATTGCCGCCGTCCAGCACTTCAAACAGCATCTATCAGGGCGGCATGTAATCCTGCAAACGGACAATCGAACGGTGGTCGCGTACATACGGAACGAAGGAGGAACACGATCAATAGCATTACTAAACCTAACATACCAGCTTCTGGGAATCTTGGACAGAACAGATATTTCAATGGTAGCGGAGTATCTGCCGGGCAAATACAAATACAAATACAAATACAAATAACTTTATTTCGCTTGAAACATGGTACAGAAGATGGAACACAAATAAAAATTGGACAGCTCACACATTTCACCAGTAACTGGCATGCAAAATTTTACAAATTAAGTACTTACTTAGGCACAATTAAAATAATCAAATCAGGTATACATTATTGGTCAATAGAGGAAAAATATTCAGCCACAGAGTAGAAGGCTTTTTCTACAAGCCATGCCTTAAGTTTATGTTTGAATATTTTTAAAGGCAACTGCTTAATGTCACCGTTAAGCTTATTATAAATTTTTATCGCCATGCAAAAGGTGTTCCTGCCATACACAGCTGTTTTTTTACGAGGTGCAACTAATGTATCTGGGTGCCTCGTGTTAAAATTGCACACATCCTGAAATGTCTTAAAGAATCCTGGATTCGTTTTTACAAACACACATATCTCATGTATATAGATGCATGGTACCGTCATTAATTGAAGTTCTTTGTACAATGGTCTACAAGAAGTCATAATGTCAACGTCGCAGATTGCTCGGATGCATTGTTTTTGAGCTATCAGTGCCCGATTTGCCTGATGCGAGTTGCCCCATAAAAGGATGCCATATCTAAGTAAGGAACAGACATATCCGTGGTAAGCTTGCATGGCAGCCTTCCTACTACAGATCTTTGGTAGCCTCCATAGGGCGTATGCAAAAGAGTTTATTTTACTACATAGCTTATCGATATGACTAGCCCAAGAGCATCTTTCATCCAGTACAATACCAAGAAAAGTAGTTTGACAGGACTCTTCTATAACTACATTATTAAAAGTTACACTTAGCGGCTGTTTTTTGCCATTATGGTTTATAAATTGGATGTATGTCGTTTTGTTTATATTTACTTTTAAGTTATTATTATTTAGCCATGTTATAATATTACAAATTGGCTAAGTAAAGTTTTTGGAAGAGGTGCAAATTATATTTTTTTTCGATAGTCGACGTCTTAATAATCCAGGAACTGCAGCTCTTTTATTTTTATTCCCTATTATTAATGAGATATAATTTTTTAAATGCTCGATATGACATTTGTGAGATTTAACGGCCGAAAAGCTCTGTTGCCTAGAACTAGCTTGTAATAAAAAAAAACTACGTCAACTGTCACGTTTGACGTTGTCAAAAAATAATACCGCGGTTCTGTTTATTTGCGTTTGCGTGTAATCAGTGTTAGCAGTGTGTTTTTTAATGATATTTCAACGACCTCAGCACAACCCCTGGACTTTCGATATTGCCGCACTTCTCTTCGACCTTTGCACGATATTTGGACTACGATTTCAGCTACTTTCGACGACTTAGGCACTGCTTCTTGGACAACGTTTTTCTGCTTTGCGACGACCCCCGCCTTGACTTTTGGACTGATTTTTATAATACTGAGGCTTCGCTATTGATCACAAAATGAGCGAATTTGTACGAGCGGATTCAAGAAACTTGCCACACATGGATATGTTCATGATAATGGAATATTTCCACACAAACGATAAGCACAATGTTGCTGAAATAAGAGGTGTGAAGACACTCATGTACGTACTGGCGAATTTCACATACATTCTGATGCATATAATAATTAATTATGATTACAAATATTTAACATGTATATACATAGTGTATTGTTGTGCATCAAATTAAATCAAAATCATTTATTTGGTTATAAATAAGCCGGGCACAGGCAGTGGGACATAAATAGGCAGATGATAATGATGAAAGATCTTGTGTTATAATGTTTTCCATTGCATTTTAGGTCATCCAGAGGTGGTTATGTTGATAATGCAGTAGGTTATGTTGAAATTAAAAGAGGGAGCACTGAATGCGTTGTCAGGGCCAAAGTTGTTCCGGAGCACAAAATAAGGATGAAATATTATCTTGTGACTATTCATTTAGAAGAGGCGAATAGTAATATAATTGATGCAACATGTGATGGTTGTCCTGCATCAGCTGGTAAATACTTACACTATAGAGTAAATATTTATGGTTAATGAGGATTATAAATATTTTCATTGATTTGTTTTACTTTCAGGTGGATGTAAACACACATTGGTGGTGTTATATTGGTTACAAAAAAAATCTACAGAACCATCATCTACATCCATAGAATGTTATTGGGCTAAACCACGATTAGCCAGTGAGGGAACACAGCCAATATCCTCCAAGGATATTTTTCCATCCAAGAAAAGAGGAATAGAACTAGGACCAAGAGATCCGGAGAAACTCAATGCATTTTATGAAGAATGTAAGAAAAGAAAAATTGGGGACTCTCTGATTTTGTCATTTTTACCAGATCATGATAATGGTTTGACAAAATGGTGTATATTTGACATGATACTTGATTTTGCAACTAAAACTAATAATCACAGTTTTGAATATTTTAAAAGTAACGTATCTGTGCCTCAATCTGTGCAAAATCAAATAGCAAAAAGCACTAAAAAGCAGGCAGAGTCAAAGTTATGGCATAGCATAAGACAGGGCCGAATAACAGCATCAAAAGTACATGAAGCTTGTCATTGTGACACACCTGATGGCTCTCTTGTGGAACAAATTCTTGGTGGTTACAAGATTTATGATACCAAAGCAATGAAGAGAGGAAAAATATTAGAAAAACCAATAATAAAAGAAGTTGAACGGCTATTGGGGGTCCACATTGAAGAATGTGGATTTCACTTAATTAATTTTTTTAGTGGAGCTTCGCCTGATGGTGTAGCCAATGACTTCATTGTTGAAGTAAAATGCCCTAGCACTGCTAAAACCGTGAAAAACTATCTAGATAAAAATAAAATAAAAGAAAAATTTTTGGCTCAATGCCAGTTCCAAATGCTGGCCACAGGATATAAAAAGTGTGCTTTTTGTGTTGCTGACCCAGATTTCGAACACAACAAAAAAATCGAAATAAAATGGGTTAAGTTTGACGTGGCTTATGCCAACAATTTGTTAGAAAGATCAGAAAAGTTTTGGAAAAATGCGATTTATCCCAAAATTTTACTTAACGCTTTGTCCTAAATATATTGGAGAAAAATCCCATGATAGCCAGACCTTCGTCATAGTATAAAGGAGTTTCTCTATGGATGCCTTTAGCCGTTATACTATACTAGCTGACCCGGTGAATCTGTTCCGCGTTAAATTTGAAAAATTCCAGTGGTTTGGGCTGTGCTATCCTGCGGGAACTATGCAATTTTCCGGGATAAAAACTATCCTATGTTCTTTCCCGGGACTCAAACTATCTGTATACCAAATTTCAACCAAATCGGCCCAGCGGTTTAAGCGTGAAAAGGTAACAGACAGACAGACAGAGTTACTTTCGCATTTATAATATTAGTAAGGATAACAAAGGTCTGACTACCATGGGCTAAATCTGTACTAAGATAGACTAAGTTCCGAAGGATGTTTCATTTTCATAATATGAGGACCCCATTCTGACTTCTGATGTGTGTTATCATGAACCCCAGCTAAAATATGACTTTATGTAGAAGAGGTACAGTCGAAACCTTACTCATACGTCCAAAGAAATCATTGTGTAATTTATGATAAAAATGTTCCACAGAGGTATGCAATTCTGTTTGTTCAACTGTACAGTATTAGGCTCTGTCTACCCCGCAAGGGATAAAGACGTGATTTATGTGTTGTGTATGTGTGTACAGTATGGTGATTTTTTTCTTATATACCACATCAGGTTTCGTTGGATAGGTCTTTCAAAAAGATTTTTGTTAAAAAGTCTATATTTATAACTAATTTGTACATTTTAAAATAAAACAAAGCAAAAATTATTGTATTTTTATTATGTCGCCTTGCAAATTGACTAAAGCACATGCTATAATAACTGCTTCGTCCACATATCTGACATGGTTATGGTTTATAACCGAGTGAGGCTTTAAAAAGGCAAATTCCCTCAATCTCCTTATCACACGTTCCACATGTATCCTCAAGCTGGCAATAATTTTGGTTTGGATCACCTCCTTTTTGGTTGGCGTTTCCTGTGAGGAAACACTTGGGGGCCGAAGTAGTTTCACGTGTCTCTGCGATAGGAGAGTTTCTATGCCTTTGAAGCCTCGATCGGCTAAAACCACAGCCCCCGGAGGAAGAATATCGACAAAGCCACTACATTCAGTAATAGCTTTGTCAGAAATCCTTCCTCCATAACCCTTCGAAATATAACATATGAAGCCATTTGGGCAACATGCAATCAAGTATTTTAATGTGTTGCATGATTTATACTGTGACCATGTCCTTGATTGCATAACAGGATTTGAGGCTTTTTCAATCTGGATCTCGAAACAGTCAAGTATGCATTGTACGTTAGCAAACCTCACTTTAAAAACAGGGGGCAATGTTTTTTTAATCATGATGGATTCTGGCAGGTATATAAACATTTGTAAATAAGTTGCCAGATGCGGTATACAAATTCTTAACAGCTCTTGCAATGTCACTTGACTTAAATGAAAGTGATGACTTATTCTTTGTATTGTGTCATTTTGCTTTAATTTAAATAAGGTGATAATGACATGCAGGGGGCGTAATTTGCATTGTTTGGCTAAAAAAATTATCAACCAAAAATATGACTTAGGAAGACCAAGATACATTTTGGGGTTTTCCTTAATAATTCTTAAGATATGTGTACGTCCTGACATATCATTCCCTTCCTTTACTGTCTCCTTGGTTGAGCTTGACGATGAGGGGCTAGAGGGTTCATATAATGTTGGTGTTGATGAACGACTTGCAGTTGAAGATGATGGCTTGCTTGGCATGATTTTTTCAGCAATAAGTGAGACATTTATATTAGCTGAACAGGCTACACATTTTACTGATGGTTTCACCATAACGGCTTTGTTTGAGTATATGATTTGGGTCTGAGTTGAAGAATCACACTGGAAAAAAAGAATCAAATTAATTTTACAAACTAGCCCTTTATAATAACAACTAGCTTTTATATTGTTTTACACTTTCACAATTTTGACAACTTTTTACTATGTAGGGTTTTATGGTTCCTACCATAGAAAAATTGTTATCGCTCAATCGGTCACTTGATTTTTCTTTTTATACAGGTACATAATTTTACCTTTGAATATGGATTGGTCCCATGTTGCAGTAACTGCTTTGACATAGTAGCCAGATCTTTTGTGTTTTCCAGTGGCTGTTCCGTTAGGCTGCTTTCATCATTCGACATTTCCTAAAAATAAGCACATAATTAAGTACATATGAGCATCCATTTAACACTTAATTTTTTGCCTTAAGAAGACAGGAGAAGATTCACCAAATAAAACAATAGGTGTAGCAATGAACTAAGGTGTAAAAATTGATTTATTTTTAGTAGGTAACTGTACAATAGGCAAGGGATAAATATCCTGTGTTTACGTTCATAATAACACATTGAACATTTATATAAACTTGTTAATTAATATAGTGGAGAAAAATTACAAATTATAAAATAAGACACCTAGCTGATACTTACAATCTCATTGTATGTTTTGGTTAATATCAAGTTTGCAGTATTTTTTAGGCGTAACTTGCCAGATTTACTTTTGTAGCAATCTTCCTCAATCTGTAAATATAAGAAAAGCATTTTACTACATTCAATACTCTTAATTTCTTACAGCGACATTAACTGCAATATACTCACATTGATATGTTCCTCACAGACATACAAGTTCCGTTTCGGACAGTTGATATCTAGAGTTCGGCACCAAGTCGCTTGTAAAGCCTTTGGTAAGCTCAAATACACGGAATTTGGAAAATCCCGTCTATACTTCTTACACGACGGTACAAAGCATTGGAGTACATCCCTGTAATACTTCATTTCCTCTGCAGTGCTTTGGGGATCGACCAAATCCATTATACTCGTGTAGAAGTCCAAAAGTCCAAGAAGCAGTGCCTAAGTCGTCGAAAGTAGCTGAAATCGTAGTCCAAATATCGTGCAAAGGTCGAAGAGAAGTGCGGCAATATCGAAAGTCCAGGGGTTGTGCTGAGGTCGTTGAAATATCATTAAAAAACACACTGCTAACACTGATTACACGCAAACGCAAATAAACAGAACCGCGGTATTATTTTTTGACAACGTCAAACGTGACAGTTGACGTAGTTTTTTTTTATTACAAGCTAGTTCTAGGCAACAGAGCTTTTCGGCCGTTAAATCTCACAAATGTCATATCGAGCATTTAAAAAATTATATCTCATTAATAATAGGGAATAAAAATAAAAGAGCTGCAGTTCCTGGATTATTAAGACGTCGACTATCGAAAAAAAATATAATTTGCACCTCTTCCAAAAACTTTACTTAGCCAATTGTATTATTTATGTCATTATTATATTCGTTTATGTCAGAGAGTGGGATAACAATAGAAATATCATCAGCAAAAAGTATGCAGTCAAACTCTGTTACATCAGGAAGATCATTTATGTACAGTAGAAAGAGTAAGGGCCCTAGTATACTACCTTGTGGCACCCCTACTTTATTGGCTTTGGTGGAAGAATTGTAGGCCGTGATAGTATTTTTAGCATCGATGTTTGATACTTGTACGAACTGTTTTCGATCTCTTAAGTAAGTTTTCAGCCACTCATTTACTATGCCTCTGATACCATAAAGCTCACACTTTTTTAAAAGTATTTCATGAGATACGAAATCGAACGCCCTACTCATGTCAAAGAAGACTGCAGTAACCGGTATGCTCTTATCCATGTAGCCCAAGATTTTATTAATCAATGAATAGGCAGCTAATGTTGTTGATTTACCTTTTTGAAACCCGTGTTGTTCAGGTTTAATTATATTAAATTTATCAATAAAAGTTGTTATACGTTTATGCATTGCTTTTTCAAATATCTTTGATATAACTGGTATCAAAGAGATCGGTCTATGATTTTCTATATTTTCTTTATTGTTTTTTTTATGTATTGGCTTAACTAGGGATATTTTTAGTTGTTCCGGAAAGATGCCGTTAGTAAATGAGATATTTATCAAATAACTCAGTACTGGCGCAATTATCTGTCTACATGCTTTTAAGATTCTTGTTTGTATATCATCGTATCCTGTTGAGTTAGTTGTCGAAAGAGATTCTATGATTTTGCCTATTTCATACTCATCTGTCGGAACCAAGAATAGACTAGAGGTATTAGATTTTACTTGCGAAGTGTCTGGTGTGTGTTTCGTAGCTTGATCTGAATTAGTCATAGTAATATAGTAATTATTAAATGCATTGGCAATGTCAGTGGGATTATCTATTGTTCTATTATCAATTATTAATTTACCCATAGTTGCCTGAATATTATCATTTTGCGACATGCTTATACAACGATATCGCCGACCATCTATCAAGGGGCAAACAGGCGACAGAATGGCACTTGCAGGAACCTGCCCTCAGAGCAATATTCAGAAAGTTCGGTACCCCTCAGATAGACCTGTTTGCATCCGAAAGAACAAAGATAGTCAAACGATACGTGACCAGGAACCCGAGGGATGCAGCGGCTTACTTTATCAACGCCTTCAGTCGGATTTGGCAGTTCCAGCTGGCATGGGTATTCCCGCCGCCGAGCCTCATCCCACGAGTGCTACATCATCTCAACTCTGCTCAGGGAACTTTCCTGGTGGTAGCGCCGTTGTGGAAGAAAGCTTATTGGCTGCCCGACCTTCGTCGTCGGGCTCTTTGCAAACCAATGAAGATCAAGAATTTGGAATCGTGTCTCATCGATCAGAATACCGGACGGCCTCCCCCGCGAGTCCAGGACATGAAACTGTTAGTCTGGAAGATTGGGGCTGGGGGCAGATGACAAACAATTGGTCGGAGGCCGAAAAACTCCTTCTAAAATCGAGCTGGCGCGAGTCCACTTTAAAAACTTATAGACCTGCGTGGTCCCGTTGGCAAAAATGGTGTTCGGTAAATAAACTAGATTTTAGGTCAACAAACGGCAATATTTTAGCTAAATTTCTCGCTTATTTGTGTTTGGAGGAAAAATTAGCTTATTCCACCATTTTAGTGCACAAGTCGGTAGTTGTTTCTTTTTGTCAAACGCACAGCAATGAAGACTTAAATTCACATTTCTTAGTTAAACACATATTGAAAGCTATTTCTCTTCATAGACCCAAAATAGTGAAATCTTCTGTTTGGGACCCTTGTGACTTGATTGCCTGGTTACAGTCTAACAATCCTGTTAACATAT
Source organism: Pandemis corylana (assembly GCA_949127965.1). Classification (NCBI taxonomy): domain Eukaryota; kingdom Metazoa; phylum Arthropoda; class Insecta; order Lepidoptera; family Tortricidae; genus Pandemis; species Pandemis corylana. Next base: position 2,086,158 of record OX421875.1, on the reverse strand, counting down.
CACTATTTGAAGCTTCTCGTAGATTGGCATGTATTTTATTGCTGGCGTCAGGCAGACGCGTTCACGATCTGACTCTACTGAAAATAACTGCACATCACTTCCTTGACTGTGAAGATCACATTATTTTATTTCCAATATTCGGCTCAAAAACAGATACAGCATCTTACAGGCAATCAGGTTGGAAACTATCAAGGCATAATGACTCTATTATTTGTCCCGTTTACTGGACAAGAAAAGTAATAGAACTAGGTAGGCAGAGACGTAGGCCAGAATGTAAAGATGCTCTGTTTATAACAATTAACGGACCCCCTCAAGCTGCGTCACGCACCGTAATAGGCAATTGGGTAAAATCTACGTTAAAAGATGCTGGCATCCAAGCTTCTTCAGGTAGCGTACGGTCGGCTGTGGCGTCCCTTAATTGGTATGAAAATACGCCTATTGAAGAAATTTTATCTCGTGGTAATTGGCGTAGAGAAAATACTTTTGCAAAATTTTATTGCAAGCAAATTGTAGGTAGGGATATTAGAGTTCAATCAGGTAATACTCTGTCATCACGATTTGAACCCATAGTGTAACTATCGGTACTGAAATATTCAATTAAAGATAAAAAGATAATTTAATTAAAAATATAGTAACATTCATTTAAGAGTGATTTATGAATAAATGATGATATCAAAGAATTAATAAACGAGTTTATGATAACCAGTTTTCTTTTCCACAGAACCTAGCTAAGAAATACAATGAAACTATTCTGGTCTCACATAGCGTCGTTTCATGGTCACCAGGAGCCAACAAACACATCTCTCACCAGATGCTATGCATCGTCACATGCCGATAATAGTGCAAGTTTTACATTACAATTGATAAGCCGGTCGTATGTCACCGACGTGCAGCGGATATTCAATAAAACCAAGGAATGGCAGATCACACTTTGTGTTTATTGTGGCTTTAACAAACACAGTTTTCATAAGCACAGTAAGAAGGATTTAACTCGATATAAAATCAATATGCCGGAGCTCACAAAGTTACACACCATGACCGAGAGCCGGGTCAAAGACAAGAGAGAGATTGTTAGTCTACGGACACAGACAAAACACAATTGGTTATGGTTTTATAAAGGGTGTCACACATTCTCAACACTTCCTCTCACAGTTTATAAAACCATATTAGATACTCAAATACAAAGATAGAGACAAAAAGAAGAACACTCTTCAAACAAATAGGAGCAGTCATCATTTGTATTTACGAGCATCTCTTACTAAAGGGAATGATTCTATATAATATCAATTATATTGAAGTACATTGACAAACAATGCTTTACCTATGTAGAGATTTCGACTCTTATACACAATCATACAACAGCATGCTGGTTAGTCATGAAAAAGACTTTACATTTACATAGAACAAACAAAATGCATGCTATAATATGACTCTACTTCTCCATACATGAAATACAATATTCAACAGTAGTTATATTACCTAATATTCATGCTATGGATAAACAAGGAATGTTTGTTTGAGCTCAGCGGTTTGGTAAGTACATCAGCGATCATCTGTTCTGTTGGCAAGTACTCAACTGACAAAACATTGTTATTCACTAAGTCCTTTATGTAATGATACCGGACGTCTATGTGCTTTGTACGCTTGTGACAGTACTCTTTTGCGTGAAGTATTTTATGAGCGCTCTGATTGTCGTTAAACACAGTGATGTCGAGCTTCACACACAAGACTTCAGATAGAAAATTCTTAATGAAACATAAGTCTTTACAAACATCATTGATTGACAAATACTCAGCCTCTGTACTCGAGAGCGCTACGCAACGTTGTTTGCGTGATTCCCAGTTTATAACGTTAGAGCCAAGTTTCACAACAAAACCAGTATATGAACGTCTGTCCAGTGTATCATTAGCCCAGTCGGCGTCAGCATACGCAGTTAAATTCAATTTCCTACTTTTTATAAAATATAAAGAATAGTTAATCGTTCCTGCTAAATATCTAACAATTCGTTTAGCTGCAAGCCAATGACTCTGGTTAAATTTAGAATTATACTGACTTAGCTGGCTGCACGCATAAGCTATGTCAGGCCTGGTGCACACAGCCAAATACATGAGACTCCCCATAAGCTCTCTGTAATTGTAAGTTTCATCACACAAAGTTTCAACATCATTATCAAATCTACAATTTACAATCATTGGTGTTGATACAGGTTTACAATTTTCCATATTAAACCGCTTGAGCAAACCTCTTATGTAATTACTTTGATCCAACTTTAAAATATCCTTCTCTCTCACAACATTGATGCCGAGACAGTTCCTTAAATTGCCTAAATTTTTACAATTAAATACATTTGTTAACAAACTAAAAAGTTTATCTTTGCACGAGTTGTTATTATAAAATGCATAGAAGTCATCGACGTACAATGCTACTATTATGAGACCATTTCCACTCTTATTCACATAAATACAAGGTTCACATTTGCTTTGCAGAAAGCCATTTTCACATAATAATTTGTTAACTTTATTATTCCAGATTCTACTGGCTTGTTTCAGCCCATAGATCCCCTTTCTTAACAAGCATACTTTATTTTTATGTTCATTATCAAAACCTGGTGGCTGTTCCATATAGATTGTCTCTTCAAGATCGCCATTTAAAAAGGCTGTAGCCACATCAATGTGATCTATGTGCAAATCAAATTCACAAGCCAAAGCAAAAAGTATTCTCATTGTACTATGTCTTACAACAGGTGAAAATGTCTCTCCATAATCAACTCCAGGAACCTGAGTAAAACCCATGGCAACGAGTCGCGCTTTATATTTATCAATATTACCAGATGCATCTTTTTTAATTTTATATACCCATTTTGCCTTTACAACATTAACATTCTGGGGCCTGTCAACTAATGTCCAAACATTGTTGTCTATGAGAGAATTATACTCACTTATCATTGCAGCAGACCATTCTGCACTAAGTGGACCAGTAGTGGCCTCCTTATAGGATTGGGGTACACAGTGATCTCCCGAAGATGCATCATAAGCGACCATAGAGAAGTCTGATATATAATCATCATACCTTAATGGTGGTTGACACCTGGTAGAGCGTACAGGTCTGGTAGAGTGTACGACAGGCGCACTATGCGCGGGCGCCGGCAGAGCTTCCTCTGCTTGTGACGTTCGCTGCGTCGTCACTACAGACTCGCACGACGAGTCACTTGAGCCCGATGCAGCACAGCCTGACTCGTTTCTCCCACTGCCTGCAGAGACCTCATCATCTGTAAAAGCCATGGAATTAGCATCAATGTCTTGACTAGACATTTCAGTAACATTATTCTGACTAGAATTACCATTATCATTAAAATTATTATTATTAAATGTCACATCATATTGGTAAAATAAATTCTCATTATTTATTTCATTAAAATTCAATTCATCAACATTTTTATAAAATTTATTTTCTAAGAACACCACATTTCGTGACAAAATAATTTTACTAGGGTTCAGGGGGTCTAATAACCTATAACCTTTAGTTCTATCGCTGTAACCAACAAAAATATAAGCTTTACTCTTAGCATCCAATTTACGACGTTTTTGACTAGGAATTAGCGAGTATGCAATGCATCCAAACACATGAAGGTGGCTAAGATCAGGTTTTGATCCAGTCCACAGACCTTCAGGAGTATTTCCTGCCAAAGCGGCTGTGGGGCTTCTGTTTTTCAGAAACGTAGCTGTCATGACAGCTTCCCCCCAGAATCGCGGGCAAAGACCAGCTTGAAACAGCATACACCTTGCTTTCTCTAATATAGTACGATTTTTTCTTTCGGAAACGCCGTTCTGTTGAGGGCAAAATACCACAGATTTTTGATGAATGATGCCCTCTTTTCTAAAAAACTGAGCAAACTTGTTGTTACAATATTCCGACCCATTATCTGAACGAAAAATTTTAATTGGCAAATCCAATTGCTTTTCTACTTCATTTTTAAAATTAATAAAATGATCAAATACCTCATTCTTGTTCTTCATCAGAAACACATATGATTTTCTAGTGTAGTCGTCCGTGAAAGTCACCATGTACTTCGCACCTCCAAAGCTGCACTGCTGCATAGGGCCGGCAACATCGCTATGTATTATTTCTAAGGGTTTAGAAGCTCGTGTAGCCTCGCCTACGGGATACGGCAAGGCAACTTGCTTCCCAAGTAGACAGGTCTCACACTTGACATCAGAACTAACCTGAAATGATATTCCAGTTGCTAGATTGTCCTTGAGAGCACACATATCCCTGAAACCTAAATGCCCTAATCGCTTGTGCCAAAGCTCTGCTGGCAACACAGAAACAGCGACATTAGCACTCTGTGTTCCTTGCCCATCACGCAAGAACATGGAAGAATGCACTTCTTGCGAAGTACTTTTACCATGACTACACCCATGCCATTCATATAAACCATTCAAATTATTTGCAGAGGTAATAGGATTGCCATGAATTTTACAATTATCATACACATTACATTTGTCTTTATTAAAAACTACAGTAAGACCCTTCTCACATAATCTACTTACAGACAATAAATTAGCTGACAAATGAGGAACATATAATACCTTGTCAATTTTGTTTACAGCGCCTTGAATTTCACCGACACCCACAGCAGTCAGGGACTCATTGTTTGCTAACAGCACCTTGCTGCCACTTCCAGGAAGTTGTTGATAGTTGCAGAGCAGATCCTTGTTGTTGCAAAGATGATTTGAACATCCCGAGTCCACGTACCATCCAGTGCTCTTCACGAAGAATGCTGTTGTAGCCTCATCAGTAGCAAGAAGCGAGTGATTTTTGGTTCTGTCATTTTGCTTGTCTCTTCTAAACTTGTAGCACTTATTTTTAAAATGGCCAGTTTTGCCACAATAATGACAAACCATCCTCTTCACGGCTTTACTCCCACTAGAAAGGTGATTCTTGGTGTTAGACAAGAAAGCAGCATCTTCATTGCTTGCGTTGCAATTTGTCTTTCTGGATTCTTCTTGTAATAATCTAGAGCGAACCATTTCGCTAGATAATGTTGTGTTAGTGATGCTGGCGGTCTCAAGGTTACTCACTAAGGCGTTGTATTCCTCCGGTAAGCCACTTAGGAGAAGTTCAACAATTTCCTTATCATCAATCACTTTATCGATGTCCGCTAATTGATGTACCAACGTCATAATAGTTTCAATATAGCGAGACATGGAGTTGAACTGCTTATACTCAACGCGATGAAGCTGACGTAACAGAAGAACACGCCTATACAGGCCTTTATCTTCGAATACCTTTTTAAGGTTGTCCCACGCTTCTTTAGCAGTCTCAGCGTTTCGAATATGTTGGTGGCACGACGACATCACGCTTAAACCGATGCGGGCTAGTGCGCGGTTCACGCGAACAGCGTCAGTGTCCTCTCCTTCAATGACATTCCACAGACCATCCAAGGTCAGCAACATTTTCATTTGATACTTCCATGTCGAGTAATTCTCTGCACCACGTAGTTTATCAATTTGCTGTGTAGAATAGCTTGTTGCGACCGATGTAGTCGAAGCAGCTGTGTCTGGTAGAACTGGTGGCATAATGAGCGGCCAATGCGAACACGCGGGCAAGCTCAGCTCCACGGCGGCACGATAAGAACGTTACGATGGCCAGAAATACGCGACCCGACGAACACGCCGAAATTCCGTTACAACGATTCCTCGCAATAAAGTTCTCACAAACCTTCTGCTGATTATTAATTGCGGAAATACCAATCTTTGGTGTGCCTGGGCCACATAACCTGATAAGCCGGTCGTATGTCACCGACGTGCAGCGGATATTCAATAAAACCAAGGAATGGCAGATCACACTTTGTGTTTATTGTGGCTTTAACAAACACAGTTTTCATAAGCACAGTAAGAAGGATTTAACTCGATATAAAATCAATATGCCGGAGCTCACAAAGTTACACACCATGACCGAGAGCCGGGTCAAAGACAAGAGAGAGATTGTTAGTCTACGGACACAGACAAAACACAATTGGTTATGGTTTTATAAAGGGTGTCACACATTCTCAACAACAATAAAACTTGTATTATTGAGCAGAGACGATGCATAGCATCCAGTAAGTTCTCCTGGTGAGAGACTCTATGAGGTAAGATTCGCAGGTAGTCAGCGAACTCCAGGAGTGACCACGTGACCGCCGAGCGCGCCATCGGAGGAAGCCTGTGATTGGACGATGGCGAAGCGGAAACGGGCTACGATTGGACAATACCAAACCGGAAGTACTACGCACTCTCTCACCAGATGCTATGCATCGTCTCTGCTCAATAATACAAGTTTTATTGTAATGTAAAACTTGCACTATTTTAACTTCTTTGGATGCTTTTATACCGGAAAATTGCGTAATTTTTTGAAGAGTTGCAAATTACTATTTTTTTCGACAGTCGACGTCTATAAATCGAGGTACTGCAGCTCTTTTATTTTTTCCTAGCTGTTGCCTGCGACTTCGTCTGCGCAGAATTCGCTTATCGCTATCCCGCGGGAACTATGCAATTTTCCGGGACAGAAACTAAAACTATCTATATACCAAATTTCAACTAAATCGGTCGAACGGCTTAAGCGTGAAAAGGTAACAGACAGACAGAGTTACTTTCACATTTATAATATTAGTAGGGATTATTAATTACAAATAATTTTTGAAGTAGTCGATATAACATTTGTGGGATTTATGGCCGATAAGCTTCGTGCATAGAACTAGCTAAGAATTAACAAAAACTACGCCTACTGTCACCTTTGACATAGTCAAAAAATAATACTGCTGTTCTGTTTATTTGCGTTTCCGTGTAATCAGTGCAGATGCAGCACTGTGAATTGAAATTGGAAAATAAGCCGTTCAAGATAGAAGTATTTGTTAGTTGTTACAAATACCGCCAGCACTTGAAGCTTCGACATACATTACATTAGTAACATGGAGTCGTCCGCGTCCGCCTGCCGCCGGCGCGCTTCCGACGCGGAACAGTCGGCGTGGTCATACAGCCTGACGGCGGAGAGCGCGCCTGTGAAGGAGGAGCCCGAGTGGGGCGAGTGCGGCGTGAGCGACGCGGCCGCGGCAGAAGGCTTGTACCCCGGGCACGAGGTCAAAGACGAATTAGTAATTGGACCTGAGGTGGTGCAAGAGCAGGACATCGCTTTTTCAATGCAAAGTAAGCTACCTGATTACTTGACTTATGAAAATCAATTACCTATAGGCAGCATTTGTAAGGCAATCTATTATAAGTGAAAAATCTATTATGTTCCTACGCAATCCCATAATAATCCATTCCTGACATTTTATTTCTAATTCCGTACTTTTTCACGTTTCCCTAACTTTATGCGTCTGTGGTAAATACGCAAACCGCGCGAGCCAGAAAAAGAAATACAGCTTACAGCCGCTTGCTATGCTATTTGGTGGCTGTATGGACCCTGTTTCCTTTGCCAATCCCAAAAGGGATGAATAATAATAAAAAAAACTATGCTATTTGCTATGGTAACATAGTCAAACAAATTGTCGTCGCTATAACGGCTTGATACGCCATAAATAAGAAGAAGAAGAAGAAAATAATGTTTCCATCCCGTGAAGTCAAACGCAGCACATGTCTGTAATCTGTGTGCAGCACTGTGAATTAAAATAATTGAAATGAGTAAACATCCGTTCAAGACAGGAGTATTTGTTACAAATACCGCCAGCACTTGAAGCTTCGACATACATTACATTAGTAACATGGAGTCGTCCGCGTCCGCCTGCCGCCGGCGCGCTTCCGACGCGGAACAGTCGGCGTGGTCATACAGCCTGACGGCGGAGAGCGCGCCTGTGAAGGAGGAGCCCGAGTGGGGCGAGTGCGGCGTGAGCGACGCGGCCGCGGCAGAAGGCTTGTACCCCGGGCACGAGGTCAAAGACGAATTAGTAATTGGACCTGAGGTGGTGCAAGAGCAGGACATCGCTTTTTCAATGCAAAGTAAGCTACCTGATTACTTGACTTATGAAAATCAATTACCTATAGGCAGCATTTGTAAGGCAATCTATTATAAGTGAAAAATCTATTATGTTCCTACGCAATCCCATAATAATCCATTCCTGACATTTTATTTCTAATTCCGTACTTTTTCACGTTTCCCTAACTTTATGCGTCTGTGGTAAATACGCAAACCGCGCGAGCCAGAAAAAGAAATACAGCTTACAGCCGCTTGCTATGCTATTTGGTGGCTGTATGGACCCTGTTTCCTTTGCCAATCCCAAAAGGGATGAATAATAATAAAAAAAACTATGCTATTTGCTATGGTAACATAGTCAACAGTGTTGCCGTTTGGTTCCGTTTCTTCCGTTTTTCGGAACTTTTGACACCCCCGCGGAACTTTTCAGAACTTTTCGGAACTTTTAAGGTCCCGGCAAAAGATATTTTTTTTTCCTGTTATTAACACTATAAACAAAAATATTATTCCTCGTTCCCGAAGATTTAAATGAAAATGGAACTTTTCTACCAAAAATGGAACTTTTTAGGGATGCCAATGTGATTTTCAAAGGAAGCGACCTGGCAACACTGATAGTCAAACAAATTGTCGGACTTTTTGGCGGGAAGTCGAACTAGGCGGGCGTTTTAAATTTTTCTGCGTGAAAATTTTCTAAGAATTTTGTAAATAAAACTAGTTAAAAGTGTATAATAATTTAATATAAGTTTGGTGTAAATAATTTGAAACATGAGTGTAGATAGCGACGGGGAAGACCCCGTCGAAATTGCAAAAAAAAGGAAATTGGACAATCGCAACAAGGACAAAGAAGTATGCTATAAAATATTCACAAAAGCAAATTATAAGAGGCTTTTCTCTGAAAATCACACGGGTGACTGTGTTGTATTTGTGGAGTCCAGTGAACAGGAAAAAGTTGGCAATAAAAATCCATTGACTCTGACAAAACTTTTCACGGATAATGTGAAAGGAATCGTGGGTGTTCACAGAGTGAACGCTTACAAAATAGGAGTTTCCTTCAAAAAGCCTGCTCCGGCAAATAACTTTTTAAAGATGGACAGTTTTTTAAACCGTCATAAACTGAAGGCTTTTATACCAGCGTACCTCACTGAAGTAACTGGGGTAATAAGGCATGTACCTACCAACATGTCGAATGAAGATATTTACAAGAATTTATCCTGCGACCAGGAAATTATTTCTGTAAAACGCTTTATGCGCAAAGTAGACCAGAAACTTACCCCGCTGGGCACCATTGCGGTGACTTTTGCGACCACGGTGCTACCACATTATGCATATATACAGCTTTTCAGATATCCCGTGCATACGTACATCCCCCCTGTCGTACAGTGCTACAAGTGCTTGAAATTTAACCACTCTGCAAAGGTATGTAGAGGCCAGCAGATGTGCTCATCGTGCGCCGGTCAACACTCGTATAGAGATTGCGAGGTGGAAGAAATTGTATGTATCAACTGCAGCGGAAATCACCTGGCCATCTCAAGAGATTGTCCAGTGAAGCAAAAGAAAATTCAAGAAAAGAAAAATAGACATCTCAATCGATCCTATGCCGATGTTACTGGTACGCCTAATTTCAATAACAAGTCGTTCCCTCCTCTACCTCCCAAAAATGTTCAATCCCCACCCAATACAAATGATAAGAATGTAAACAAACCTGATAAGACACTCAGTGCTGACCAGATAGTCAGCAATGATATTATAATTAATGCCTTGGTGAAAACCCTTATTACTTTAGGCAACAATAAAGATAATGTCCCCATTACAAACACAAGAATAAAAGAAATATTGTTAACTAATTTACTTTAATTCATGGATAGATATTTACATATAGCACAGTTTAACATACAAAGCTTACAGAGTAAAACAGCCTTACTGACAAAATTTCTTCTTGATCAAGATATAGACATTTGTTTGTTGAATGAGACTTGGCTTAAAAGTAGTAGCAATGTTCCTCGGTTTCCAGCATATAATTTCATATTTAAAAATTCCAAAAATTCACACAATGGTGTTGGTATATTAATTAAACAAAACTTAAAATATGACATAGTAAATACTTCTTTTAGTGAATCAATTCAGAATATTTGTATCTCAGTAGAGACATCTCTAGGTAAATTACATGTTTTATGTGTATACTGTCCACCAAATAGCAGCAGGTTTGATGCTAGTAAGATGAAAAAAGTCTTACAAGAAACTCCTCAACCATGTTTAGTCATGGGAGATTTTAATGCACACCATTTATTGTTTGGCTGCCAGGCTAATAATAGTAGAGGGAATGCCCTTTACAAAGTCATAGATGAGTTCGATTTTGTGGTTATGAATGATGGTAGTCCAACCACTGTCCAGTATCCTAATAGAAATGCGTCTGCTATTGATATAACATTTGTTACTCCCACATTAGCACCATTATGTGAATGGCGTGTCCATGGTGATCCAATGGGTAGCTATCACTACCCAACTCAGGTAGAAGTCAACGTGCGCCCTTCGGTGTATGAGGTTCGTCCTGTGGAGGAAAGGTATGTTTATAATAAAGCAGATTGGTCTAAATTTCATTCACTGTCTGAAAACAAATTTTGTCACTTAGATGTTGAAAATGCTCAGCCTCTTGATTTGTATGATAATTTTGTAAATATTCTGTATGATATTAGAAATGAAACTGTCCCTAAGCAAAAACCAAAACAAACTTTGCAAATGTTAAGAAAACCAGCTCCTTGGTGGAATCAAACCTGTGCTGATGCTGTTCAACATTCCAAAGACGCTCTTAAAGAGTATAAAAAATCACTGCCAAGTTTCTTGCGGCGCATTCTTCTTGGCAATGATGGTCTTTCCGAATGTGCTGGTAGTTTCAAAAAGACATGTAAAAGAGCCCCTGGCGGCCAATTTGCAAAAATAAATTTTCATTTTCATTTTCATTTTCATTTTCACCAACCATTCCTAACTTTATAAATTATAAGAGACTTGATGCTAAAAAAAAGAGAATACTAAAGGAAGAACGCATTAATTCATGGCATGAACTGTGTAGTAGTTTTAATAGAATGACCCCTGTTGCTAGAATATGGAAGTATATTAAAAAATTCAAGAGGATAGGTAGATCACAGAACATACATCTAAATGATGAGTGGATACCAAGTTTTTTAGATAAATTGGCAGATTCTTCACAGATGGATGAAGACTACATAAATTATATTTTAGGCCAGTCTGTGGAAAGTAACAATAATTCTTTTCTTAACGAACCTTTTACACTGAAGGAACTTCTTGTTTCACTTAAGAGTAGGAAAGATACAACACCAGGAATGGACAACATACCATACATGATGATTAAAAATTTACATTCTAATGCGCTCAAGATATTGCTCAATATTTACAACAAACTTTGGAATAATCTACTTATACCAGAGTCATGGAAAACCCAATGTGTCATCCCCATTTTAAAGCCAAATAAATCTGTGAATAGTGCTTCTTCTTATAGGCCAATCTCCTTATCTTCATGTTTAGGTAAACTTTTTGAAAATATGTTAAAATTACGATTAGATTATTTTGCTGAAACAGGGTAAGCTACCCAACATACAATTCGGATTCAGAAAGGGAAGGAGTAGCTCTGAAAGTTTTGTAGCATTTATATCTGATATCAAAAAAGCAAAGCTCAGTCACTCTAATGTTGTGTGCACCTTCTTAGATGTGAAAGGAGCATTTGACAATGTAAATATTCAGTGCTTAATTAAGGTGCTACACAGCTTAGGTGTACCAAGTAAAACATTAACATGGATTTATAAATTTTTGTCCAATAGGACTTTATTTGTTAAATATAACAATAAATTACATGGACCTAAGATTGTAAATAAAGGGACTATGCAGGGAGCAACACTGTCACCTCTGCTATATAATTTGTACACATCTCAAATTCTTGATTATATTCTAGACACTTCACAAATTAAAATCTTGCAATTTGCAGACGACTTGCTTTTATACAGTGTAAATCAAAATTTAAGTATAGCTGTTAGTAATATGAACACTGCACTAAATCAATTAGAACAGTATTATAGCAACATTTTAAAATTAGAAATCAGTTCAGAAAAAAGTTCTGTTCTAGTGTTTAGTACAGATCCACTAGCTCCATCTTCTGTCCAACTTACCTATAGTGGTAATGTTATTCCTATTGTTAGTCATCATAAATTCTTAGGTGTCATAATAGACGATAAATTGAAATTTAATTTACATATTAGTCACATTTGTCAAAATGCCATGAGAAGTATTAATGTGTTAAGATGTTTGGCAGGAACATTTTGGGGTTCTGATCCTAAAACATTAAGTATGCTGTATAAAAGCATTGTCAGGAGTCATTTTGACTATAGCAGCCTTGCTTATATGAATGCGAGTACTACTTTATTGAGAAAACTTGATGTGATACAAAACATGGGTTTGAGGATAATAAGTGGGGCCATGTGCTCTACTCCTATCAATTCGATGGAAACCGAAAATTGCATACCTCCATTATCCTTACGACGCTTGCAATTGGCCGAGAGATTTTGTTTGAAGGAGTTATCTTCAAATAATAGCATAGTCCTCGACAAGGTTTTGTATCCTTTAGAAATGTCTCAGTCAGTTGCTATCTCTAATATCACGGCAGACACACTTGTCTCCAGGGTTTTGCCTGAAATTTCATATATTATGACATGTGTTAAAAACCAAACAAGGAACATCAATATCACTGATAAATGGCCAATTTACCAATGTCCATACTATTCTTTGCTCAATTTTCTAGATATTAATTGTAATTTAGATACTGTTAAAAATAAGTTTGACTTTCTTGAATTTTTAGATAGTAAATCTGATTTCTACACCATCTACACAGATGGCTCTAAAAGCTTGTGCAATGTTAAAGCAGCATTTTATGACCCTCAAAAAAACTTTTCTAAATGTGTTAAGTTAGAAAATAATTGTAGTGTTTTTACGGCAGAAAGTTATGCCATATTAACTGCTTTGAAATTTGTACATAGCCATGTAAGAAATGTAAATATACTAATAATTACTGATTCCAAGAGTGTCTTATCCACTTTATGTAACAGTAACTTTGCATTTAAATTGAATTATATTGTATACGAAATTAAACACATATTGGAAATGTTAAAACAAAGTAAACACATAGAATTTGTATGGGTCCCCTCTCATAGTGGCATAAGTGGGAATGAGATTGTGGATTTGAAAACTCGGCAGGATCATGATGAAGATCACACGGAGATTTTGAAAACGCCATTTACGGACTTTCACCAGCTATTTAACACGAATGCACGAAAAATGTGGCAGCAATACTGGACCAAGACAACCGAAACGAAAGGAAAGTGGTATGCGGAAATACAAAAAGACTTACCAGTGCAGCCCTGGTATAATAGATTTAAGTACTACGGCAGGAAGTTTTTCACCATCATTAATCGCCTCCGATTTGGTCATTGTTTGGTTCCTGCACATCTGAACAGACTTAAGATTGTAAGTGACAAGAAATGCAATTATTGTTCAGACACCAATGCGGATATCGCCCATGTGATGTTTAAATGTGAGACGTTTAATATGCAGCGATTACTGCTCGTCGCGGAGTTGAGTGACATTTCGATCGAAAACTCGCTAAGTGTTCCCCGCCACACTCAGGAATTACTGTCTAATGAAGTTTATTTTTATTCCATTTATAAATTTATATTAAACTCAGTGGAGAAAATTTGATAAAATTTAGATTTAAGGAATTTTGTATTCATAGGTTAGTGTAAGTTAAGATTTGTTTAACATTGTAAACATTCCTTTTTCTGTATTCGGCTGAAGGGCTATGCACCCAGCGCCAGAAAAAAATTAAAAAAAAAAAAAAAAAACAAATTGTCGTCGCTATAACGGCTTGATACGCCATAAATAAGAAAGAAGAAGAAGAAGAAAATAATGTTTCCATCCCGTGAAGTCAAACGCAGCACATGTCTGTAATCTGTGTGCAGCACTGTGAATTAAAATAATTGAAATGAGTAAACATCCGTTCAAGACAGGAGTATTTGTTACAAATACCGCCAGCACTTGAAGCTTCGACGTACATTACATTAGTAACATGGAGTCGTCGGCGTCCGCCTGCCGCCGGCGCGCTTCCGACGCGGAACAGTCGGCGTGGTCATATTGCATGACGGCGGAGAGCGCGCCTGTGAAGGAGGAGCCCGAGTGGGGCGAGTGCGGCGTGAGCGACGCGGCCGCGGCAGAAGGCTTGTACCCCGGGCACGAGGTCAAAGACGAATTAGTAATTGGACCTGAGGTGGTGCAACAGCAGGACATCGCTTTTTCAATGCAAAGTAAGCTACCTGATTACTTGACTTCTGAAAATCAATTACCTATAGGGAGCATATGTAAGGCAATGCTTATTAAAATTGTTTCCATAGAAAAAATGTTGGTGCACGGGGCACTCAATGAGAAGATGACAGAAATGGAGTTAGAAAATATCCCCACTGCTACACAAGAAAGTAATTGCTTGATCATCAGTTCTAACCTAACTTACTCAACTAGCTATAGTTGTTCCAATCATTTATTTTCTCGATGACAGCTGTAGTTTGATAGTTATAGTGTTGTGACCTAATAAGTGATCAGTAGATACGATATTGATCCAATTTTTTATATATACGAGTAGTTGAGAAGTATTCAGCTATGGAGCCAATAAAACAACCGACTTGAATGCTAATTTATTAAGGTCGATTTAGACGAAGACTTTACAGCCACCAAAATGACGGCGCCTAAAAAAGGCACCGTATAAACACTTTCGGCGCCATTTTTTCGCGGCATGCCAGCGCTGGCACGGAATAGAACACGAGTCTATTTTTCGGCGCCAGTGCCAGCCGCCCGCCCCCCTCGATGCGGTGTGGCGGTGTGCTAAGACCGGTACTGAAAAGGCACCGTGTAAACGGTTTGCTGGTCACTGGCGGCGAGATTTCAGCGGCTGAAAATAGTCATTTTCTAAACGGTCTGAAGATCCGTAATTTAGGCGGCTGTAAATAGTCTTCGTCTAAATCGACCATTACTAAGCGTGCAGAATGGCGGAATGAATATGTATCTTTGTAATGAATAAACTAAAAACTACTGGACAAACAAAAAATATTTCACCTTTTAAATGCTACATTATTCCTGAGTAACATAGGCTATTTTTTATCCCGGTAAAAAATTACAATGTGTACAAAGTCGCAGGAACACATCTAGTTCAATATACAGGGTGTTAGGTAATGAGTGGATAATCCTTGAACTATGGATAAAGGGCACTTAACACGTTATAATAAAGCTAAAATAGGGTTTGTAAAGGTGGCATGGTTTCCGAGATATTCGGACTTTTAGGTTTTTTTCGAAAATGAACACCCTTGTTCAATGTTTTGATCATAGCACCATTTTAAGCAAACTTTTTAATCTTTTTATTTTTGCTCAATATTCTTGAGTACTTGTATTTTCAGATACGCATTACTATTTTTGTCAGACTAAATTTTTTTTTTTTTTTTTTTTTTTTTTTTTTTGTTATTGTTATATCTGCCATCAGTCGCAAGACTATAATCAGATCTGTTGAGAGTTTAGTGGCGATTGTGAGGAGGTGGACCATCGACCAACTCTCACATCCTTAAGGGAACACATTAGCCCTTTTTAGTCGTTTGAGATTGCTAGACTCCAGCAGTTCCTTTACTAGCGGGTTGGGATGAAGAGTGAGACGTTCTCTATAGGACTTCTTGTAATGTTCTATTTCCATACGTATTGTTGGCATTTCAAGGTAGGAGTGAATTTCGTCGTTCCGAGTAAACCAAGGCCCTCCTGCTATTACTCTCAGGATGTTATTTTGAGCTCTTTGTAGACATTCAATGTTCGACTTGCTGGCGGTGGACCACATTTGGATGCCGTAGGTCCATATCGGTTTTAAAATGGCATTATACACATGCAGTTTGTTGGTGAGAGACAGGGCGGATTGTCTACCCAGGAGCCAAAGTAAGTTTTTGAAGCGCAGGAGTAATTTATCACGGGTCTGTTTAATGTGGTGTTTCCACGTCAAGCGTTGGTCCAAGTGGAATCCCAGGTATTTAACAATGGTAGTCTGGGGAAGAACATTTTCACCCAGTTTGACAGAGGGACTCAAGCCCTTTCTTAAAGTAAATGTAATGTGCTGAGATTTGGAAGCACTTGCTTTGATCCGCCATTTCTGTAGCCAGGATTGGGTTGCATCCAGTTGGTCTTGCAACCGCTTGCATGATTCTTGTGGGTCAGGACTTGTTGATAGAAACGCAGTATCGTCAGCAAAGGTAGCTACGGTTGTAACCAGTGACACCGTTGGAAGATCACAAGTAAAGATATTGTACAACACTGGTCCAAGTACAGACCCCTGTGGTACTCCGGCAAGGCACGGGAAGAAGGAGGACCTAGCATCGCCGACCCTCACCTGAAAGAGTCTTTCCTCTAGATAAGATGCAATTGTGGGGTAAATAGAGTGAGGCAGGTGTTTCTTAATCTTACATAACAGGCCCCTGTGCCACACCCTATCAAAAGCCTGCTGGACATCTAGAAAGGCAGCCGAGCAGTATTCCTTTTTCTCTAGACCAGATCTGATGGTGTTATAGACTCGATGCATTTGTTCGACTGTAGAGTGATGTTTACGGAAGCCGAATTGGTGGTGAGGGATTAATCCTGATTCAGCCAGGTATTTATCCAGTCTTCTGAGGAATATTTTTTCCCAGAGTTTCGAAAGTACAGGTGTAAGGCTAATCGGTCTGTATGATGTGGTTTCGTTAGCAGGTTTTCCTGGTTTTTGGATCATAATAATCTGAGATACTTTCCACATGTCTGGGAAATAATTAAGTCGGAAAGTTGCGTTGAAGAGATTGGCAAGGAACACAAGCGATTTCTTTGGGAGTTCCTTTAGTAACCTTGGCGTGATGAGGTCAAAGCCTGGAGCCTTCTTAGCGTCCATGGAGGCAATTTCGACAGCAAGCTCTCGGGGTGAGGTTGGGCTTATGGGAGGGCACAGTTGGATAACTTGGTTCATAACGTCCGTTATTTCGCTATCCTCTGCATCTGAAGGGTTATTTGGCTGAAAGACTGTTGCTAAGTGCGTAGCAAAAGCTTCAGCTTTTTGTAAGTCAGTGCGTGCCCACCTAGATCCAGTCCGAATAGGAGGAGAGAAAGCTTTGGGTTGCTGGTAATTTTTAGTTATTTTCCACAGGTTGTGTTGCCCATTCGCGTTTGGTGACATTTGCTCTAGTTTTTGTTTCATAGTTTGGTCAGCACTGTCAGCAAGTAAACTTTTTAACTTTTTTATTGCAAGATTGAGAGCAGTTTTGTCAGAGCTGTTTCGAGACTGTTGCCAAACCCTTCGAAGACGGCGTTTTTTGAGAATCTGTTCTTTTATCTCACGAGGTAGGAATAGTTGAGATTTAGTGCCTTCAAGTACTGGGGTATTTTTCCAGGCAGCGGATTGTATAGTACGCGTGAAGTACATAGTGGCATCATCGACATCACTCGGAGTTTTTAGGGGTAATTTCAGATTTAAATGTGTGTTCATGTATCTTCGGAATGAGTCCCAGTCTGTTCTATGATTAAATAAGGACTCGTGGGTGTTCTTTGACGTTACAATAGTAGGGCTAATAGTGAGAATTACTGGGGTGTGATCCGATGATCCGTCAAGGCTTGATTCGACTGAGGAGTACAACTCTCCCACATTCCTGGTAATAAAGAAGTCTAGCAAATCGGGCAGCTTGCGCGGATCTGTTGGCCAGTAAGTTGGTTCACCGGTAGAGAAAGGCAGCAATTTATTCTTTTCAACGCTTAGTTTGAGTTCGCGTCCACGTGTGACAGTGGTTCTAGACCCCCAGAATACATGTTTGGCATTCCAGTCACCACCAGCAATGAAGCGATTACCAAGAGATTGGAAGAAGTTGGTAAAGAGGGCCTCGCTAATTTTGTGTTTAGGCGGGCAGTAAATGGCTGACAGGTTTATAGAGCCTGTTCTGTCTTCAACCCGCACAGTGGTGGCTTGGATGCAGTCCATCGAGCAAGGACTCAAGGGGTAGTGTTTTAAGCTGCTCTTAATCACTATCGCAGTTCCAGCATGAGCTCGCCCATCAGGGTGAGGAGTCAGGTAGGTGCAAAAATCACGGATATTAATGACACTGGTGGCGGATGCGTGTGATTCAGAGATTAGGACTACATCTAGGTCATTAGCTTTAATAAATGCTTCAAGTTCAAGTTTGTTCGGTGCAAGACCATTTATGTTCCACGTAGCGATGCGTAAGGAAGTCATTTCGATAGTTTGGAAACAAGTGTGGTTATAAGCCCCAGAAGTAGGCTCATCTGGTGAAGTAATTGGTCTATTTTCTCATTTTGTCTGTCCATTGAGGTGACTGTATGGCCGGGTTCAGGGTTGTTGAATGAACCGGCACTACCGGCAGTAACGTG
This sequence comes from Pandemis corylana, assembly GCA_949127965.1. Classification (NCBI taxonomy): domain Eukaryota; kingdom Metazoa; phylum Arthropoda; class Insecta; order Lepidoptera; family Tortricidae; genus Pandemis; species Pandemis corylana. The sequence continues at coordinate 2,067,726 of OX421875.1, read as the reverse complement.
AGCGTATGTTCTAAGGGGTACCGACTGTTGCTGGTCATAATGGTGAGGTTGGTGGTCCGTTTTATGTGGTGACTCGTCACCAGTTTTTGGTGCCTGGTTGGATCTGGAAGATTTTTGAGTAGCCTTCTTGTGTTTCCTGTCTAGGATTTCTTTGTACACTTGGCAACCCTTATAATTTGCTGGGTGGTCACCAAAGCACAGAGCACATTTAGCTGGGGTGTTTCTATCCTTCTTTGAACAGTCAGAAGTATTATGGCCTTCTCCGCACTTCACGCATCTAAATGGCATCATACAATTGTTTTTTGAGTGTCCGTATTGCTGACATCTTTTGCATTGCACGATAGATTTCGATTTACGTGGGTCTTCTATTTTAATTTTTTGATAGTAAATATGTTCAATTTTTTTTACTTCTTTGTTTTTCAGGCCTGGTTCCAGGTTGACAAAAAATGTTGTAGTAGGATGTTTTTCTGGTCCAAAGCGCGCGTTAATGATTTCGCCTCGGATTTTGTTGCCGGTCTTCTCTACCTCTTCTATGATGGCAGAATGAGGAGTAGTGTGGTGTAAGTTTTTTATAACTATCCTGTAGCACTTTTTATCCTTTGGTGTAAAGGTGTATCCCAGGAGGCCATTAGCTCTAAGTTTATCAATAATTTTCTTGTATTCTTCAGGGTATTTTACTAACACATGTAGAAGGTTTTTGTTTATTATTTTGATATTGAAGCTGTTCATGTCTGACGCCGTCAAGATTAGCTTCGAGAGCTCGTTGACATCCTGGATGCCATAAAGTCGGATAGGTGGTGGTTTGCTAGAAGTTTTTCGTTCATTGGTTGGTATTGATGCGTCTTCTGAATCCAGGGGTAATTTGTTGAATTGGTTCTGGGATTGGTTGGTTTCTGTGTGGATTGGAGAAGTTTCAGTCCTTCTTCGCTTATGACGATGAGTTACCGGTATTTTTTGCCATGGTGGTGGGATAGAGTACTCGTGATTGGGGAGAACCTCTTCAAACTGATGATTATCTGGAACCTTGTTCTCATTGTTTTCTGGGTTTACCGTTTGGTTGGTGGCGTTTACATCTGTCAGTGGTGATGACCGTGCCCTTAGAAACAATCCCGGATGAAACACTTGCTGAGTTAGGGTTTTGTTACCATCATGGTGTTTAGGGTTTCCACTTCCTGATGGCGGGTTAATGGTTTTTTCCCCAGCATGATTTGAGCATTTCGCAGGCTGGTTGTTCATTGCCTCGGGGTTGTTCATGGGGTGATTTATTTTTGGAGACTGGCAACACTATTGTTCAAAAACGGAGGTGGGTAGACTGGATGACCCATGCTGCAATCTCAGTTTTGGGGGTAGGCATATAATTGAAGTGTTGAGCTGTCACTCGCGCGTTATTTTTAGCACTGGAATTTATTGCTTTGCTGGGACTTTTAACACGAGATAACAGTAACACACACTAGTCAGCTGATGTTTTTCACTATTTTGGTGTCCTTTGCACAAAAGAGGTGTTTAAGAAGGTCAGTTTATAAATCTTCACGGGAGTGAACATATACACTTGTGAAGTAGGGTAGATCATATGATCAGTGGCCAATAATGTTATTTTTGCAACAAAATTTTTTGAGTTCTACGCCTGTGATACAAAAAGTAAATCGGGAAAAATGTGGATGAGCGTGTATTTTTTTTTTATTATTTTGTCATTTTGAATTTAAATTCAAAAGGTAATTACCATTTTTAAATTGTCAATAAACCGGCATGTTTTTAAGCTTATTGGCAACTAGGCGGTAGTGTATTTTTTTTTCACCGTGAGAGCTGAAAATTCGATCAATGTACGATTGAAAAGGCAAAAATTAAGTTTGCGTTTTTTTTTTTAAATCCCATTTAGTCTGACAAAAATAGTAATGCGTATCTGAAAATACAAGTACTCAAGAATATTGAGCAAAAATAAAAAGATTAAAAAGTTAGCTTAAAATGGTGCTATGATCAAAACATTGAACAAGGGTGTTCATTTTCGAAAAAAACCTAAAAGTCCGAATATCTTGGAAACCGTGCAACTTTTACTAAACCTATTTTAGCTTTATTATAACGTCCTAAGTGCCCTCAACCCACAGTTCAAGGATTATCCACTCATTACCTAACACCCTGTATACAATACCGATTCAATATCGATATTTCAATCATAACATCACTATTTGCATTCCCATAGAATGTAACTTTATTAAAACGTTTATTGTTAATTGTACTTTAAAAAGATATTACTGCATATATAGACTCAATTTCCATCCATACGCCCACAATCATGCTAAACATGGTCTTTAGGTCTTGTCACCCTAGGCTCTGTCTACCCCGTAAGGGATAAAGACGTGATTTATGAATGTATGTATGTATGTATTAGATGCATATTATATGGGATCAAGGAACAAAATTAGGCAGTATTCATATTTTTTATACCTCGCATTTAAAAGTTAATTTTTGCGTAAAAAGCGCATTCTACATTCAACATTCTACGGGAGCTGTCATCGAGAAAATAAATGATTGGATAGACTATACTAACAGTTTGTTGACCAGTTATTTTTTCACCAAAAGTACAAAAAAGTTAGTGAATTAACAGTTACTTGTAATTAAATTGTAGTGCACTTATGTTCGAAACATTCTTTGGCAGATGCCCCAAGCGAAATGGAGGAGAATCTTTGGAATCCAAAGGCAGAAGGCGGCGCCGACGCCGCGTCCGGCACCCACGCCTGCCCTGGGGATGAACCTCACTGCAGCAGAAGCACCGAGCAGCAGCACGGGCTCAAAAGCTGTTTTGTCAGGCTCGAGCGTTTGCCAGTAGGAGACCTGCGCAGTTGCAATGGTGAGTGTTATGGTCTGACAGCGCGCAAGCTAACCCCCGAGCACTGTGGCGCGAACGACAGCAGAGCCAGAGATGTTCTTGCAACTTGCCAGCCTGGCTTGTGAGTCAGCATTATGGGAGGTGTCACAGTACAGGGGCTCCAGTTACAGTGAATCTAACAGGTTTATGCAAACAGGGCAGGGAGTACTGCGCTTCTTAACATATGCCTTGATTTAAAACACTTATATGATAGTAGAAATGTTGATCCTGGGTTTGCCCTTCTTTTTTTTGTTAACTCACCTGCCTATCTAATACAATACAATAAAATTAGTCTCGAACACCACATAACAAACAATACAATACTATGACTTATTCAACACATCAGATTGGGAATGGATGAGTATTTTAAAAGTGCTTGATGATTCTTCTATTGATAGGAATAACCATCCTTAGCTATAGAAAAAAGTTACAGTTTTTTCCATCGAGCGAAATATTTTATAAAAATAGAAACGGTGGCTCCCATACGGCTGATAAGCAGTACGTCCGTAACATAACAAATAAAAAAAAGGCTGCTTGAATCTGTGGTACACAATGACATAAGTAGCTAAAAAAAGCAACGGCTAAGTGGCGCCGTCTGTGAATTGTTGGTGTTACTCTACCATATATGGGGAATTTCAATAAAAATTACCATATTATATACCTATTTATTTCCCAGATTTTGGAAAATTTTGGGTTATTTGTACTCAGAATCAACAACACTACTGAATGTTATATGAGAAATTAATGTTAATGTTTAATGACATCTAGTAACAGGTAGAAAAATTTGAAGACTACCCACCTGCTATGGGTGGTGTAGGGGTATAGCACGCGTCACGGAATGACGAGATCCGGGCTCGATTCCCGGCCATAGCTTTACTTTTCGGATTTTTCTGTGTTTTAATTTTCATTGACAATTAGAAATTTAGAGTAATAATTGTCTCTGTGCTAGTTAGTATTTCTGCTGTCGCTACAACAGCTACAGAGTACATACCCAGCATCGTGTGGCACCAACGGAGGTGGTGTAGACCAGCGGTTCCCGACCTATTACTTACCTATACCCCAACATATACCTCAAGTTCCCCCCCCCCCCTGCCGCCCGTCAACTACGATGGAAATGAAACAAACGGTCAAATAACTGAAGTACAACATGCTATTAATGATTTATATAATTTGCGAGACACCATGTGTTGCCCGCAGCAGTGTCTACTAAGAATGCGTTAATCGCTATTCCGCGAGAACTATGCAATAGCCTGTTTCAATTGCTTAATATTAAAGTTCAAACTATCTCCTCCCGCATCGGTTTGTGCGTGGACAGATAGACCGGCAGACAGACGGACAGAGTTACTTTCAGAATTAATGTTGAAAGCCAATTTTGCATAAATGAATACTCAGTTGCAGATGTGCTGAGCAGAGCAGAGCAGGATGCGTGCAGGCTGGAGCCTGCAGGCAAGACCGGCCCCGCAGCAGAGAGTACACGCACCCAGTCTACTTTAATGACCTGCAAACATATGCACACAGGACAGAAACCACACAGTTGCGACACGTGTCGGGAGCAGCTTACACAACGAGGCCACTTGACTATACACACACAAACACACACGGCTGAGAAGCCGTACAATTGCGATGTATGTAACAAACGATTTTCACTACAACATAACTTGGTTAGGCATATACGACTGCACACAGGTGAGAAACCGTACAGTTGCGATATATGTAACAAACGGTTTATACATAAATCAACATTGATTTCACATACACGAATACACACAGGTGAGAAACCGTACGGTTGCGATATATGTAACAAACGGTTTAGTCGAGAAGGCCACTTGACTTCCCATAAACGAATACACACAGGTGATAAACCGTACGGTTGCTATATATGTAACAAACGGTTTAGACAACAAGTCCACTTGACTTCACATGTACGAATACACACGAGTGAGAAACGGTTCAGTTGCGATATATGTAACAAACGGTTTAAACATAAATCAACATTGACTTCACATATACGAATACACACAGGTGATAAACCGTACGGTTGCTATATATGTAACAAACGGTTTAGACAACAAGTCCACTTGACTTCACATGTACGAATACACACAGGTGAGAAACGGTTCAGTTGCGATATATGTAACAAACGGTTTATACATAAATCAACATTGACTTCACATATACGAATACACACAAGTGAGAAACGGTACAGTTGCGATATATGTAACAATCGGTTTGGACGACAAAGCCACTTGACTTCACATATACGAATACACACAGGTGAGAAACCATACAGTTGCGATATATGTAATAAACGGTTTATACGTAAATCAACATTGACTTCACATATACGAATACACACAGGTGAGAAACCGTACGGGTGCGATATATGTAACAAACGGTTTACACAACAAGTCCAATTGACTTCACATATACGAATACACACAGGTGAGAAACGGTTCAGTTGCGATATATGTAACAAACGGTTTATACATAAATCAACATTGACTTCACATATACGAATACACGCAGGTGAGAAACGGTACAGTTGCGACATATGTAACAAACGGTTTACGCAACAAAGTAGCTTGGCTATGCATATACGAATACACACAGGTGAGAAACGGTACAGTTGCGATATATGTAACAAACGGTTTGGACGACAAAGCCAAGTGACTTCACATATACTAATACACACAGGTGAGAAACCATACGGTTGCTATATATGTAATAAACGGTTTATATATAAATCATCATTGATTTCACATATACGAATACACACAGGTGAGAAACGGTACAGTTGCGATACGTGTAACAAACGGTTTACACAACAAGCCCACTTGACTTCACATAAACTAATACACACAGGTGAGAAACCATACGGTTGCGATATATGTAATAAACGGTTTAAAAATAAATCAACATTGATTTCACATATACGAATACACACAGGTGAGAAACGGTACAGTTGCGATATATGTAACAAACGGTTTGGACGACAAAGCCAAGTGACTTCACATATACTAATACACACAGGTGAGAAACCATACGGTTGCAATATATGTAATAAACGGTTTACACATAAATCAACATTGATTTCACATAATACGAATACACACAGGTGAGAAACGGTTCAGTTGCGATATATGTAACAAACGGTTTACGCAACAAAGTAGCTTGGCTATGCATATACGAATACACACAGGTGAGAAACGGTACAGTTGCGATATATGTAACAAACGGTTTGGACGACAAAGCCAAGTGACTTCACATATACTAATACACACAGGTGAGAAACCATACGGTTGCTATATATGTAATAAACGGTTTATATATAAATCATCATTGATTTCACATATACGAATACACACAGGTGAGAAACGGTACAGTTGCGATACGTGTAACAAACGGTTTACACAACAAGCCCACTTGACTTCACATAAACTAATACACACAGGTGAGAAACCATACGGTTGCGATATATGTAATAAACGGTTTAAAAATAAATCAACATTGATTTCACATATACGAATACACACAGGTGAGAAACGGTACAGTTGCGATATATGTAACAAACGGTTTGGACGACAAAGCCAAGTGACTTCACATATACTAATACACACAGGTGAGAAACCATACGGTTGCAATATATGTAATAAACGGTTTACACATAAATCAACATTGATTTCACATAATACGAATACACACAGGTGAGAAACGGTTCAGTTGCGATATATGTAACAAACGGTTTACGCAACAAAGTAGCTTGGCTATGCATATACGAATACACACAGGTGAGAAACCGTACAGTTGCGATATATGTAACAAACGGTTTACACAACAAGCCAACTTGACTTCACATATACGAATACACAGGTGAGAAACCATGCGGTGGCGATATGTGATGACTGACTGTCCTGAACTGGTTGCTCAGTTGTTGCGTCTGTACGTTCCCTCTCCATCTAAATTTTTATTTCGACCACGTAGTCGTCACTTGTTGGCTGCGCCAGCTGCGCGAGCTGTGTCCCGCCGGAACTCTCCTCTGGTTCGAGCTTTGCACCGCATCAATTCGCTCCTCGAGTCGGCACCAAACTGTGATGTGTTCGCAAGCAGATGGTTGGATGTGTGTGTTGAGTGTGTGAAGTTCTGCGAGATGACGGATGAGCGGCCTTCTTCTGTAAAATTCTAGTTTAAGTGTCTCTTATTTTTGTATGATTTAGTTTCACAGTGCCTTGGTGTTACTGTCATACTGTGAAATTTAATGAAATAAATAAATAAAAAAAATAAAAATTATAAATGTGTAACAAACGGTTTATAGCACAATGCTTTGAAAAATGACGTTTTACTTTCGTGAAGAAATGGTATTTAGACATTAGATAATATATTTCAATAGACAACTACATGTTTAGTAGTCTATGTTGACTAGTGCTTTATTTATGCTGTCTTTGATTTAAACCTTTGAACGCCAAGAATAACTGAAGTTGTCGTATGCTGTTGCGACTACCACGCCACCAACACCTTAAGTTGTTAGAGCGTTTGCTGTCAAAGTAACCCTTCATGCTTCCGAGTACCTAAGGTTCATGTTGTCACACGACCGTGGTTGTGACGTATAGTGATTTTTTGTACTTAACATTATGGCGTTGAAAAGGTTAAAATAAATTTGGTGAAGATTTGAAACTGGCTTTTTATTTGTGACCTCAAAAATTCCACTCCCTATTTTGTTTTGTTTTTTACTTATTGACTCGTCTTGGTGAAGTGAAGCGCTAAGAGTTGATTTTTAAATCTCCCACAAGATCGAATATGAACGAGACTAAATAATAACGCATATGTCTTGAGGATCACATCCTAAAGGTCCTCTGACCGTTACTAACCGACAAACCAGTCTCTCCACCTGGTGGACGGTTAGTATTGGATATTTGCACACTTCCCACGGGATAGGTAGTAAGAGATTTGTGCATAGGTACTTATTATGTGTCGAGAAATAGACCATTTTAACTTCTTTTGATACTTTTATACCGGAAAATTGGATTGGATTAGATTTCAGCTATTTTCGTCGACTTTGGCACTGGTTCTTGGACAACGTTTTTCAGCTTTCACGGCGACCCCCTCCCTGACATTTGGAGTGATACAAGAGTACCAACATACAATGGATTTGGACGATCCCCAAAGCACTGCAGAGGAAATGGAGTATTACTGATCTGGATGAAATTTGGAACATTGATAGATTAGTCTGAAGTAACACTTGGGCTACTTTTTATCCCTGAGAATTGTGCAGTTCCTGTGCGATAGCGATAAACGAATTCTATGCAAAGGCGCGGGCAACAGCTAGAATCACATATTAGGTAATGGTTTACTTTTAGCCTCGCAGTTCATAAGAGACAGAGGCAGTGAAAGTATTGTTAGGGTCCCAATGGTCCCATTATTAGAGTTTAGAACCCTTTGAGGACGGAACCCAAAAAAAGCTCGAAGTATAAGTACTCATTTATGTACGACTAGCTGTTGCCCGCGCCTCTGCGCAGAATTCGCTTATCTCTATCCCTCGGGAACTATCCTATGTCCTTCCCCGGTATTGAAACTATCTGTATACCAAATTCCAACTAGATCAGTTAAGAAAACAACCTATATTTGTTGCAGGCACTGTTGTGTTGTTAAGTAATTACAATATGGTATACATACATTATACATATCATGCGCGGCTAAATGGGCTTTGACTCCTTTGACTTTCATGAAGATAAAAAAGCAATTAGCTAACACTATCTTTCTAATCTGTGACTGCGAGTTGCGAAGTGAAAATTAAGGGAAGCCATATTAGGTACTGGCTTAAAGGACTAGTATCCAGGCCATACTCTTAAAAAAAAAAAAAAAAACTATTGTTACCACAGATTAGAAAGATATAGTAGTAGAAACGTTTTCCCCCCGAAGGGTAGAAAACGTATATTTAGGTTTCAGCCGAAGCTTGAACCACTTGAGATGACGCTTTCCGAATTCTTTGATTATTCTCTATGGATCCATGTCTATGCGTATGGGTGTTACCTGTCAAAGCGTGGTTGTCACTTTGAATCACGGAGCAGCGCGCGGGAGAGGTGCGCGGAGGGCGCCTTGACTTCAGTACCTCCCGAATGAGCCGGCAAGGCCAATGAAGGCGTGGTTCAAGCTTCGGCTTAAACCTAAATATACGTTTTCTACCCTTCGGGGGGAAAACGTTTCTATTTAGGTGTTCGAGCCTTCGCTTGAACCACTTGAGAGGTGTTTACATTCTGCCGGCGCTGCTAGTGCGTACTGTGAGATCATAGAGAGTATAGGTATAACGTAAATCAAAAAGGAGAAGTCTGTAAGAGATTTTATATTGTAGGAAATAGAGGATACATTTATTTAGGTTTTAGATCGAAAGGTGAAAAGAAAAATTTAAAGAATTATCTCCCCAGATTCAAAAAGATAGATTCTATTTACAGAGTTGAGAAATCGTCGCACACTCTGTATGTGATGTTGTTAGGTTTATTCAGGTGTGATTCCCTGAAGTAGTGTTTGAAGAAAGTATTTCTTGAACGCCAGTTTCCTTTTTTCAGGATTTCCTCAATGTCGTATCTATTATTTTCCCAGTTCTCTGAAGCTACTGCTGTTCTGAAAGAACCAGCAGAGGCAGTGATTCCAGCTTCCCGAAACAAGGTACGAATCCATCCTGCGATGACCGCACGTGAAGCATTTTTAACGGCTCCTCTTGTTGTTATGAAAAGATTAGTGAGGTCTTTTCCTTTGCGTCGCTCACTTGACATTGTTATGGACTTTCTTATCCAGTGTGTGACGTTCAGTCGTATTTCTCCTTGTTCTGCATTGTTTTTTAGGACCCAAGCAGATTGCCTGTACGTGTCCGAGTCGGTTTTGGACCCAAATTGAGGCCATAGGATAATTTCCTCGTCTTTGTCGATGAATGATCCTTCTTCAATGCTCAGAAGCGTGAGATCATGTACTCTTCTTCCCGAAGCGAGGAGTAGCAGGACACACGTGTGTCGGAGTGTTTGGAACAGGCTTTTTTCGTCCAGTGTGTATGACCTAAGAAATTGCAAGAGGTCTTCCATTCTCCAAGGCAGAGGTTTCTTGATCGGTGGTTTTTCCGAGAGGATTGCTTTGAGTGTGTGTCTTACTAGGTGGTGAGACGATATTTCGTTCGAGCGTTGGGGGTTAGCGAACGTAGCTATCACCAATTTGTGTAGGAGTATGGTGCGCGGAGCAAATTTTTTGGCAAGGTAAAGATGGCAGAGATATTTTGCTAGCTCTGATGGTTCCGGGTTGTCTTGGGCTACCTTGTTGGACTTAGCCCAGCGGAGCCATCGGAGCCAGACTGGTCTGTACGTCCTTAGAGTCGATTTTCGCCATGATGATTGTAGTAGGTTGATGTCGGCTGTTGTCCAGTTTTTTGTGTGTTTGGTCCAGCCCGTACCTTCCAGACCAGCAAATTTAGGTTGTCTATGTTCGGCGGCGGAAGATTCGTGCGAAGGTCTCTCAGGACTGTTTTCAGGTCCGATACTGGAAGTGGGGGTCCCAGCGCTCGTCGCCTCAGGTCGGGTTCCCAGTAGGCCCTGTTCCAGCTGGGAGCTACCAACAGGTACGTACCTGTCGAGGTTTCTAGGTGGCGAAGTACCTGGGGGATCAGTGCCGGTGGGGGGAAGATCCATCCCAGGCTGTATTTCCACGTCCTGCTGAAGGCGTTTGTGAATTTACTGTTGGTGTCCTTCGCATCCTCGCTGACATATCTTGTTACCACTGCTGACCTTTTGGAGGCAAACAGGTCTATCGAAGTTGTTCCCATTTCTCGGAAGATTATAGAAGTGGCCGTTCCATTTAAATGCCACTCCGGGAGGCTCTTTTCTCGGGATAGGCTGTCGGCTAGGCCGTTGTATATCCCCGGTATGTAGCGAGCTGTCAGAAAGCAGCGGTGTCGGTGACAGAGCTCTAGAATTTTCCTTGCCGTCTTCAATAGCCTCACTGATTTTGTGCCCCCTTGTTTTGTGATGTAGGATACGGTCGTCCTGTTGTCCGTTTGAAGCATGATGGTCTTTCCTCTCAGATCGCGACTCGTGCGTGTTAGAACCTCGTGCAAAGCGTATAGTTCCTTTTGGTTGCTGTGCCACTTTAGCTGGTTCTTCGTCCAGGGTCCCCAGAATTTCTGGCCGTTGACGATAGCTCCCCAGCCTGTGTCTGCAGCATCGGTCGTTACGAATATAGAAGGCTCGGGGATGTGGATTGGCGAGTTTTTTCGTATGTTTCCCAGCCACCAGATTAGTTCTTCTATAGCGCAGGGTGGTATCATGCGTACCAGGTGAGGTTGTGATCGAGGTAATCTGTTGGACTCCCTCTGTAAGGTCCGACTGTGAAGGCGGCCCAGTGGGATCACAAATGAGGCGAAATTCAGTTTCCCCAAGATGACCTTTGAATCGTGCCAGCTCCAGCGCTTTTTCCGTATCAGACTTTCGAGGTTGTGGGTAAGACGAGCTGTCTTTTCCTCTGACAATGATTTTACGTTGCTTTTGGTATCCCACGTTATGCCTAGATACTCTATTTTTTGCTTGGCGACTGTCGATGTTTTGTCTCTGTTCACACTCCAGCCGAGTCGTTTTAGATATTCTTTTACGTACTTTGTCTGCTCCACTAGAGTAGTGGGGTTTTCGTGCATCAGCAGAAAGTCGTCTAGATAGACCGCTACGCGGATGCCCTTTTGTCTCAGGGAGTGAGCGATCCAGTTTGTAATTTTGGCAAATGCGGCTGGTGCGCTGGCCAAACCGAAAGGTAGACAAGTCATCTGGTACACTTCCTCGTCGTAAGCAATTGAAAGAAAGCGGCGGTGACTGTCTGCCAAGGGTATGTGAAAGTATGCTTGTGATATGTCTAGTTTCATCAGAAAGTCGTGCCTGTTTAGTAGTTTTGGGATCTTTAAGTGGTTTATTAGACGAAATTTTGGCGCTAATACGTGATTGTTTAGGCCTTTTAAATTGATAATCGGACGAAAGGTGCCGTCTGATTTCTTTCTTAGAAACATTTCTGAAAGGAACCCGCTTTCGTGTGGGCTCTTTTGAATGGCTCTTAACTTTAGTAGGCTTTGGATTTGTTTCGACATCTCCGGTGTGGTTCGGGTTCTGTACCGTATGATTGACTTCGGGGTGAACTTTATATTTGGCGGTTTTGATTTGAATGGGATCCTGTATCCCTGTAGGAATTTTTGAACGAGTTTCGGTGCCGTGCGCCAATTTTCCCTGAAGTATTTTAGGCACCCCGCGCTGAACGAGTCATTTTCGTTTTTGTTGCTGGCGGCGCTGTCCATACTGAGGCTGGGACTGTAGCTTTGGCGCCGTACGAAACGATTCGTTGTTAACTTTCCGGTAGTTGGTCGTGTTCTGTCTAGATGACGTGGGACGCGTTCGTGTCCCTCTGAGCCTGTCAGTTCTTCTGACTCTAGATAGTCCTCCTCCAACTCTCCCTTGTGACCGTGACGAAGATGGAAATAACTTCTGAACGTCTGTGTTAGAACAGTCCTTCACTGCTTGTGCCAGTGCGTTTTCAGCAAATAAATGGGTTTCCGAAGGTGGAATGTTGTGTAGGCAGCCACTGAGAGTAGAGTTTTTGGTTTTGTAGATGTTGCGTCTTGCTTCGATCACTTCAGCCCTCCGACCGCAGACGTACTGTAGGAGATCGTCGGATTTTGACCGGAATTTGGAGTCTGTTTTGAGGAAGTCGTTACCTATCTTGCCCTTCGTCTCCCGGGGTAATTTATCAAATAAATCCTTGAATATTTTTCTTTGCTGCAGTAGCCCGTGGGTAATGGCTCCCAGTGTGAGGTCAAATTTTTCCAAAAGGGCAGTAGATTTCCATGATGGTGTTACGCCAGCTAGCAAGCTGTTTACCTGGAGAGCGCAGAACGCGGGTGAGGCCTGGAATTGCTTTTGTGTTGATTGGCTCTGCCGTCGGATGCTGCTGGGAGGCGGTCGAGGCTGACTCGTTGTCTTCGCCTTCCCAGTGCGTGCTGTCCGGTAGCGAGTCGAATGATTCGTTGAGATTCGGTGGACTTTTTGCGAGGGGTTCTAGTGTAGACGGTCTCGCCGCTGCAAAGAGTTTTTCCATCCTGTTATTTTGTTCCGTTTGGTTGGTCATTAGTCGATTCAGCATCTCCATCTGCTGGCTTAGGATGGAAACCAGAGTATGTTCGCTGTTTTCTTGCATTTGGATTCTCGGTCTCTTTGGCGGTGTGCTGTCTGCTTCCCCACTCGTGTCGTGGGGTCTTGTATTTTTCTTCGACTTTCTAGACTCGGGGGACGTGCTGTGTGCTCTTGGTTCTCTTTGATGATATTCGCTCAGTTCCACAGAGGCCTCTTTGCGATTCGTTAGTCTCTGCTTTAAAGAGCGGACTGCATCCATGAAGGCTAGGTAAGGTCGCCCGGATCCATGTATTCTTTCCATGATGCTGTGTGGAGCATATATAAGAGCCCGTCCTAGTGGCCACTGAAGTAACTTTGCCCTGATGCTTCTGTACTTCCTTTCCGACAGGGAGTTACAGTCCGGTGTGAATGCCTTTGCTAGCTCTGTTGTCTTTGCTAGCTCGGTATTGCAAATCTCAGTTTCTTGTCCACACTCGGCGAGATTTCTTCACCAAAGAGGTCACAAAAGGAGAAGTCGTGAACTTCCCAGGTCCGCCAGTCGTTGGGAAAATACTTTTCCGTCGTCTCCCTGATCGCGTGGAAGGCATTTTCATCCTCTGGGAGACAGGGACGACTTGCCAGGTCGCCCATGGTAGTGAGGGCCATGATCTGAAAGCAGCAGAATGGGTTTGAAGGCTATTTGCCACTACAAGTATCCTTTTGTCTATCGCGACGTCACTCGACTTATGCGGCGTCATTTGGTATTTCAATGTCGTTTGATTAATACGACGTCGTTTAGTTAGTGCGACGTCGTTTGATTAGCACGACGTCGTTTAGTTGAAGCGACACATCGTTTAGTTGAAGCGACGTCGTCTGCTTTGTACGACGTAGTTTAGTTGAAGCGACGTCGTTGGTGTGACCCTCCCCCCGTTTACCAGACGAGGCCTTTAACCCACTAAGTTGGGGAGGTTGCATTGCTAGTACCACGCAATACGACGTCGTTCAAACGAGGCGGTACCGGGGGTCCGCATTATGTGTTGGATAGTGATTAAGATTAAACGTAGGTGCAAGGCACGTACGGCGTCGCTGGTCCGGGGGAGCCGAGCGGAATGATTTAATCTTAACACGATAATGGTAGGTACTTACAGTGTGGTATCGTAATTCGATTTTCCACAAGTGATTCGTTCGGAATTCAAAAGCGTACTGAAGTCAAGGCGCCCTCCGCGCACCTCTCCCGCGCGCTGCTCCGTGATTCAAAGTGACAACCACGCTTTGACAGGTAACACCCATACGCATAGACAAGGATCCATAGAGAATAATCAAAGAATTCGGAAAGCGTCATCTCAAGTGGTTCAAGCGAAGGCTCGAACACCTAAATAGTGGTTACTTACACTGTCCTGTCAGTTTAGTTGCAGCACTGTGAATTGAAATTGTTAAATAAGCCGTTCAAGATAAAAGTATTTGTTAGTTGTTACAATTACCGCCAGCACTTGAAGCTTCGACATACATTTACATTAGTAACATGGATTCGTCCGCCTGCCGCCGGCGCGCTTCCGACGCGGAACAGTCGGCGTGGTCATTCTGCATGACGGCGGAGAGCGCGCCTGTGAAGGAGGAGCCCGAGTGGGGCGAGTGCGGCGTGAGCGACGCGGCCGCGGCAGAAGGCTTGTACCCCGGACACGAGGTCAAAGACGAATTAGTAATTGGACCTGAGGTGGTGCAACAGCAGGACATCGCTATAGGCAGCATTTGTAAGGCAATGCTTATTAAAATTGTTTCCATAGATAAAGATAGTGGGGTTAATAAATGTACCCCAAGGTACCACTTTCTAAACTATATCGCTTCTATTTCATTGACCTTTTTGTACCTCAAATGGTGATGCACGGGGCACTCAGTGAGGAGATGTCAAATGGAGTTAGACAATGTCCCCACTGCTACACAAGAAAATAATTGCTTGATCATCAGTTCTAACCTAACCTACTCAACTAGCTAGTAACAGTTTGTTGACCAGTTAGTTTTTCACCAAAAGTATAAAATAGTTAGTGAATTAACAGTTACTTGTAATTTAACTATAGTACATTGTTTGGCAGATGCCCTGAGCGAAATGGAGGAGAATCCATGGAATCCAAAGGCAGAAGGCGGCGCCGACGCCGCGTCCGGCACCCACGCCTGCCCTGGGGATGAACCTCACTGCAGCAGGAGCACCGAGCAGCAGCACGGGCTCAAAAGCTGTTTTGTCAGGCTCGAGCGCTTGCCAGTAGGAGACCTGCGCAGTTGCAATGGTGAGTGTTATGGTCTGACAGCGCGCAAGCTAACCCCGGGGCACTGTGGCGCGGACGACAGCAGAGCCAGAGATATTCTTGCAACTTGCCAGCCTCGCTTGTGGGTCAGCATTATGGGAGGTGTCACAGTACAGGGGCTCCAGTTACAGTGAATCTAACAGGTTTATCCAAACAGGGCAGGGAGTACTGCACTTCTTAACATATGCCTTGATTTAAAACACTTATATGATAGTAAAAATGTTGATCCTGGCTTTGCCCTTCTTTTTTTTGTTAATATCTCACCTGCCTACCTAATACAATACAATACAATTACTCTGAAACACCACATAACAAACAATGCAATATATGACTTCTTATTCAACACATCAATTGTATGCTTAGTGGGGAAAACTCAGCAAGAAGAGTAATAATTGTCTCTGTGCTAGTTAGTATTTCTGCTGTCGCTACAACAGCTACAGAGTACATACTCAGCACCGTGTGGCGCCAACGGAGGTGGTGTACATCAGCGGTTCCCAAGCTATTACTTACATAAATCTCATGTTTACGCTAGTATACTGCGCCCCCTCTTGGCGCCCCTCAACTACGATGGAAATAAAAGAAACTATCAAATAACTGAAGTACAAACTACTATTAATGAACAGTAAGAACATTGCGCTGACACAAGTCAAAATGTTTTATTTGTGAAACAGGTGATGGCTAACGTGACCATTTATTTATTTTGTCAGACCGGGACACATCTACAGAAATATACAATAAAAATTTGTTTTAGAGTTTTACAAGCATTTTATTATAGAAGATAGAATAACACAAAATAATTAAAGCTCTAAACACAAAATAGTTAAGTTGGCACGACTTACTAACTAAGCCCCCAGTAGTGGCGTGACTTCGAAGTCGTACTTTTGTATTTGTCGACTGAACAATTTTTTTTTTAATATCGGGTCTTGTTTTTAGATACGTGTACGTATAATTTTAAACTATCGTTGGGTCTGCTTGCAAAACCGGGACGTAGTTGGCTTCGCTGGGGACACCGGGACAGACTGCCTGAAACCGGGACTGTCCCGCCCAAACCGGGACGTATGGTCACGTTATGTATGGGGTATGTCGTCACTCTGACGTTATCTGTGCGGACGAAGTCGCGGGTAAAAGCTAGTGATTTATGTAATTTGTGAGACACTATGTGTTGCCCGCAGCAGTGTCTACTAAGAATGCGTTAATCGCTATTCCGCGGGAACTATGCAATAGCCTGTTTCAATTGCTTAATATTAAAGTTCAAACTATCTTCTTCCGCATCGGTTTGTCCGTGGACAGATAGACCGACAGACAGACTGACAGAGTTACTTTCACATTTGTGACATTAGTTTGAATTAATTTTGAAAGCCAATTTTTCATAAATGAATACTCAATTGCAGATGTGCTGAGCAGAGCAGAGCAGGATGCGTGCAGGCCGGAGCCTGCAGGCAAGGCCGGGCCCGCAGCAGAGAGTACACGCACCCAGTCTACTTTAATGACCTGCAAACATATGCACACAGGACAGAAACCACACAGTTGCGACACGTGTCGGGAGCAGCTTACACAACGAGGCCACTTGAGTAGACCTAGACACACACGAACACGCACGGTGGAGAAGATTTACCGTTGCGATATATGTAAGAAACGGTTTATGAGCCGAAGTGGCTTGACTAAGCATATACGACTGCACACAGGTGAGAAACCGTACGGTTGCGATACATGTAACAAACGGTTTACGCAACGAAGTAGCTTGACTATGCATATACGAACGCACACAGGTGAGAAACCGTACGGTTGCGATACATGTAACAAACGGTTTACGCAACGAAGTAGCTTGACTATGCATATACGAACACACACAGATGAGAAACCGTACGGTTGCTATATATGTAACAAACGGTTTACAGATAAATCAGCATTGACTTCACATATACGAATACACACAGGTGAGAAACGGTACAGTTGCGATACATGTAACAAACGGTTTATACATAAATCAGCATTGACTTCACATATACGAATACACACAGGTGAGAAACGGTACAGTTGCGATATATGTAACAAACGGTTTACACAACAAGGCAACTTGACTTCACATGTACGAATACACACAGGTGAGAAACCGTACGGTTGCGATATATGTAACAAACGGTTTGGACGACAAAGCCACTTGACTACACATATACTAATACACACAAGTGAGAAACTGTATGGTTGCGATATATGTAACAAACGGTTTATACATAAATCAACATTGATTTCACATATACGAATACACACACGTGAGAAACGGTACAGTTGCGATATATGTAACAAACGGTTTATAGATAGATCAACAATGATTTCACATATACGAATACACACAGGTGAGAAACCGTACAGTTGCGATATATGTAACAAACGGTTTAGACAACAAAACCAGTTGACTTTACATATACGACTGCACACAGGTGAGAAACCGTACAGTTGCGACATATGTAACAAACGGTTTATACAACAAGGCCACTTGACTTCACATATACGACGACACACAGGTGAGAAACCGTACGGTTGCGATATATGTAACAAACGGTTTATAGATAAATCAACATTGACTTCACATATACCACTACACACAGGTGAGAAACGGTACAGTTGCGATATATGTAACAAACAGTTTAAACGACAAAGCTACTTGACTTTACATTTACGAATACACACAGGTGAGAAACCGTACGGCTGCGATATATGTAACAAACGGTTTACAGATAAATCAGCATTGACTTCACATATACGAATACACACAGGTGAGAAACGGTACAGTTGCGATATATGTAACAAACGGTTTACACAACAAGGCAACTTGACTTCACATGTACGAATACACACAGGTGAGAAACCGTACGGTTGCGATATATGTAACAAACGGTTTATACGAAAAGACCACTTGACTTCACATATACTAATACACACAAGTGAGAAACTGTACGGCTGCGATATATGTAACAAACGGTTTACAGATAAATCAGCATTGACTTCACATATACGAATACACACAGGTGAGAAACGGTACAGTTGCGATATGTGTAACAAACGGTTTACACAACAAGGCAACTTGACTTCACATGTACGAATACACACAGGTGAGAAACCGTACGGTTGCGATATATGTAACAAACGGTTTATACGAAAAGACCACTTGACTTCACATATACGAATACACAGGTGAGAAACCGTACGGTTGCGATATCTGTAACAAACGGTTTATAGATGGGTCGTTCAAATTGAGTCATTATTTTAATTCTCAAAATATCGTCGATTTTCGATAATTTTAGGCTTTCAGGTTCACATACCCGAGTAGAGTAAGATATGAGTGAAGGCGTCATTGTACAGGTTATGATTTAGGATTTTCTAACAGGAAAGTAATGAAGCCCCGGATGGAAATGAAACATGACAGGATGGCAATGAGTGCGTTTGGAAGGTAATTCGATAGATTTATTACAAAACTAATGAAATATGCCTAGAGGGTAGTGGTCTAGTGAGTATATTTGGAAAGTAATGAGATTTGCCGTAATCTTTTTTAATTATTTAATGGTAATAGAGCTAATTATGATCTTCTAAGTTTGCGGCTGTGTTCACGCTTTTGAATACCGTTTTGTTGTACAGCGTGAAGTTGCAGTCCTTGAAGTTGTCAAACTCGATCGCAAAGTAAGCAGAGAGTTGCCAGTAGATAAAATGCTACCGTGCAGTGTTGCCAATGCTAAGATTTTGCATTTTGTATTTTATAATGTATATGTGACAGTTTTTTTAATTTAATGGAGACTGATATACGCGTACTATGTTTTGATAGTGTTAGTCTCAATTACTACAGGAACATTGTGACGGACGTTTCTCATAGTGTTTGACATAAAAGTTGGTTGCGACAAAAATTGATACTAAAAGTTACAGTGCGCGGGAAAACCTGGAACTAAATATTTTCACACACGTGCCGCTTTTGCATAGACAGTGGCGCCGTTGTCTTTCGAGTCAGCCCTTGTAAGGAGTCGAAACAGAGATGGCGCCACTATCTAGACTATGTCTTTGACATTCAGCTCTCGAAAATGTCAATAATTGTGGTAAAATGTTTGTTATTTTTCATCTATCTGTACTGTTTTCTCGGACCGCTATGTTTACAGTTAAATTTCATTTTATTTAAGAAAAACTGATTTCATACCAAAACAGGGGCCTTGCCATGACGTCTTAATGCGAGTCAATTCCGACTCAGTTCAGGTTTTAGCTGTCATATTTAGTATGGATCTGTCTAACAGCGAGCGAAGCTAAACAGAATCAGAATTGAATCTCATTAATACATCATGGTAACATAAAGGATTTTTATACAAAAAAAATACAGGCGAATTGTGAGCCACCTTTTTAGATGTCGGTTAACCTTTTCGCCGCCACGTCAAATACAAGAGACGCCACCCATACTCGAGACTTTATTGCGATGCCTTAAGTTGAACCTAATTCTAATTTAACGAAGGTTCCTTCATCCTTTTGCACTGAAACAATGGAAGT
This sequence comes from Pandemis corylana, assembly GCA_949127965.1. NCBI lineage: Eukaryota > Metazoa > Arthropoda > Insecta > Lepidoptera > Tortricidae > Pandemis > Pandemis corylana. Next base: position 2,047,918 of record OX421875.1, on the reverse strand, counting down.
ATATAATGGTCGATGGCGTTCAACCTGCGATGCTTATACACGAGTCGTTGGCGTCGAAAGGGTAAAAATGGCGACCGGTGGCCTCACGCCCGCCATCAGACAGACGTTTACATTTAAAATAAGATTTAATACCATTTTTATGGCCTGGCACGGAAATGACACGAAAATTGTGCGTTAAATTTCTGGTCACGGCGTGTGTTATTTATTTTGGTTTACCGTCAATATGTCACAGGCTTTAATTCTGAAATTCGAATTTCGTATCTCGCTGAGCCGCTCACACTGACAATGTTTATTAAGGGAGTGAGAGGGACGGTATGATAAGAACTTTTGATTTCAGAGTAGACCCCCAGTTCGAAGCCAAATCTTTATGTAAGTTAGTTTAGAATTTACAGTGTAAATATTAAAAAGATGTTGGGTTTGTGATACATGTCTTAAATTAAGCCCGTAGTTTTTTAATGAGAACATTAGATCAATTAAAAAAACTTGGATCTGTGACCCTTCTTTGATAGGAAAGAGTAGAAATTTAAAACAAGAACATATAATGTGATATGACTAAATCATTCTTGTTCAATTTCAACGTTCTCTAGTATTGAAGCTGCTGTTCTTTTGGTTTGGCTGCATGGCTCCGCAACCACAGCCTTTTCGGTTTCAAAATAAAAAATACAGATGTTGCCAGTATAGAAAAACTTTGATTTCATTGGGACATGTGCCACCATCGTGAGACGGGTTTATGTTTGTGATATGGTTTTAAAAAGCGGCATTATCTCGCTTGGTCCATCAGCGTCTCATCTAGTCGTTAGTTAATTTATTTTTTTATTAAATGGCATTCTGTACGATGTTGGATTTAGTTTTAAGTTTTCGAATAAAATGGTTATTGAACAAGTTTTGGTTATTTGTTTCGATCCTTTTCCCTTTTGTGACTGCTGCGTATAACATCCTGTATTGACGGTCGGTGGTCATAGTGTTTAGATTGAGAAATGTTGGTCTAAAGGGCCGCTAGTAAAGCTCTCGTGAAACTTGAACACGGCACAGTTAAGTACGCGCAAGCATCATTCTTGTCAAAATCTCAATGAGGAACTATTTCTTCCGTTGGTATTTTTTAAATGTTAGCTTGTGAAAACAAGAATAAGCAAAGGCCAGGCGTAAACGATCGAAGTGGACTAAGAAATAGCTGTTTAATAGAAAGAAACATTCACATGTTAAACTACTCAAGGACTTGAGAAGACGCACACAAATCAGACATTTTGTGACTGATGACCACGTGCATCACCGCATGACAACTACAACTACCCTTGACTGCGGACTGCGGGCGGCTTGAACATTGAACTCCCAACCACGCGCACAGGCAAGTACGTGCAGGTCTGGCTTGCGCAGGGAAAATTTCAAACAAGTCGAAAAACGCGCATGGGGTTGGCGCGTGATAGTTTTACCAACCGCACGCACGGTGTTCCGTGTACAAGCCGGCCTGCGCAGGCAGCACTGTGGTGATACTTGCGCGTGTGGTGGGCCCTTAACACTCAGCTTGTGAAAATTTCGAAATTTCCAAACTCCTCGGAATAGAAAGTTTGAGTCATGAAACATTGGGCAAACCGTTCTGGGGGTAAATCCGTTTTTTACATAAACAAATATTGCAGCGCCTCCAAGCGGATAAGCACCATAACACCTATCACAAAACCACCGTTGAGAAAATGAAAATTAAGACCCACCATACCCCTGGCAGTACCACTGCGGGTAGGGTGGGACTCTACCATACCACCGTAGTGCTGTAAGCTACGGGTATTAATTAGGATAGGTCAGTTAGGTATCTCCTTATGCCCGAAGGGCAAACGCGGAGCTCCTTCAATTTTATGTTTCAATTTCTCAAATCTCAGCACTACTATGGTGGTATGGTTCAGCCCCACCCTATGGTGGTATGGTGGGTCTGAAAGGAAATGCGGGTCGGACCCAATGCAGAAAACCGCATTAACCTTTATTATTGTATACTAGGTTTTTCCCGCGACTCCGTCTGTGTAGAAAACTGTTATAGCTATCCCGCAGTAACTTTCTTATGTAATTTTTAAACTTTTCAATTTGTAATTATATAAAATGGAACTTTCTCTAATGCTAAAAAAATTTACTTTACTCATGGCTGTATGGGCTTTGAACCCTTTGCCAAGTTTGCCAGGAAGAAAATTTGATAAAACAGTCATTATTCCTCAGAACAATAATATCCACCCATAATCGTACAACTTTAGTTCTCGATTTGATTGGTTCGACACTACTCTTTGGTACATCGACTCAAACTGTCAAGTCTAATCTTTAATTAAAAATCGTTAAAATTACTTACAAATACAGCTTGCTATTTGCTATGGTAACATAAGTCAAATGCAGCACTGTGAATTGAAATTAGTAAACAATCCGTTCAAGATAGGAGTATTTGTTACAAATACCGCCAGCACTTGAAGCTTCGACATACATTACATTAGTAACATGGAGTCGTCCGCGTCCGCCTGCCGCCGGCGCGCTTCCGACGCGGAACAGTCGGCGTGGTCATACAGCCTGACGGCGGGGAGCGCGCCTGTGAAGGAGGAGCCCGAGTGGGGCGAGTGCGGCGTGAGCGACGCGGCCGCGGCAGAAGGCTTGTACCCCGGGCACGAGGTCAAAGACGAATTAGTAATTGGACCTGAGTTGGTGCAACAGCAGGACATCGCTTTTTCAATGCAAAGTAAGCTACCTGATTACTTGACTTATGAAAATCAATTACCTATAGGGAGCATTTGTAAGGCAATGCTTATTAAAATTGTTGTCATTGATAAAAATGCTTATTTTGTGTTGGGGTTAATAAATGTTCCCTTTCTAAACTATGTCGCTTCTATTGCATTGAGCTTTGACTTTGTCATTTTTTGTACCACGGCTTGTTGTGATGCACGGGGCACTCAATGAGGAGATGACAGAAATGGAGTTAGACAATATCCCCACTGCTACACAAGAAAATAATTGCTTGATCATCAGTTCTAACCTAACCTACTCAACTAGCTAGTAACAGTTTGTTGACCAGTTAGTTTTTCACCAAAAGTATAAAATAGTTAGTGAATTAACAGTTACTTGTAATTTAACTATAGTACATTGTTTGGCAGATGCCCTGAGCGAAATGGAGGAGAATCCATGGAATCCAAAGGCAGAAGGCGGCGCCGACGCCGCGTCCGGCACCCACGCCTGCCCTGGGGATGAACCTCACTGCAGCAGGAGCACCGAGCAGCAGCACGGGCTCAAAAGCTGTTTTGTCAGGCTCGAGCGCTTGCCAGTAGGAGACCTGCGCAGTTGCAATGGTGAGTGTTATGGTCTGACAGCGCGCAAGCTAACCCCGGGGCACTGTGGCGCGGACGACAGCAGAGCCAGAGATATTCTTGCAACTTGCCAGCCTCGCTTGTGGGTCAGCATTATGGGAGGTGTCACAGTACAGGGGCTCCAGTTACAGTGAATCTAACAGGTTTATCCAAACAGGGCAGGGAGTACTGCACTTCTTAACATATGCCTTGATTTAAAACACTTATATGATAGTAAAAATGTTGATCCTGGTTTTGCCCTTCTTTTTTTTGTTAATATCTCACCTGCCTACCTAATACAATACAATACAATTACTCTGAAACACCACATAACAAACAATGCAATATATGACTTCTTATTCAACACATCAATTGTATGCTTAGTGGGGAAAACTCAGCAAGAAGAGTAATAATTGTCTCTGTGCTAGTTAGTATTTCTGCTGTCGCTACAACAGCTACAGAGTACATACTCAGCACCAATGGAGGTGGTGTACATCAGCGGTTCCCAAGCTATTACTTACATAAATCTCATGTTTACGCTAGTATACTGCGCCCCCTCTTGGCGCCCCTCAACTACGATGGAAATAAAAGAAACTATCAAATAACTGAAGTACAAACTACTATTAATGAACAGTAAGAACATTGCGCTGACACAAGTCAAAAGTGTTTTATTTGTGAAACAGGTGATGGCTAACGTGACCATTTATTTATTTTGTCAGACCGGGACACATCTACAGAAATATACAATAAAAATTTGTTTTAGAGTTTTACAAGCATTTTATTATAGAAGATAGAATAACACAAAATAATTAAAGCTCTAAACACAAAATAGTTAAGTTGGCACGACTTACTAACTAAGCCCCCAGTAGTGGCGTGACTTCGAAGTCGTACTTTTGTATTTGTCGACTGAACAATTTTTTTTTTAATATCGGGTCTTGTTTTTAGATACGTGTACGTATAATTTTAAACTATCGTTGGGTCTGCTTGCAAAACCGGGACGTAGTTGGCTTCGCTGGGGACACCGGGACAGACTGCCTGAAACCGGGACTGTCCCGCCCAAACCGGGACGTATGGTCACGTTATGTATGGGGTATGTCGTCACTCTGACGTTATCTGTGCGGACGAAGTCGCGGGTAAAAGCTAGTGATTTATGTAATTTGTGAGACACTATGTGTTGCCCGCAGCAGTGTCTACTAAGAATGCGTTAATCGCTATTCCGCGGGAACTATGCAATAGCCTGTTTCAATTGCTTAATATTAAAGTTCAAACTATCTTCTTCCGCATCGGTTTGTCCGTGGACAGATAGACCGACAGACAGACTGACAGAGTTACTTTCACATTTGTGACATTAGTTTGAATTAATTTTGAAAGCCAATTTTTCATAAATGAATACTCAATTGCAGATGTGCTGAGCAGAGCAGAGCAGGATGCGTGCAGGCCGGAGCCTGCAGGCAAGGCCGGGCCCGCAGCAGAGAGTACACGCACCCAGTCTACTTTAATGACCTGCAAACATATGCACACAGGACAGAAACCACACAGTTGCGACACGTGTCGGGAGCAGCTTACACAACGAGGCCACTTGAGTAGACCTAGACACACACGAACACGCACGGTGGAGAAGATTTACCGTTGCGATATATGTAAGAAACGGTTTATGAGCCGAAGTGGCTTGACTAAGCATATACGACTGCACACAGGTGAGAAACCGTACGGTTGCGATACATGTAACAAACGGTTTACGCAACGAAGTAGCTTGACTATGCATATACGAACGCACACAGGTGAGAAACCGTACGGTTGCGATACATGTAACAAACGGTTTACGCAACGAAGTAGCTTGACTATGCATATACGAACACACACAGATGAGAAACCGTACGGTTGCTATATATGTAACAAACGGTTTACAGATAAATCAACATTGACTTCACATATACGAATACACACAGGTGAGAAACGGTACAGTTGCGATATATGTAACAAACGGTTTACACAACAAGGCAACTTGACTTCACATGTACGAATACACACAGGTGAGAAACCGTACGGTTGCGATATATGTAACAAACGGTTTATACGAAAAGACCACTTGACTTCACATATACTAATACACACAAGTGAGAAACTGTACGGTTGCGATATATGTAACAAACGGTTTATACAACAAGGCCACTTGACTTCACATATACGACGACACACAGGTGAGAAACCGTACGGTTGCGATATATGTAACAAACGGTTTAAAGATAAATCAACATTGACTTCACATATACCACTACACACAGGTGAGAAACGGTACAGTTGCGATATATGTAACAAACAGTTTAAACGACAAAGCTACTTGACTTTACATTTACGAATACACACAGGTGAGAAACCGTACGGCTGCGATATATGTAACAAACGGTTTACAGATAAATCAGCATTGACTTCACATATACGAATACACACAGGTTAGAAACGGTACAGTTGCGATATATGTAACAAACGGTTTACACAACAAGGCAACTTGACTTCACATGTACGAATACACACAGGTGAGAAACCGTACGGTTGCGATATATGTAACAAACGGTTTATACGAAAAGACCACTTGACTTCACATATACGAATACACAGGTGAGAAACCGTACGGTTGCGATATCTGTAACAAACGGTTTATAGATGGGTCGTTCAAATTGAGTCATTATTTTAATTCTCAAAATATCGTCGATTTTCGATAATTTTAGGCTTTCAGGTTCACATACCCGAGTAGAGTAAGATATGAGTGAAGGCGTCATTGTACAGGTTATGATTTAGGATTTTCTAACAGGAAAGTAATGAAGCCCCGGATGGAAATGAAACATGACAGGATGGCAATGAGTGCGTTTGGAAGGTAATTCGATAGATTTATTACAAAACTAATGAAATATGCCTAGAGGGTAGTGGTCTAGTGAGTATATTTGGAAAGTAATGAGATTTGCCTTAATCTTTTGTAATTATTTAATGGTAATAGAGCTAATTATGATCTTCTAAGTTTGCGGCTGTGTTCACGCTTTTGAATACCGTTTTGTTGTACAGCGTGAAGTTGCAGTCCGTGACCTTGATGTTGTCAAACTCGATCGCAAAGTAAGCAGAGAGTTGCCAGTAGATAAAATGCTACCGTGCAGTGTTGCCAATGCTAAGATTTTGCCAGAGAATTCTTTAGGAACGTTTCCTTCACTGGCAATAGATACCCTAAGCTTTAAATTGAATATTTATTGGTACTGAGACTATTCATTCTTTTCATGCACGACAAATTTTCATGAGACAAAATTTTCATATCTTGACTTTGACATATCTATACTTTGAACCACTTGGTCTGTTTAGGTCTGTGTTTCTGTTTCCCTCTTGCGTGAGCGCCTTCTCTGTCAGACTAATGGGGCTATAAGTGACCTTTTGACTTGTAAATATATTTGAATAGGTATTCCTCTGTAAGTTTTTTTAGATTACCGTTTAATTTTGTGTAAACCAAATTATGCAGCCAGTTTTGTCTATGTAATTGTATTTTATAATGTGTATGTGACAGTTTTTTTAATTTAATGGAGACTGATACACGCGTACTATGTTTTGATAGTGTTAGTCTCAATTACTACAGGAATATTGTGACGGACGTTTCTCATAGTGTTTGACATAAAAGTTGGTTGCGACAAAAATTGATACTGATACAAAAATGGCACCCCTGAGAAAACCGTATAAGTCTGAAATTAGCATTATTAAGTATCTACGTGTGCGACAAATCGTCCGTTTCATTTAAACGGCGCTGTCTCATAATATGAGCAGCACGTTTAGTAGGTCTACCCATATTTAGAAAAAAATGTTAGTGTACTTCAGATTCACTAAAAATGTATCAAATATTGTAAATAATATAAAAGTCGGTTTTTTTTGTTAAAATTTTTGATTATTTTTTGATTTTTAGTGAATCTGAAGTACACTAACATTTTTTTCTGAATGGGTAGACCTACTAAACGTGCTGCTCATATATGACAGCGCCGTTTAAATGAAACGGACGATTTGTCGCATACATACTTAATGCTAAATGGGGAGGTCTAAAGGAGAGGCCTATGTCCGGCAGTGGACTTGTAATGGCTGAGATGTTAATGATGACTTAATGCTAATTTCAGACTTATATGGTTTTCTCATGGGTGCCATTGTCAGAACTGGACCAAATTGAAATGCAAGCATGTATAAGTACGCAAGCAGGCATGCAAGCTGGCTGGCTTTATTTTTTGATTTTTAGTGAATCTGAAGTACACTAACATTTTTTTCTGAATATGGGTAGACCTACTAAACGTGCTGCTCATATGACAGCGCCGTTTAAATGAAACGAACGATTTGCCGCACACATACTTAACGCTCTTCTGTGTTCTTGAGTGGAGACCGCGACTTGGCAAACGTAGTGTACGACGCCCTCCGGCCAGGTGGGATGACGATCTGGAGTCGTGCCACGAGTGCGGCGCGGCGGCGGACACGGCACAGCACACGTTGGAGCTGTGCCCCGCCTGGTCCGAGCAGCGCCGCACTCTGGTGGCGTCTATCGGCGGCGACCTCTCACTTCCCGGCGTAGTGTACGCCATGGTCGGGAGTGAGGGGTCCTGGGAGGCCGTCGCCTCCTTCTGCGAGGAAGTAATGTCGCAGAAGGAGGAGAGGGAGCGGGAGCGCGAGAATGACCCCCTCGCGCCCCCGCTCCGGCGCAGACGAACGGGGAGGAGGCGGCGGCAGTTTGCTGCTGCCCTCCCCTAGTGGTGCCTGCTGGCGGGGGATGGGGATCCCCTGCTAGCGCGTAGAGGCCCACGAGTCTAGGGGGGGGCCAGGTATTCCCGGCCCCCCTCTCTTTGGCGCGGGAGCCCCGGCGTTTAGGCTGGGGCGGCCGGCGGGGCGTGCGTGGTGACACCCTTATGCTCCCACGGCGCCCCTCCAATGGCAGAGAGGGAATACCGGCGGTTTTTTAGTGGGTAGGCCTCCTCCGCTTCCCCCCGCTCGGGGGGGGGGCCGGGGAGGAGAGTCCCACATAACTTCCGTGCCGTCCCCGAGGCGCGGTCGTATGCGTAACGCATTTTTCCGCCGCAAAAAAAAAAAAAAAAAAAAGGTGGGATGACGATCTGCGAAAGTCTGCAGGCAGATGCTGGATGCGTCAAGCTAAAGACGGGGCGCTATGGCGCTCATTAGGGGAGGCCTATGTCCAGCAGTGGACTAACATAGGCTGATGATGATGATGATGATACTTCACGCTAATTTCAGACTTATATGGTTTTCTCATAGGTGAAATTGTCAGAACTGGACCAAATTGAAATGGGACCACACGGGAAGCACCAGCTTTCAAATAAAAAAAGAATCATTAAAATCGCTTCACTCAGTCGAAAGTTATGAGGTAACAAAAAACATAAAAAAAAAAAAAAAAAAAAAAAAAAAAATACAGACGAATTGAGAACCTCCTCCTTTTTTTGAAGTCGGTTAAAAAACTACAGATGTTGCCAGTATAGAAAAACTTTGATTTCATTGGGACATGTTCCACCATCGTGAGACGTTTACCTACGTTTGTGATATGGTTTTAAAAAGCGGTATTATCTCGCTTTTTTATTAAATGGCATTCTGTACGATGTTGGATTTAGTTTAGTTTTTGAATAAAATGGTTATTGAACAAGTTTTGGTTATTTGTTTCGATCCTTCTCCCTTTTGTGACTGCTGTGTATAACATCTTGTATTGGCGATCGGTGGTTATAGTATTTAGATTGAGAAATGTTGGTCTAAAGGGCCGCTAGTAAAGCTCTCGTGAAACTTGAACACGGCACAGTTAAGTACGCGCAAGCATCATTCTTGTCAAAATCTCAATGAGGAACTATTTCTTCCGTTGGTATTTTTTAAATGTTAGCTTGTGAAAACAAGAATAAGCAAAGGCCAGGCATAAACGATCGAAGTGGACTAAGAAATAGCTGTTTAATAGAAAGAAACATTCACATGTTAAACTACTCAAGGACTTGAGAAGACGCACACAAATCAGACATTTTGTGACTGATGACCACGTGCATCACCGCATGACAACTAACTACCCTTGACTGCGGACTGCGGCTATTGCGTCTTGAACATTGAACTCCCAACCACGCGCACAGGCAAGTACATACGTGCAGGTCTGGCTTGCGCAGGGAAAATTTCAAACAAGTCGAAAAACGCGCAAGGGGTTGGCGCGTGATAGTTTTACCAACCGCACGCACGGTGTTCCGTGTACAAGCCGGCCTGCGCAGGCAGCACTGTGGTGATACTTGCGCGTGTGGTGGGCCCTTAACACTCAGCTTGTGAAAATTTCGTAATTTCCAAACTCCTCGGAATAGAAAGTTTGAGTCATGAAACATTGGGCAAACCGTTCTGGGGGTAAATTCGTTTTTTACATAAACAAATATTGCAGCGCCTCCAAGCGGATAAGCACCATAACCTATCACAAAACCACCGTTGAGGAAATGAAAATTAAGACCCACCATACCCCTGGTGATTTGAGAGTAGACCCCCCCAGTTCGAAGCCAAATCTTTATGTAAGTTAGTTTAGAATTTACAGTGTAAATATTAAAAAGATGTTGGGTTTGTGATACGTGTCTTAAATTAAGCCCGTGGTTTTTTTAATAAGAACATTAAATCAATTAAAAAACTTGGATCTGTGGCACTTTTTTGGTAGGAAAGAGTAGAAATTTTAAACAAGAACATAATGTGATATGGCTGTTTACTCAATCATTCTTGTTCAATTTCAACTTTCTCTAGTATTGAAGCTCCTGTTCTTTTGATTTGGCTGCATGGCTCCGCAACCACAGCCATTTCGGTTTCAAAATAAAAAAAATACAGGTGTTGCCAATATAGAAAAACTTTGATTTCATTGGGACATGTGCCACCATCGTGAGACCAAGGTTTATGTTTGTGATATGGTTTTAAAAAGCGGCATTATCTCGCTTGGTCCATCAGCGTCTCATCTAGTCGTTAGTTAATTTATTTTTTTATTAAATGGCGTTCTGTACGATGTTGGATTTAGTTTTAAGTTTTCGAATAAAATGGTTATTCAACAAGTTTTGATTATTTGTTTTGATCCTTCTCCTTTTGTGACTGATGTGTATAACATCCTCTATTGACGATCGGTGGTTATAGTATTTAGATTGAGAAATGTAGGTCAAAAGGGGCGCTAGTAAAGCTCTCGTGAAACTTGAACACGGACGTAGCTACCACACGGCACAGTTAAGTACGCGCAAGCATCATTTTTGTCAAAATCTCGATGAGGAACTATTTCTTCCGTTGGTATTTTTTAAATGTTTGCTTGTGAAAAAAAAGACGCTCTTATCGCTATCCCGCAGTAACTTTCTTATGTAATTTTTAAACTTAACTTGCTCTAATGCTAAAAAAAATGTACTTCACACATGTATGGCTGTATGGGCTTTGAACCCTTTGCCAACTCAGTGAACGAAGATGGGCCTATATTCGTTCCGCTCACACTAATAGTCATTAATTTGAGAGTGAAAGGGACGGCATGACAAGAAGTTCGAAAATCGAATCTCGCTCGCAATCGCCATCGTGTTCATTTTGACAGTTCTTGTATGAATGTGACAACTAGCTGATTCCGATGCCAATTTTCAACCTATACATGAACGACATGAACTGTCAAAATGAACACGATGGCGATTGCGAGCGAGTTAGGTAATAAGCCTACAGGACATGAGTGCGTGAAAGCCATTATGGGGGCGGCAGACGTAAGCTTGCCTTCTGAATCCATAAGCTTATTGGTTACGTCCTTGACATGAAATGTATATTTCATAATTTTGTTTTTTTTTCTCTTCGACATTGGAGACACCAACTGATTTATTTGTCGGTCGAGGCGTTTTGCACCTCCACTGAACTTAATTTTTTTTGTTGTTGTTTTGACTAGTAAATCTATATTTAGGTGTTCGAACCAGGCTTGCCACCTTTAGGGGAAAAAAAATCGGGACAAATCGAGCATCCACCAGAGACGTTCGGAGTCTAAGGAAAATGAAACTTTATTTTGTGTTTTTATTATTTTTTATTGCATAATACAAAAATGACGTAGAATAAAATCGGGACAAAATCGATAGGTAGCCGGGACGCGGGACAATGTCTTCGAAATCGGGACGGTCCCGACAAAATCGGGACGGGTGGCAACTCTGGTTCGAGCCTTCGCTTGAACCACTTGAGATGGTGACTGACGTAGTGATCTATCAACGCACAGCCCAAACTACTGGACGGATCGGGCTGAAATTTGGCATGCAGGTAGATGTTATGACGTAGGCATCCGCTAAGAAAGGATTTTTGGAAATTCCCACGGGATAAGGAAAAAAACGGGATTTATATATTCAGTTTTACGGGATCGATTTTTCGTTTTACTGGTCGTATAAAACTGAAATTTGGCCTTCAAGTTCCCTTGGGGAGTGTAGGGGAGCACTACCAAAGGATTTCCCGAAATTCCCACGGCAACGGGAAAAACGGGACTTTCCGTTTTACTGGTTGCAGAAAGCTGAAATTCGGCATGTAGGTTGCTTCGGGAGTGTAGAGGAGCATTAAGAGAGTACTTTCCGAAATTCCCACGGGAACGGGAAAAAACAGGATTTTTCGTTTTACTGCTCGTAGAAATCTGAAATTTGGCAAGTGGGTTCCTTGTCACGTAGGTTTATTCGGGGGTGTAGGGGAACACTAAGAAAGAATTTTCCGAAACGCGAAATTTCACGTTTCCAGACGAAACAGCGGAAGAAAGTGATAAATAAGAACACAGTTTGTGCGTATGCGTATATTTTACAACTGAATCTCAGAAAACATGCTTACCCACAATAGACAAGTTATACAAGTACCCACTTAATACATAACAGAAAGAGACAACATTTATAACGTGTGTTTCTTTAAAGGCTTTAAAAGTGTAAAGCACTCCCCAAAATTTCCACGGGAACGGGAAAAAACTTATTTTTTGATTGCTGATTCTACGCGGACGAAGTCGCGGGCATAAGCTAGTACTTTATATATCTCTACTATAGATTAATATAATTTAAGGCTCGGGGACCTTATACATCCCTTTTATAAATGTATTATTTTATTTTATTTATTTTTAGTTACAAAACAATTAAAATACATATATAATACATGGAGATACTAAAACTAAAACTACTATCCTACTAATATTATAAATGTGAAAGTTTGTGAGTTTGGATGTTTGTTACTCTTTCACGTCAGAACGGCTGGACAGATCTGGATGAAATTTGGATCATAGATAGATTATAGTCTGGAATAACACATAGGCTACTTTTTATCCCCGAAAAATGAACGGTTCCCGAGGGATATATGATGATGATGAATATATTACTACTAAGTGGGTACTATTACTACTATTTATTACGTTGAGATTTGTGATTGCAGGTAAGAAATCAAATTATTAGTAAAATTAGTAAAATATGTCCTACTAATATTATAAAATGTGAAAGTTTGTATGGATGTTTGGATATTTGTTACTCTTTCACGCCAGAACGGCCGGACAGATCTGGATGAAATTTGGAACATAGATAGATTATAGTCTGGAATAACACATGGCAAATTTTTTTCTTTCTTATTCCGGAAAATTGCATAATTCCTGCGGGATAGCGATAAAGATAAAGCTAAAGCTATTTAGGATATATTTAAGGACAGCCCAAGGGCAGTTTAAGGGCAACAGGTTAGGTTAGGTTTGTTTTATAAAAATCCTGCAATATTTAGTTTTAGAAAAATTAAGGCAGCGGGGCAATGCGTGGGGGGTTGCTTGCATGTTTGCTTGAGCCCTTGCTTTGCATGCTTGATTGCATACTTGCTTTCATGCATGCTTGCATGCTTGCTTGCGTGCATGCTTGCGTGCTTACTTGCATGCCTGCTTGCATACCTGCTTGCATGCCTGCTTGCATACTTACAAGCTTGCATGCATGCTTGAAAGCTTGCAGGTTCGCTTGCTCGCTTGCATGCCTGTTTGCATGCCTGCTTGCATACTTACATGCTTGCATGCATGCTTGAAAGCTTGCAGGTTCGCTTGCTCGCTTGCATGCCTGTTCGCATGCCTGCTTGCATGCCTGCTTGCATGCCTGCTTGCATTCTTACATGCTTGCATGCATGCTTGAAAGCTTGCAGGTTTGGTTGCTCGCTTGCTTGATTGCTTCATGTTCAGGTTCATGCATTCTCGCTGAGTGCTTGCTTGCACGCTTGCTTGCATGCTTGCTTGCATGCTTGCTTGCCTGCTTTCATGCCTGCTTGCATGCCTGCTTGCATGCTTGCTTGTTTACTTACATGCTTGCATGCTTGCTTGAAAGCTTGCAGGTACGCTTGCTCGCTTGCATGCCTGTTTGCATGCCTGCTTGCATGCCTGCTTGCATACTTACATGCTTGCATGCATGCTTGAAAGCTTGCAGGTTTGGTTGCTCGCTTGCTTGATTGCTTCATGTTCAGGTTCATGCATTCTCGCTGAGTGCTTGCTTGCACGCTTGCTTGCATGCTTGCTTGCAAGCTTGCTTGCATGCTTGCTTGCCTGCTTTCATGCCTGCTGCTTGCATGCCTGCTTGCTTGCCTGCTTGCATACTTACATGCTTGCATGCTTGCTTGAAAGCTTGCAGGTTCGCTTGCTCGCTTGCTTGATTGCTTGCTTCTTTGAAATGCTCATGGTTCACGCGTGCGAAGCCGCGGGCAAAATCTAGTTAATTATAAAACAAATAGTCATAAAACTATAAATAAAAAAGTTGCCCTAAATCACTGCCAGGTGACATGATGCCCAGAAGGCTGGCAGCATTGGCGCATTGTATGGCAATACTTACCCTTTATGCTAAAAAAAATTGTTTAATTTAAGTATTCTTATTGTATTTTATTTTGAAAAAATAACTCTGCCAAGTTTCTTGCGGCGCATTCTTCTTGGCAATGATGGTCTTTCCGAATGCGCTTGTAGTTTCAAAAATACATGTAAAAGAGCCCTTGGCGGCCAATTTGCAAAAATAAATTTTCATTTTCATTAATAGACGAGACTCCTTTCCAATTAGTCTCCGTTGATAAGGAAATATCTAGTGACAATATTGTCAAATGTCCCATTTGACTACTCGCATTATAAGTCTCGACTGAGTACAACCCAAGGATTTGACGTTCAGCAACAAGAGTTTCAAAAAAATTTTGTTTTTGCTGATTCCACCAATATCAACGACCAAAAAATACATCAGGCGTCGCCCAGCAAAGCTATTGTATAGGATTTTGATCATAACTGTGATACACAAAAAATTAAGACACCTACATCGATGAAGATTAATGAAAATGAAGAAAACATTGCATTTAATTATAACGTGGATGATTGGGTGATAGTGAAGCACACAGTAAAAGATAAACCGCATTACTTTATTGGAAAAATTGTAAGCAAAGATGAGATGTCGTGCGAGTACAATTTAAACTATTTGAATAAAGCTCAGGGAACGATTCTTAAATTCGGTTGGCCAAATATTTCTGATGATATGTGGTAACCGAATCTCAAATCGTGCAAACTGTGTCAGAGCCAGAAAAGGATAAAAGGGCAATTCCTGTTAAAAATTTACCAAAACTTAGTATAATATCTATGTTTTGTTGATTTTGAAGAAACTTAATTTTTTAATAAAGAACAGATAATTACTATTAAAGACAAGTTTTATTTCATAAAAACATAATTTCACACTAAATAGTTCGTTTTTATATGTATAAATAGCTCTATTACAATTAAATAATTAAAAATTATTACGGCAAGTCTCATTACTTTATCGCATGCTGAGAACGAAAGTGACCTAATTCGAAAATTCACATAAATGAGTTAAAATAACAGAAAGACCCACAAAAGCATACTTCACGATGTGGATAGTTGAAAACAGCCCTTTTCGTGTTAGAAGAGCATAGAATGATATTGTTAGTCTCTTTGTCACGCACCCCCTCCTGCAACTGTCGCCAGAACGAAAGCGCCCGCTTCAGTGTTACGTCACGGGTGGTGTAAACAGCATGTGACCTAACACTTATTGAGCCCCTATAGTATTAGTTCATACGGTAAGTTCGCAGAATTATGTTTAATTCTATAGAGACCAATGTTGTGGTTGGGTCACTTTAGTATCGATACACGTAATTGATTTTGTGACACATTTGTCTTTGCGTTACTTTAGTATTAAACATTGCGGATGAGATGATGGTATTATTAAGAAAGTGTCGGGTTTATTTTGAATGTTCGAAGCCATACATCATTATTTTTAATATTAAAGTGACTCAAATATGAATACTTTTTTTATTTGCATTTTTTTATGTTTTAACAATATTTATCTAAATTCTGTACTGGTAATGGAATTAGAAACAATGAATAGAACTAAAAAAAAAATAGTTTTATCATACATATATTAAAGGAAAAAAAAGGTGCGAGGCTTTGGACACAGACAAGCCTAAAAGTCGATCACCTTGCGATTTGCCACAAAACGTGTTTTTTGAGTTACGTCAGTCTCGTTCTCAGCATGCGATATACTCACTAGCTCACTAACCTCTAGGCATATTTCACTAACTTTGTAATCAATCTCATTACCTTCCAAACTTCGATCAACAATACAACTAGATTCACGGTGATAGCTCTGAAAATGGCTCCGAGAAATAAGGCCACAAAATAAATTTGTGGCCTTATTTCTGACAGTATGCGCCAACCTCGGCCAACGTAAGGTGTGCGTGTGAACTGAGGGACCACTTTTTTTTAAAGGTTTAAAGGTTTTGGAAGTAAGTTTAATTTTTAGTAGTAGTAGCGAATTAGTTTGTAAACAAATCCTGGAATTTGTAAAGAATTCACTAAAAAGTTATACAGCCAAAGGTGTGGTCCCTCAGTTCACACACTGAACCTTCCACTTCTGGGCAAGTGTTTAATATGCTGGCTTATTTTGATGTTACAGATTTAGTAAAAACATGTTTAAACGCATTCGTAATGACCGAAACGTAATTTTGCAATGATTACACACTAAAGCAGTCTTCCTTCTGTGGTCCCTGAGGGACCACCTAAAATACCTAATAAATCGGTACATTTTGTACACAAAAAAATGCATTTTGCTTTGCAAACATTAGTAAAAATCGCAAGGAACATTGTAAAAGTTAAACGAAAGCACAACTATTAACCAATTTCGTCAAAATTATATTTGTTTGTGGTCCCTCAGTTCACACACTATGAATTAATAAAATAATTAAAATATCCTAAAATATAAACATTATGGAAAGGTTTGTCGTACGGGGTTTAGTAGAAAAGTTCTACTACATATATATATATTTTTTTAAGTGGATTGATGGCGTATAATATAAGATAAATCGCTTTTAATATTTTCCTAGCAGAGTGTTTATTAGGGTGTCCACACAATGAAAACCATTTACTAACGTGAATCATTTTTAAATTCAACTTTTTAAGTTTGCTTACTAACATCAAATGGAGCATGGAAAAACTGCATACAGCCAACTACATTTTAGATTCTGTAAGCAAAATTACGATAATCAAAACAAACTACTAAGTGTGCAAGACTGCACAACCAGAGGAGGAGGTTCTCAATTCGTCTGTATGTTTTTTTTTATGTTTGTTACCTCATAACTTTCGACTGGGCGAAGCGATTTTAATGATTGTTTTTTTATTTGAAAGCTGGTGCTTCCTGTGTGGTCCCATTTCAATTGGGTCCAGCTCTGACAGTGGCACCCATGAGAAAACCATATAAGTCTAAGTCTGCTCAGAACTTACACGAGCTGGCGGATAATAATAATAAGTCATATAATGTTGTGTACAGAACGGTATTAGAATAATAAATAAATAACACCCAAAACGGCGTTTGATTGTTCACTTTGATACTTGCTTGCTTGCATGCTTACTTGCATGTATGCTTGCTTGCACGCTTGCTTGATTGCTTGCTTCTTTGAAATCCTCATGGTTCACGTGTGCGAAGCCGCGGGCAAAAGCTAGTTAATAAATAAGCAAAATGATTCACGTTAGTAAATGGTTTTCATTGTGTGCAGTGCCGGATTAGCCACGTAGCAAGAGTATCAAATGCTACGGGCCCCGCGAATTTGGGGGCCCCGCGCTCCAACGCCTGTGTGACCGTAATAAAAAAAAATTAGATAGGAGCGTAAAATGTCTTTGTAACAGTTTTGTTTTATTTAATACCCTAAACTTGAGAACCTAAAGCAAACCAAGGGCTCTTGACAGAATTTGCTACAGGCCCCCGCGCTGGCTTAATCCGGCACTGATTGTGTGGACACCCTAATAAACACTCTGCTAGGAAAATATTAAAAGCGATTTATTTTATTATACGCCATCAATCTACTTAAAAAATATATATATATATATGTAGTAGAACTTTTCTACTAAACCC
The DNA here is from genome assembly GCA_949127965.1 of Pandemis corylana. Lineage (NCBI taxonomy): Eukaryota > Metazoa > Arthropoda > Insecta > Lepidoptera > Tortricidae > Pandemis > Pandemis corylana. The sequence goes on along the minus strand of OX421875.1, from coordinate 2,030,229 downwards.
CAGTACGACAAACCTTTCCATAATGTTTATATTTTAGGATATTTTAAATATTTTATTAATTCGTAGTGTGTGAACTGAGGGACCACAAACAAATATGAATTTGTCGAAATTGTTTAATAGTTGTGCTTTCGTTTAACTTTTACAATGTTCCTTGCGATTTTTACTAATGTTTGCAAAGCAAAATGCATTTTTTTGTGTACAAAATGTACCGATTTATTAGGTATTTTAGGTGGTCCCTCAGGGACCACAGAAGGAAGACTGCTTTAGTGTGTAATCATTGCAAAATTACGTTTCGGTCATTACGAATGCATTTAAACATGTTTTTACTAAATTTGTAACATCAAAATAAGCCAGCATATTGAACACTTGCCCAGAAGTGGAAGGTTCGTGTGTGAACTGAGGGACCACACCTTTGGCTGTATAACTTTTTAGTGAATTCTTTACAAATTCCAGGATTTGTTTACAAACTAATTCGCTACTACTACTAAATATTACACTTACTTTCAAAACCTTTAAACCTTTAAAAAAAAAGTGGTCCCTCAGTTCACACGCACACAACGTGAGGACGTGTCAAAATGCCACAATGTGCGTTCAAAAATTGCAAAAAAAGGTTTCGGAAGGAATATCTTTCTTTAAGTATAAGTACAAGTCAGTATTTCATAAAGTACGTAAAAATTTGCAGTTTACATTTTAAAATCAAAAATTTATTGTTTGGCCAATGTTGGCCCACCATCTTGACAATAATCGATGGTTTTAGAACAAGAAATTCATGGAGTAGTTCTCGTTTTAAAATAAAATATATATTGTTTCTTTTTTTAGATTTCCTAGTGACCCTTTTTGCTGTGCGGAATGGATAACTATTGTCGCGAGAGAAAGAGAAGAACTTTACGGGCCTTACAAAAATCTGCTATACGTTCGATTCATTTTGCCAAATTCGACATAACTGGAAATAGCCAAATATATATGTAAAAAAGAATCCTCTCAGGCAAAAAAACTGCTCTAAAAGACAGCTATATAACAAACTAGCCTTCCGTCCGCAGCTTCGCCCGCGGTAAATTAATTTTCCCGTAGGAAAAGGTATTTTCCCGCGGTAAAAAGTAGCCTATGTCACTCAGTGATAATGTAGCTTTCTAACGGCAAAAGAATTTTTGAAATCTGCCCAGTAGTTTCGGAGCCTATTCAATTCAAACAAACAAACAAACAATCAAATTTTTCCTCTTTATAATATTAGTACAGACTAAATTTATTTAAGGGTAATTAATAAACGGATAATTTCACAGCCATCATTTAAGTTCTTTGCCGATCTGTGCAGGTTTCCTCACGATGTTTTCCTTCACCATTAGCTTATATTAAATTTCAAATTAAATTTTGCACATAAATTCCGAAAAACGCAGGAGGTGCGAGGCCTGGTTTGAAACCACGACTTTCTGCTTGAGAGGCGGTAGGTCGAACAACTAGGCTACTACGGCTGTTGCCTGGCTGGGCCTGCGTGGGAACTATGGCCCAATTCCTCTCGTTGTTGAAGGAAGCCTGTGTCCAGCAGTGAAACGTAGATAGGCTTAATTATTAAAAATCATGTAAAATTTGAAAATATCTGTCAAATAAAAAAAAACGAGTTATATACTTAATTGCGACTCCATTATTACCCTGTTCCTCAAATAGAAGAAATCTTTTTGAAACGAAGGTAGTTCTTTTGTTTATCGAACGCTTTCGCACGTCTTGTGACGAAACGTCGTAAATATTATATACAATTATAATTATTTGGATCTTGGTTGCTTAGACTTAAGGTTTATTTTACGTTAATAACCAAGGTAAAAAAGATATAGCTATAAGCATAAGCAACACGGCCACTTTTTCGCTTTGATTTTGTATGGGACCTTGAATCTAGTTGTATTGTTGATCGAAGCTTCCAAACGCACTCATTGCCATCCAGTCATGTTTCATTTCCATCCGAGGCTTCATTACTTTCCTTTTAGAAGATCCTAAATCATAACCTGTACAATGACGCCTTCACTCATATCTTACTCTACTCGGGTATGTTAATGGTTCATTTGAAAGCCTAAAATTATCGAAAATCGACAATATTTTGAAAATTAAAAAAATTGCCCAATTTGAACGACCAATCCATAAACCGTTTGTTACATATATCGCAACCGTACGGTTTCTCACCTGTGTGTATTCGTAAATGTAAAGTCAAGTGGCTTCGTTGTCTAAACCGTTTGTTACATACCTATATCGCAACTGTACGGTTTCTCACCTGTGTGCAGTCGTATATGTAAAGTCAATTGGTTTTGTTGTCTAAACCGTTCGTTACATATATCGCAACTGTACGGTTTCTCATCTGTGTGATATCGTTTATGCCTAGACAATTGACTAGTATGTGTAAACCGTTTATTACATATATCGCAACTGAACCGTTTCTCACCAGTGTGTATTCGTATATGTGCAGTCAAGTGCCCTTGTTGTGTAAACCGTTTGTTACATATATAGCAACCGTATGGTTTCTCACATGTGTGTCGTCGTACATGTGAAGTCAATGTTGATTTATCTATAAACCGTTTGTTACATATATCGCAACTGTAAGGTTTCTCACCTGTGTGAATTCGCATATGTGAAGTACATGTTGATTTATCTGTAAACCGTTTATTACATATATCGCAACTGAACGGTTTCTCACCTGTGTGTATTCGTATATGTTTAGTCAATGTTGATTTATCTCCAAACCGTTTGTTACATATATCGCAACTGTAAGGTTTCTCACCTGTGTGAATTCGTATATGTGAAGTCAAGCTGCCTTGTCGTGTAAACCGTTTGTTACATATATAGCATCCGTACGGTTTGTCACCTGTGTGCAGTCGTACATGTGAAGTCAAGTGGCGTTGTTGTGTAAAGCTTTTGTTACACATATCGCAACCGTACGGTTTCTCACCTGTGTGAATTCCTATATGTGAAGTCAAGTTGCCTTGTTGTGTAAACCGTTTGTTACATATATAGCAACCGTACGGTTTCTCATCTGTGTGTGTTCGTATATGCATAGTCAAGCTACTTCGTTGCGTAAACCGTTTGTTACATGTATCGCAACCGTACGGTTTCTCACCTGTGTGCGTTCGTATATGCTTAGTCAAGCTACTTTGTTGCGTAAACCGTTTGTTACATGTATCGCAACCGTACGGTTTCTCACCTGTGTGCAGTCGTATGTGCATAGTCAAGTTACTTCGTTTCGTAAACCGTTGGTTACATGTATCGCAACCGTACGGTTTCTCACCTGCGTGCGTTCGTATATGCATAGTCAAGCTACTTCGTTGCGTAAACCGTTTGTTACATGTATCGCAACCGTACGGTTTCTCACCTGTGTGCGTTCGTATATGCTTAGTCAAGCTACTTCGGCTCGTAAACCGTTTCTTACATATATCGCAACGGTAAATCTTCTCCACCGAGTGTGTTCGTGTGTGTCTAGGTCTACTCAAGTGGCCTCGTTGTGTAAGCTGCTCCCGACACGTGTCGCAACTGTGTGGTTTCTGTCCTGTGTGCATATGTTTGCAGGTCATTAAAGTAGACTGGGTGTGTGTGCCCTCTGCTGCGGGCCCGTTCTTGCCTGCAGGCTCCGGCCTGCACGCATCCTGCTCTGCTCTGCTCAGCACATCTGCAATTGAGTATTCATTTATAAAAAAATGGCTTTCAACATTAATTCAAACTAATGTCACAAATGTGAAAGTAACTCTGTCTGTCTGTCCTCGGACAAACCGATGCGGAAGAAGATAGTTTGAACTTTAATATTAAGCAATTTAAACAGGCTAATGCATTTTTAGTAGACACTGCTGCAGGCAACACATAGTGAAAACGAGGGTAGTTGTGCGCCGCTGTCAGTTGCGTCGAGCAGCCGGGCGAACAGAGCGCTGGCGCGCAGTGTTCGTTTCGCTGCCGCCGGGGCGAGCGCTCCAAGAGGAAGGACTACGAATTAGTTCGAAACATGTCGAGCATCACTCGACTTTTAGACGTGATTTATCCGTTTATATGTAATTAACATATAATGTCTCACAAATTATATAAAAAATAATATATCGGTAAAAGGCAGATGGTGGAGCTCATGCTGGTGCTGCCGTAGTGATGAAGAGCATCTAAACCAGGGGTTCCCAACCAGTTGGCGCGCCCCATTTGGGGGACGAAGGGTGATTGATCCAAGGGAAGGCGGCGAGCGGCTTAGGTATTTATTAAATTTCATAACTTGGTTAACAAAGTGTTTTTGTACGCCAACCGGCAAAACATAGTGCAACAGAAAAATATGTAACATCTCTGTATATATGCAGCCATCACTAACGTGACCATACGTCCCGGTTTGGGCGGGACAGTCCCGGTTTTAGGCAGTCTGTCCCGGTGTCCCAGCGAAGCCAACTACGTCCCGGTTTTGCAAGCAGACCCAACGATAGTTTAAAATTATACGTACACGTATCTAAAAACAAGACCCGATATTAAAAAAAAAATTGTTCAGTCGACAAATACAAAAGTACGACTTCGAAGTCACGCCACTACTGGGGGCTTAGTTAGTAAGTCGTGCCAACTTAACTATTTTGTGTTTAGAGCTTTAATTATTTTGTGTTATTCTATCTTCTATAATAAAATGCTTGTAAAACTCTAAAACAAATTTTTATTGTATATTTCTGTAGATGTGTCCCGGTCTGACAAAATAAATAAATGGTCACGTTAGCCATCACCTGTTTCACAAATAAAACACTTTTGATTTGTGTCAGCGCAATGTTCTTACTGTTCATTAATAGTAGTTTGTACTTCAGTTATTTGATAGTTTCTTTTATTTCCATCGTAGTTCAGGGGCGCCAAGAGGGGGCGCAGTATACTAGCGTAAACATGAGATTTATGTAAGTAATAGCTTGGGAACCGCTGATGTACACCACCTCCATTGGTGCTGAGTATGTACTCTGTAGCTGTTGTAGCGACAGCAGAAATACTAACTAGCACAGAGACAATTATTACTCTTCTTGCTGAGTTTTCCCCACTAAGCATACAATTGATGTGTTGAATAAGAAGTCATATATTGCATTGTTTGTTATGTGGTGTTTCAGAGTAATTGTATTGTATTGTATTAGGTAGGCAGGTGAGATATTAACAAAAAAAAGAAGGGCAAAACCAGGATCAACATTTTTACTATCATATAAGTGTTTTAAATCAAGGCATATGTTAAGAAGTGCAGTACTCCCTACCCTGTTTGGATAAACCTGTTAGATTCACTGTAACTGGAGCCCCTGTACTGTGACACCTCCCATAATGCTGACCCACAAGCGAGGCTGGCAAGTTGCAAGAACATCTCTGGCACTGCTGTCGTCCGCGCCACAGTGCTCCGGGGTTAGCTTGCGCGCTGTCAGACCATAACACTCACCATTGCAACTGCGCAGGTCTCCTACTGGCAAACGCTCGAGCCTGACAAAACAGCTTTTGAGCCCGTGCTGCTGCTCGGTGCTCCTGCTGCAGTGAGGTTCATCCCCAGGGCAGGCGTGGGTGCCGGACGCGGCGTCGGCGCCGCCTTCTGCCTTTGGATTCCATGGATTCTCCTCCATTTCGCTCAGGGCATCTGCCAAACAATGTACTATAGTTAAATTACAAGTAACTGTTAATTCACTAACTATTTTATACTTTTGGTGAAAAACTAACTGGTCAACAAACTGTTACTAGCTAGTTGAGTAGGTTAGGTTAGAACTGATGATCAAGCAATTATTTTCTTGTGTAGCAGTGGGGATATTGTCTAACTCCATTTGACATCTCCTCACTGAGTGCCCCGTGCATCACCATTTGAGGTACAAAAAGGTCAATGAAATAGAAGCGATATAGTTTAGAAAGTGGTACCTTGGGGTACATTTATTAACCCCACTATCTTTATCTATGGAAACAATTTTAATAAGCATTGCCTTACAAATGCTGCCTATAGCGATGTCCTGCTGTTGCACCACCTCAGGTCCAATTACTAATTCGTCTTTGACCTCGTGTCCGGGGTACAAGCCTTCTGCCGCGGCCGCGTCGCTCACGCCGCACTCGCCCCACTCGGGCTCCTCCTTCACAGGCGCGCTCTCCGCCGTCATGCAGAATGACCACGCCGACTGTTCCGCGTCGGAAGCGCGCCGGCGGCAGGCGGACGAATCCATGTTACTAATGTAAATGTATGTCGAAGCTTCAAGTGCTGGCGGTAATTGTAACAACTAACAAATACTTTTATCTTGAACGGCTTATTTAACAATTTCAATTCACAGTGCTGCAACTAAACTGACAGGACAGTGTAAGTAACCACTACTACTATATCTTTCTAATCTGTGGTAACAATAGTTTTTTTTTTTTTTTTTTAAGAGTATGGCCTGGATACTAGTCCTTTAAGCCAGTACCTAATTTGGCTTCCCTTAATTTTCACTTCGCAACTCGCAGTCACAGATTAGAAAGATAGTGTTAGCTAATTGCTTTTTTATCTTCATGAAAGTCAAAGGAGTCAAAGCCCATTTAGCCGCGCATGATATGTATAATGTATGTATACCATATTGTAATTACTTAACAACACAACAGTGCCTGCAACAAATATAGGTTGTTTTCTTAACTGATCTAGTTGGAATTTGGTATACAGATAGTTTCAATACCGGGGAAGGACATAGGATAGTTCCCGAGGGATAGAGATAAGCGAATTCTGCGCAGACAGAGGCGCGGGCAACAGCTAGTCGTACATAAATGAGTACTTATACTTCGAGCTTTTTTTGGGTTCCGTCCTCAAAGGGTTCTAAACTCTAATAATGGGACCATTGGGACCCTAACAATACTTTCACTGCCTCTGTCTCTTATGAACTGCGAGGCTAAAAGTAAACCATTACCTAATATGTGATACTAGCTGTTGCCCGCGCCTTTGCATAGAATTCGTTTATCGCTATCGCACAGGAACTGCACAATTCTCAGGGATAAAAAGTAGCCCAAGTGTTACTTCAGACTAATCTATCAATGTTCCAAATTTCATCCAGATCAGTAATACTCCATTTCCTCTGCAGTGCTTTGGGGATCGTCCAAATCCATTGTATGTTGGTACTCTTGTATCACTCCAAATGTCAGGGAGGGGGTCGCCGTGAAAGCTGAAAAACGTTGTCCAAGAACCAGTGCCAAAGTCGACGAAAATAGCTGAAATCTAATCCAATCCAATTTTCCGGTATAAAAGTATCAAAAGAAGTTAAAATGGTCTATTTCTCGACACATAATAAGTACCTATGCACAAATCTCTTACTACCTATCCCGTGGGAAGTGTGCAAATATCCAATACTAACCGTCCACCAGGTGGAGAGACTGGTTTGTCGGTTAGTAACGGTCAGAGGACCTTTAGGATGTGATCCTCAAGACATATGCGTTATTATTTAGTCTCGTTCATATTCGATCTTGTGGGAGATTTAAAAATCAACTCTTAGCGCTTCACTTCACCAAGACGAGTCAATAAGTAAAAAACAAAAAAAAATAGGGAGTGGAATTTTTGAGGTCACAAATAAAAAGCCAGTTTCAAATCTTCACCAAATTTATTTTAACCTTTTCAACGCCAGAACGTTAAATACAAAAACGTTACTAAACGTAGCAGCCTCCTACGTGTAATATCGGAGGATATGTCGCGTCCGATACTGCACCACTGGACCAAAATACATGTTACCAAAAGCGCCTGGTAACGATTTTTTGTAGAAATGCTTTTAATGTATTTTTATATAATAAGAAGACTAACATTCATAGAATAAGCCCTGTACTAACACAATAATGTGCGAGTCATAATATGTAGTTGCTCGAAATAAATAATAATAATTTCATCTTGGTTTTATTTAACTAAATCTCTCCCTAGGAGGAAATACTTCGCACGGACCTAAGCCAAGTGCTTTTATTTTATGCTAATGACATGGACAAGAATTTTCTTACTATACGGCATGTGTTGAGGACGACAGCTTTCTGTAGGAGTGTGTATGCGGAGCGGATGGAGCTACGAATAATACTAAGTCAAGAAGCGTAATTCCCTGACAGTTGCCGCTTCGATTGTCATTCCACTTACGCACACAAAGTAACAGCAATGCAAACGTAACACTCTCACTCCGATAGACAATTACTTGCACGCGATTAGTCCGCGCGTCGTGATCGTGTCCGCCCACATGCGGTAAGGGAAGGGTGCGTGGATAGCATGCATCCAGAGTCAAGTGTGGTGTATTAGCGCAAAAATACAATGATAACGTCACGATAACGGCTCGAGCGTCCCGGCCGAACTAATTCGCCGCGCGGTACATATTTTAAGCCCTGCCCCCTGCGGTCCACTTCGCGTGGAGTGTTTTTTCGGGCTTAGTTACGCTTCTTGGCTTATTTATTATTATTCGTAGGGATGGAGGTACACCGAGAGCCCGGAAGCTTGCGTGGAGTGTTTTGGGGATAACGTCAGTTGTAGAGAGAATTATTGGTACAGTCTTTACATTATTCACCTGCCATTGTGTTTTTATTTCAATTGAGAGATCTGTGTATTTGGTCGTTTTGTCAGTGTGCGTAGCGAGTAAATTACGTGTGTTACAGATGGCGATGTCTATTATGGTAACTGATTTGTTATTTTATTATTATTATACGTCACAACCACAGTCGCGTGAAAATATGAACCTTAGGTACTCGAAAGCATGAAGGGTTACTTTGACAGCGAACGCTCTAACAACTTAAGGTGTTGGTGGCGTGGTAGTCGCAACAGCATACGACAACTTCAGTTATTCTTGGCGTTCAAAGGTTTAAATCAAAGACAGCATAAATAAAGCACTAGTCAACATAGACTACTAAACATGTAGTTGTCTATTGAAATATATTATCTAATGCCTAAATACCATTTCTTCACGAAAGTAAAGCGTCACTTTTCAAAGCATTGTGCTATAAACCGTTTGTTACACATTTATTATTTTTATTTTTTTTATTTATTTATTTCATTAAATTTCACAGTATGACAGTAACACCAAGGCACTGTGAAACTAAATCATACAAAAATAAGAGACACTTAAACTAGAATTTTACAGAAGAAGGCCGCTCATCCGTCATCTCGCAGAACTTCACACACTCAACACACACATCCAACCATCTGCTTGCGAACACATCACAGTTTGGTGCCGACTCGAGGAGCGAATTGATGCGGTGCAAAGCTCGAACCAGAGGAGAGTTCCGGCGGGACACAGCTCGCGCAGCTGGCGCAGCCAACAAGTGACGACTACGTGGTCGAAATAAAAATTTAGATGGAGAGGGAACGTACAGACGCAACAACTGAGCAACCAGTTCAGGACAGTCAGAGTCATCACATATCGCAACCGCATGGTTTCTCACCTGTGTATTCGTATATGTAAAATCAATATTGATTTATGTATAAACCGTTTGTTACATATATCGCAACTGTACCGTTTCTCACCTGTGTGTATTCGTATATGTGAAGTCAAGTGGGCTTGTTGTGTAAACCGTTTGTTACACGTATCGCAACTGTACCGTTTCTCACCTGTGTGTATTCGTATATGTCGAGTCAATTTTGATTTATCTATAAACCGTTTATTACATATATCGCAACCGTATGGTTTCTCACCTGTGTGTATTCGTATATGTGAAGTCAAGTATGCTTGTTGTTTAAACCGTTTGTTACACGTATCGCAACTGTACCGTTTCTCACCTGTGTGTATTCGTATATGTCGAGTCAATTTTGATTTATGTATAAACCGTTTATTACATATATCGCAACCGTATGGTTTCTCACCTGTGTGTATTAGTATATGTGAAGTCAAGTGGCTTTGGTGTCCAAACCGTTTGTTACATATATCGCAACCGTACGGTTTCTCACCTGTGTGTATTCGTATATGTGAAGTCAAGTGGGCTTGTTGTGTAAACCGTTTGTTACACGTATCGCAACTGTACCGTTTCTCACCTGTGTGTCGTCGTATATGTCGAGTCAATCTTGATTTATGTATAAACCGTTTATTACATATATCGCAACCGTATGGTTTCTCACCTGTGTGTATTCGTGCATGTGAAGTCAAGTAGCCTTGTCGTGTAAACCGTTTGTTACATATATCGCAACTGTACGGTTTCTCACCTGTGTGTATTCGTATATGTGAAATCAATGTTGATTTATGTATAAACCGTTTATTACATACATCGCAACTGTACCGTTTCTCACCTGTGTGTATTCGTATATGTGAAGTCAATGTTGATTTATGTACAAACCGTTTATTACATATATCGCAACTGTACGGTTTGTCACCTGTGTGTATTAGTATATGTGAAGTCAAGTGGCTTTGTCGCCCAAACCGTTTGTTACATATATCGCAACTGTACCGTTTCTCACCTGTGTGTATTCGTATATGTCGAGTCAATGTTGATTTATGTTTAAACCGTTTATTACATATATCGCAACTGTACGGTTTGTCACCTGTGTGTATTAGTATATGTGAAGTAAAGTGGCTTTGTCGCCCAAACCGTTTGTTACATATATCGCAACTGTACCGTTTCTCACCTGTGTGTATTCGTAAATGTCGAGTCAATGCTGATTTATGTTTAAACCGTTTATTACATATATTGCAACCGTACGGTTTCTCACCTGTGTGTATTCGTGTATGTGAAGTCAAGTGGCTTTGTCGTATAAACCGTTTGTTACATACATCGCAATTGTACGGCTTCTCAGCCGTGTGTGTTTCTGTGTGTATAGTCAAGTGGCCTCGTTGTGTAAGCTGCTCCCGACGCGTGTCGCCACTGTGTGGTGTCTGTCCTGTGCGCATATGTTTGCAGGTCATTAAAGTAGACTGGGTGCGTGTACTCTCTGCTGCGGGCCCGGTCTTGTCTGCAGGCTCCAGCCTGCACGCATCCTGCTCTGCTCTGCTCAGCACATCTGCAACCGAGTATTCATTTATAAAAAATTGGCTTTGAACATTAATTGAAACTAATGTCACAAATGTGAAAGCAACTCTGTCTGTCTGTCTGCCGGTCTATCTGTCCACGGACAAACCGATGCGGGAGGAGATAGTTTGAACTTTTACTCTAAATTTCTAATTGTCAATGAAAATTAGAACACAGAAAAATCCGAAAAGTAAAGCTATGGCCAGGAATCGAACCCGGATCCTCGTCATTCCGTGACGCGTGCTATGCCCCTACACCACCCATAGCAGGTGGGTAGTCTTCGAATTTTTCTACCTGTTACTAGATGTCATTAAACATTAACATTCATTTCTCATATAACATTCATTATATTTCGCCGCTTAATTCTTCAGATATAAAGTTAACCAGGTAGTCCTTTAAGCCTACAAGGCAGAATTGCACGTATTCAGAGTAAAAAAGTTTTTTTTTTTTTTTTTTAATCATCCTTTGCCTGACCTATCGACTTGTCTGTGCCTCATTCTTTTTCGTGCAAGGCAGCTAGGGAGCGCCATTTTTTTTTTATGCGCTCCGCACGTAAAAATATAAAATGCCGAAAAGACTTAATAAAGAAAAAATCGAAAAATTAAAAAGAAAATTACGAAAACTCCAGTCTTCATCCGAGGATTCATCCGGTAAGTAAAATGAAGTGCTATGTAACTTAACCTGGAACACATGGGTCGCCATTTTTCATTGTTCAAACTCGAACAATAATCGCCGGGGGGTTGGCCGCGAGTCAACACGAAGGCAAAAAGCATGTAAGGTACACAATTCGAAATGAGTGGGTACTAATATGCACCACATTGTCAGCCAAAAGGTACCAACATGGTCTCCGATGGCATGGCGTGGGTACGAAATGGCCTCCTTGTTAAGCAGTTCAATTTTTAAGCGTGTAAGGTATCTGTCATTCGAAATGAATCTATACTAAAACGCTTTCGCAACAGTAAACTAAAGTAATAGACACTGCAGTAAATATAATGCTAAGTTACCCGTCTAACTTATTTTACTTTTTTCCGGGTAGACAGTGACGGCGATAATGATCTGGTGGAAGTGTTCATGGAGGAACCAGTTGAAAATGAGGACCTGGAGCCACCTGATGGTCTCGAAGGACTAGACGGACAGGAGCCCGATCCCGAAAATGCACCAATCATACCACCAAATCCCGAGGTGAAGCAACTTGACCTGGTACCGGAACTGGACCCGGTCCTACTTACAGCATTGGGCGATGCTGGAGACGATACCCCTCTATATGGGGAAAAAATCCACCCTAATTTAGCGCAGCGTTGGCAACTTATACTTAAAAAAGGGCTGGCCAAAGAAACTAAAGAAAAGCTTCTCAAGACCCATCTCATTCCAGAAAACTGCACACTGCTGCAGGCACCGAAGCTGAATGCGGAAATCGCAGCAGCGGTAGTAGATGTGACACGAAATAGAGACAAAAAGATGGAAGCAGCGCAACAACAATTGGGTACAGGAATAACCGCAGTCAATAAAGGGTTAACAACACTTCTGGTAAGCGAAGATAAAGTTGCAGCAATCAAAGAAATCAGTGATGCTTGTCGTATCCTTTGCGATTTGCATTTTATGGAGACACAAGCCCGAACAAAGTTGGTGACACCAGCCTTATCAAAACAATTTCTCACAGTCATCCAGGACTGCGAACGGGATGACACCTTGTTTGGGGCCAAGCTATCGGATAAGATCAAAGCTTCCAAAGCAATTGAGAAACAAGGATTACAAATTAAGAAGACAAATAAGAACACAGCCTCAGCCGCCAGTACATCGGCAGCCCCACGCGCGGGCTATCATCACCACCATCAGGGAAACTGGCAAGCCCCTTCGCGCTACCTGCCGAGCAGGGGGGGGCGAGGAGGAGCCCAGAGGCGAGCAGCACCAGCACTGCCGCGCAGACCTGCCGCTCCGCCTCAGTCGAGGCCGGCGGGACAGAGCAAACCACGTGCGACGTAGGAATAAACAAGGTACATGCTGGTCGAATCCAACATTTTTATAACTGTTGGTGTACAATTACATCTAATTCTGTCATTTTAGACTGGGTCCTCAATGGCCTTGCTATACCTTTTGTAAACGAACCCTTTCAAGAAAAGTTGCCCAAAAATAATTTTAGTCAGGCTGAGAAAGCCGATATGAAATCAGCCATTCAAAACCTGATGAACTTAGGGGCTATAAGTACTTGTTCACCCTTAAAACATCAATATGTGTCTAAAATATTCTTGGCACCTAAACCCAATGGGGCTAAGAGATTCATTTTAAATTTGAAAAATCTGAATAAATTCATAGTAAAATCACACTTCAAAATGGAAGACTATAGGACTGCGGCCAGGATCATACCACAAGGTGGTTTTATTGCTACTATTGATTTAAAAGAAGCATACCTTCTTATACCGATAGCGGAGCCTGACCGTAGGTACCTTCGCTTCCAATTTGAAGATGAGAATTCACAACTTGTCACTTATGAATTCAATGCAATGTCTTATGGTTTGTCGATAGCACCACGAACATTTAGCAAGCTAATGAGAGAAGTAGTGACTCATTTGAGATCACAAGGTCTAAAGTCAGTCTGCTACCTTGACGATATATTATGTATAGGTAAGGACTATGCAGAATGCTTGGTATGTTCTACGGTAAAATTGTTGAAATGTTTAGGATTTATCATAAATTACGATAAGAGCTCTCTCAGGCCTGAACAGTCTGGTAAATTTCTTGGATTTATATTCAATTCACAAGACATGACCATGTCTCTTCCATATGACAAACGTCAAAAAATTCTCCCATTGGTCCAAAAATTTAGGCTACTGCCTGATTGTACAATTCGAGATTTTTCCCAATTAATTGGTGTGCTAGTGGCAGCTTGCCCAGCAGCAAAGTATGGTTGGCTCTATACAAAGCTTTTAGAACGCCACAAATTTCTAGCATTACAAAAACACAAAGATTATAATGCCAAAATAAAACTATCTAATGTCATATTAGAAGACCTTAATTGGTGGCAAGATCATATAAGTTCCACATCTTCATCTATGGTCCTGCCTAAGTACGCACTCGAGATATTTACAGACGCTTCTCGCACTGGATGGGGCGGATTTTGTGCCGAAAATAGGGTACATGGGGCCTGGAAAAAACAAGAAATGGATTTTCACATTAATTACCTAGAATTATTGGCCGTCTTTCTAGCCTTAAAGTGTTTCGCAGTTAACCACCGAGATTGTGATATTTTATTACGTATAGATAACACAACTGCTATAAGCTATATTAACCGCATGGGCGGAGTTCAGTTTCCACACCTCAACAACCTTGCTAGGCAAATTTGGCAATGGTGCGAGATAAGAAAAATTTGGCTCTTCGCTTCATACATAAACACTCACAATAACATTGAAGCGGACGAAGAGTCCCGCAAACGAAACCCGGATACCGAATGGGAGCTAAGTGACGTTGCATATCAACGAATAGTAGACCATTTCGGCCAGCCCGAAATAGACTTGTTCGCGTCTCGGGTTAACGCCAAATGCCAAGAATACGTGTCATGGAAAAGGGACCCCGAGGCCCTTTGCACAGATGCATTCACTATAAATTGGTCCCATAAATTCTTTTATGCATTTCCCCCATTCTCAATCATTCTAAAATGTCTTCAAAAAATCCTTCACGATAAAGCTACAGGTATCGTGGTGTTTCCAATATGGCCCGCGCAGGCGTGGTATCCATTATTAAAATCCTTAACAACATCCGAAATTATTTATATGCACCCTAATGACCACCGTGTTCAATCACTTTACAGAAGCCGTCACCCGCTCCACGCGCAGCTTATCCTGGGTGTTGCGGTGCTCTCCGGCTCGCGTTCTCACGGCACGGCGTGCCAACCGCCTCCCAGGAACTGATGTTAGCATCACTTTCGAAAAGCACGCTCCAACAATACAATGTCACACTCAAAGCCTGGTGGCATCACTGCTTAAATAATAATCTCGATGTTTTTAATAATGGCATTCCAGTGGTCATATCATTCTTATCAGAGCAATTCAACAGAGGAGCATCTTATGGTACTTTGAATAGCCACCGATCAGCAATATCTCTTTTCTTGGGTAACAATGTTGGTTCTAATGAATATGTTAAACGCCTCCTAAAAGGAGCCTACAAGTTACGACCCAGTTGGCCTAAATATAGCTATACGTGGGACCCACAAAAACTGTTAAACTATATTGCAGATTGGTTTCCGAATTCTAGTTTATCTGTAGAAAAGATTACTAAAAAGTTAGTTATTTTACTCGCCCTATGTACGGCTCATAGGGTTCAAACTCTGTCTCTGATAAAAACTAGCATGGTCAGTATTAGTCCTAATGGTGTCAAAATTATGATCACAGACATTATTAAGACATCCGCAGCGGGCAGAGATCAACCCACTCTGTTCTTGCCTTACTTTAGGGAAAATCCTAGCATTTGTCCCGCTACCGTTCTCACAGATTATCTCGCACTCACACGCGACATAAGACCGGAGAACGTGCCCAACCTCTTATTGACGGTGCGGCGACCGTATAGGTGCGCCACAGCACAAACAATAAGCAGGTGGATCAAGCAAGTGCTGGCAGAAAGCGGGATAGACGTGGCGGCGTTCCACGCACACAGCACGCGGCACGCCTCCACGTCGGCTGCGGCCGCCGCGGGCGTGGACTAGCTACCATTAGGAGGACCGCGGGCTGGACTAACCAGTCACATACCTTTGCTAGATTTTATCGAAGGCAAATTATAGATGAAGGCAACTTCGCCAGGGCGGTATGCCATATTATGAATGATACGTCAGTGGAATAATTGATTTAAGTTAATTGTTAATTGCCTAAGTGTTAATTATTTAATAATGAAACAGGAAAATTGCGAGACTGATTAGAATACTTAGAATATAGCAGTCTAATTTTTGTTACAATGTGAGAATGATCAGCACAGACAGCTGATTAAGTATATTATAAATAAAACAAATAAAACAAACATATTATTTTTATTTTTTATAATATAATACAGTGCAGAACATCACTCTAAACATCTACCTGGTTAACTTTATATCTGAAGAATTAAGCGGCGAAATATAATATATGATCAAACGAACTTCACAAGTGAAATTCGATCATTATTATATGAGCCGCTTAATTCGAAGATATAAAGACCCACCCTCCCAGAACCCCTGTTTGTAGAAGTTCTGCACAATACAAGTAAATTTATACATAACTCTAAAATAATGAGGCACAGACAAGTCGATAGGTCAGGCAAAGGATGATTAAAAAAAAAAAACTTTTTTACTCTGAATACGTGCAATTCTGCCTTGTAGGCTTAAAGGACTACCTGGTTAACTTTATATCTTCGAATTAAGCGGCTCATATAATAATGATCGAATTTCACTTGTGAAGTTCGTTTGATCATATAGTAGTGTTGCTGATTCTGAGTAGAAATAACCCAAAAATTTCCAAAATCTGGGAAATAAATAGGTATATAATATGGTCATTTTTATTGAAATTCCCCATGTATGGTAGAGTAACACCAACAATTCACAGACGGCGCCACTTAGCCGTTGCTTTTTTTTAGCTACTTATGTCATTGTGTACCACAGATTCAAGCAGCCTTTTTTTTATTTGTTATGTTACGGACGTACTGCTTATCAGCCGTATGGGAGCCACCGTTTCTATTTTTTTAAATATTTCGCTCGATGGAAAAAACTGTAACTCTTTTCTGTAGCTAAGGATGGTTATTCCTATCAATAGAAAAATCATCAAGCACTTTTAAAATACTCATCCATTCCCAATCTGATGTGTTGAATAAGTCATAGTATTGTTTTGTTTGTTATGTGGTGTTCGAGACTAATTTTATTGTATTGTATTAGATAGGCAGGTGAGATATTAACAAAAAAAAGAAGGGCAAAGCCAGGATCAACATTTTTACTATCATATAAGTGTTTCAAATCAAGGCATATGCTCAGAAGGTCAGTATCTGGTAAGAACTCTCCCATTTGTAGGCTGGCGAGCATTGCCAATAGATGCAGCGACATGACGGATATTCACTTCGACCCACCCGTTGCACTGATCAGAACTATCCTAAACTTAACCTAAGTCACTTGTCCAGCCAGAGTTGTGTTTGTTTGGCTGTATATAATTATTTGGTTTTGAGAACAAACCTAATTAGTTAATAAACTTAGTTTCTAAGCTTCACTTTTATTTCGCATGCGGTGTTTACCTATAAGTGATTGTGATACTCTATTCCAAATGTATATGCAAGCAGCAAGATTGATGTATTAGTGTTAACAATTGTTGGTAAACCTTAAATAAATAAATAAATAAATAAATAAAATCTCTGGCTCTGCTGTCGTTCGCGCCACAGTGCTCCGGGGTTAGCTTGCGCGCTGTTAGACCATAACACTCACCATTGCAACTGCGCAGGTCTCCTACTGGCAAACGCTCGAGCCTGACAAAACAGCTTTTGAGCCCGTGCTGCTGCTCGGTGCTTCTGCTGCAGTGAGGTTCATCCCCAGGGCAGGCGTGGGTGTCGGACGCGGCGTCAGCGCTGCTTTCTGCCATTGGATTCCATGGATTCTCCTCCATTTTGCTTGGGGCATCTGCCAAAGATGGAAGGTTAGGTTAGGTGAGTAGAACTGATGATCAAGCAATTATTTTCTTGTGTTGCTACACAAGATACAATGATGAGATGTCGTGTGAGTACAATTTAAACTATTTGAACCAAGCTCAGGGAAAGATTCTTAAATTCGGTTGGCCAAATATTTCTGATGATATGTGGTAACTGAACCTCAAATTATGCAAACTGTGTCAGAGCCAGAAAAGGATAGAAGGGCCAATTCCTGTTTAAAAATGTACCAAAACTTTATTTTTAGTAAATAATAATTAAAAGATATGATTGATCATAATTCCTGCCAAAAAAAAGTATTTATTTAGACATCATCTTCTTGCTGAGTTTTCCCCACTAAGCATACAATTGGCATTGTTCATTTTTTTTAGTATGCTCCAATTCGAAAACCATTTCGAGGAAAACCATCAATTATCCGATTTATCTTGTCCGATTTCAAAAATACTTTATGATTGCAGATATTTTTGTAAAAGTACTTTGAACCTTTGTTTGACCGAACGACCGGGGTTTTAGACAGAATCCAGCATCGAATGTTTGCCACAAAATTGAAAAAAAAAGTTTGGCTACGGCAACTGTCACGTGTCACTGTCAAATCAACAAAACCATAGACAAAGCCGTTTTTTTTATAGCCAGCCGAACGAAGGCGATTGGGATTCTGTCTAAATTCACGAATTATCAACCAGCGAAAAAATATTTATTATTAATTAACAAAGGTACGTAAAAGCATAATATTCAAATTAGTTGCTTGAAATAGTCCATTTTATCAAATAAAGGTGTTAAAAGCACAGCTTAAAAAAAATGAACAATGCCAATTGATGTGTTGAATAAGAAGTCATATATTGCATTGTTTGTTATGTGGTGTTCCAGAGAGATATTAACAAAAAAAAGAAGGGCAAACCCAGGATCAACATTTCTACTATCATATAAGTGTTTTAAATCAAGGCATATGTTAAGAAGCGCAGTACTCCCTGCCCTGTTTGCATAAATCTATTAGATTCACTGTAACTGGAGCCACTGTACTGTGTCACCTTCCATAATGCTGACCCACAAGCGAGGCTAGCAAGTTGCAAGAACATCTCTGGCTCTGCTGTCGTCCGCGCCACAGTGCTCCGGGGTTAGCTTGCGCGCTGTCAGACCATAACACTCACCATTGCAACTGCGCAGGTCTCCTACTGGCAAACGCTCGAGCCTGACAAAACAGCTTTTGAGCCCGTGCTGCTGCTCGGTGCTCCTGCTGCAGTGAGGTTCATCCCCAGGGCAGGCGTGGGTGCCGGACGCGGCGTCGGCCCCGCCTTCTGCCTTTGGATTCCAAAGATTCTCCTCCATTTCGCTTGGGGCATCTGCCAAAGAATGTTTCGAACATAAGTGCACTACAATTTAATTACAAGTAACTGTTAATTCACTAACTTTTTTGTACTTTTGGTGAAAAAATAACTGGTCAACAAACTGTTACTATAGTCTATCCAATCATTTATTTTCTCGATGACAGCTCCCGTAGAATGTAACTACGCTTTTTACGCAAAAAATAACTTTTAAATGCGAGGTATAAAAAATATGAATACTGCCTAATTTTGTTCCTTGATCCCATATAATATGCATCTAATACATACATACATACATTCATAAATCACGTCTTTATCCCTTACGGGGTAGACAGAGCCCAGGGGGACAAGACCTAAAGACCATGTTTAGCATGATTGTGGGCGTATGGATGGAAATTGAGTCTATATATGCAGTAATATCTTTTTAAAGTACAATTAACAATAAACGTTTTAATAAAGTTACATTCTATGGGAATGCAAATAGTGATGTTATGATTGAAATATCGATATTGTATCGGTATTGTATACAGGGTGTTAGGTAATGAGTGGATAATCCTTGAACTATGGGTTGAGGGCACTTAGGACGTTATAATAAAGCTAAAATAGGTTTAAGAAAAGTTGCACGGTTTCCAAGATATTTGGACTTTTAGGTTTTTTTCGAAAACGAACACCCTTGTTCAATGTTTTGATCATAGCACCATTTTAAGCTAACTTTTTCAATTTTTTATGTTTGCTCAATATTCTTGAGTACTTGTATTTTAGATAGGCATAACTATTTTTGTGAGACTACATGGGATGTTTTTTTTAAAAAATCGCAAACTTAATTTTTGCCTTTTCAATCGTACATTGAGTGAATTTTCAGCTCTCACGGTGAAAAAAAATACACTACCGCCTAGTTGCCAATAAGCTTAAAAACATGCCGGTTTATTGACAATTTAAAAATGGTAATTACCTTTTGAATTTAAATTCAAAATGACAAAATAATAAAAAAAAATACACGCTCATCCACATTTTTCCCGATTTACTTTTTGTATCACAAGCGTAGAACTCAAAAATTTTTGTTGCACACATAACATTATTGGCCACTTATATAAATGCAAATGGCATTTGAATAATTCCAAATTTAAAAAACGTGCCAACTGCTTTTTCTTTTTGTTCGAATTCGATTTTGAATTTCGCTATTATTATTGCGTAATGAATGGTTAATTTTGCGTTTAGATCGTTGTGTTGAAGTTTTTTACTTTAATACTGCTTCGAACATAATACACACTGATAGAATATGCCCAAATGCAGTACATTTATGGTGAGTGCCAAGGCTCAATTTCACCATTCATTATGCAATAATAGCGAAATTCAAAATCGAAGTCGAAAAAAAAAACAAAAGGCAGTCAGCATGTTTTTTAATTTGGAATTATTTAAATGCCAAGTGCATTTAAATAAGTGTACCATAATGTTATTTATGCAACAAAAAATTTTGAGTTCTACGCCTGTGATACAAAAAGTAAATCGGGAAAAATGTGGGTGAGCGTGTTTTTTTTTATTATTTTGTCATTTTGAATTTAAATTCAAAAGGTAATTACCATTTTTAAATTGTCAATAAACCGGCATGTTTTTAAGCTTATTGGCAACTAGGCGGTAGTGTATTTTTTTTCACCGTGAGAGCTGAAAATTCACTCAATGTACGATTGAAATAAGTGACGACTATGTGGTCGAAATAAAAATTTAGATGGAGAGGGAACATACAGACGCAACAACTGAGCAACCAGTTCAGGACAGTCAGAGTCATCACATATCGCCACCGCATGGTTTCTCACCTGTGTATTCGTATATGTGAAGTCAAGTGGGCTTGTTGTGTAAACCGTTTGTTACACGTATCGCAACTGTACCGTTTCTCACCTGTGTGTATTCGTATATGTAAAATCAATGTTGATTTATGTATAAACCGTTTATTACATATATCGCAACCGTATGGTTTCTCACCTGTGTGTATTCGTAAATGTAAAGTCAAGTGAATTCGTTGTCTAAACCGTTTGTTACATATATCGCAACTGTACCGTTTCTCACCTGTGTGTATTCGTATATGTGAAGTCAAGTGGGCTTGTTGTGTAAACCGTTTGTTACACGTATCGCAACTGTACCGTTTCTCACCTGTGTGTATTCGTATATGTCGAGTCAATTTTGATTTATCTATAAACCGTTTATTACATATATCGCAACCGTATGGTTTCTCACCTGTGTGTATTCGTATATGTGAAGTCAAGTATGCTTGTTGTCTAAACCGTTTGTTACACGTATCGCAACTGTACCGTTTCTCACCTGTGTGTATTCGTATATGTGAAATTAATGTTGATTTATGTATAAACCGTTTATTACATATATCGCAACTGTACCGTTTCGTTCGTTTATAGCGAAATTCAAAATCGAAGTCGAAAAAAAAAACAAAAGGCAGTCAGCATGTTTTTTAATTTGGAATTATTTAAATGCCATGTGCATTTAAATAAGTGTACAATAATGTTATATATGCAACAAAAAATTTCGAGTTCTACGCCTGTGATACAAAAAGTAAATCGGGAAAAATGTGGGTGAGCGTGTTTTTTTTTTATTATTTTGTCATTTTGAATTTAAATTCAAAAGGTAATTACCATTTTTAAATTGTCAATAAACCGGCATGTTTTTAAGCTTATTGGCAACTAGGCGGTAGTGTATTTTTTTTTCACCGTGAGAGCTGAAAATTCGATCAATGTACGATTGAAAAGCCAAAAATTAAGTTTGCGTTTTTTTTTTAAATCCCATTTAGTTTAGCTTAAAATGGTGCTATGATCAAAACATTGAACAAGGGTGTTCATTTTCGAAAAAAACCTAAAAGTCCGAATATCTCGGAAACCATGCCACTTTTACAAACCCTATTTTAGCTTTATTATAACGTCCTAAGTGCCCTTTATCCATAGTTCAAGGATTATCCACTCATTACCTAACACCCTGTATATTGATATATGGCCAAGGGCCAGAAAGTATACTGTTTATTCGTGGACTTGGAGAAGGCTTACGACAGAGTGATGAGGAATGAATTGTGGTCAGCATTATCCATGCATGGGGTGAACAGTAATCTGATACGAGCGCTAAAATCTCTCTATGAGGATTCTAGTGCTTGTGTGAGGATAAACGGGGTGTACACTGAATGGTTTAGCATTGAGAAAGGTGTTAGACAAGGATGTGTTACGTCACCGTGGCTGTTCAACCTATTCATGGATACATGCCTGAGTGATTTGAAAGGGAATGACTGTGGACTAAGAATGAGTGGGTTAACCATCAAATGCCTCCTATACGCCGACGACCAAGTGTTGTTGGCATCGTCGGAGGAGGAGCTGCAGATGATGGCTAACATTTTATGTGGTGCATTGGAAACGAAAGGTATGAATGTTAATGTAAGCAAGACGAAAGTTATGGTGTTTGAAAAAGACGATAGTATGACTGAATGTGAGATTGTGATTTCGGGTAAGAAAGTCGAACAGGTAAAAGAGTTTGTATATCTGGGATCGACGTTTACGAAAGATGGGAAGTGTGAAAGTGATATTGAAAGAAGAGTGAATGCAGGAAATATGGTCAATGGGGCGCTGCGCGCCTTTGTGAGCAGTGAGAAGGTGTCGAAGAAGGCACGTCTGGCTGTCCACAGAGGGGTGCTCGTTCCAACATTAATGTATGGAAGCGAAACTTGGGTATGGCAAAAGAAGCATGAAAGTAGAATAAATGCAGTAGAAATGAGAGCGTTAAGGAGTATGGAAGGTGTATCACTGAAAGATAGAATAAGGAACAGTGTGATAAGGGAACGTGCTGGTGTGAAAGAGGATATAGTGACTAGGATAGAAAAAAGTATGCTTAGTTGGTTTGGGCATGTAGAGCGGATGGATGAAAGTAGACTAACTAAACAGATCTATATGGGGAGTGCGAATGGTTGCGTTGGGAGGGGAAGGCCTAGACGGACGTTCCGAGACCAAATAGGAGACGTTTTGGAAAAAGGTCAAGTCAGGAGTACCCGAAACCGACGAGCATGTATGAAGAGATTGATGACTGTGGATGAAGCGAAAGAAATATGTCAGGATTGTAGCAAGTGGAATAAAGTAGTCTCTGCTTACCCCTGTGGGAAAGAGGCGTGACGGTATGTATGTATGTATGTACTGTATATTGAACTAGATGTGTTCCTGTGACTTTGTACACATTGTAATTTTTTACCGGGATAAAAAATAGCCTATGTTACTCAGGAATAATGTAGCATTTTAATGGTGAAATATTTTTTGTTTGTCCAGTAGTTTTTAGTTTATTCATTACAAAGATACATTGTCATTCCGCCATTTTGCACGCTTAGTAATGGTCGATTTAGACGAAGACTATTTACAGCCGCCTAAATTACGGCGCCTAAAAAGGGCACCGTCACATCTTCAGACCGTTTAGACAATGACTATTTTCAGCCGCATAAATCTCGCCGCCAGTGACTAGCAAACTGTTTACACGGTGCCTTTTCAGTACCGGTCTTAGCACACCGCCACACCGCATCGAGGGGGGCGGGCGGCTGGCACTGGCGCCGAAAAATAGACTCGTGTTCTATTCCGTGCCAGCGCTGGCATGCCGCGAAAAAATGGCGCCGAAAGTGTTTATACGGTGCCTATTTTAGGCGCCGTCATTTAGGCGGCTGTAAATAGTCTTCGTCTAAATCGACCTTCATAAATTAGCATTCAAGTCAGTTGTTTTATTGGCTCCATAGCTGAATACTTCTCAACTACTCGTATATATAAAAAATTGGATCAATATCGTATCTACTGATCACTTATTAGGTCACAACACTATAACTATCAAACTACAGCTGTCATCGAGAAAATAAATGATTGGAACAACTATAGCTAGTTGAGTAGGTTAGGTTAGAACTGATGATCAAGCAATTACTTTCTTGTGTAGCAGTGGGGATATTGTCTAACTCCATTTCTGTCATCTTCTCATTGAGTGCCCCGTGCACCAACATTTTTTCTATGGAAACAATTTTAATAAGCATTGCCTTACAAATGCTCCCTATAGGTAATTGATTTTCATAAGTCATGTAATCAGGTAGCTTACTTTGCATTGAAAAAGCGATGTCCTGCTCTTGCACCACCTCAGGTCCAATTACTAATTCGTCTTTGACCTCGTGCCCGGGGTACAAGCCTTCTGCCGCGGCCGCGTCGCTCACGCCGCACTCGCCCCACTCGGGCTCCTCCTTCACAGGCGCGCTCTCCGCCGTCAGGCTGTATGACCACGCCGACTGTTCCGCGTCGGAAGCGCGCCGGCGGCAGGCGGACGCGGACGACTCCATGTTACTGATGTAATGTATGTCGAAGCTTCAAGTGCTGGCGGTATTTGTAACAACTAACAAATACTTCTATCTTGAACGGCTTATTTACCAATTTCAATTCACAGTGCTGCAACTGCACTGATTATACGGAAACGCAAATAAACAGAACCGCAGTCACAGTATTATTTTTTGACAATGTCCACAGACTACCACGGGGTGGAAACAGCCATACATTTGTACCGACCGTAGAGATGCCATATTTTTGACAAATGAAATATCAAACTTATGCACTTGAAATAGAGTTCTTAGTGGTTTGAAAGGTTGGGATTGCGTAGGCCATGACAGAAAGTTTTTTTTTTAAATCACCACAGGCTATAGAGATATCACAATTTTAGAATCGAACGATCGATAAAAAATCATTAATTGATTATGAATTTACAATAATTTGAGTTTAGAATGTTTAAATTAATTATTAATGAGTTCTATTTAGGTAAAACAAAAATTAGCACAATATTCACATTTTAGATAATAATAAAAAAAAACCGTTAATTTTCGGTTCACTTTTGAATAAGTGTTTACTTACATTTCATTTTCTGATTGAATGTTTCTCTTGCGCTTCGTGAGAGAAATATTTACTTTACTGCGAAAAAATACTAACGAGTCATTATTTTGTTGCAGAACCAGAAACAACAAGCGACTGGCTGCTTACGTTACGAAAAGTGTATTTAATTAATTTCTGTTTGTGTTTTGTGTGTTTGCTTTTGTGTTTTCAGGCATGTCTCCTGTAAGAAAGTGCCTCGTCAACGGCTGCGCATCCACGTTGGGAACAGCAAGGGTGTGTTGGTGACCCCGCAACAAGCAACTGGAACGAGTGTGGATCGACCTTTTGGCGCCTCGCAGCTCAAGATTAACGTCGTCGCTTATACACCGGGACCGCGTTGATCGCAATTTTTGTGTGAGTTATTTGTTATTTGAACTATAGGAGCGGTCTTCGTCGTTAAGCGTCGGTCAGCCGCAGATAAATGTAAACTGTTGTTTTTAAACTTTCATGCAACAAAGGTTACTTCGCAGCTGACTGTATGCGTTTACCATGTTTAGTACAGCTGTTCTAAGGTTGACACTACAGACAAAATCTTTGTAAATTTCAGGTTTGCAAACTTCATTTTGAGGAGAAATTCTTCAACGGTGAAAAGAGAGTTCCATTTTCATGGCCTAGCTACCTTATTCACCGAAGAGGAAATCTTGACTCGGAAGCCCACGGTTCCTGTTACTGTCTGTAAGTATTTATTCTTTGAACTTGATCCTGAATTTAAGTGTTGGAAAAAATTGGTGTGGAAATTTATTGTAAATTAATTGAGAACTTGAAATGACAAAAGTTGGTCACCATGTACTTAACACTTTTTACACACCTACACATTCATGTAACTGAACTGAAAGGCCAAAGAACCATATAAGATCACTTTGTTGTCCGTCTGTCTGTCTGTCTGTCAAAACTCTTTTTCTCAGGAAAGCATGAAGGTATCAACACAATCAAAAGATATGGCTGTTTATGCTCCATTTAGACGACCGGATAGCCTAGTGGTTAGTGACTATGAAGCTAGAGGTTCTGGGTTCGAATCCCAGTAGGGGCATTCATTTGTATGATAAATATGAATGTTTGTATCTGAATCATATACAAACATAGGAATCCAGGGGCCAAAATTTTATGACAGGTCGGGAGTTCCTATATCGATAAATTGGGAATGGATGATTATTTTAAAAGTGCTTGGTGATTTTTCTATTGATAGGAATAACCATCCTTAGCTACGGAAAAATGTTACAGATAAAATTTTGTCCCCCTGGATTCCTATAGTCATGTATGTATGTTTATCTGTTGTCTAGTACCCATAGTAGTATTTGCTTCGTTTGGGACTAGATCAATTGGTGTAGTGTCCCACAATATTGATTTATTTATAAAATTTAAAAAAAATATTCATGCCACATATTTTGAGAATGAGAATTATTTATTTAGCTCACAAAAATTTAATACTGATACACATGCAAATTACACAGCTAAAATGGTTGCCACTCGGCTTTGTGCGACGAAAAGATCTGGAGATCATTTCATGACGCCGGTTTTGAAACTCAAGGAAGAAGCAAGGTCTCACAGCATTGTACCTATACCACAACAATAATTTAACGATTTCGGAGT
Source organism: Pandemis corylana (assembly GCA_949127965.1). Classification (NCBI taxonomy): domain Eukaryota; kingdom Metazoa; phylum Arthropoda; class Insecta; order Lepidoptera; family Tortricidae; genus Pandemis; species Pandemis corylana. Next base: position 2,003,849 of record OX421875.1, on the reverse strand, counting down.
TTTTACTTTATTTGTGCTGTGAAACATTGCTTGTACAAATATATTATGTGGTACGGAGCCCTTGGTGGATGAGTTCGGCCCGCACACACACACAGTCCGTGTCTATTTATTATATCTGTAGGATTTAAAGAGTATTTTTAATACATTTCAGCAGTCCAGACAGTAACAGATCATTCATATGCTGTCGCAGTACAGACAAATGCAGACTTGGTACACCAAAAAAGAAAATGGTCCGAGGCAGACGGTAGGTTTATTTCATTTTACAATTAATACCTACTAATAATTACAGTAAATAACTTTTGCACAGACAAACTTAAAAAAAGGACGAGCAATAAAACTCATAGCAACGCATGTCGGGCACAGCTAGTAGGCACAAAAATTAAAACTTGGTTTGTTTGTCTGCTATGTGCTCCTAAACCACTGATCTAATTGTGATGAAACTTTTGGAAGTTGTTGACAGAACTCCCACAATAGTTTCTGTGTGGAAAGAAACAGGCAAGCAGAATAGCGGTAGGGCAGCAATTTGTTTGTCCCTAAACCAATCTCTGATTGATATGGAACTTTGGTTATTTGTTGATGGTTTTTGAGGTGGTGAAGATTAAGATTGTTCAAGATCTGATGATGGGATCAACAGAGGAATCAACAGAACTCCCAAATCTCAAAGGGAATAATATCCCTTATATGTATCACAGAATAAATAATAGTAATAACGTACAGAAGCTTCTCTCTGCAAACCCATTAAAAGCTACAAACCGGTTTTCGGCGTCGTACAGCACCTATCAATCGGGCTCGCAGATAGAAGAGTCGAGAAATACGCGATAGAAAGAGAGGCAACTAGGGCTGCCGGTAAATTAGCGCTGTGCCACAGATTAGATAATTGTTACTACGTGTTTGGCACTGTGCGACCCGAATAGCGCTTTATTGTGTGGTAGGTAGCAAGCGTCGCTATTTATTTAATCTTAAATGCGGAGGTGAACTGAACAGTCATGCTTATAATGTACAATTAAGACTTTCATTGTATAATAACTATGTTAGTCCCATTTTAATGATACTACTTTAATATTTTTAATTACCTTTGCAGTTGAGATAGCAGTCAATGTAAAAAGCATAAATCATGACCACAGTTATGCGTTTAATCCCAACAAAACCATGAAACTTTCTAGTCAATCTGGTAATCCTGGTCAAATTAGTAGGAAATTAATTTAGACTTAGATAGATATAAAATATTTAGAGATTGCCTGCGCACTTTTATTTTTCATGTAATTTGGAATATAGTTTGTAGACTTTTTTAAGAATTTTAAAATAGTTTCGTAGTTTTTATTTATTTAAGAAAATTGCCCCCCCCCCCCCCCTCCCCCCTAATAACATAAATATAATGATACGTATTATTGTAGATTTTGCAGTATGCCTGGTAGTTTTTTAGAATTATTGTAGTAATAAATGCCTAAGAAGGTAAATACAGAGGGTGGGGCAAAAGTTATCACCCTATTGGAAGACGCTATAACTTTTGCAAATGGCGGCAAACGTTAATTCTATTTTGAAATTTGTGAAGTACCTAATACACATCAACAAACCGTGGAAAGCTATTACTCCTCAAGAACGAGGAATAATAAAAATGTAAGGAAACCTTAGGCTCTTGAAGCCCTTAAAGAGAAAATTCGACAGGAATGCGAGAACCTATCGCCCAAAGTGATGAAAAATGCCATAAAACAAGCGCGTAAGGTCATCAATGCTGTTGGCGCCACTTGACTGATATCATTTTCTCGACTTGATGATAAAAAATCTAATTCATTAAATAAATATATTCCACAAGTAGAACCAACATTTTTCATTCCTAAATAAATAACAGCAAAATTGATTACTTTTGCCCCACCCTGTATATAGTGAGCTTGTTAAAATATTTAAATAAACTTTTTTTTCGCTTATTAGCCAGTACTTTGTAGTCCGATGAGCAATATTTAGATTTATCTGGATCATTTTTACAGAATCTTGATTTAGAGTTGTGTAAATATTTTTCAGAAATTCCAACTAGCACTGGATTTAAAGTTGGTGGATCAAGAATTTCTGCAGAAAATCTTGGTATGTATTGGCCATTGGTTCATATTTCGAGCTTAAAAAAATATTATAATGTTTTTAATTTTATCATCAATCATCAATATATATATATATATAACTCTTATATATATAAAACTTGTTTTAAGTAACCTGACTTAATAGGTTCTACAGAATGGCTTTTTAAAATTAAAAATCCTGAGAATTGTATTGTTTCAGAAATAAATCCTTTTGATAAATCCATATTAATATAATAAATGCGAGAGTAACTGTCTGTCTGTTTGTTACCTCTTCACGGTCAAAGGGCTGGACGGATTTAAATGAAATTTGGCACACAGATAGTTTATAACCTGGCTTAACATACAGGATACTTTTAATTTCACAAAGTTCCCGCGGGATAGCGATAAACGAATTCTTCGCAGACGAAGTCGCGGGCAACAAGCTAGTACATAAATAAATTTGATACATTCAATATTTTAATAAATTTGATGTAATCAATGTTCGATATTGAAATATGGAACCATGACTACGAAATGTGTGGTGTTAGTCTGTCAGCAGCCATTTAGATTTTGAATAAAAGACAAAACATTCAGTTCCTTAGCCCCAATTGAATATGTTTCCATCTGAACTTTAGTCACCAAGAATATCAATTTGCAATTGCAGGTCCTTCCAGCACAATTGATCCAGGAGTAACACTGGGTGGCGCCGCTGTGTCCGGGGTAGCCGCTGCAGAGCGCGAGCGCGAGGCGGCCCCGCCGGGACCGGGACTCCCAGACCCTGCCCCCGCCCACAACGCATCTGGAGCACCAGTTGTGACCCAGGAGGCAACTAATCGCCCCAGTAAGTCGCTTTTAAATGACGAATTTAAAAATATTATACGTCGGTAGCTTGGCACCAGTGACTAAGTAATCTTAATATCTCCTTCAATATTAAATTGATCGCACAGAATCATTTGATCCTTGATAGTAAAATTATTATTTAACTTTTCGTGAGACATTATAATACAAATACAATAACGGTTAAACTCAGGATTATAAGTCGAAAACAGTTCATCTTTTCGGAAAATCTTCATCAAGGTTGAATGCGTTCACGACGGCGGCACTCATCTCACTGCCCGGCAGTTGTTGCAATTAGGGACTCCCACGATGGGTTCTGAGTAGATAAACATGCAAGTGGCACAACGAGAGGGCGGCAATTCGTATTCCTAAACCATTTGATTGCGATTAAACTTTGGTGTGTTGTTGTGTCCACGCCCGAGATGGTTTCTGAGAGGGTAAACGGGGAAGCAGCAACCCATTTGCCCGAAACGGCACAATTGGTAATTTATGTATAATATGTTATATATTTCAGGGCAACGAATTGTGAGGAGTATTGAGAAATTAACACCCAAGTGCAGAAAAATGTATTCAAAATGCACCAAAATATTAAAATCGAAGCGTCGCATTATTTTTGACTACGCGGATAGAATTGAAAAAGCTGAACGACTTGCTGAAACTAATTCCTTTAAAGCGGTAGTAGAACATATGACACCTTGTGCCCAAAAATTGTTTGCAATCCAAGCAAATAATGCGAATAAGCATGTAAAAAAAAGGCGATTTTCCACTGTGGAGAAAATGATGGCTTTATCTTTATTAAAGCGTAGTCCGAAGGGTTATAAACTATTACAAAAGATGTTTATACTCCCAACTAGAAGGACTTTAAATACCTTTTGTCAACATATAGTTGTAAAACCTGGAATAAATAAGAATGTTATGGCTTCTTTGAAAGAAAGAGTAAAAACGTGGGACCTAAAGAAGAAATTTTGCTCCATCGTTTTTGATGAGGTGCAGCTAATGCCACATTTGACATTTGTGGAGTGTGAAGACCACATTGACGGCTTCGTAAATTTCGGTCAACAAGCCGAAAAAAAACTGTGTGACCACGCCCTCGTCTTCATGATCCGAGGAATTTGTTCAGCTTGGCGGCAAAGCATAGCATTTTATCTATGTGAAGGTGCTACCCCAGCATCGACGCTGAAACATATTCTTAAGGTAATGAATAATTGAATATCACAAAAATATTAGATTCATCAGTCTCATTTTCCAGTTTCTTATTATTTATTATATTTTGTACGTTATTCGGATTACTGGAAGGGGTCTTTTGACCATGATTCCAGATTTGTTAGGTCAGGTTATTACATTTAAGCGACTGTCATCTGTCTGACCTCTGTAACACCTATACCAGGGAAACGTGTTTATTATTTCTTGTATAATTGTGCATGTTTTCTCACGATGTTGACACCTGACACCGTAAGCCCGTTGGTTTCTACAGTGATCATGAGTCCACCTCCTGGCCACGCGGGCACCAACTATGCTATTTTATTTTTACAAACAAACAAATTGTTACAGGATATTGTGGAAGCTGTAGCAGATACGGGGCTAATTCCAAAAGCGTTAATATGTGACCAGGGGGGCACGTTTCAGCGTTGCATCAAAGAAATACAGCAAGAAACAAGAAGTCACATGGTCCAGAACGCGCAAACAGGTATACTACAGTTAATACAGCTCACAAATATATGTCTGACAATGATTCTATGAAAGAAAGATTGCAAACATAACTATGCAGCATTGAGTGAAAATATGAAACTGTCACATGCTTTGCATACGCTAGACACAATATAGTGCATCCCCTTCACTCACGCAAATATTTGAATAAATACGCCAAGTGGATTGCCAGTATTATGAATGCACGTTCCCTATTTTGTGTAGTAGTGCAATATTTCGATGAAAGTAGGTACAGATATTCGACCGATATGTTTGCATCCTCGCCACCTCCGTCACTCGTGTCCTTTAAAGGTGCCAATGAGGACGGCAGGACGTTGGTTGCAAGTTCGTGATACAATTATAATTTTATTGTTCTAGAGAATTCTCTCCTAATCAAAAACCACAAGCTCTACATGTTTTACGACCCACCCCACCTGATAAAATGTGTAAGAAATAACATGTTAACTAAAGACATGGTATTTAAAGGAAAAGTTACTAAATGGACTGATATTATCGAGGTAAGAATGGTGCTACAGCCCCTATATAATCTTAGATTTAGTCAGTAAAAAATAGCTCTCAATTCGACGCGTATTTTTGTTACCTCAGAACTCCGTCACCTATGAAGCGATTAGATTTTTTGAAGGGGTATACTTCCAGATTGATCTCATTTAGCTCAGTCGAGTTCTGATAATGGGATTCAGCCGAAACTGACGGAACTCTTTAAAAAAAATATAGCTATATTATATACACACACCTTCTCTATAGAAGCATAATTTGGTAAACAGATACTGATGATGGAGACTTCAATCACGTCTGCCGATTTTTTTGATTTTCAATATTAATATTCTTCCATGCTGGTCTGGGAGTGAAGAAGAAAACATAGAATTTACCAGTTGCTTCTCTCCCCGCGCAGATGGTAAAAGAGCATCGAGGGAATGGGTGAAAGCCTTAGGAATCATGTTATAGGCGATGCGGCTAGTAACCCATCACTATTTTGATTTCCCTTTCCATCTATACGTCCTTAATCATGCTAAACGTGGCCTTAAGGTTTTGTTACCTTAGCCTCTGTCTACCCCGCAAGGGATAAAGACGTGATATGTATGTATGTATGTATAAATAGTTTTTGTAAAACCAACAAAAACATGGAAAATGTACAGTGAGTGTGGTTAATATTTTATTGCTTTATTTATTACTAGATTCTGCCCGCTACTTCGTCTGCATATAATTATACAGATAAACCTTGAATCACTGTATCTATTAAAAAAAACCGCATCAAAATCCGTTGCGTCGTTTTAAAGATAGAAAGACAGACAGCGGAAAGCGACTTTGTTTTATACTATGTAGTGATTATTATTATTTTATTTTATTTTAGGTCTACAAAAATGATTGTGAAGTCGGAGAAATACGTATGCTCCCTAAATTAACGGGTGTGTAACTGGTATTTATAGTTTTTTACCCTTTGTTATCAATGGGCAGCAGCATTATGTATACACCGTGTTTTTTTTAATTCCGACAACTTCGGCATATGGCTTTGTACAGTTAAAGAAACAAAGTAGTAAAATAGTTTTTAAATAACAAAAATATTTTTTTCACGTCCAATCAAAATCATTAAATCCTATTATTATCCGGTCATTTCGAAAGGACCTTTAGAGTTAACCAGAAGTTAGGTGATTAAAATGAAATATTCAAAATCTCATAAATAGTGCTAACTAGAATACAAGTATCTTAGAGAAAATAACTTTATCTGACCTAAGGAATGCTTCCTTAAAATTCTTGGAATTCAAAAAAACACGGTGTATAAATCGTAAGATAAAGGTTTCTAGATGCTTTTTTAAGGACTCACATTGGTTTATAATTTTAACAGATGAACATGTCATCCCAGCGAAAATTAAGAAGATGAAAGTTAAGAACTGCACACAAGTTCTCAGCGAGAAGACAGCAGGATTGCTAAACTACACATCGAAATATGGTAATTTTAAGTGTCTATACATTATATCTATACTATGACTGTGACTGATATTTATTATTTGTTATATTATTTGTAATATAATATCAGTCATTATAATGGTAAAAGAAAGTCTGTTTGTTTGTTAGCTTATCAGGACAAAACTGCTGGACTGAATTTAATGGAAATTATGTATGTTAATGGTGGTGGCCCATTGAACTAGTTCCAAACTAAGCAAAGCTTGTGCTATGGGTACTAGACGGTATTTCAGGACACATCATTTGGCAAACAATTGAACTGTTAATTATAATGTTTCAGCTACATACGTCGACGGCACGGCCGTCAGCGAGACTCTCAAGAATACATCGGAAGCGGTCCTTTTCTTCGACCGGCTGTTCGACAGCGTCAACGGGTCTCGCAGCGGCGCCGCCCCCGGCAAGATGAGAGGGCCGGTTAAGGAAGTTAACGGCACTTCCAAACATGTATCATTTTGGAAGGATGCCATCAAAATTTTAAAAGATATATATTTCATAGATTCGTCTAGTAAAGATGCTTTGAGACGCGGTCACCCTGTCAATAAACGCATCCAGACTATTGACAACTGGATAACAACTTTGGAAAGTTTCATCAAAATCTGGACTGACCTCAAAGACATTGATATAAAATTCTTTTATACTCGAAACCTAAATCAGGACCCTTTGGAAAATTTTTTTGGTCGCATCAGAGCCCTCAATCATCGCAATAATAGACCTGATCCGTACACTTTCACGTGTTCCTTCAAATCTTTAATGATTAGCGATGTTTTAGGCCCTCATTCCTCCGGCTCTAACTGTGAGGATGACGTAGGCGAGACGCTTTTGACTTCAGAATTATTGGTGGCTATACCTTTAAATTCTGAAACAGGCAACGATCGAAATGCTGCCGATACATGGTCTCCTGTTGCAGGCACTAGCAGAGCCCAGCCGGCAGCCGTCCCCGCGCCGAGCCGTTCCGCCGCCGTCGCACATGGCGCGGCAGCCCCCTCACTGCTGCTGCAGACTCGGAAAGAAAGAATCAACGTGCATTCATCAGCGTTCACTGCAGGATTTGTATCCAGGAAACTTTTACAAAAAACTAAGTGCCAGTCTTGCAAAAACGCGATTTTAACTAGCCAGCATGGCGATATTCACTCGTGGATAGCTGCCAGAGAAAGAACCCTCTTAAAAGGTTCTAACCTAAAGTATCCCACGTCGCGCTTTGTTATACTGTTCAGGGATTTAATTAAAGTCATTAACTGTTGTAGTTTAGAACTAATAACAAATCAATGTCAATTCAAATTTATATATAGAATCAGCTGTGTGTCAAAATTATATTTTACTTCAATACAAACATCCAACGAAGAAGCTTATTATTTTAATTTCAATACGTTATCAGCACGAAAAAGGCTCTTAAAAGTATTTAATAAGCTTATGCTTTAGTGTGGTATAGTTGTGTGTGAAGTCAAAATTTAAATTCACCTCTTAAAAGTGAATTTTTAACGAATTTTCAATAAAAGTGCGGAAATGTCAGATCACACAAAAGGATCTAGTCTGCGTTCCCTTGCTGGGATTTTACTAAGCGGTAAGCAAGATTACGCTATTTGGAAGTTCAAAATGAGGATGTACCTCATACATGAAGATTTGTGGAGTACTATTGTGGGCTATTCAAAAGATGTTCCCGTAAGTACTAAGAATAGAGAAGATGAAGTCACATTAGCCAAAATATGCTTGACTTTGGAAGGCCCTGCAATCACACATGTACGAAACAGTACGACGGCAAAAGAGGCGTGGGACGCATTAGCGGCGGCTTATGAAGACAAGTCCATGGGTCGTCGTCTAGCCCTTGAACGTAAGCTCTATAGGTACAGTTTAACTGATTTTGATACTATAGAACTTTACATCAACGCCGTTATGTCGACTGTCCAGGACCTGGCGGACATAGGCAAAATAATAGAAGACGCCTCTGTCGCAGCGATTCTTTTAGGAGGATTAACGGCTCGCTATGATCCTCTTATAATGGCCATAGAGAACTCTACCAGTACCATCACAAGTGAGTTGGTCAAGACAAAATTAGTATCACAATTTTCAAGATCAACTTTAAATGGTGAAGGTTCTAACTCTCAAGGACTCTCAAGTCTATTTGGCGCGCTGAATGCGGGAACTGAAGACGTTTCGTCTGAGAAATGGTACATAGATTCTGGTGCTAGTGCACACATGTCCGGAAGATCTGATTGGCTAGTAAATTACAAAGAATTTTGTACTGGTCAGGTAAAGATTGCAAATGGAGACATTTTATCGAGTGCAGGAATAGGTAATGTGCCTATTGTAAATAATTTTAAAACGGAAAGTGACTGTAAAGTTACGAAAATTTCAAACGCGGTGTTTGTTCCTAATTTAAATACTAATTTGATTTCTGTTAAGAAAGCTACTGAAAATGGTTTTAGTGTTGTTTTTGATACGAAAGGTTGTACATTTTTTAATTCTAAAAATTTTATGTGTACAGGTGATGCGGTTTTGCGTGGGTCCTGTTGTGGTGGACTGTATTCGCTGGACTGCACAGTTAGTCCTCCCAAACCCTTATCAGCGTTCGAAGTACAAAGTGATGTAACAAGTTTTCGTTTATGGCATAAACGTCTTGGTCACTTATGTCGTATAGGATTAGACAAACTTAAAAAGGATAATCTAGGCGTTGTGTACTCGGAAGTTGATAAAAACCCTTGCGTCGCGTGCATAGAAGGTAGGCAGGCGAAAAAACCTTTCAAATCTAAATCTCACAAGAAAACAACACATAAATTGGAACTTATCCACTCGGATCTTTGTGGTCCAATGTCTGAAAATTCATTTCAGGGAAATAAATACGCCTTGACTTTTATAGATGATTTTAGCCGTATGGTTTTTATATACTTTATTTCATCTAAGACTGAGGTTTTTAATAGGTTTTGTATGTTCAAGTCTATGGTCGAGAGGGAAACTGGACTTAAAATAAAAGCCTTACGATCCGATTGTGGGACCGAGTACATCAACAAACAGTTTGTTGATTACTTAGGGAAAGAAGGTATTAAACATCAGACCACAGTGCCCTATAATCCACAACAGAATGGGATTTCGGAAAGAACGAACCGATCTATTGTTGAAAAGGCTCGTTGTATGCTTTCAGATAGTTCTCTTTCGAAAGGTTATTGGCAAGATGCTGTGGAAACTGCCGTGTTCTTAAAGAACAGATGTCCACATCGAGCTCTCGACGGGAAGACGCCTTACGAACTGTGGCATACTAGAAAGCCAAACCTAACTCATTTAAAAGTTTTCGGCTGTCGTGCGATGGTGAAGATTCCAGATGCTTTAAGGAAGAAGCTGGATCCCAAAGCTGCGCAATATATTTTTGTTGGATATTCAGATGACCGACAAAGTTATTTATTTCGTGAACCTAGTTGTCCAAGAAGGCTAGTAAAAGGACGAGATGTGGTATTTTTTGAAGATCATTTTACAGATATAAAGGCAAAAACTACCCAGTCTGTTCCTTTGGCTGTCCATGACAGTTCTATTTTGGATATGGTTTACAATAAGGAGCAGAATCCACTGCTGCCAGTTGCTTCTACTTCTCAGGAGAGCACTCACACGGTCTCAACTGAAAGTGAAGAAGAAGCTATTGTCTTGGAGCCAGTAACGGAGCAAGTTCACAATACTTCGGAATTTCTTAGCGCCGAAGATATTTCTGAAGAAGAAGATGAACCAGAACAGACTATGATACAGCCTGAAGAACGGTACCCTCTTCGAAACAGAATAGCTAAAAGAAATAATAGTAATTTTGACTGTAATGCTGCTGTTACTAGCGAACCTGATGAGCCCCAAAGCTTTGCTGAAGCTATCAAAGCAGAAGATAGTGCAAGCTGGCAGTCTGCGATGCAAGACGAGTTTAACTCGTTGATTAAAAACAAGACGTGGACTTTAGTTGAAAAACCCAACAAGAAGGTCATACCTTGTAAATGGGTGTATAAAATAAAGAAGGATGCCAATGGTAGAGTCGTAAAATACAAGGCAAGACTTGTTGCTAAAGGCTTTAGTCAAGTTTCAGGTGTTGATTATTACGAGACTTTTTCACCAGTTGTTCGTAATTCGTCTCTGCGTACACTAATTGCTTTAGCGGCAGAAATGGATTTAAAAATGCAACACTTGGACGTGGATACAGCGTTCCTAAACGGAGACTTGGAAGAGGAAGTCTACATGCAACAACCTCAAGGCTTTATCAAACAAGGCGAAGAAGGAAAAGTTTGTTTGTTGAAAAAATCGCTATATGGTTTAAAACAAGCGGCTCGAGCTTGGAACATTAAGCTAAATCAAACTTTATCTTCTATAGGTTTTATACGAACCTCTTCGGAACCGTGTGTTTATTTAAAAAGTTTTGGTGATGAGACTGTCATACTGGCCGTCTATGTCGATGACATTGTCATATTTTATAAAAAAGAAATGTCATTTGTCACCGTGAAAACCGATTTGGAAAAACATTTCTCATTAAAAGATTTAGGAAAATTGGATTTCTGTTTAGGTTTGAATGTGAAACGAACGGACGAGAAAATATGCGTTAGTCAAAAAACGTACATTCAAACAGTGTTGGCACGTTTCAATATGCAAGATTGCAAGCACATGTCAACTCCGCTGGACAATAACAAATATGAAAAAGGTAAAGAAACTGACGAGTCTTATCCTTACCAAAGTTTAATTGGTTGTTTGATGTTCTTGGCGGTGAACACAAGGCCTGACATAGCCTATGCTACGAGCTATCTAAGCCAATTCAATAATTGTTTCGAAAAGAAACATTGGTCGGCCGCAAAACGTGTTTTGCAGTATCTAAAAGGTACTATTGATTACTGTATCACTTACAGAAAAACGGATTCGTATCTATGTGGATACACAGATGCAGATTGGGCAAACTGCATCTATGACAGGCGGTCCTATACTGGGTATTACTTTACGCTGGCAGGCGGACCCATTAGTTGGGAGTGCAAGAAGCAACCAACGGTGGCGTTATCATCCACCGAGGCGGAGTACATGGCTTTAGCTAGCGCCGCAAAAGAAGCTATATTTTTAAGAAGGTTAGTTTTCGATATAACGGGTAACGCTGATAAGGTTGTACTTTTCAATGATAGCCAAAGTGCACAAAAAATCGCTCTCAATCCAGTTCACCACAATAGGACTAAACATATTGATACCAAATTTCACTTTATAAGAGAAAAGATTAATGATGGTATCATAAACATTAAGTATTTACAGACTGATAAGATGACAGCTGACATTTTAACTAAGCCCTTAAGGCGGACAGCACACCTAAGATGTATTATAGGTATGGGCTTAACCAATACAGTACAATACAATACAAATAATCTTTATTGATCTTTCTAAGTTTTTTTGTTTGTTTGTTGTTTTGTGTAAGTATTGGTACGTAGTTTATTCTTTTTATCTCCATTGAGGGGAGGGTGTTGTAGTTTAGAACTAATAACAAATCAATGTCAATTCAAATTTATATATAGAATCAGCTGTGTGTCAAAATTATATTTTACTTCAATACAAACATCCAACGAAGAAGCTTATTATTTTAATTTCAATATTAACGCAAACCTGGACGCCCACTGTCATACACAGTGTATAACAAAAACTATTAGAAGCGATTTTTTGCGGACCGCAGATGTCAGTTGGCTGGGGTGTGAACTGCATCATAAGGACTTGTTGGAAAGTTTTATCACTCTCGTTTGTCGTGTCCAAATTCATAATTGGTGTAAGAGCATGAACCAAATATTGAAAGGATCATATTCAGAGAAGTTATCGCATCATGATTTACCGTTAATGCAAAAACTGGCACTTAAGAAGTATCAAGCTACCAGAGTCAAAAGATAATTTGTTTTAGATTGCGGCATGCGGTGCGGCAGGATCAGCGCACGCGGGCTCGGGCATGCGGACAGCGGCAGCGGCAGCGGCAGCGGCAGCGGCAGCGCGGCAAGGAGACGCCACGTAACGGACGCACTGAACCTAACTTGAGGTTGGAAATTATCCCGACTGACTCGTATATTCGTAATTTGTTTTTTAAAACATGATACTTCATTGAGTTTCTTACCGGTCGTCAGTGAACCTGACCACGAAGCTAAAGATTGCGGGTTCGAACCCCGCTAGGAGCAGACATTTGTGTGATAAACATGAATGTTTGTACTCAAGTCACGAATATCATCCGTATGCTCGTCTGTGATCTAGTGGCCCAAATATAAAAAAGCATTATCGTCTAGGCACTAGAGAAGGCAACGAGTGTCAAGTACCTACCCATGGGCCACTGAGTAGTTAACAGCTCTGCCTAAAATATGTCTGGTTGAAACCTTCCCTTTAGTAGTGCACACGATCTGAGATAATCATGTTCTGCTGTTTACTGTTGCAGGGGTTCAACTTATCGGACTAGAAGTGATGTTCGCAGCCTGGAGCGAAACAATTTTAATCTGTCTACGCCTGCGCATCATGCTGTCGTTTCGCAACTAACGTTTGGCAGCCTGATTCGTTTCGCACCTTAACATTTTGCAACTGTTTGAGTTTGCGAAATGAATCAGGTTGCCAAACGTTAGTTGCGAAATGAACGGATCCCTAAAATTACATTATTATTCCCATTCAAACTTATAAGATCTTTGCGCCATAGTTAAGAAACTAATAGTTTTATTTTGTTTTTACTGGGTATGCTGGATATTGCTATTTTTCGGTCCAATTAAAGTTAGAACCAGGAATTGATTAAAGTAACTATAAATGAGACTATATTTTAATATACTAATCTATCCTTTCAATAATTAATAATATGTATCAATCAGAACATAAAACACCCAATTAAAGTAGTTTTCCTTGTGTTCCTAGATAAAAGGATAGAACAGGCATAGATTAAATATAGAGACCTAGAAATATTGTAAACCTGGTTCTCTTATTATCCTCAGCCAGGGCGGAGGCGGGGCCCTTAGCTATGACACAAATCAAAATTGCTTACCTGCTAATTATAATACTATCTTATTTGAATTTTTAAAATTTGTCATATCAGAGAGTAATCATTCCTATTACAGCTATATTTCAGCTCCCCATATAATTAACACTCCGTAACCTGTATTTACAGATAATTTATTACTAGCAAGTTGAGAACACACTTATATAATATTTTTACAGGTTCAGGTTACCGCCTAGGTATGCTAGTTAGTGACCGTTTATTAAATATGTTCAGTTAAATGTTTCTTCTTAACAATTTGTATTGTACTTTAAGTTTTGTGCTCTTTGTTTGTAAGTTTATGATTTTTTATGAGCATCTTCCATGAGAATATGTGTTGTATATGTTTTGTATGCGGCACTCGCGGCGGGCGTTCGCGTGTAGTGTGATTTAAAATGTAATGGCTCAGATTCGAGCATTACAACCCAGCATAAACTTTATCGTTCAACAATACGATTCCAACGTTCGTGCTTGCTGTGAGTGCATCGAACAGCCCGAGCGAACGCCAGAACTATTATCTGCGTTGCACATTCTGCAATCCATGCATATGTGATGATATGAATAAATTAATTTTGTAATTAATTAACACGTTGTTATGCTACTAATAAAATAATTTATCCATGCACGATACGGTATTTTATTATGAGCGGAAGGTCTCTGTTATTTTGCTTTGATGCAGGGGTCTTCAGCTCATTTCTAAACCTACAAAACATTTTAGCATTTTGAAAGCTTAAGTGTGACGAGTACCATTATTACCGGTATTTTTTACGTAAAACTACGATATGAGACCTCACTATTATCGGCATAAACCGATCCATAGACACGAGGCGCATCACTACCGTAAAGTGGCGCCCCCACGGTGCTGTGTTGGAATACTCAACTATCTCTACGAACGGACCGTTATAAGGCCTGTTTCCCATCTGTACTACTATATCTCTCTAATCTGTGCAGACTACTAAGACTAAGAGATACTAATACTACGTATCAGACCGCCAACTCGGGAACAAGACAATTCAGCAGTAAGCAACTGTATTTTATCTGTACCACTGATGATGTTTGACGTTTCTTTTCTTTTTAATTAAAATTTATACAAGGCTAAGGAAATATGGGGTTTTCTCCATGTCATGAATGTTCCTTTTTTTTCGGGATTTATACGGGGCTAAGGAAAAAAGGGCATACATCCATATTAAACTCTATGGTTTTTGGTTTCCCAGCAACCGACCTGGAGTTCTGGGGGTCTACTCCGAAATACGAAGTTCGAAACGAAACTCGCAACGAAGATGAAACGAAGTTCGTCAAGGAATGCTACTACGAAGTAATTTCGGATCGCATGAGTTTCGTGTCGAAAGTATACACCACTTTCGAATTGAACTACGTGAATGGAAAGAACGAATAGATAAATAAAGTACGTTTCACACTGTCGTTTAAAAACCGGTAAATAGATTATTAGCTTGAAATTCCAATAAATAATTAATATTATTAACTTCCAACATCATGCATGATCACAATATACTTTTGCACAAGTTTTTTTGCTGAATTGGGGTTTATTTTGTGTTTTTCGGCGTTCTCACGTACATTTAAACGTCAACATTGACATTTGTGAGAGAAGTAAGTTATCGTTCGGGGGGGCTACTCCGAAATACGAAGTTCGTAGTTACGTGCTTCGAATCACCTTCGAATCGATAGGTTGCTACTACGAAGTTACTTCGCATTCGTTTTCGTTTTGCCACTCATTATTTATTAGTCAAGAGAAAAAATTACGTGATCTGTTTGTATTTGAATTTGTGTTTAATTTATTATATTTGATTTTAAAAGCTTCTTCTTCTTCTTCTTTGTCTTCCACCAACTCCAATTATCCATGCCATGCTTACTTAGGTATTGTAATTCGAAAAAAAATGTTCTTTGCTCCCGGCATTTAATTGATCACTTTGTGACAAGTGATCAATCAAATGTATTGGTGAGACAAATTAAATACGCACGTTACTTGTTTATTTTTTTATTTTTCAACCGTTTTGTTATTATATTTCACGATTTAGACACTTTAACCACTTTTGGAGTCTTTTCTCACCGTGTCGCATTGATTTACACACACAGCACTCGTAATACACTTTGCAAAATACAAAATATTACCAAGAACCGTCCGCAGTCACAGAAAAAGCGGAGAGGATAAGCACAACGACTTCACTCAATCAACACTCTAACGTGACTAATAAAAACATGGCTGCCGGCGCCCACGCACACAAGGAAAGCTCACAAATGCATCTATTGCGTGTCTATACACGCTGTCTGTCAGTTTGAAATAAAAAGAACATGGCGCTATTACTGAAGATTCATTATACGTAGATTACAGGCCGTGACAATGTCAAAGGTGACAGACTGACAGTAGACGTAGTTTTTTTTTAATTCTTAGCTAGTTCTACGCACGAAGCTTATCGGCCATAAATCCCACAAATGTTTAATCGACTACTTAAAAATTATTTGTAATTAATAATAGAAAATAAAAGAGCTGCAGTACCTCGTTTTATAAACGTCGACTGTCGAAAAAATAGTAGTTTGCAACTCTTCAAAAAACTACGCAATTTTCCGGTACAAAAGCATCAAAAGAAGCTAAAATGGTCTATTTCTCGACACATACTAAGTACCTATGCACAAATCTCTTACTACCTATCCAATGGGAAGTGTGAAAATGTCCGATACTAACCGTCCACCAGGTGGAGAGACTGGTTTGTCGATTTGTAACGCTCAGAGGACCTTTATGATCCTCAAGACATATGCGTTATTATTATTCAGTCTCGTCCATATTCGATCTTGTGGGAGATTAACAAATCAACTTTTGACGCTTCACTTCACCAAGACGAGTCAATAAGTAGGAACCAAAAAAATAGGGAGGGGCATTTTCGAGGTTACAAACACTTTTAGGGCGGCACTTTTAGGGGGCGGCAAAATTTCAGAATAATAATAATAATAATAATATCCTGGGACAATTGACACCACTAGCCCCAAACTAAGCAAAGCTTGTAATATGGGCACTAGACAACGGATAAACATACTTATATAGATATATACATAATTAAATACATATTAAACATCCAAGACTCGAGAACAAACATTCGTAATTTTCAATCAAATATCTGCCCCGACCGGGGATCGAACCCGGTACCTCAAGCTTCATAGTCAGGTTCTCTAACCACTGGGCCATCCGGTCGTCATCGAATAAATAAGAATAATAACGTATAAATATTTGAAATACGTAAGCAATGGGGCGGCAAACTTCATCCGCCCCGGGCGGCCGAGACCCACGCTACGCCACTGATACGTCACAACCACGGTCGTGTGACAACATGAACCTTAGGTACTCGGAAGCATGAAGGGTTACTTTGACAGCAAACGCTCTAACAACTTAAGGTGTTGGTGGCGTGGTAGTCGCAACAGCATACGACAACTTCAGTTATTTTTGGCGTTCAAAGGTTTAAATCAAAGAACATAAATAAAGCACTAGTCAACATAGACTACTAAACATGTAGTTGTCTATTGAAATATAATATCTAATGTCTAAATACCATTTCTTCACGAAAGGCAAGCGTCATTTTTCAAAGCATTGTGCTATAAACCGTTTGTTACACATATCGCAACCGTATGGTTTCTCACCTGTGTATTCGTAAATGTGAAGTCAAGTGGGCTTGTTGTCTGCACCGTTTGTTACATATATCGCAACTATACGGTTTCTCACCTGTGTGTATTCGTATATGTGAAGTCAATGTTGATTTATTTATAAACCGTTTGTTACATATATCGCAACTGAACCGTTTCTCACCAGTGTGTATTCGTATATGTGAAGTCAATTGGACTTGTTGTCTAAACCGTTTCTTACATATATCGCACCCGTACGGTTTCTCACCTGTGTGTATTCGTATATGTGAAGTCAATGTTGATTTATTTATAAACCGTTTATTACATATATCGCAACCGTATGGTTTCTCACCTGTGTGTATTCGTATATGTGAAATAAATGTTGATTTATGTACAAACCGTTTATTACATATATCGCAACCGTATGGTTTCTCACCTGTGTGTATTCGTATATGTGAAGTCAAGTGGCTTTGGTGTCCAAACCGTTTGTTACATATATCGCAACCGTACGGTTTCTCACCTGTGTGTATTCGTATATGTGTAGTCAATGTTGATTTATGTATAAACCGTTTATTACATATATCGCAACCGTACGGTTTCTCACCTGTGTGTATTAGTATATGTGAAGTCAAGTGGGCTTGTTGTGTAAACCGTTTGTTACATATATCGCAACTGAACCGTTTCTCACCAGTGTGTATTCGTATATGTGAAGTCAATTGGACTTGTTGTCTAAACCGTTTGTTACATATATCGCACCCGTACGGTTTCTCACCTGTGTGTATTCGTATATGTGAAGTCAATGTTGATTTATTTATAAACCGTTTATTACATATATCGCAACCGTATGGTTTCTCACCTGTGTGTATTCGTATATGTGAAATAAATGTTGATTTATGTACAAACCGTTTATTACATATATCGCAACCGTATGGTTTCTCACCTGTGTGTATTCGTATATGTGAAGTCAAGTGGCTTTGTCGTCCAAACCGTTTGTTACATATATCGCAACCGTATGGTTTCTCACCTGTGTGTATTCGTTTATGTGAAGTCAATGTTGATTTATCAATAAACCGTTTATTACATGTATCGTAACCGTATGGTTTCTCACCTGTGTGTATTCGTATATGTGAAGTCAAGTGGCTTTGTCGTCCAAACCGTTTGTTACATATATCGCAACCGTATGGTTTCTCACCTGTGTGTATTCGTTTATGTGAAGTCAATGTTGATTTATCAATAAACCGTTTATTACATATATCGCAACCGTACGGTTTCTCACCTGTGTGTATTAGTATATGTGAAGTCAAGTGGGCTTGTTGTGTAAACCGTTTGTTACATATATCGCAACTGTACGGCTTCTCAGCCGTGTGTGTTTCTGTGTGTATAGTCAAGTAGCCTCGTTGTGTATGCTGCTCCCGACACGTGTCGCAACTGTGTGGTTTCTGTCCTGTGTGCATATGTTTGCAGGTCATTAAAGTAGACTGGATGCGTGTACTCTCTGCTGCGGGCCCGCTCTTGCCTGCAGGCTCCAGCCTGCACGCATCCTGCTCTGCTCTGCTCGGCACATCTGCAACTGAGTATTCATTTATGCAAGCTTTCAACATTAATTAAGCAATTTAAACATGCTATTGCATAGTTCCCGCGGTATAGCGATTAACGCATTCTTAGTAGACACTGCTGCGGGCAACACATAGTGTCTCACAAATTATATAAATAATATATCGGTAAGACGCAGATGTTGGAGCTCATGCTGGTGCTGCCGTAGTGATGAAGAGCATCTAAACCAGGGGTTCCCAACCAGTTAGGCGCGCCCCATTTGGGGGACAAAGGGTGATTGATCCAAGGGAAGGCGGCGACGAGCGGCTTAGGTATTTATTAAATTTCATAACTTGGTTAATAAAGTGCCAGCACAATGTTCTCACTGATCATTAATAGTAGTTATACTTCAGTTATTTGATAGTTTCTTTTATTTCCATCATAGTTGAGGGGCAACAAGGGGGGGCGCAGTATATTATCGTAAACTTGAGATTTATGTAATAGCTTGGGAACCGCTGATCTACACCACCTCCATTGGTGCCACACAATGCTGAGTATGTACTCTGTAGCTGTTGTAGCGACAGCAGAAATACTAACTAGCACAGAGACAATAATTATTACTCTTCTTGCTGAGTTTTCCCCACTAAGCATACAATTGATGTGTTGAATAAGAAGTCACAGTATTGTATTAATTGTTATGTGGTGTTCGAGAGTAATTTTATTGTATTGTATTATGTAGGCAGGTGAGATATTAACAAAAAAAAGAAGGGCAAAGCTAGGACCAACATTTTTACTATCATATAAGTGTTTTAAATCAAGGGATATGTTAAGAAGTGCAGTACTCCCTGCCCTGTTTGGATAAATCTGTTGGATTCACTGTAACTGGAGCCACTGTACTGTGACACCTTCCATAATGCTGACCCACGAGCGAGGCTGGCAAGTTGCAAGAACATCTCTGGCTCTGCTGTCGTCCGCGCCACAGTGCTCCGGGGTTAGCTTGCGCGCTGTCAGACCATAACACTCACCATTGCAACTGCGCAGGTCTCCTACTGGCAAACGCTCGAGCCTGACAAAACAGCTTTTGAGCCCGTGCTGCTGCTCGGTGCTTCTGCTGCAGTGAGGTTCATCCCCATGGCAGGCGTGGGTGCCGGACGCGGCGTCGGCGCCGCCTTCTGCTTTTGGATTCCATGGATTCTCCTCGATTTCGCTTGGGGCATCTGCCGAAGAATGTTTCAAATATAACTGCACTATAGTTTAATTACAAGTAACTGTTAATTCACTAACTTTTTTGCACTTTTGGTGAAAAACTAACTGGTCAACAAACTGTTACTAGTGTCGCGACGAACGCGAACCTCACGTAAAACCGGTAAGTAAATGACTTAAACAGCGTTAGTTTATTCGCCGGGCAACATTGATGTTCGGTTAATTTTGAGATGTAGCAAGAAATAAAAATAGAATTGTTTTGGCGGGTGATATAGCTGGTGAGGACAACGTGGTCGCGCAGGAAAAAGGAGAACGGAAAGGGAGGAGAAATAGAAGTAAGTTAAGAAAAGGAAGACAAGATCGCTGGGGAACTCAGTAAGTATCTTATATGTTTTATTGTGATGTTTAAGAGTTGAGAGATGAAGGAATTGGTAACTAAGAAAGAATCAGCCAAGGATAGAAGAGAATGGTTTTGAGCGGACTGGGTCGGGCTATAAGGGGAGTTGTGGAGGCCCGCGGCGGTAAAAGAATTACCGCCAACAAGAAACGAGAATAGAAAGAGTATAAAGTTAGAATTGTGATCAGAACGAGAACCTAGAAGTCACTTCACCTCTCACTCATATGTGTGTACTCATTGATATATTTCAGATAAGATTCGTTACCTACGTTTAGATGTCTTGTCGTTATGTCTTTGTTAATGCTCAGGCAAGACGTGGGGTTTGTGTTGTGTGATACAAACCTATAATCTTGTTAGGAATATATATATATATGTGTGTAAAGACGTGGCGACAAAATGGTGGAGATGCTGTACAAAGAGTTTTGTTAAATGTACAGAAAGCGAAGCAAAGAAAAACATTTTTTTTCGTTTGGCTTGGGAGGCTCCCAAGGTAGAACGGTGGAGACCAAGAAACTCACAGAACGGTGGAGACCAAGAAACTCACAGAACGGTGGAGACCAAGAAACTCGCAGAACGGTGGAGACCAAGAAACTCGCAGAACGGTGGAGACCAAGAAACTCACAGAACGGTGGAGACCAAGAAACTCACAGAACGGTGGAGACCAAGAAACTCACGAAAAGGTGGAGACCCAGAAACTCACAGAATCATAGAAAACCCTTAGCCTAGGAATCCTAGTTTGGGCTCAGAAAAATAAATGAATAGATAAAAATAAAATAAAATAAAAAAGTAATTCCCTTTTTTTTACAGGTGTAGACGAGTTAATATCTTTTTGTTGATTAACAAACAAAGAAGGCCATTAATTGGTTTAGGATGGGTGTAAAGATAAGAACGAATTTCATAAAAAATTTAGTTACCCTCGTTTCAGGAAAGATGGTCGCTTGGCGCTAGTGTCGCAGTAGTAACGGAGAGTGTAAAGGGAGGCTTAAATCTGTGCAAGGTTAGCCGGCAGAGAAAAATGCCTCTTGGTTGTTAGGTTGGCAGCGGTGCGTCAGTGGCTGTCAGTTTGTTCTCATTGCGATATATTTTTTAAAGCGCAAACGAGAATGTGTCTTATTGGTCAATTTATAAAATGAGGTTGTTCCGGATTGGTCATATAAATTATTAGTAAGAGGTACAACAGGTTGTTGTAATCAAGAACGTATTTAGGCGCGTATCCGGCAAAAACATAACCGAAGCGTTGTTTTGAGATGTGATATGTGCTACGGCAAATTACTTGTTGTGAAAGAAGATAAATAAAGGGATCGTACCTCAAGAAAAAGGAGGAATTAAGTAATTGGAGTGCTG
This sequence comes from Pandemis corylana, assembly GCA_949127965.1. Classification (NCBI taxonomy): domain Eukaryota; kingdom Metazoa; phylum Arthropoda; class Insecta; order Lepidoptera; family Tortricidae; genus Pandemis; species Pandemis corylana. The sequence goes on along the minus strand of OX421875.1, from coordinate 1,982,209 downwards.
TATGGTGGATTAAGTGTAGGGACAAACCCCCAACACTGAGAACAGAATACGAAACTAAAGAATCTAGGTGAGTTTTGTATGATAAGCTTTCGCCATACAAGGCTAGTAAGGGAGTGATAAGGACACCTGTGGACCAAGAAAATTGAATAGTACATTGTTGTACGAACTAATAGAATAAATGAATGGTCCCTAAAGGATTTCGTCAAGGATCTACTCGTGTTTAGCCTAAAGTCCAACCGTATAGTAGGGATGATAGTTGGAAATTATTTATTTTTCAGTTTGCGTCAACATGGATGAAGCAATGGGGGTTCGAATTGAGCTTATAAGCGTACGACTTCAAGGGCTCCTACAACAGACCGAGGCCGTGACGACGATCTCTGAGGAGGAACTTAGTAGACATATCCAGTTGGTGAAAACATGTAACGAGAGCTTAACAAAAGAAATACACTTTTATATGGAGAAGGCCAGGTAGGTGACTTCAGATGTTAGACATAGGATTGAGAAGTTAGTAATAAATACTTTCGTATGGTATGTGAAAGAGGTATTTTAAATTTACAGCCAAATCTCACATGAGAAACTGAAGCTGTGGACAGAAACACAATTCAAGGCTGAAGAATGGATAGCAGAGATGACGAAAGCCTTGTTGGAAGTCAGAACGCCTCAAATACCACCTCTGAATGCAAACAGCTGCGCAGCAAAGTTACCGAAGCTTGGGTTACCCAAATTTAAAGGCCAGGTACTGCGATGGTCAGAGTTTTGGGATCGCTTCACCGCCAACATAGATCAGAAATCCATTTCAGATGCAGATAAAATGGCGTACCTCATGAGTTGCCTGGAGGATGAAGCCCTTCAAGCAGTTGAAGGGTTAAGTATTACAAACCCCAACTATGGAGTGGCGTGTGGCATCCTGATGGATCGATATGGGGACAGGAACAAGGTGATAGACGCTCACTACGAGGCAATCACCAACCTACCACGATCTGGTGATAATGCGGCAGGATGTAGAGCCACGTTCAACCAACTGGAACGGCACATCCGCGTGTTACAAGCGTTGGGTGAAACTGTGAGTGGAAACCATCTGCGTTCTGCTATTCTAGCCAAGTTCCCGGAAAAAATAGTCTATGAATTGCACCTGTTGTCTAGCGCGAGTACCATAGACACAATAAGAAGTGGACTTGGGAAAATAATAGGCGCAATGGAGATGGCCAAAGGAGATCCCAACGTCAGTACATCTGTACCCACTGCTCCTAAGGAGATGTCTACAGAAGTGCTACACATTGCTAGCACCCACCCAAGAAACAATAGATATAGGCCTGACCACCGAAAGGCGAAGTCAAGTCAGAACTCGGCACCCAAGAATGAGGGCGGATTAAAACGGAAATTGGTCCAGAAAAGGGAAATGGTACCGCAGACCAGCAAGAGACCGAGGATGGCCTGTATATTTTGTAAGGGAGCTCACTACAATGCTGAGTGCACTGTGGTGAAGAGAGTAGATGACCGTAAGAAGAGACTAGGAAAGAAGTGCTATCTCTGTTTCAAGGAAGGTCATAGGTCGTCTACGTGTAACTATAGCAAATCGTGTTACTACTGCAAAGGGAAACACAATCAAGCCCTGTGCACACAAAATGAACAAGGTATGTTACCTTGGTCGTTTGGCTTACTCTCTGAAAATAAGAATACCGTTCTATTGAATAACTCTCAATCTTATCTACAGACAGCAGTGGCGGAGGTGGGACAGCTGAACTCAAACAAAACTAAGAGTTGCAGAATTTTGCTGGATACGGGGAGCCAGCGGAGTTATATTACAAAGGAATTTGCCAGAGAACTTCGACTAGCCCCGGATCAAGAAGATTTATTGTTGATTTTTGTGTTTGGTGCTGATAAACCGTTGGAAATCACGAGTCCGTCTGCTGACATAAACATCAGAACCAGAAGAGGAGTCGTAAGAAGCATTCGGGTAAACATGGTACCCTATATAACGAACAGAATACCGCCTCCAATGGCAGTAGAAGGTGTGGATGTCATGGCAGATGATGGTTCCAATGGTGATCACATACAGATTTTAATAGGAAGTGATTACTACTTTTCATTTCTGAAGAATGATATAAGATTATTACAGAAGAATTTATTCCTTATCAACACCGAGTTTGGATGGACGATTGCAGGAAAAATCGTAGAAAAGGAAAATAAGGAAAATATTTTATCAATAGTTACATATTGTCAGTGTCAAAATTCTGATTCATCATACTTTGCAAAACCTGATCTGCCTCTTCGGGAACCAGATGTTAGATTCCTATGGGCCCTCGAAAGCATAGGTATCACGGACTCTCCGAAGATAACTAGAGAGGAAGAAGCGATCAAACACTTCAACGAAACAGTCAAGTATGAGGATAACAGATACCAGGTGAAATGGCCATGGATAGCTTACCCACCGGATCTGCCCACTAACTACGGCCTTGCCTGTGGTAGGCTGTCAAGTCTAATTCGGAGACTCTCAGAGGACGCCATGAAGGAATATGACAGTATTCTGAAGGAACAACTGGCCGCAGGTATGATAGAGGTGATAGACGCCGCAGAAGTAAATCAAGCTACTCGGCCAGTTCATTACCTTCCACATCACATCGTCATCCAACAAGGAAAAAGAGGGCGTATTGTGTTTGACGCATCAGCCAAGGTCAAGGGCAATAAAAGCCTTAATGAGTGCATGTACAGAGGCCCATTGATGCTCGAGGACTTAACTGCACTTCTCATAAAATTTAGGATTCATAAGATAGGAATTACAGCGGATATCGAGAAAGCCTTTCTTCAGGTAGGACTCCAACAGGAGGACAGAGACGTAACCAGGTTCCTGTGGTTAAAGGATACAAAACTGAAAATGACGGAGGAAAACATTGTCCATTTTCGCTTTCGCCGTGTTGGATTTGGCATTATTTCGTCTCCGTTTCTGTTAACGGCAACGATTCGGCATCATCTGTCGAAGGGTGACCAGAACCACATGAAAGAAATCGCAGAAAGGATGTACGTGGATAATCTGGTCACAGGATCAGACACGGTGGATGAGGCTCGTGAGCTTATCAAGAAAACTAGAACGGTATTCAACGAGTTGTCAATGAACTTGAGAGAGTGGACATCAAATAGCAAACAACTGATAAAGAATGTACCAAGACAGTTCAGAACTAAGGATGCAGAATCTACAAAGGTGCTAGGGCTGACCTGGCATCTAGAAAAGGATATTCTCAAGCTTCGAGTCAAGGACACATTGTTGAGCAAAAATCGAGACAGTATAGCCAAGTCGAAACGAGGACTCCTCAGAGCACTTGCCTCATTGTATGATCCATGTGGTTTTGCAGCGCCTCTAGTCGTGCCGGCAAAGGTCTTAGTACAACAAATGTGGAAAAGAAAGATGAAATGGGAAACTCCATTACCAGAAGACTTAGAAGAAGATTGGGATAAAGCCCTGGCAGCCTTAAACGATGCGAGAGAAATCGAAGTTCCGAGATATATCGGCCAAACCACGAAAGAAGAGACAGAATGTGAGCTCCACTGCTTTACGGATGCCTCGCAGCGAGCATTTGCGGCTGTAGTATATCTTCGGCTATGGAATAGGAAGGAAAACAGCGCTAAAGTAGTGTTCATAATGGCCAAATCGCGAGTCACGCCAATCGCCCAGGACGAACAGCTCAAGATACCAAAGTTAGAACTACTTGGATTTGTCATTGGAAAGCGTCTTCTAACGTACGTAAAAGACAGTTTAGGATTGGAACTGAAACGGATCTGCCTCTGGTCTGATAGTGAAATTGTTCTATACTGGATGAAATCTGAGAAGTTGCTACCTCCATTTGTGTGCAGGCGAATAGACGAAATCAAGCAGAACAAAGAGATAGAGACTCGATACGTTAGCACAGAATCGAATCCGGCTGACCTGGCAACCCGACCGGAGTTGTGGCACATGAAAAAGGAACTCTGGTACAATGGACCACAATTTCTCTTGTATGGGGAGGAGGGCTGGCCGAAGTTGCAAGAACATGATCAGTCAGCTCTGTTCACAGGCCTATACCCGGAGTTGAGCCACACAGAGACGGATTCTCCAGCCGAAGAACCTATCCTACATACAGAAGAAGGACACATAGAGGTAGATGTAAACAGAGAAGAAGATATGGAGATAGATGCAGGAGGACCGGGTGATCAGGAGATTACGGAAGATAAGGATGTTGCAGACATAAAAGAACTGCAAAGGACATACTTCCCCCAGGAAGTTCTAGGAAAGGAAACCAGTTTATTCAGGAACTTGGGACTATTCATAGATATGGACGGAGTTTTGAGAAGTAAAGGTCGCATGTTAAATACGATCTGTTCATACGATACTAAACACCCGATCCTTATACCGAGGGATTCCGAGTTTACAGACAAACTGATACAAGAAACTCATGAGAAACACTACCATGCCGGACCGCCACATACCTTAAGTATTATCCGGCAGAAGTACTGGATACCCCAGGGGAGAGCTAAAGTTCAGAGGATTTTGAAGAAGTGTCCACAGTGTATTAAGCACGGAGGAGGTCCTTTCAAACTTCCTCCCACACCAGCGCTACCTACAGAACGCGCAAACTATAGTGCTCCATTTACCTATACAGGAATAGACTATTTTGGGCCGGTGTTTATAAATGAGAACGGAGAGACAAAGAAGAGATGGATATGCTTATATACGTGTTTGGCGGTACGTGCGGTACATATGGAAATAGTGCAGGATCTCACCGCAGACGAATGCTTACTTGCTATGAGAAGATTTATAGCATCACGAGGACGGCCAGAACTCATCGTATCCGATAACGCTTCGCAGTTTAAATTAAGTGCAGAGCTGTTTTCGGACACATACTTTGGGAATGATAGAATAAGATGGAAATTCATTCCCCAGCTTAGCCCGTGGCATGGAGGATTTTACGAGAGACTAATAGGCCTGGTGAAGAACTGCATGAAAAGAACCTTAGAAAAACGACTGTTAAATGGTACCCAGCTAGGTACGGTCATCAAAGAGATCGAGGCGGTGGCTAACTCGCGTCCGTTGACTTGTGTCGGCTCTGATATAGAATACGTGTTGAGACCAACGGACTTCCTGACCTACGGAAAATGCATATCCATCGAGCCTTCTATACAAAATCAACATCCGGGAGGTTCGGTGACGAAGAAAGATCTCGTGGAAGGATGGAGAAAGGGCCAATTGTTATTGGAGGAATTTAAAAGAATGTTCCTGAACCAGTACCTTTGCAGCCTTCGGGAAAGATATCGGCACTCACACAAGGAACCCCGAGTCAAGAGTAACCGAAGCCCATGCATAGGGGATATAGTCCAAATTAAAGGGGACTCCAAGAATAGAGAGAACTGGAAAGTAGGAAAAATCACAAGCCTGGAACAAGGAGCAGATGGAGAATGCAGGGTGGCAAAAGTGAGCGTAAAGGGAAAGGAGTTTATACGCTCTGTAGGCCATTTATACCCTCTGGAAGTAGAAGAGGATAAGGAAAGTCGGAGGCCGACCGAAGCAGTCCCACCAGGCGCAAATACAGACCATATAGGACCTGTGAGTCCGGCCCCGGCTGAAGAAGTCATGGATTTAATGGAAGAAGGGGTGGTAGGTAATGAGGCAGAAGAGAATAGTGGAGTAGAAGAGCAAGACAGAGAAATAGTAGAGAATATAGAGGAAATTGGGGGAGTAAGAACCAGGAGAGTGGCGGCTCTTAGGGCAAGAGAAAAGATTGCCTTATGGACTAGCCAGCTAGCAGCAGTCTTGTAAAGATCGCTCGGCCGTCGGGAGTGTCGCGACGAACGCGAACCTCACGTAAAACCGGTAAGTAAATGACTTAAACAGCGTTAGTTTATTCGCCGGGCAACATTGATGTTCGGTTAATTTTGAGATGTAGCAAGAAATAAAAATAGAATTGTTTTGGCGGGTGATATAGCTGGTGAGGACAACGTGGTCGCGCAGGAAAAAGGAGAACGGAAAGGGAGGAGAAATAGAAGTAAGTTAAGAAAAGGAAGACAAGATCGCTGGGGAACTCAGTAAGTATCTTATATGTTTTATTGTGATGTTTAAGAGTTGAGAGATGAAGGAATTGGTAACTAAGAAAGAATCAGCCAAGGATAGAAGAGAATGGTTTTGAGCGGACTGGGTCGGGCTATAAGGGGAGTTGTGGAGGCCCGCGGCGGTAAAAGAATTACCGCCAACAAGAAACGAGAATAGAAAGAGTATAAAGTTAGAATTGTGATCAGAACGAGAACCTAGAAGTCACTTCACCTCTCACTCATATGTGTGTACTCATTGATATATTTCAGATAAGATTCGTTACCTACGTTTAGATGTCTTGTCGTTATGTCTTTGTTAATGCTCAGGCAAGACGTGGGGTTTGTGTTGTGTGATACAAACCTATAATCTTGTTAGGAATATATATATATATGTGTGTAAAGACGTGGCGACAACTAGCTAGTTGAGTAGGTTAGGTTAGAACTGATGATCAAGCAATTATTTTCTTGTGTAGCAGTGGGGATATTGTCTAACTCCATTTCTGTCATCTCCTCATTGAGTGCCCCGTGCATCACAACAAGCCGTGGTACAAAAAGGTCAATGCAATAGATGCGACATAGTTTAGAAAGGGAACATTTATTAACCCCAACACAAAATAAACATTTTTATCAATGACAACAATTTTAATAAGCATTGCCTTACAAATAGGTAATTGATTTTCATAAGTCAAGTAATCAGGTAGCTTACTTTGCATTGAAAAAGCGATGTCCTGCTGTTGCACCAGCTCAGGTCCAATTACTAATTCGTCTTTGACCTCGTGCCCGGGGTACAAGCCTTCTGCCGCGGCCGCGTCGCTCACGCCGCACTCGCCCCACTCGGGCTCCTCCTTCACAGGCGCGGTCTCCGCCGTCAGGCTGTATGACCACGCCGACTGTTCAGCGTCGGAAGCGCGCCGGCGGCAGGCGGACGCGGACGACTCCATGTTACTGATGTAATGTATGTCGAAGCTTCAAGTGCTGGCGGTATTTATAACAAATACTCCTATCTTGAACGGATTGTTTACTAATTTCAATTCACAGTGCTGCATTTGACTTATGTTACCATAGCAAATAGCAAGCTGTATTTGTAAGTAATTTTAACGATTTTTAATTAAAGATTAGACTTGACAGTTTGAGTCAATGTACGACCGATGTACGCGAAATATCGGCCGCGGATTGTCACGTCGAACCAATCAAATCGAGAACTAAAATTGTACGATTATGGGTGGATATTTTTTTTTTTTTTTTTTTCTGGCCCGCACGGTTTGTGCACTGTGGCCCGGGGTAAAAACGGGGAAACGGGTAAAAAGAAATACGGTAGGAACGGAATTTAGGAAATAGTTCGTAAAAAATCAGTTGTTAAAAGAAAATATATAGGTTGCATAGGAAAAATATGAAAAGATAAATAAATACATTATTAACACTAAATTTTTAAATCATTACATAAAATAAAATCTGCTATAAGTTTATAAATAGACGGGTCTGAAAGTAAACAGGATGTGGATGATGGTAAAGGAACTTGACTGGATATTAGCGCTGTAATAAAGGCTGAACGGTCGCGGAGGGGACAAGCAAAAAGGATGTGATTTAAATCTGCCTCTTCATAACCGCATTCACACCTGGAGCTGTTAATGATGTTGAGCCTAGCAAGGTGAGCTGGGGTGCACATGTGGCCCAGCCGCATACGAGACAATACTGTTACGACTTTTTTCCCAAGTTTCAGTCTCCAAAAACAAGGCTTTGTGGGCACAGTAGGCTGGATGGTACGATAATGGCGACCCTTCGAGTCATCTACCGCCCAGAATTCATCCCAGGATTTCCTGAGATAAATCCCGGGAAGGGCCGCCAAGTCATGCGCATAGTTTCTAAAAACATTAACATCTCCACTCTCCACTGCTTCATTGGCTATTCGATCTGCTCTCTCGTTTCCAGATATTCCGCAGTGAGCAGGAACCCATGCAAATGACACAGAATAGTTTTCATTAAAACATTTCAGTAACAGATGTCTGAGTTCAGAAATGATAGGGAACTGGTAATGTGAGCCAAATGGAAACCGGGCCAAAGCTTGTAAAGAACTCAACGAATCTGTAAAAATTACTGTCTTACTAAGTTTCATTAAGAGAATATATTCTATGGCTTTTACTAGACCGAGACATTCGCCAGTAAACACAGAAGATTCAGGAGGGAGTTTGGTTTTCTGAACAATGTTATAGTTAGAATGAAGCACGCCAACGCCTACACAACCATCATTAGAATGTTTAGATACATCAGTAAATATTCGATGCCATCGTGGCCACTTAGTTTCAGCAATGTAGTCAAAAGTTAACTTTTGATTATGCTCAATTTTCATAAGACCTATGCTAGAGTGAACATCAGGAGAGATGGTAAGGGAGTCATAACTATATTTGAACAATGGATTAGAGGTCATTTGGTGGGTGGGAGCCTGGAGGGAGGAAAATCTTTTTAAACTTTCGACCAAACATGGCAGACGTTTGTTTTTCCAATAATTACAAGTAGGAATTTTATTGGAGAGGCAAGTTAGTTTAGGAATCAAGACATGGTTACTGAATTGGACACAACGAAATATAAATTTGTCGGATAGAAATTGTCGCCGTAAGTTTAATGGAGGGTCCACACATTCCACCCTCATGCAATTGATCGGACTTGACTTCATGGCACCTAGGATTATTCTCATTGATTTTGCTTGAATGCTATCTATTTTTTTAAAAGCAGCAACATTGCCTGGTTCCAACAAGAAAGTTCCGTAATCCATTACACTTCTAATTATAGCATTGTAAATCAATTTCAAGGAGCAGGGGTGCGCTCCCCACCAGACACCTGACAGGCATCTTAGTATGTTCAAATTACGTTCACACCTTGCGGCTACATATTCACAGTGAGGAACACCAGTGAGTTTCGAGTCTAGACCAACCCCCAAGAATTTAACGTCATTGGTCGAGGGAATCATGACATTGCCGAACTTGACATGGACTGGGGGAGGTCTGCGCATTCTGGTGAACAAAACAAACCTGCTCTTTGAAACAGATAAGTCTAGACCATTTCGATCTAGCCATGATTTTAAGAGCGAGAGAGAGGATGTTAGACCTTGGCAATTGTTTTCAATAGATTTACCTGATTTGTATATAAGGAGATCGTCTGCATACTGCAGCACCTGAGCTGATGCCTTCAATGATGATTCTAGATCATATGTATAGATATTATAAAGCAATGGACTAAGGACTGAACCTTGTGGTAATCCTTTCCACACAGTGCGAGATAATTTGACATCATCGATAAATAAATTAATATATCTTTCACTAAGAATATTAATAATGAAATTTGTCAAAACAGATGGCACATTTAAACAACGTAATTTTTCCTCCAGCACCGAAACAAGAACATTATCGTAGGCTGAACTAATATCCAAAAATGAAGCTACTACAGATTCGTTATTTGAAAAAGCTATTTTTATATCTGTAGTAAATATAGCTAAACTATCTATCGTGCTTTTACTTTTCCTAAAACCGAACTGAGAAGTGGATAATAGATTTCTATTCTCTAAAAACCATTCAAGGCGGTTTTTCACTAAATGTTCTGCTATTTTCATTAAAACTGAAGAAAGAACTATAGGTCTGTAAGAAGAGGGGTCATCAGCTGGTTTATTGTGTTTCAAGACAGGGATCACCGATTGAGTTTTCCAAGACTTCGAAATGCACCCAGAAGTCATAATAGAATTTATAATATTCAAGTAAATAAGCAGCACATGGTTCGAAAGGTTTTTTAAAAAAGAGTATGGAATCCCATCTTCTCCTGGAGTAGAATCTGTAACATTATTTAAGACACCTTTGAGTTCAGTCATAGAAAAGGGAGAGTTCATTCCAGGCATGTCGATAGATACTAAAGCAGGAATAATTACTGGAACACATTTTTGTTCCGGTGCGGAAGGAGGAGCAAGATGATCCATGAATTTATCAGCTAGGGTTAGTGGTAGTTTCGAAGAGGGTGCGTTACTAAGGGCAGATCGAAATCTACGAATATTTCTCCAAACTTCCGACGGGCTGACTTCTGGGTTCATAGTTGCACAGAATGACTGCCAACCATCGTATTTCTTTTTCTTAAATATTTTTTTAGCACTACGTGCAGATTCTAAATATAACTCAAAATTTTCTTCTGACATTTCCTGGCAGTATTTTTTTTCGGCTTGCTTTCTTTTCTTAATTGCAACTGTACATTCATGATCCCACCAGGGAGGTGAAGGGATTTGAGACCGGTTCTTATTTTTAGTGCAAAAGGTTTCATCAGCAGCTTCAATGAGCACTTTGGTAAGAATTTCGGCAGAAATCTGGCTATCTACTTGAGAGTGCGCAATAGTTTTCTGTTCTACTCTTTGACTGAATAAATCCCAATCAGCGTTCGCCAACCTATACTTGAAACGAGGAGAACAAGTGGCTTTTGCGGGCTTATCAGAGGGAAAAGTTATTATTAGTGGAAAGTGGTCGCTACCGTATGAAGATGCAAGAGAATGCCAGTACAACGTTGAGCCTAAGTCTGGCGAACATAAAGATAAATCAGGAACACTTGCACCTTCATTCGGACCAGTATGACGAGTTGGTAGCCCAGTATTTAGAATACAAATACAATGGGAATCTATAATGTCCAACAACTGTTCACCAAAGTAATTTGAATTTGTACTCCCCCAGGATTGATGCTGGCAGTTAAAATCGCCTAGGACTAAGAAAGGTCTTGGAAGGACGGAGAATAGTTGATTGAGATGAGAAAAAATATTTACATTAGGACGAGAGAAATAAATAGATACTATACAAATCTTATTTACAATAGCAGCAATAACTGAGAAGTCATCACTGAAAGAAGGAAGTGTATATACAGAATAGGGGAGATTGTTTCTAACAGCTATGGCAACACCGCCATAGCCGTCAGGTCTGTCTTGTCGGAGAATGACATAACCAGGAATCCGAAATGTCAAATTCGGTCGAAGCCATGTCTCCGACAGAGTTGAGACAAAAGGTTCAAGCTTATTATGCAAATGGATTATATCGTTTTTATTGCAGATAGCGCTCCTGCAATTCCACTGGATTATTTTTTCGCGTCCGTGATGCATAAGAGGATTTTAATTGGTTTAATGATTCAATAGTTGGGCGGCGTTGTTCGGTAGTATTGTGGTCAGAGTTAGAAATGGATTTTATTTCAGTTAAGAGTTGGATAACATCAGAGATTGAGAACATTGTTTCCCTATTTTTAGAGACGTCTTGTAAAGCAACCCCGTTAGGAGGGGATGGAGCATTGTAATCCTTTGTCAAATTAAAGTGTTCAAGCTTATTATACCCCACACGTTTTTGTTTAGGGGATGAAGGTTTAGTAAATATTTTTTTTCTATAAGATCTACTATATGACGGAACCAAAGGAGAAGAATGTGATGTAGAAGCCTCGTAGGATTGAGGAATATTCTGCACATTAGATAATTTAACAATATCAGCAAAAGATTTTGAAACAGGTTCATAGACTTTGCTTGCTTCTGCATAAGACACACATCTCTGAGCCATGTATAATTTAATTTTTGTCTGTCTTTCATATTCGGGGCACTTCTTGTTTGTTGCGAAGTGCAGTCCAGAACACAAACAGCAATGTGCAGAATCATCTTCAACAGAACACACATCACCAGTATGGCCTTGGCCACACTTGTAACAGCGGGGGCGTGAGTTACAATTTGTTTTGGTGTGGCCAAAACGACAACAAGAGTAACACTGTATAGTTGGGTATGAATACAATTCAACAGGTAATGCATTATAGCAAATATATACATGTTTTGGTAAGGCTTGCCCGTCAAATGTCAAAACAACTGTCTGTGACGGCTTCCATTCAGGAGGAGAACTATTTCGCACTTTGTAGTTCATTCGCCTAATTTTAATGATTTTCCCACTACCCATTGGCAGTGAAACATTATCCATGATCTCGTCCGGAGACCATTCTGAGGGTACACCAAGCACCAGACCCATGCGAGTCACATTAAATGAGGGAATAAAAGCTTTAAAACTATTCTTGGTCAGGCATGGGTTAATGATAAATTCATTTGCATCTTTGTAATCAGAGAATGACGGTGATAGTCGATTTCTACCAATCTTTTTGATACTGCCATTAACAATGTTATTGAAAGAATTTTTCTTAAGGAAATAGCCAAATTGGACAGGGTGGAGGGAGGGGATGTCATTATCCAAAGCTAACTTTTGTACATGTACTATGAATGGACCTATATCATATGCCTCATATGTTGTTCTGCCTGTTTGCAATGGAGGACGAGATAGCCTATCTGGATTATTTGAAGACTGAGTACTCTCTGGTGGAGCTGGTGGGTGTTGGTGGTTTTCTATGGAAGTTTTATTTATTGGCATTAATACTTTAGGAAAACCGTCAAGAGCCTTAGCATTGCTAAGCTCAACATCAAATGAGGGAATGTCTTGTAACTGGCAAGAGCAGTCTGTATCTTTAAGCTTGTCCCGGGACGCCGGATTGTGTCGCTTTTTCCTTTTGTTACATTGTTTGCACATTTTATGTGGGCGCGCCCTTTTACGTTCACTCCGTTGATCCACTCCTGTCCCTTGTAAAGACACATCAGTGTCCATGCTGGACTCATCGAATTTGGAAAATGTATTTTCTATCGTAACGTTATATCCGACTATTGGGGGAGAGCCCCCAATGTCTGGGGGCTCGTTCATATTTCGGCCTGACTCCAGGCCTTAAAAAAGTAATTTCAACTTACCAAAAAGAGTAGAATATATACACAAAACAATATTAAACTAACTAAATTAAACTATTACATACAATTATATACAAAACTGATCTTTTAAACAAGTTAAATTAACTTAACAAAAGACGCTATAAAAAACACTCCCGCCACGGCCGACGTTTCCCGCGCTTTTTCATTTATAATATTAGTAGGGATTATTAATTACAAATAATTTTTGAAGTAGTCGATATAACATTTGTGGGATTTATGGCCGATAAGCTTCGTGCATAGAACTAGCTAAGAATTAAAAAAAACTACGCCTACTGTCACCTTTGACATTTTCAAATAATACTGCGACTGCGGACACTGCGGTTCTGTTTATTTGCGTTTCCGTATAATCAGTGCAGTTGCAGCACTGTGAATTGAAATTGGTAAATAAGCCGTTCAAGTTAGAAGTATTTGTTAGTTGTTACAAATACCGCCAGCACTTGAAGCTTCGACATACATTACATTAGTAACATGGAGTCGTCCGCGTCCGCCTGCCGCCGGCGCGCTTCCGACGCGGAACAGTCGGCGTGGTCATACAGCCTGACGGCGGAGAGCGCGCCTGTGAAGGAGGAGCGCGAGTGGGGCGAGTGCGGCGTGAGCGACGCGGCCGCGGCAGAAGGCTTGTACCCCGGGCACGAGGTCAAAGACGAATTAGTAATTGGACCTGAAGTGGTGCAAGGGCAGGACATCGCTTATTCAATGCAAAGTAAGCTACCTGATTACTTGACTTATGAAAATCAATTACCTATAGGGAGCATTTGTAAGGCAATGCTTATTAAAATTGTTTCCATAGAAAAAAAAGTGGGGTTAATAAATGTACCCCAAGGACCACTTTCTGAACTATGTCGCTTCTATTTCATTGACCTTTTTGTACCTCAAATGGTGATGCATGGGGCACTCAATGAGGAGATGACAGAAATGGAGTTAGACAATATCCCCACTGCTACATAAGAAAATAATAGCTTGATCATCAGTTCTACTAACCTCACCTAACCTACCATCTTTGGCAGATGCCCCAAGCAGAATGGAGGAGAATCCATGGAATCCAAAGGCAGAAGGCGGCGCCGTCGCCGCGTCCGGCACCCACGCCTGCCCTGGGGATGAACCTCACTGCAGCAGGAGCACCGAGCAGCAGCACGGGCTCAAAAACTGTTTTGTCAGGCTCGAGCGTTTGCCAGTAGGAGACCTGCGCAGTTGCAATGGTGAGTGCTGTGGCGCGGACGACAGCAGAGCCAGAGATGTTCTTGCAACTTGCGGGCCTCGCTTGTGGGTCAGCATTACGGAAGGTGTCACAGTACAGGGGCTCCAGTTACAGTGAATCTAGCAGGTTTATCCAAACAGGGCAGGGAGCACTGCGCTTCTTAACATATGCCTTGATTTAAAACACTTATATGATAGTAAAAATGTTGGTCCTAGCTTTGCCCTTCTTTTTTTTGTTAATATCTCACCTGCCTACATAATACAATACAATAAAATTACTCTTGAACACCACATAACAATTAATACAATACTGTGACTTCTTATTCAACACATCAATTGTATGCTTAGTGGGGAAAACTCAGCAAGAAGAGTAATAATTGTATCTGTGCTAGTTAGTACTTCTGCTGTCGCTACAACAGCTACAGAGTACAAACTCAGCATTGTGTGGCGCCAACGGAGGTGGTGTAGACCAGCAGTTCCCGACCTATTACTTACCTATATCCCAACATATACCTCAAGTTTATTTTCATAAATGAATACTCAATTGCAGATGTGCTGAGCAGAGCAGAGCAGGATGCGTGCAGGCTGGAGCCTGCAGGCAAGACCGGGCCCGCAGCAGAGAGTACACGCACCCAGTCTACTTTCATGACCTGCAAACATATGCACACAGGACAGAAACCACACAGTGGCGACACGTGTCGGGAGCAGCTTACACAACGAGGCCACTTGAGTAGACCTAGACATACACGAACACACACGGTTGAGAAGCCGTACAATTGCGATGTATGTAACAAACGGTTTACGAAACGAAGTAACTTGACTTCACATATACGACTGCACACAGGTGAGAAACCGTATGGTTGCGATACCTGTAACAAACGGTTTAGACTCCAAAGCCACTTGACTTCACATATACGACTGCACACAGGTGAGAAACCGTACGGTTGCGATACATGTAACAAACGGTTTACGCTACGAAGTAGCTTGGCTTTGCATATACGAACGCACACATGTGAGAAACCGCACGGTTGCGATACATGTAACAAACGGTTTAGACAAGAAGGCCACTTGACTTCACATTTACGAATACACACAGGTGAGAAACCGTACGGTTGCGATACATGTAACCAACGGTTTACGCAACGAAGTAGCTTGGCTATGCATATACGACTGCACACAGGTGAGAAACCGTACGGTTGTGATACATGTAACAAACGGTTTACGCAACAAAGTAGTTTGGCTATGCATATACGAATACACACAGGTGAGAAACCGTACGGTTGCGATACATGTAACAAACGGTTTACGAAACGAAGTAACTTGGCTATGCATATACGACTGCACACAGGTGAGAAACCGTACGGTTGCGATACATGTAACAAACGGTTTACGCAACAAAGTACCTTGGCTAAGCATATACGAATACACACAGGTGAGAAACCGTACGGTTGCGATACATGTAACAAACGGTTTATACGACAAGACCACTTGACTTCACATACACGAATACACAGGTGAGAAACCGTACGGTTGCGATACATGTAACAAACGGTTTATACGACAAGACCACTTGACTTCACATATACGAATACACAGGTGAGAAACCGTACGGTTGCGATACATGTAACCAACGGTTTACGCAACGAAGTAGCTTGGCTATGCATATACGACTGCACACAGGTGAGAAACCGTACGGTTGTGATACATGTAACAAACGGTTTACGCAACAAAGTAGCTTGGCTATGCATATACGAATACACACAGGTGAGAAACCGTACGGTTGCGATACATGTAACAAACGGTTTATACGACAAGACCACTTGACTTCACATATACGAATACACAGGTGAGAAACCGTACGGTTGCGATACATGTAACAAACGGTTTACGCAACAAAGTACCTTGGCTAAGCATATACGAATACACACAGGTGAGAAACCGTACGGTTGCGATACATGTAACAAACGGTTTATACGACAAGACCACTTGACTTCACATATACGAATACACAGGTGAGAAACCGTACGGTTGCGATAGATACATGTAACAAACGGTTTACGCAACAAAGTAGCTTGGCTATGCATATACGAATACACACACATACACACACAGCACACACACATAAATCACGTCTTTATCCCTTAGGGGGTAGACAGAGCCTAAGGTAACAGCAGACCACGGACCTGTAGACCACGTTTAGCATGATTGTGGGTGTGTAGGTGGAAAGGGGAATCAAAAGTTTTTAAAGTACAATCAACAATAAACGTTTTAATAAAGTTACATTCTATGGGAATGCAAATAGTGATGTTATGATTGAAATATCGATATTGTATCGGTATTGTATACAGGGTGTTAGGTAATGAGTGGATAATCCTTGAACTATGGATAGAAGGCACTTAGAACGTTATAATAAAGCTAAAATAGGTTTTGTAAAAGTTGCACGGTTTCCGAGATATTCGGACTTTTAGGTTTTTTTCGAAAATTAACACCCTTGTTCAATGTAATTGTAATCCTTGTAATTGTAATCCCATAGAATGTAACTTTATGAAAACGTTTATTGTTTATCGCACTTTAAAAAAATATCACTGCATATATGGATTCAATTTGTCTTAGATGAATATTATATGAGATCAAGGAACAAAATTAGGCAGTTGTCATATTTTTTATACCTCGCATTTAAAAGTTAATTTTTGCGTAAAAAGCGCAGTTACATTCTACGGGACCTGTCATCGAGAAAATAAATGATTGGACGAACTATAGCCCAATGACTTGTGATGAGTGTCAACTTAACTTGTCTGTATGTGCTTATTGTGCTTCGGATGCGTAAATGACGGACAACTGTTGGAGAATTTTTTGTTTATTATTGTTAAAAATTGATTAAATAACGAATATTGGTAAAGCAAATTACTTAGTGAAACTAGAAAATGTCTTGTGCAGTGCCAGGATGTAAATCTAATGCGTCCAGAAAACAAAATGATAATGTGTTTATAAGTTATCATCGTTAAGTGATTTTAAACAGCTTCAGGGTCGCATTAAAATATATTGAGTGTGTTCTATAAAATAACACCATTATTGAATCCTGTTTGTCAAAGATATCCCTATTTACATATTATTTTAAAGAAAATATGAAAACAGTATAGGTTATCTTAGTGATGTGCCTGTGATATCGACTAAACTGTCAATCGATATTAAATGTAAATATAGAGATATAATTAAATATGTTTAATTCTTTCAGTTTTCCGACTCCATTATTGTTCCATATTGTTTCCTTTCTTTGGCCATAACTTTACTATTTCACTTTTTTTTGACTTGGCAAGTTTTTACTAATCTATAGGTATGCATAAATGTTCCTTTTGTAGGGTTCCGTATCCAAAAGGTAAAAACGGGACCCTATTACTAAGACTTCGTTGTCCGTCTATCAACAGGTTGTTCATGAGCCGTGATAGCTCGACAGTTGAAAGTTTCACAGATGATGTATTTCTGTTGCCGCTATAGCAAAAAATACTAAAAACAATAAAATGAATATTTAAGGGGGGCTCCCATACCACAAACGTTTTTTTTTTGCGATATTTGTTCGATATCAATAGCGGCAACAGGTAGACGCTTGAAATATTCAGTTTCATATTCACTTTAAAAATAGATAATTAAATCAAAATAAAATTAATATTTATCGGGTCCCATACAACAAACGTGATTTTTTGCCGTTGTTTTGTTACCAACCAATTCAAATACGAACGGACAAAAATGTGTTTTTGTTCTACGGTGAAACGGAATTCTCGGTGCGCGAGTCCGACTCGCACTTGGCCGATTTTCATAATAGATTTTTTTTTCATTATAATGATATCCGTTTAATATGTATTAATGTACACCACCGTCCCGATACCCATAAAAAATATCGATTGAAGACTAATCAATGACGGTTTGTTCCCTACACTAGTGAAATATATACATGTATAATTTAAAGCGCTTTGTATAGGTTACCCTGGTACGGAACAGACAGACGACTGTCTCGTGAATAGCATCTTTGTCTCTTTTTAACATATTGTTTTAGTGCATTGGAATAAGAAGCAACGCACTATAATAATTAGTTTTTATTTTAGTCCGGGTTCTATGCTTTAGTTATTGTTCTGAGCGGCAGCCCCGCAGCCATGATTTTATTTGTGACGTCAGAGTGTTGATTGAGTGAAGTCGTTGTGCTTATCCTCTCCGCTTTTTCTGTGACTGCGGACGGTTCTTGGTAATATTTTGTATTTTGCAAAATGTATTACGAGTGCTGTGTGTGTAAATCAATGCGACAGGACGCTATTTTACACCATTTTCCGACCGGTGAGAAAAGACTCCAAAAGCGGTTAAAGTGTCTAAATCGTGAAATATAAAAAAAGGTTGAAAAATAAAAAAAATAACAAGTAATGTGCGTATTTAATTTTTCTCACTAATACATATAGCTCTCGGCATTTGATTGATCACTTGTCACAAAGTGATCCAATAAAAGCCGGGAGCAAAAACCATTTTTTTTTTCGAATTACAATACCTAAGTAAGCATGGCATGGATGTATGCCCTTTTTTCCTTAGCCCCGTATAAATCCCGAAAAAAAAGGAACATTCATGACATGGAGAAAAACCCATATTTCCTTAGCCTTGTATAAATTTTAATTAAAAAAAAAAGAAACGTCAAACTCAAACATCATCAGTGGTACAGATAAAATACAGTTGCTTACTGATGAATTGTCTTGTTCCTGAGTTGGCGGTCTGATACGTAGTATCTCTTAGTAGTCTGTGCTTTGGCCATTACCGTACAACCTGAGCGTACAAGTTGCCGACTTTTGAATTATATTTTTACCGCACTGACATTGGCCCAAGCCAAGCCTTACGGCCGCCATTAAGGAGAGAAGAAGAAAATTACTTACAAATACACCTTGCTATTTGCTATGGTAACATAAGTCAAATGCAGCACTGTGAATTAAAATTAGTAAACAAGCCGTTTAAGATAGGAGTGTTTGTTACAAATACCGCCAGCTTGAAGCTTCGGCTTCGACATACATTACATTAGTAACATGGATTCGTCCGCCTGCCGTTCCGACGCTGAACAGTCGGCGTGGTCATACAGCCTGACGGCGGAGAGCGCGCCTGTGAAGGAGGAGCCCGAGTGGGGCGAGGTCGGCGTTATCGACCCGGCCGTGGCAGAAGGCTTGTACCCCGGGCACGAGGTCAAAGATGAATTAGTAATTGGACCTGAGGTGGTGCAAGAGCAGAACATCGCTTTTTCAATGCAAAGTAAGCTACCTGATTACTTGACTTATGAAAATCAATTACCTATAGGGATAATGCATTTGTAAGGCAATGCTTATTAAAATTGTTTCCATAGATAAAGAGGTGGGGTTAATAAATGTACCCCAAGGTACCACTTTCTAAACTATGTCGCTTCTATTTCATTGACCTTTTTGTACCTCAAATAATGATGCACGGGGTACTCAATGAGGAGATGACAGAAATGGAGTTAGACAATATCCCCACTGCTACACAAAAAAATAATTGCTTGTATGTATGTATATATGTTAACTCTTTATTGTGCAAAATAAACAAGACAAATACAATTGACAAACACTGAGATACATGCTCAAAGGCGGACTTATCCCTTTAAGGGATCTCTTCCAGTCAACCTTCTGCTTCTGCTTGATCATCAGTTCTAACCTAACCTACTCAACTAGCTAGTAACAGTTTGTTGACCAGTTAATTTTTCACCAAAAGTACAAAAAAGGTAGTGAATTAACAGTTCCTTGTAATTAAAGTAGTGCAGTTATATTTGAAACATTCTTTGGCAGATGCCCCGAGCGAAATGAGGGAGCATCCATGGAATCCAAAGGCAGAAGGCGGCGCCGACGCCGCGTCCGGCACCCACGCCTGCCCTGGGGATGAACCTCACTGCAGCAGAAGCACCGAGCAGCAGCACGGGCTCAAAAGCTGTTTTGTCAGGCTCGAGCGTTTGCCAGTAGGAGACCTGCGCAGTTGCAATGGTGAGTGTTATGGTCTAACAGCGCGCAAGCTAACCCCGGAGCACTGTGGCGCGGACGACAGCAGAGCCAGAGATGTTCTTGCAACTTGCCAGCCTCGCTCGTGGGTCAGCATTATGGAAGGTGTCACAGTACAGTGGCTCCAGTTACAGTGAATCTAACAGATTTATGCAAACAGGGCAGGGAGTACTGCGCTTCTTAACATATGCCTTGAGTTAAAACACTTATATGATAGTAAAAATGTTGATCCTGGCTTTGCCCTTCTTCTTTTTGTTAATATCTCACCTGCCTACCTAATTCAATACAATAAAATTAGTCTCGAACACCACATAACAAACAATACAATACTATGACTTATTCAACTCATCAGATTGGGAATGGATAAGTATTTTAAAAGTGCTTGATGATTTTTCTATTGATAGGAATAACCATCCTTAGCTACAGAAAAAAGTTACAGTTTTTTCCATCGAGCGAAATATTTTATAAAATTAGAAACGGTGGCTCCCATACGGCTGATAAGCAGTACGTACGTAACATCCTACTAATATTATAAATGTGAAAGTTTGTAAGAATGTTTGAATGTTTGTTACTCTTTCACGCCAGAACGGCTGGACAGATCTGGATGAAATTTGGAACATAGATAGATTATAGTCTGGAATAACACATAGGCTACTTTTTATCCCGGAAAATTGCGTAATTCCCGCGGGATAGCGATAAACGAATTCTATGCAGACGAAGTTGCAGGCAACAGCTAGTAACAAATAAAAAAAAGGCTGCTTGAACCTGTGGTACACAATGACATAAGTAGCTAAAAATAGCAACGGCTAAGTGGCGCCGTCTGTGAATTGTTGGTGTTACTCAACCATACATGGGGAGATTCAATAAAAATGACCATATTAGGTATATACTTATTTATTTCCCAGATTTTGGAAATTTTTGGGTTATTTCTACTCAGAATCAACAACACTGCTGAATATTATATGAGAAACTAGTTTTTCGCGTGGGGGCCGCGGGCCCCAAGGGCCCCGCGGAGGTCCCGTGCGTTCCTGTTTAGTTTAAATAATCCTAACTTTTTTTTTTTACTATATACTTTGGCCGCCTTTTTGAAACCGCCACCTTTGAAACAGTGATTCATACCCTACCGACCTTTTTTTTTCAAATATGTCTAACCTATTTTACTTAATTCTTTGGCTGCATGGGGGCCGCGGGCCCCACGGGACTTGCGGAGGGTACCCTACCATCCTGTTTTTTTTTCAAATATTTCTCACCTTTTTTACTTTATTCTTTGGCAACCATCTTTGGAAAAGCATTTCGCATGGGGGCCGCGGGCCCCACGGGACCCGCGGAGGGTACCCACCATCCTGTTTTTTGTCAAATATTTCTAACATTTTTTACTTTATTCTTTGGCCGCCATCTTTGGAAAAGCATTTCGCTTGGAGGCCGCGGGCCCCACGGGACCCGCGGAGGATACCCTGGCAGCCTGTTTTTTTCTTTCAAATATTTCTAGTCTTTTTTACTTTATTTGTTGGCCGCCATCTTGGGAACAGAATTTCGCATGAGGGCCGCGGGCCCCTCGGGACCCGCGGAGGGTACCCTGCCAGTTTGTTTTTTTCTTATATTTCTAGCCTTTTTTACTATATTCTTTGCCGCCGTTTTGAAACCGCCACCCTGGAAAAAGTAATTCGCGTGGGGCCGCGGACCCCGCGGGGCCCGCGGAGGATAATCTACCGCCTTATTTTTTCTTCATATTTCTAACCTTTTTTACTTTAATCTTTGGCCGCCATTTTGAATCCACCACATTGGAAAAAAAATAGGTTCATTAGATTACTCCTTCCACCTAGAACGACACTTGGTTGAGCACAACCCATCTATCTCCACTGGCCACTGAGATATTCGCGTTTCGATTTTGTATGGCGGCCATCTTGTTTTCGCAATTTTGAAAAAAAAATACCAGTTCACCCATAGGCTGGCTGTTCTGAGCAACTTTAGTTCGGAGCAAACTCGATAGGGCAAGTCGTTGCGGAGAACTGGCCCATGTCTCAGGTCAGTTTCCACGTTCAGGACAGTTTTGCATTTTTTTTATATTTGTGATAAAACTTCTTATACGAGGGTGTATAAAGTCGAACCCTATTTCTAAAAGCTGCTATACAACACAAGTGAGTCTATGAGTCTGACATTACTTTGTATGGCCGCCATCTTGGAAAATAGCTGAATCGAAAAATTAAGTACAACGTTTGAATTTGTTGCCTCGAAGATCCCCGGATGCAAAATTTCAATCGGATCGGAGTAAAAAACATTTTGGCCGCCATTTTGAATCCGCCATTTTGGAAAAAAAATTAAGTTCATTAAATTACTCTGCTCACTTTGAACGATATTTGTTCGAGCACCACCCACCTGTTGCGACTGGCCTCTGAGATATTTGCGTTTCAATTTTGTATGGCGGCCATTTTGTTTTTGCAATTTTGAAAAAAAAATACTGGTTCACCTATTGGCTGGCTGTTCTGAGTGACTTTTGTTACGGGCAAACTCGATAGGGCAAGTCGTTGCGGAGAGCTGGCCCATGTGTCAGGTCAGTTTCCACATTCAGGTCAATTTTACATTTTTTGGTACTAAGCATGAAATTTCTAAAGCGACAGTGTATAGAGTCGAACCCCACCTCTTAGGGGTTCCTCAAAACAACAGGTCAAATATACAGAAATTACTTTGTATGGCGGCCATCTTGGAAAATGGCGGAACCGAAAAACAAAGTATGCCTTTAGAATCTGTGGCCTCGAAGAGCCCCGGATGCAAAATTTCAACCGGATCGGAGTAAAAAAAAATTTGGACGCGTAACAGGTAGAAAAATTCGAAGACTACCCACCTGCTATGTGGGGTGTAGGGGTATAGCACGCGTCACGGAATGACGAGGAACCGGGTTCGATTCCCGGGCATAGCTTTACTTTTCGGATTTTTCTCTGTGTTCTAATTTTCATTGACAATTAGAAATTTAGAGTAATAATTGTCTCTGTGCTAGTTAGTACTTCTGCTGTCGCTACAACAGCTACAGAGTACATACTCAGCATCGTGTGGCGCCAACGGAGGTGGTGTAGACCAGCGGTTCCCGACCTATTACTTAACTATACCCCAACATATGACCGGATAGCCTAGTGGTTAGTGACCCTGACTATGAAGCTAGAGGTCCTGGGTTCGAATCCCGGTAAGGGCAGACAGTTGTATGATGAATACGAATGTTTGTGCCCAAGTCATGG
Source organism: Pandemis corylana (assembly GCA_949127965.1). Classification (NCBI taxonomy): domain Eukaryota; kingdom Metazoa; phylum Arthropoda; class Insecta; order Lepidoptera; family Tortricidae; genus Pandemis; species Pandemis corylana. The sequence continues at coordinate 1,958,906 of OX421875.1, read as the reverse complement.
ATGTTGTATGTATTTAAGTATGTATTTATCTACATTATATAAGTATGTTTATCCATTGCCTGGTACCCATAGCACAAGCTTTGCTTCGTTTGGGGCTGGGTCAATTGGTGTAATTTGTCGCAAGATATTTATTTATTATTATTTATTATAATATATATAGCTGAATACCCACTCACTGACTCACTCACTCACTCATTGACATGCTGTTTTGAAGAACCCGCAAGAGGTGTGGTTAGACTCTATACACCATCGTATCAGAAATGCCTCCACGACCACCAGAAAAATACGAAATCGACCTGAACGTGGAAATTGACTTGACACATGGGGCGGTTCTCCGCAACGGCTCGACTTATCGAGTTTGTCCGGAACTAAAGTCGCTCAGAACAGCCAGCCAATGGGTGAGCCGGTCCAAGATTTTTCAAAATGGCGAAAACAAGATGGCCGCCATACAAAATTGAAACGCGAATATCTCAGAGGCCAGTCGCGATAGATGGGTGGTGCTCGACCAAATGTCATTCAGAGTTGAGGGGGAAATCTGACTATGCAATTTTTTTTCCAAGATGGCGGATTCAAAATGGCGGCCAAATTTTTTTTTAATCCGATCCGATTGAAATTTTGCATCCGGGGCTCTCCGAGGCCACAAATTCAAATGGCATACTTTATTTTTCGATTCCGCCATTTTCCAAGATGGCCGCCATACAAAGTAATTTCTGTGTCTTTGACCTGTTGTTTTGAGGAACCCATCAGAGGTAGGGTTTGGTTCTATACCTTTTCGCTTAAAAAATTATATGATAATTACGAAAAAAATGAAGAATTGACCTGAATGTGGAAACTGACTTGACACATGGGCCAGCTCTCCGCAACGACTTGCCCTATTGAGTTTGCCCGGAACAAAAGTCACTCAAAACAGCCAGCCAATAGGTGAACCAGTATCTTTTTTTCAAAATTACAAAAACAAAATGGCCGCCATACAAAATTGAAACGTAAATATCTCAGAGGCCAGTCGCAACAGGTGGGTGGTGCTCAAACAAATATCGTTCAAAGTGAGCGGAGTAATTTAATGAACCTAAATTTTTTTCCAAAATGGCGGATTCAAAATGGCGGCCAAAGTTTCTTTTACTCCGATCCGATTGAAATTTTGCATCCGGGGCTCTTCGAGACCACAAATTCAAACGCCATACTTAATTTTTCGACTTCGCCATTTTCAAAGATGGCCGCCATACAAAGTAATGTCAGACTCATGGGCTCACTTGTGTTGTAAAGCAGCTTTTAGGAATAGGGTTCAACTTTATACACCATCGCATAAGAAATTTTATCACAAGAACAAAAAAAATGCAAAACTGTCCTGAACTTAGAAACTGACCTGACACATGGGCCAGTTCTCCGCAACGACTTGCCCCATCGAGTTTGCCCGGAACTAAAGTCGCTCAGAACAGCCAGCCTATGGGTGAACTGGTAATTTTTTTGCAAAATTGCGAAAACAAGATGGCCGCCATACCAAATTGAAACGCGAATATCTCAGTGGAAAGTCGAGATAGATGGGTAGTACTCGACTAAGTGTCGTTCTAGGTGGGAGGAGTAATCTAATGAACCTAATTTTTTCCAAGGTGGTGGATTCAAAATGGCGGCCAAAGATTAAAGTAAAAAAGGTTTAGAAATATATGAAAAAAAATAGGGTGATAGGTTATCCTCCGCGGGCCCCGTGGGGTCCGCGGCACCCACGCGAAGTACTTTTTCCAAGGTGGCGATTTCAAAACGGCGGCCAATGAATATAGTAATAAAGGCTAGAAATATTTGAAAAAGAAAAACAGGCTAGCAGGGTACCCTCCGCGGGTCCCGTGGGGCCCGCGGCCTCCATGCGAAATGCTGTTTCCAAGATGGCGGCCACAGAATAAAGTAAAAAAATGGTTAGATATATTTGAAAAAAAAACACAGGGTGCCAGGAAACCCTCCGCGGGTCCCGTGGGGCCCGCGGCCCACACGCGAAGTACTTTTTCCAAGGTGGCGGTTTCAAAACGGCGGCCAAAGAATATAGTAGAAAAGGCTGGAAAAATTTGAAAAAAAAGCAGGCTGGCAGGGTACCCTCCGCGGGTCCCGTGGGGCCCGCGGCCTCCATGCGAAATGCTGTTCCCAAGATGGCGGCCAAAGAATATACTAAAAAAGGTTACAAATATTTGAAAGAAAAACAGGGTGGCCGGGTGACTCCGCGGGTCCCGCGGGGCCCGCGGCCCCCACGCGAAACGCTTTTCCCAAGATGGCGGATTCGAAATTGCGGCCAAAGAATAAAGTAAAAAAAAAGTCAGAAATATTTGAAAAATAACAGGGTGGCAGGGTGACTCCGCGGGTCCCGCGGGACCCGCGGCCCCCACGCGAAAAGCTTTTCCCAAGATGGCGGATTCGGAATTGCGGCCAAAGAATAAAGTAAAAAAAGGTCAGAAATATTTGAAAAATAACAGGGTGGCAGGGTGACTCCGCGGGTCCCGCGGGGCCCGCGGCACCCACGCGAAACGCTTTTCCCGAGATGGCGGATTTGAAATTACGGCCAAAGAATAAAGTAAAAAAAGGTCAGAAATATTTGAAAAATAACAGGGTGGCAGGGTGACTCCGCGGGTCCCGCGGGGCCCGCGGCCCCCACGCGAAACGCTTTTCCCGAGATGGCAGATTCGAAATTGCGGCCAAAGAATAAAGTAAAAAAAGGTTAGAATTATTAAAAAAAACGGCAACACTGTACCTCCGCGGGGCCCTTGGGGCCCGCGGCCCCCACGCGAAATACTAGTTATTATAATATATATAGCTGAACACCCACTCACTGACTCACTCACTCACTCATTGACATGCTGTTTTGAAGAACCCACAAGAGGTAGGGCTCGACTCGGTACACCATCGCATTAGAAATGCCGCCGTGACCACCAGAAAAATACGAAATCGACCTGAACGTGGAAATTGACTTGACACATGGGGCGGTTCTCCGCGACGGCTCGAGCTGTCGAGTTTGCTCGGAACTAAAGTCGCTCAGAACAGCTGGCCAATGGGTGAGCCGGTTCAAGATTTTTCAAAATGGCGAAAACAAGATGGCCGCCATACAAAATTGAAACGCGAATATCTCAGAGGCCAGTCGCGATAGATGGGTGGTGCTCGACCAAATGTCATTCAGAACTGAGGGGGAAATCTGACTAAGTAATTTTTTTTCCAAGATGGCGGATTCAAAATGGCGTCCAAATTTTTTTTTACTCCGATCCGGTTGAAATTTTGCATCCGGGGCTCTTCAAGGCCACAGATTCTAATGGCATACTTTGTTTTTCGGTTCCGCCATTTTCCAAGATGGCTGCCATACAAAGTAATTTCTGTATCTTTGACCTGTTGTTTTGAAGAGCCCATAAGAGGTGGGGTTCGAATCTATACACCGTCGCTTTAGAAATTTCATGCTTAGTACCAAAAAATGAAAAATTGACCTGAATGTGGAAACTGACCTGACACATGGGCCAGCTCTCCGCAACGACTTGCCCTATCGAGTTTGCCCGGAACAAAAGTCACTCAGAACAGCCAGCCAATAGGTGAACCAGTATTTTTTTTTCAAAATTGCAAAAACAAAATGGCCGCCATACAAAATTGAAACGCAAATATCTCAGAGGCCAGTCGCAACAGGTGGGTAGTGCTCAAACAAATATCGTTCAAAGTGAGCGGAGTAATTTAATGAACCTAATTTTTTATCCAAAATGGCGGATTCAAAATGGCGGCCAAAGTTTCTTTTACTCCGATCCGATTGAAATTTTGCATCCGGGGCTCTTCGAGACCACAAATTCAAACGCCATACTTAATTTTTCGATTCCGCCATTTTCAAAGATGGCCGCCATACAAAGTAATGTCAGACTCATGGGCTCACTTGTGTTGTAAAGCAGCTTTTAGGAATAGGGTTCGACTTTATACACTATAGCATAAGAAATTTTATCACAAGTACCAAAAAATGAAAAACCGACCTGAACGTGGAGACTGACCTGACACATGGGCCAGTTCTCCGCAACGACTTGCCCCATCGAGTTTGCCCGGAACTAAGGTCGCTCAGAACAGCCAGCCTATGGGTGGACCGGCATTTTTTTTTTCAAAATTGCAAAAACAAGATGGCCGCCATACAAAATTGAAACGCGAATATCTCAGTGGCCAGTCGAGATAGATGGATTGTGCTCGACCAAGTGTCGTTCTAGGTGGGATGAGCAATCTAATGAACCAAATTTTTTCCAAGGTGGTGGATTCAAAATGGCGGCCAAAGAATATAGTAAAAAAGTATAGAAATATTTTAAAAAGAAACAGGCTGGTAGGTTATCCTCCGCGGGCCCCGCGGGGCCCGCGGCCCACACGCGAAGTACTTTTTTCAAGGTGGCGGTTTCAAAACGGCGGCCAATAAATATAGTAGAAAAGGCTGGAAAATTTTGAAAAAAAAAAGCAGGCTGGCAGGGTACCCTCCGCGGGTCCCGTGGGGCCCGCGGCCCCCACGCGAAACGCTTTTCCCAAGATGGTGGATTCGAAATTGCGGCCAAAGAATAAAGTAAAACAAGGTCAGAAATATTTGAAACAAAAACAGGGTGGCAGGGTGACTCCGCGGGTCCCGCGGGGCCCGCGGCCCCCACGCGAAACGCTTTTCCCGAGATGGCGGATTCGCAATTGCGGCCAAAGAATAAAGTAAAAAAAGGTCAGAAATATTTGATAAATAACAGGGTGGCAGGGTGACTCCGCGGGTCCCGCGGGGCCCGCGGCCCCCACGCGAAACGCTTTTCACAAGATGGCGGATTCGAAATTGCGGCCTAAGAATAAAATAAAAAAGGTTAGGATTATTTAAACTAAACAGGAAGGCACGGGACCTCCGCGGGGCCCTTGGGGCCCGCGGCCCCCACGCGAAATACTAGTTATAATATATATAGCTGAACACCCACTCACTCACTGACTCACTCACTCACCCTAGAGTTGTTTGGAAGAACCCGTAATAGGTGTGGTTAGACTCTATACACCATCGTATCAGAAATGCCCCCACGAGTACCAGAAAAATACGAAATCGACCTGAACGTGGAAACTGACTTGACACATGGGGCGGTTCTCCTAAACGGCTCGACCTATCGAGTTTGCCCGGAACTAAAGTCGCTCAGAACAGCCAGCCAATGGGTGAGCCGGTCAAAGTTTTTTCAAAATGGCGAAAACAAGATGGCCGCCATACAAAATTGAAACGCGAATATCTCAGAGGCCAGTCGCGATAGGTGGGTGGTGCTCGACCAAATGTCATTCAGGGTTGAGGGGGAAATCTGACTATGCAATTTTTTTTCTAAGATGGCGGATTCAAAATGGCGGCCAAATTTTTTTTTGCTCCGATCCGATTGAAATTTTGCATCCGGGGCTGTTCGAGGCCACAGATTCTAACTGCATACTTTATTTTTCGATTCCGCCATTTTCCAAGATGGCCGCCATACAAAGTAATTTCTGTATCTTTGAACTGTTGTTTTGAAGAGCCCATAAGAGGTGGGGTTCGATTCTATACACCGTCGCTTTAGAAATTTCATGCTAAGTACCAAAAAATGAAAAATTGACCTGAATGTGGAAACTGACCTGACACATGGACCAGCTCTCCGCAACGACTTGCCCTATCGAGTTTGCCTGGAACAAAAGTCACTCAGAACAGCCAGCCAATAGGTGAACCAGTATTTTTTTTTCAAAATTGCAAAAACAAAATGGCCGCCATACAAAATTGAAACGCAAATATCTCAGAGGCCAGTCGCAACAGGTGGCTGGTGCTCAAACAAATATCGTTCAAAGTGAGCAGAGTAATTTAATGAACCTTATTTTTTTTCCAAAATGGCGGATTCAAAATGGCGGCCAAAGTTTCTTTTACTCCGATCCGATTGAAATTTTGCATCCGGGGCTCTTCGAGACCACAAATTCAAACGCCATACTTAATTTTTCGATTCCGCCATTTTCCAAGATGGCCGCCATACAAAGTAATGTCAGACTCACAGACTTATTTGTGTTGTATAGCAGCTTTTAGGAATAGGGTTCGACTTTATACACCATCGCATAAGAAATTTTATCACAAGAACAAAAAAAATGCAAAACTGTCCTGAACGTAGAAACTGACCTGACACATGGGCCAGTTCTCCGCAACGACTTGCCCCATCGAGTTTGCCCGGAACTAAAGTCGCTCAGAACAGCCAGCCTATGGGTGAACCGGTAATTTTTTTTCAAAATTGCAAAAACAAGATGGCCGCCATACAAAATTGAAACGCGAATATCTCAGTGGCCAGTCGAGATAGATGGATTGTGCTCGACCAAGTGTCGTTCTAGGTGGGATGAGCAATCTAATGAACCTAATTTTTTCCAAGGTGGTGGATTCAAAATGGCGGCCAAAGAATATAGTAAAAAAGTATAGAAAAATTTTAAAAAGAAACAGGCTGGTAGGCTATCCTCCGCGGGCCCCGCGGGGTCCGCGGCACCCACGCGAAGTACTTTTTCCAAGGTGGCGATTTCAAAACGGCGGCCAAAGAATATAGTAAAAAAGGTCAGAAATATTTGAAAAAAAAACAGGGTGGTAGGGAACCCTCCGCGGGTCCCGTGGGGCCCGCGGCCCCCATGCGAAATGCTTTTCCAAAGATGGCGGCCAAAGAATAAAGTAAAAAAGATTAGAAATATTTGAAAAAAAAAACAGGCTGGCAGGGTATACTCCGCGGGTCCCGCGGGGCCCGCGGCCCCATGCGAAATGCTTTTCCCAAGATGGCAGCCAAAGAATATAGTAAAAATAGGTTAGAAATATTTGAAAAAAAACAGGGCGGTAGGGTATGAATCACTGTTTCCAAGGTGGCGGTTTCAAAAAGGCGGCCAAAGTATATAGTAAAAAAAACAAAAGTTAGGATTATTTAAACTAAACAGGAAGGCACGGGACCTCCGCGGGGCCCTTGGGGCCCGCGGCCCCCACGCGAAATACTAGTTATAATATATATAGCTGAATACCCACTCACTCACTCACTCACTGACTGACATGCTGTTTTGAAGAACCCGTAAGAGGTAAGGCTCTACTCTATACATTGTCGTATCAGAAATGACTCCACGACCACTAGAAAAATACGAAATCGACCTGAACGTGGAAATTGACTTGACACATGGGGCGGTTCTCAGCAACGGCTCGACCTGTCGAGTTTGCCCGGAACTAAAGTCGCTCAGAACAGCCAGCCAATGGGTGAACCGGTCCAAGATTTTTCAAAATGGCGAAAACAAGATGGCCGCCATACAAAATTGAAACGCGAATATCTCAGAGGCCAGTCGCGATAGATGGGTAGTGCTCGACCAAATGTCATTCAAGGTTGAGGGGGAAATCTGACTATGCAATTTTTTTTCCAAGATGGCGGATTCAAAATGGCGGCCAAATTTTTTTTTGCTCCGATCCGATTGAAATTTTGCATCCGGGGCTGTTCGAGGCCACAGATTCCAACCGCATACTTTATTTTTCGATTCCGCCATTTTCCAAGATGGCCGCCATACAAAGTAATTTCTATATCTTTGACCTGTTGTTTTGAAGAGCCCATAAGAGGTGGGGTTCGATTCTATACACCGTCGCTTTAGAAATTTCATGCTAAGTACCAAAAAATGAAAAATTGACCTGAATGTGAAAACTGACCTGACACATGGGCCAGCTCTCCGCAACGACTTGCCCTATCGAGTTTGCCCGGAACAAAAGTCACTCAGAACAGCCAGCCAATAGGTGAACCAGTATTTTTTTTTCAAAATTGCAAAAACAAAATGGCCGCCATACAAAATTGAAACGCAAATATCTCAGAGGCCAGTCGCAACAGGTGGGTGGTGCTCAAACAAATATCGTTCAAAGTGAGCGGAGTAATTTAATGAACCAATTTTTTTTTCCAAAATGGCGGATTCAAAATGGCGGCTAAAGTTTCTTTTACTCCGATCCGATTGAAATTTTGCATCCGGGGCTCTTCGAGACCACAAATTGAAACGCCATACTTAATTTTTCGATTCCGCCATTTTCAAAGATGGCCGCCATACAAAGTAATGTCAGACTCATGGGCTCACTTGTGTTGTAAAGCAGCTTTTAGGAATAGGGTTCGACCTTATACACCATCGCATAAGAAATTTTATCACAAGTACAAAAAAAATGCAAAACTGTCCTGAACGTGGAAACTGACCTGACTCATGGGCCAGTTCTCCGCAACGACTTGCCCTATCGAGTTTGCCCGAAACTAAAGTCGCTCAGAACAGCCAGCCTTTGGGTGAACCGGTATTTTTTTTTCAAAATTGCTAAAACAAAATGGCCGCCATACAAAATTGAAACGCGGATATCTGTGGCCAGTAGAGATAGATGGGTTGTGCTCGACCAAGTGTCGTTCTAGGTGCAAGGAGTAATCTAATGAACCTAATTTTTTTACAAGGTGGCGGTTTCAAAACGGCGACCAAAGAATATAGTAGAAGTCTGGAAAAATTTGAAAAAAAAACAGGCTGGCAGGGTATCCTCCGCGGGTCCCGTGGGGCCCGCGGCCCCATGCGAAATGCTTTTCCCAAGATGGCGGCCAAAGAATAAAATAAAAATAGGTTAGAAATTTTTGAACAAAAAACAGGACGGTAGGGTGTCCTCCGCGGGTCCCGTGGGGCCCGCGGCCCCCATGCGAAATGCTTTTCCCAAGATGGCGGCCAAATAATAAAGTAAAAATAGGTTAGAAATTTTTGAAAAAAAAACAGGACGGTAGGGTACCCTCCGCGGGTCTCGTGGGGCCCGCGGCCCCCACGCGAAATGCTTTTCCCAAGATGGCGGCCAAAAAATAAAGTAAAAATAGGTTAGAAATTTTTGAAAAAATAACAGGACGGTAGGGTACCCTCCGCGGGTCCCGTGGGGCCCGCGGCCCCCATGCGAAATGCTTTTCCAAAGATGGCGGCCAAAGAATAAAGTAAAATAGGTGAGAAATATTTGAAAAAAAAACAGGGCGGTAGGGTACCCTCCGCGGGTCCCGCGGGGCCCGCGGCCCCCATGCGAAATGCTTTTCCAAAGATGGCGGCCAAAGAATAAAGTAAAATAGGTGAGAAATATTTGAAAAAAAAACAGGGCGGTATAGTACGAATCACTTTTCGAAGGTGCCGGATTAAAAACGCGGCCAAAGTATATAGTAAAAAAAAAAGATTAGGATATTTAAACAAAACAGGGTGGCACGGGACCTCCGCGGGGCCCTTGGGGCCCGCGGCCCCCACGCGAAATACTAGTTATAATATATATAGCTGAATACCCACTCACTGACTCACTCACCCCAGAGTTGTTTGGAAGAACCGGTAATAGGTGAGGTTAGATTCTATACACCATCGTATCAGAAATGCTTGCCCGACCACCAGAAAAATACGAAATCGACCTGAACGTGGAAATTGACTTGACATATGGGGCGGTTCTCCGTGACGGCTCAACCTGTCGAGTTTGGCCGGAACTAAAGTTGCTCAGAACAGCCGGCCGATGGGTGAGCCGGTCCAAGATTTTTCAAAATGGCGAAAACAAGATGGCCGCCATACAAAATTGAAACGCGAATATCTCAGAGGCCAGTCGATATAGGCGGGTGGTGCTCGACCAAATGTCATTCAGAGTTGAGGGGGAAATCTGACTTTGCAATTTTTTTTCCAAGATGGCGGATTCAAAATGGCGGCCAAATTTTCTTTTACTCCGATCCGATTGAAATTTTGCATCCGGGGCTGTTTAAGGCCACATATCCAAACGGCATAATTAATTTTTCGATTCCGCCATTTTCCAAGATGGCCGCCATACAAAGTAATGTCAGACTCATAGACTCACTTGTGTTGTATAGCAGCTTTTAGGAATAGGGTTCGACCTTATACACCATCGCATAAGAAATTTTATTACAAGTACAAAAAAAATGCAAAACTGTCCTGAACGTGGAAACTGACCTGACACATGGGCCAGTTCTCCGCAACGACTTGCCCTATCGAGTTTGCCCGAAACTAAAGTCGCTCAGAACAGCCAGCCTTTGGGTGAACCGGTATTTTTTTTACAAAATTGCTAAAACAAAATGGCCGCCATACAAAATTGAAACGCGGATATCTGTGGCCAGTAGAGATAGATGGGTTGTGCTCGACCAAGTGTCGTTCTAGGTGCAAAGAGTAATCTAATGAACCTAATTTTTTGCAAGGTGGCGGTTCAAAACGGCGGCCAAAGAATATAGTAGAAAAGTCTGGAAAAAATTGAAAAAAATACAGGCTGGCAGGGTATCCTCCGCGGGTCCCGTGGGGCCCACGGCCCCATGCGAAATGCTTTTCCCAAGATGGCGGCCAAAGAATAAAATAAAAATAGGTTAGAATTTTTGGAACAAAAAACAGGACGGTAGGGTGTCCTCCGCGGGTCCCGTGGGGCCCGCGGCCCCCATGCGAAATGCTTTTCCCAAGATGGCGGCCAAAGAATAAAGTAAAAATAGGTTAGAAATTTTTGAAAAAAAAACAGGACGGTAGGGTACCCTCCGCGGGTCCCGTGGGGCCCGCGGCCCCCATGCGAAATGCTTTTCCCAAGATGGCGGCCAAAAAATAAAGTAAAACTAGGTTAGAAATTTTTGAAAAAATAACAGGACGGTAGGGTACCCTCCGCGGGTCCCGTGGGGCCCGCGGCTCCCATGCGAAATGCTTTTCCCAAGATGGCGGCCAAAGAATAAAGTAAAAATAGGTTAGAAAATTTTAAAAAAAAATCAGGACGGTAGGGTACCCTCCGCGGGTCCCGTGGGGCCCGCGGCCCCCATGCGAAATGCTTTTCCCAAGATGGCGGCCAAAAAATAAAGTAAAAATAGGTTAGAAATTTTTGAAAAAATAACAGGACGGTAGGGTACCCTCCGCGGGTCCCGTGGGGCCCGCGGCCTCCATGCAAAATGCTTTTCCAAAGATGGCGGCCAAAGAATAAAGTGAAATAGGTGAGAAACATTTGAAAAAAAAACAGGGCGGTATAGTACGAATCACTTTTCGAAGGTGCCGGATTAAAAAGGCGGCCAAAGTATATAGAAAAAAAAAAAAGATTAGGATATTTAAACAAAACAGGGTGGCACGGGACCTCCGCGGGGCCCTTGGGGCCCGCGGCCCCCACGCGAAATACTAGTTATAATATATATAGCTGAATACCCACTGACTCACTGACTCACTGACTGACATGCTGTTTTGAAGAACCCGTAAGAGGTAAGGCTCGACTCTATACACCGTCGTATTAGAAATGACTCTACGACCACCAGAAAAATACGAAATCGACCTGAACGTGGAAATTGACTTGACACATGGGGCGGTTCTCCGCAACGGCTCGACCTATCGAGTTTGCCCGGAACTAAAGTCACTCAGAACAGCCAGCCAATGGGTGAGCCGGTCAAAGTTTTTTCAAAATGGCGAAAACAAGATGGCCGCCATACAAAATTGAAACGCGAATATCTCAGAGGCCAGTCGAGATATACGGGTGGTGTTCGACCAAATGTCATTCAGAGTTGAGAGGGAAATCTGACTGTGCAATTTTTTTTCCAAGATGGCGGATTCAAAATGGCGGCCAAATTTTTTTTTGCTCCGATCCGATTGAAATTTTGCATCCGGGGCTCTTCTAGGCCACAGATTCCAACCGCATACTTTATTTTTCGATTCCGCCATTTTCCAAGATGGCCGCCATACAAAGTAATTTCTGTATCTTTGACCTGTTGTTTTGAAGAGCCCATAAGAGGTAGGGTTCGATTCTATACACTATCGCTTCAGAAATTTGATGATAAGTACCATTAAATTGAAAAATTTACCTGAACGTGGAAACTGACTTGACACATGGGCCAGCTCTCCGCGATGACTTGCCCTATCGAGTTTGCCCGAAAAAAAAGTCGCTCAGAACAGCCAGCCAATAGGTGAACCAGTATTTTTTTTTCAAAATTGCAAAAACAAAATGGCCGCCATACAAAATTGAAACGCAAATATCTCAGAGGCCAGTCGCAACAGGTGGGTGGTGCTCAAACAAATATCGTTCAAAGTGAGCGGAGTAATTTAATGAACCAAATTTTTTTTCAAAAATGGCGGATTCAAAATGGCGGCCAAAGTTTCTTTTACTCCGATCCGATTGAAATTTTGCATCCGGGGCTCTTCAAGGCCACAAATTCAAACGCCATACTTAATTTTTCGATTCCGCCATTTTCCAAGATGGCCGCCATACAAAGTAATGTCAGACTCATAGACTAACTTGTGTTGTATAGCAGCTTTTAGAAATAGGGTTCGACTTTTAACACCATCGCATAAGAAATTATATCAAAAGAACAAAAAAAATGCAAAACTGTCCTGAACGTGGAAACTGACCTGACACATTGGCCAGTTCTCCTCAACGACTTGCCCTATCGAGTTTGCCCGGAACTAAAGTCGCTCAGAACAGCCAGTCTATGGGTGAACCGGTAATTTTTTTTCAAAATTGCGAAAACAAGATGGCCGCTATACAAAACTGAAACGCGAATATCTGTGGCCAGTCGAGATAGATGGGTTGTGCTCGACCAAGTGTCGTTCTAGGTGGGAGGAGTAATCTAATGAACCTAATTTTTTCCAAGGTGGTGGATTCAAATTGGCGGCCAAAGATTAAAATAAAAAAGGTTTAGAAAAATATGAAAAAAAATAGGGTGGTAGGTTATCCTCCGCGGGCCCCGCGGGGTCCGCGGCACCCACGCGAAGTACTTTTTCCGAGGTGGCGGTTTCAAAACGGCGGCCAAAGAATATAGTAGAAAAGGCTGGAAAAATTTGAAAAAAAAAGCAGGCTGGCAGGGTACCCTCCGTGGGTCCCGTGGGGCCCGCGGCCTCCATGCGAAATGCTGTTCCCAAGATGGCGGCCAAAGAATATACTAAAAAAGGTTACAAATATTTGAAGGAAAAACAGGGTGGCAGGGTGACTCCGCGGGTCCCGCGGGGCCCGCGGCCCCCACGCGAAACGCTTTTCCCGAGATGGCGGATTCGAAATTGCGGCCAAAGAATAAAGTAAAAAAAGGTCAGAAATATTTGAAAAAAAAACAGGGTGGCATGGTGACTCCGCGGGTCCCGCGGGGCCCGCGGCCCCCACGCGAAACGCTTTTCCCAAGATGGCGGATTCGGAATTGCGGCCAAAGAATAAAGTAAAAAAAGGTCAGAAATATTTGAAAAATAACAGGGTGGCAGGGTGACTCCGCGGGTCCCGTGGGGCCCGCGGCCCCCACGCGAAACGCTTTTCCCAAGATGGCGGATTCGAAATTGCGGCCAAAGAATAAAGTTAAAAAAGGTCAGAAATATTTGAAAAATAACAGGGTGGCAGGGTGACTCCGCGGGTCCCGCGGGGCCCGCGGCCCCCACGCAAAACGCTTTTCACAAGATGGCGGATTCGAAATTGCGGCCTAAGAATAAAATAAAAAAGGTTAGGATTATTAAAACAAAACAGGGTGGCACGGGACCCTCCGCGGGCCCCTTGGGGCCCGCGGCCCCCACGCGAAATACTAGTTATAATATATATAGCTGAATACCCACTCACTGACTCACTGACTGACTCACTGACTGACATGCTGTTTTGAAGAACCCGTAAGAGGTAAGGCTCGACTCTATACACCGTCGTATCAGAAATGCTCCCACGACCACCAGAAAAATACGAAATCGACCTGAACGTGGAAACTGACCCAACACATGGGGCAGCTCTCCGTGACGGCACGACCTGTCGAGTTTGCCCGGAACTAAAGTCGCTCAGAACAGCCAGCCAATGGGTGAGCCGGTCAAAGTTTTTTCAAAATAGCGAAAACAAGATGGCCGCCATACAAAATTGAAACGCGAATATCTCAGAGGCCAGTCGCGATAGATGGGTGGTGCTCGACCAAATGTCATTCAGAGTTGAGGGGGAAATCTGACTATGCAATTTTTTTTCCAAGATGGCGGATTCAAAATGGCGGCCAAATTTTTTTTTGATCCGATCAGATTGAAATTTTGCATCCGGGGCTCTTCGGAGCCACAGATTCTAATGGCATACTTTATTTTTAGATTCCGCCATTTTCCAAGATGGCCGCCATACAAAGTAATTTCTGTATCTTTGACCTGTTGTTTTGAAGAGCCCATAAGAGGTGTGGTTCGATTCTATACACCGTCGCTTTAGAAATTTTATGCTTAGTACCAAAAAATGAAAAATTGACCTGAATGTGGAAACTGACCTGACACATGGGCCAGTTCTCCGCAACGACTTGCCCTATCGAGTTTGCCCGGAACAAAAGTCACTCAGAACAGCCAGCCAATAGGTGGACCAGTATTTTTTATTCAAAATTGCAAAAACAAAATGGCCGCCATACAAAATTGAAACGCAAATATCTCAGAGACCAGTCGCAACAGGTGGGTGGTGCTCAAACAAATATCGTTCAAAGTGAGCGGAGTAATTTAATGAACCAAATTTTTTTTGCAAAATGGCGGATTCAAAATGGCGGCCAAAGTTTCTTTTACTCCGATCCGATTGAAATTTTGCATCTGGGGCTCTTCGAGACCACAAATTCAAACGCCATACTTAATTTTTCGATTCCGCCATTTTCAAAGATGGCCGCCATACAAAGTAATGTCAGACTCATGGGCTCACTTGTGTTGTAAAGCAGCTTTTAGGAATAGGGTTCGACTTTATACACCATCGCATAAGAAATTTTATCACAAGAACAAAAAAAATGCAAAACTGTCCTGAACGTAGAAACTGACCTGACACATGGGCCAGTTCTCCGCAACGACTTGCCCCATCGAGTTTGCCCGGAACTAAAGTCGCTCAGAACAGCCAGCCTATGGGTGAACCGGTAATTTTTTTGCAAAATTGCGAAAACAAGATGGCCGCCATACGAAATTGAAACGCGAATATCTCAGTGGCCAGTCGAGATAGATGGGTTGTACTCGACCAAGCGTCGTTCTAGGTGGGAGGAGTAATCTAATGAACCTAATTTTTTCCAAGGTGGTGGATTCAAAATGGCGGCCAAAGATTAAAGTAAAAAAGGTTATAAATATATGAAAAAAAATAGGGCGGAAGGTTACCCTCCGCGGGCCCCGCGGGGTCCGCGGCCCACACGCGAAGTACTTTTTCCATGGTGGCGGTTTCAAAACGGCGGCCAAAGAATATAGTAGAAAAGGCTGGAAAAAGTTGAAAAAAAAAGCAGGCTGGCAGGGTACCCTCCGCGGGTCCCGTGGGGCCCGCGGCCTCCATGCGAAATGCTGTTTCCAAGATGGCGGCCACAGAATAAAGTAAAAAAATGGTTAGATATATTTGAAAAAAAAAACACAGGGTGCCAGGAAACCCTCCGCGGGTCCCGTGGGGCCCGCGGCCCACACGCGAAGTACTTTTTCCAAGGTGGCGGTTTCAAAACGGCGGCCAAAGAATATAGTAGAACAGGCTGGAAAAATTTGAAAAAAAAGCAGGCTGGCAGGGTACCCTCCGCGGGTCCCGTGGGGCCCGCGGCCTCTATGCGAAATGCTGTTCCCACGATGGCGGCCAAAGAATATACTAAAAAAGGTTACAAATATTTGAAAGAAAAACAGGGTGGCAGGGTGACTCCGCGGGTCCGGCGGCCCCGACGCGAAACGCTTTTCCCAAGATGGCGGATTCGAAATTGCGGCCAAAGAATAAAGTAAAAAAAGGTCAGAAATATTTGAAAGAATAACAGGGTGGCAGGGTGACTCCGCGGGTCCCGCGGGGCCCGCGGCCCCCACGCGAAACGCTTTTCCCAAGATGGCGGATTCGAAATTGCGGCCAAAGAATAAAGTAAAAAAAGGTCAGAAATATTTGAAAAAAAAACAGGGTGGCAGGGTGACTCCGCGGGTCCCGCGGGGCCCGCGGCCACCACGCGAAACGCTTTTCACAAGATGGCGGATTCGAAATTGCGGCCAAAGAATAAAGTAAAAAAAGGTCAGAAATATTTGATAAATAACAGGGTGGCAGGGTGACTCCGCGGGTCCCGTGGGGCCCGCGGCCCCCACGCGAAACGCTTTTCACAAGATGGCGGATTCGAAATTGCGGCCTAAGAATAAAATAAAAAAGGTTAGGAATATTAAAACAAAACAGGGTGGCACGGGACCCTCCGCGGGCCCCTTGGGGCCCGCGGCCCCCACGCGAAATACTAGTTATTATAATATATATAGCTGAACACCCACTCACTCACTCACTGACTGACTGACATGCTGTTTTGAAGAACCCATAAGAGGTGAGGTCAGACTCTATACATTGTCGTATCAGAAATGCCCCCACGACCACCAGAAAAATACGAAATCGACCTGAACGTGGAAATTGACCTGACACATGGGGTAGTTCTCCGCAACGGCTCGACCTGTCGAGTTTGCCCGGAACTAAAGTCACTCAGAACAGCCGGCCAATGGGTGAGCCGGTCCAAGATTTTTCAAAATGGCGAAAACAAGATGGCCGCCATACAAAATTGAAACGCGAATATCTCAGAGGCCAGTCGAGATAGACGGGTGGTGCTCGACCAAATGTCATTCAGAGTTGAGGGGGAAATCTGAATAAGCAATTTTTTTTCCAAGATGGCGGATTCAAAATGGCGGCCAAATTTTTTTTTGCTCCGATCCGATTGAAATTTTGCATCCGGGGCTCTTCTAGGCCACAGATTCCAACCGCATACTTTATTTTTCGATTCCGCCATTTTCCAAGATGGCCGCCATACAAAGTAATTTCTGTATCTTTGACCTGTTGTTTTGAAGAGCCCATAAGAGGTGGGGTTCGATTCTATACACTGTCGCTTTAGAAATTTCATGCTTAGTACCAAAAAATGAAAAATTGACCTGAATGTGGAAACTGACCTGACACATGGGCCAGCTCTCCGCAACGGCTTGCCCTATCGAGTTTGCCCGGAACAAAAGTCATTCAGAACAGCCAGCCAATAGGTGAACCAGTATTTTTTTTTTCAAAATTGCAAAAACAAAATGGCCGCCATACAAAATTGAAACGCAAATATCTCAGAGGCCAGTCGCAACAGGTGGGTGGTGCTCAAACAAATATCGTTCAAAGTGAGCGGAGTAATTTAATGAACCTAATTTTTTTTCCAAAATGGCGGATTCAAAATGGCGGCCAAAGTTTCTTTTACTCCGATCCGATTGAAATTTTGCATCCGGGGCTCTTCGAGACCACAAATTCAAACGCTATACTTAATTTTTCGATTCCGCCATTTTCAAAGATGGCCGCCATACAAAGTAATGTCAGACTCATGGGCTCACTTGTGTTGTAAAGCAGCTTTTAGGAATAGGGTTCGACTTTATACACCATCGCATAAGAAATTTTATCACAAGAACAAAAAAAATGCAAAACTGTCCTGAACGTAGAAACTGACCTGACACATGGGCCAGTTCTCCGCAACGACTTGCCCCATCGAGTTTGCCCGGAACTAAAGTCGCTCAGAACAGCCAGCCTATGGGTGAACCGGTAATTTTTTTGCAAAATTGCGAAAACAAGATGGCCGCCATACCAAATTGAAATATACTAAAAAAGGTTACAAGTATTTGAAAGAAAAACAGGGTGGCAGGGTGACTCCGCGGGTCCCGTGGGGCCCGCGGCCTCCACGCGAAATGCTGTTCCCAAGATGGCGGCCAAAGAATATACTAAAAAAGGTTACAAATATTTGAAAGAAAAACAGGGTGGCAGGGTGACTCCGCGGGTCCCGTGGGGCCCGCGGCCCACACGCGAAGTACTTTTTCCAAGGTGGCGGTTTCAAAACGGCGGCCAAAGAATATAGTAGAAAAAGCTGGAAAAATTTGAAAAAAAGCAGGCTGGCAGGGTACCCTCCGCGGGTCCCGTGGGGACCGCGGCCTCCATGCGAAATGCTATTCCCAAGATGGCGGCCAAAGAATATACTAAAAAAGGTAACAAATATTTGAAAGAAAAACAGGGTGGCAGGGTGACTCCGCGGGTCCCGAGGGGCCCGCGGCCCCCACGCGAAACGCTTTTCCCAAGATGGCGGATTCGATATTGCGGCCAAAGAATAAAGTAAAAAAAGGTCAGAAATATTTGAAAAAAAAACAGGGTGGTAGGGAACCCTCCGCGGGTCCCGTGGGGCCCGCGGCCCCCATGCGAAATGCTTTTCCAAAGATGGCGGCCAAAGAATAAGGTAAAAAAGATTAGAAATATTTGAAAAAAAAACAGGCTGGCAGGGTATACTCCGCGGGTCCCGCGGGGCCCGCGGCCCCATGCGAAATGCTTTTCCCAAGATGGCAGCCAAAGAATATAGTAAAAATAGGTTAGAAATATTTGAAAAAAAACAGGGCGGTAGGGTATGAATCACTGTTTCCAAGGTGGCGGTTTCAAAAAGGCGGCCAAAGTATATAGTAAAAAAAACAAAAGTTAGGATTATTTAAACTAAACAGGAAGGCACGGGACCTCCGCGGGGCCCTTGGGGCCCGCGGCCCCCACGCGAAATACTAGTTTTATTTATAATATATATAGCTGAATACCCACTCACTGACTCACTCACCCCAGAGTTGTTTGGAAGAACCGGTAATAGGTGAGGTTAGATTCTATACACCATCGTATCAGAAATGCTTGCCCGACCACCAGAAAAATACGAAATCGACCTGAACGTGGAAATTGACTTGACATATGGGGCGGTTCTCCGTGACGGCTCAACCTGTCGAGTTTGGCCGGAACTAAAGTTGCTCAGAACAGCCGGCCGATGGGTGAGCCGGTCCAAGATTTTTCAAAATGGCGAAAACAAGATGGCCGCCATACAAAATTGAAACGCGAATATCTCAGAGGCCAGTCGATATAGGCGGGTGGTGCTCGACCAAATGTCATTCAGAGTTGAGGGGGAAATCTGACTTTGCAATTTTTTTTCCAAGATGGCGGATTCAAAATGGCGGCCAAATTTTTTTTTGCTCCGATCCGATTGAAATTTTGCATCCGGGGCTCTTCTAGGCCACAGATTCCAACCGCATACTTTATTTTTCGATTCCGCCATTTTCCAAGATGGCCGCCATACAAAGTAATTTCTGTATCTTTGACCTGTTGTTTTGAAGAGCCCATAAGAGGTGGGGTTCGATTCTATACACCGTCGCTTTAGAAATTTCATGCTAAGTACCAAAAAATGAAAAATTGACCTGAATGTGGAAACTGACTTGACACATGGGGCAGCTCTCCGCGATGAATTGCCCTATCGAGTTTGCCCGGAACAAAAGTCGCTCAGAACAGCCAGCTAATGGGTGAACCGGTAAATTTTTTTCAAAATTGCAAAAACAAAATGGCCGCCATACAAAATTGAAACGCAAATATCTCAGAGGCCAGTCGCAACAGGTGGGTGGTGCTCAAACAAATATCGTTCAAAGTGAGCGGAGTAATTTAATGAACCTAATTTTTTTTCTAAAATGGCGGATTCAAAATGGCGGCCAAAGTTTCTTTTAATCCGATCCGATTGAAATTTTGCATCCGGGGCTCTTCGAGACCACAAATTCAAACGCCATACTTAATTTTTCGATTCCGCCATTTTCAAAGATGGCCGCCATACAAAGTAATGTCAGACTCATGGGCTCACTTGTGTTGTAAAGCAGCTTTTAGGAATAGGGTTCGACTTTATACACCATCGCATAAGAAATTTTATCACAAGAACAAAAAAAATGCAAAACTGTCCTGAACGTAGAAACTGACCTGACACATGGTCCAGTTCTCCGCAACGACTTGCCCCATCGAGTTTGCCCGGAACTAAAGTCGCTCAGAACAGCCAGCCTATGGGTGCACCGGTAATTTTTTTGCAAAATTGCGAAAACAAGATGGCCGCCACACCAAATTGAAATATACTAAAAAAGGTTACAAATATTTGAAAGAAAAACAGGGTGGCAGGGTGACTCCGCGGGTCCCGCGGGGCCCGCGGCCCCCACGCGAAACGCTTTTCCCAAGATGGCGGATTCGAAATTGCGGCCAAAGAATATAGTAGAAAAAGCTGGAAAACTTTGAAAAAAAAAGCAGGCTGGCAGGGTATCCTCCGCGGGTCCCGTGGGGCCCGCGGCCTCCATGCGAAATGCTGTTCCCAAGATGGCGGCCAAAGAATATACTAAAAAAGGTTACAAATATTTGAAAGAAAAACAGGGTGGCAGGGTGACTCCGCGGGTCCCGCGGGGCCCGCGGCCCCCACGCGAAACGCTTTTCCCAAGATGGCGGATTCGAAATTGCGGCCAAAGAATATAGTAGAAAAAGCTGGAAAAATTTGAAAAAAAAAGCAGGCTGGCAGGGTACCCTCCGCGGGTCCCGTGGGGCCCGCGGCCCCCACGCGAAACGCTTTTCCCAAGATGGCGGATTCGAAATTGCGGCCAAAGAATAAAGTAAAAAAAGGTCAGAAATATTTGAAAAAAAAAAACAGGGTGGCAGGGTGACTCCGCGGGTCCCGCGGGGTCCGCGGCCCCCACGCGAAACGCTTTTCACAAGATGGCGGATTTGAAATTGCGGCCAAAGAATAAAGTAAAAAAAGGTCAGAAATATTTGATAAATAACAGGGTGGCAGGGTGACTCCGCGGGTCCCGCGGGGCCCGCGGCCCCCACGCGAAACGCTTTTCTCAAGATGGCGGATTCGAAATTACGGCCTAAGAATAAAATAAAAAAAGGTTAGGATTATTAAAACAAAACAGGGTGGCACGGGACCCTCCGCGGGCCCCTTGGGGCCCGCGGCCCCCACGCGAAATACTAGTTATAATATATATAGCTGAATACCCACTCACTGACTGACTCACTCACCCCAGAGTTGTTTGGAAGAACCCAGAAGAGGTAGGGCTCCACTCTATACACCATCGTATCAGAAATTTTCCCACGAGTACCAGAAAAATACGAAATCGACCTGAACGTGGAAATTGACTTGACACATGGGGCGGTTCTCCGCAACGGCTCGACCTATCCAGTTTGCCCGGAACTAAAGTCGCTCAGAACAGCCAGCCAATGGGTGAGCCGGTCAAAGTTTTTTTAAAATGGCGAAAACAAGATGGCCGCCATACAAAATTGAAACGCGAATATCTCAGAGGCCAGTCGCGATAGGTGGGTGGTGCTCGACCAAATGTCATTCAAGGTTGAGGGGGAAATCTGACTATGCAATTTTTTTTCCAAGATGGCGGATTCAAAATGGCGGCCAAATTTTTTTTTGCTCCGATCCGATTGAAATTTTGCATCCAGGGCTCTTCGAGGCCACAAATTCAAACGCCATACTTAATTTTTCGATTCCGCCATTTTCCAAGATGGCCGCCATACAAAGTAATTTCTGTATATTTGACCTGTTGTTTTGAGGAGCCCATAAGAGGTGGGGTTCGACTTTATACACTATCGTATCAAACAATATATCAAAAGTAAAAGAAAAAGCAAAATTGACCTGAATGTGGAAACTGACCTGACACATGGGCCAGCTCTCCGCAACGACTTGCCCTATCGAGTTTGCCCGGAACAAAAGTCACTCAGAACAGCCAGCCAATAGGTGCACTGGTATTTTTTTTTCAAAATTGCAAAAACAAGATGGCCGCCATACAAAATTGAAACGCAAATATCTCAGAGGCCAGTCGCAACAGGTGGGTGGTGCTCAAACAAATATCGTTCAAAGTGAGCGGAGTAATTAAATGAACCTAATTTTTTTTCCAAAATGGCGGATTCAAAATGGCGGCCAAAGTTTCTTTTACTCCGATCCGATTGAAATTTTGCATCCGGGGCTCTTCGAGACCACAAATTCAAACGCCATACTTAATTTTTCGATTCCGCCATTTTCAAAGATGGCCGCCATACAAAGTAATGTCAGACTCATGGGCTCACTTGTGTTCTAAAGCAACTTTTAGGAATAGGGTTCGACTTTATACACCATCGCATAAGAAATTTTATCACAAGAACAAAAAAATGCAAAACTGTCCTGAACGTAGAAACTGACCTAAGACATGGGCCAGTTCTCCGCAACGACTTGCCCCATCGAGTTTGCCCGGAACTAAAGTCGCTCAGAACAGCCAGCCTATGGGTGAACCGGTAATTTTTTTGCAAAATTGCGAAAACAAGATGGCCGCCATACCAAATTGAAACGCGAATATCTCAGTGGAAAGTCGAGATAGATGGGTAGTACTCGACTAAGTGTCGTTCTTGGTGGGAGGAGTAATCTAATGAACCTAATTTTTTCCAAGGTGGTGGATTTAAAATGGCGGCCAAAGATTAAAGTAAAAAAGGTTTAGAAATATATGAAAAAAAATAGGGTGATAGGTTATCCTCCGCGGGCCCCGTGGGGTCCGCGGCACCCACGCGAAGTACTTTTTCCAAGGTGGCGATTTCAAAACGGCGGCCAATGAATATAGTAATAAAGTATAGAAATATTTGAAAAAGAAAAACAGGCCAGCAGGGTACCCTCCGCGGGTCCCGTGGGGCCCGCGGCCTCCAGGCGAAATGCTGTTTCCAAGATGGCGGCCACAGAATAAAGTAAAAAAATGGTTAGATATATTTGAAAAAAAAACACAGGGTGCCAGGAAACCCTCCGCGGGTCCCGTGGGGCCCGCGGCCCACACGCGAAGTACTTTTCCCAAGGTGGCGGTTTCAAAACGGCGGCCAAAGAATATAGTAGAAAAAGCTGGAAAAATTTGAAAAAAAAAGCAGGCTGGCAGGGTACCCTCCGCGGGTCCCATGGGGCCCGCGGCCCCCACGCGAAACGCTTTTCCCAAGGTGGCGGATTTGAAATTGCGGCCAAAGAATAAAGTAAAAAAAGGTCAGAAATATTTGAAAAAAAAACAGGGTGGCAGGGTGACTCCGCGGGTCCCGCGGGGCCCGCGGCCCCCACGCGAAGTACTTTTTCCAAGGTGGCGGTTTCAAAACGGCGGCCAAAGAATATAGTAGAAAAAGCTGGAAAAATTTGAAAAAAAAAGCAGGCTGGCAGGGTACCCTCCGCGGGTCCCATGGGGCCCGCGGCCCCCACGCGAAACGCTTTTCCCAAGGTGGCGGATTTGAAATTGCGGCCAAAGAATAAAGTAAAAAAAGGTCAGAAATATTTGAAAAAAAAACAGGGTGGCAGGGTGACTCCGCGGGTCCCGCGGGGCCCGCGGCCCCCACGCGAAGTACTTTTTCCAAGGTGGCGGTTTCAAAACGGCGGCCAAAGAATATAGTCGAAAAAGCTGGAAAAATTTGAAAAAAAAAAGCAGGCTGGCAGGGTACCCTCCGCGGGTCCCGTGGGGCCCGCGGCCTCCATGCGAAATGCTGTTCCCAAGATGGCAGCCAAAGAATGTACTAAAAAAGGTTACAAATATTTGAAAGAAAAATAGGGTGGCAGGGTGACTCCGCGGGTCCCGCGGGGCCCGCGGCCCCCACGCGAAACGCTTTTCCCAAGATGGCGGATTCGAAATTGCGGCCGAAGAATATAGTAGAAAAAGCTGGAAAAATTTGAAAAAAAAGCAGGCTGGCAGGGTACCCTCCGCGGGTCCCGTGGGGCCCGCGGCCTCCATACGAAATGCTGTTCCCAAGATGGCGGCCAAAGAATATACTAAAAACGGTCACAAATATTTGAAATAAAAACAGGGTGGCAGGGTGACTCCGCGGGTCCCGCGGGGCCCGCGGCCCCCACGCGAAACACTTTTCACAACATGGCGGATTCGGAATTGCGGCCAAAGAATAAAGTAAAAAAACGTCAGAAATATTTGAAAAAAAACAGGGTGGCAGGGTGACTCCGCGGGTCCCGGGGGGCCCGCGGCCCCCACGCGAAACGCTTTTCCCAAGATGGCGGATTCGAAATTGCGGCCTAAGAATAAAATAAAAAAGGTTAGGATTATTAAACAACACAGGATGGCACGGGACCTCCGCGGGGCCCTTGGGGCCCGCGGCCCCCACGCGAAATACTAGTTATAATATATATAGCTGAATACCCACTCACTCACTGACTCACTCACCCCAGAGTTGTTTGGAAGAAACCGTAATAGGTGTGGTTAGACTCTATACATTGTCGTATCAAAAATGCTTGCCCGACCACCAGAAAAATACGAAATCGACCTGAACGTGGAAATTGACTTGACACATGGGGCGGTTCTCCGCAACGGTTCAATCTATCGAGTTTGCCCGGAACTAAAGTCGCTCAGAACAGCCAGCCAATGGGTGAGCCGGTCAAAGTTTTTTCAAAATGGCGAAAACAAGATGGCCGCCATACAAAATTGAAACGCGAATATCTCAGAGGCCAGTCGCGATAGATGGGTGGTGCTCGACCAAATGTCATTCAGAGTTGAGGGGGAAATCTGACTATGCAATTTTTTTTCCAAGATGGCGGATTCAAAATGGCGGCCAAATTTTTTTTTGCACCGATCCGATTGAAATTTTGCATCCGGGGCTCTTCGGGGCCACAGATTCTAATGGCATACTTTATTTTTCGATTCCGCCATTTTCCAAGATGGCCGCCATACAAAGTAATTTCTGTATTTTTGAACTGTTGTTTTGAAGAGCCCATAAGAGGTGGGGTTCGATTCTATACACCGTCGCTTTAGAAATTTCATGTTAAGTACCAAAAAATTAAAAATTGACCTGAATGTGGAAACTGACCTGACACATGGGCCAGCTCTCCGCAACGACTTGCCCTATCGAGTTTGCCCGCAACAAAAGTCACTCAGAACAGCCAGCCAATAGGTGAACCAGTATTTTTTTTTCAAAATTGCAAAAACAAAATGGCCGCCATACAAAATTGAAACGCAAATATCTCAGAGGCCAGTCGCAACAGGTGGGTGGTGCTCAAACAAATATCGTTCAAAGTGAGCGGAGTAATTTAATGAACCTAATTTTTTATCCAAAATGGCGGATTCAAAATGGCGGCCAAAGTATCTTTTACTCCGATCCGATTGAAATTTTGCATCCGGGGCTCTTCGAGACCACAAATTCAAATGCCATATTTAATTTTTCGATTCCGCCATTTTCAAAGATGGCCGCCATACAAAGTAATGTCAGACTCATGGGCTCACTTGTGTTGTAAAGCAGCTTTTAGGAATAGGGTTCGACTTTATACACCATCGCATAAGAAATTTTATCACAAGAACAAAAAAAATGCAAAACTGTCCTGAACGTAGAAACTGACCTGACACATGGGCCAGTTCTCCGCAACGACTTGCCCCATCGAGTTTGCCCGGAACTAAAGTCGCTCAGAACAGCCAGCCTATGGGTGAACCGGTAATTTTTTTGCAAAATTGCGAAAACAAGATGGCCGCCATACCAAATTGAAACGCGAATATCTCAGAGGCCAGTCGAGATGGATGGGTTGTGCTCGACTAAGTGACATATAGGGTGGTAGGTTACCTTCCGCGGTCCCCGCGGGGGCCGCGGCCCCCACGCGAAATACTTTTTCCAAGATGGTGGTTTCAAAATGAAGGCCAAAGAATGTAGTAAAAAACGTTAGAAATATTTGAAAAACATACAGGGTGGTAGGTTACCCTCCGCGGTCCCCGCGGGGGCCGCGGCCCCCAGGTGAAATACTTTTTCCAAGATGGTGGTTTCAAAATGAAGGCCAAAGAATGTAGTAAAAAACGTTAGAAATATTTGAAAAAAAATACAGGGTGGTAGGTTACCCTCCGCGGTCCCCGCGGGGGCCGCGGCCCCCACGCGAAATACTTTTTCCAAGGTAGTGGTTTCAAAATGACGACCAAAGAATGTAGTAATATTTGAAAATACAACAGGCTGGCATGGTACCCTCCGCGGGTCCCGTGGGGCCCGCGGCCCCCATACGAAGTACTTTTTCCAAGGTAGTGGTTTCAAAATGACGGCTATAGAACGTAGTAATATTTGAAAATACAACAGGCTGGCAGGGTACCCTCCGCGGGTCCCGTGGGGCCCGCGGCCCCCATGCGAAATGCTTTTTCTAAGATGGCAGCCATAGAATATAGTAAAAAAGGCTAGAAATATTTGAAAAAACAGCAGGCTGGCAGGGTACCCTCCGCGGGTCCCGTGGGGCCCGCGGCCCGCATGCGAATTGCTTTTCCCGAGAGGGCAGCCAAAGAATAAAGTAAAAATAGGTTTGAAATATTTGAAAAACAACAGGATGGCAGGGTACCCTTCGCGGCCTCCACGCGAAATACTTTTTCCAAGATGGCGGATACAAAATGGCGGCCAAATATGATAGTAAAAAATGTTAGAAATATTTGAGAAAAAAACTGGGTGGCAGGGTATCCTCCGCGGCCCCCACGCAGAATACTTTATCCATGGTGCCGGTTTCAAAAAGGCGGCCAAACTATATAGTAAAAAAAAAGGTTAGGATTATTAAAACAAAACAGGGTGGCAGGGACCTCCGCGGGGCCCTTGGGGCCCGCGGCCCCCACGCGAAATACTAGTTATAATATATATAGCTGAACACCCACTCACTCACTGACTGACTCACTCACTGACATGCTGTTTTGAAGAACCCAGAAGAGGTAGGGCTCGACTCGGTACACCATCGCATCAGAAATGCCGCCGTGACCACCAGAAAAATACGAAATTGACCTGAACGTGGAAATTGACTTGACACATGGGGCGGTTCTCCGCAACGGCTCGACCTGTCGAGTTTGCCCGGAACTAAAGTCGCTCAGAACAGCCGGCCAATGGGTGAGCCGGTCCAAGATTTTTCAAAATGGCGAAAACAAGATGGCCGCCATACAAAATTGAAACGCGAATATCTCAGAGGCCAGTCACGATAGATGGGTGGTGCTCGACCAAATGTCATTCAGAGTTGAGGGGGAAATCTGACTAAGCAATTTTTTTTCCAAGATGGCGGATTCAAAATGGCGGCCAAATTTTTTTTTGCTCCGATCCGATTGAAATTTTGCAACCGGGGCTCTTCTAGGCCACAGATTCCAACCGCATACTTTATTTTTCGATTCCGCCATTTTCCAAGATGGCCGCCATACAAAGTAATTTCTGTATCTTTGACCTGTTGTTTTGAAGAGCCCATAAGAGGTGGGGTTCGATTCTATACACCGTCGCTTTAGAAATTTCATGTTAAGTACCAAAAAATGAAAAATTGACCTGAATGTGGAAACTGACCTGACACATTGGCCAGTTCTCCGCAACGACTTGTCCTATCGAGTTTGCCCGGAACAAAAGTTGCTCAGAACAGCCAGCCAATAGGTGAACCAGTATTTTTTTTTTCAAAATTGCAAAAACAAAATGGCCGCCATACAAAATTGAAACGCAAATATCTCAGAGGCCAGTCGCAACAGGTGGGTGGTGCTCAAACAAATATCGTTCAAAGTGAGCGGAGTAATTCAATGAACCTAATTTTTTTCCAAAATGGCGGATTCAAAATGGCGGCCAAAGTTTCTTTTACTCCGATCCGATTGAAATTTTGCATCCGGGGCTTTTTGAGACTACAAATTCAAACGCTATACCTAATTTTTCGATTCCGCCATTTTCAAAGATGGCCGCCATACAAAGTAATGTCAGACTCATGGGCTCACTTGTGTTGTAAAGCAGCTTTTAGGAATAGGGTTCGATTTTATACACCATCGCATAAGAAATTTTATCACACGTACAAAAAAAATGCAAATCCGACCTTAACGTGGAAACTGACTTGACACATGGGCCAGCTCTCCGCAACGACTTGCCCTATCGAGCTTGCCTGGAACTAAAGTCGCTCAGAACAGCCAGCCTATGGGTGAACCGGTATTTTTTTTTCAAAATTGCGAAAACAAGATGGCCGCCATACAAAATTGAAACGCGAATATCTCAGAGGCCAGTCGAGATGGATGGGTTGTGCTCGACTAAGTGACATACAGGGTGGTAGGTTACCCTCCGCGGTCCCCGCGGGGGCCGCGGCCCCCACGCTAAATACTTTTTCCAAGATGGTGGTCTCAAAATGACGGCCAAAGAATGTAGTAAAAAACGTTAGAAATATTTGAAAAAAATACAGGGTGGTAGGTTACCCTCCGCGGTCCCCGCGGGGGCCGCGGCCCCCACGCGAAATACTTTTTCCAAGGTAGTGGTTTCAAAATGACGGCCAAAGAATGTAGTAAAAAACGTTAGAAATATTTGAAAAAAATACAGGGTGGTAGGTTACCCTCCGCGGTCCCCGCGGGGGCCGCGGCCCCCACGCGAAATACTTTTTCCAAGGTAGTGGTTTCAAAATGATGGCCAAAGAATGTAGTAAAAAAGGTTAGAAATATTTGAAAAAATACAGGGTGGTAAGTTACCCTCCGCGGTCCCAGCGGGGGCCGCGGCCCTCACGCGAAATACTTTTTCCAAGGTAGTGGTTTCAAAATGACGGCCAAAGAATGTAGTAATATTTGAAAATACAACAGGCTGGCAGGGTACCCTCCGCGGGTCCCGTGGGGCCCGCGGCCCGCGTGCGAATTGCTTTTCCCGAGAGGGCAGCCAAAGAATAAAGTAAAAATAGGTTTGAAATATTTGAAAAACAACAGGCTGGCAGGGTACCCTCCGCGGGTCCCGTGGGGCCCGCGGCCCGCGTGCGAATTGCTTTTCCCGAGAGTGCAGCCAAAGAATAAAGTAAAA
Organism: Pandemis corylana; assembly: GCA_949127965.1. Classification (NCBI taxonomy): domain Eukaryota; kingdom Metazoa; phylum Arthropoda; class Insecta; order Lepidoptera; family Tortricidae; genus Pandemis; species Pandemis corylana. The sequence continues at coordinate 1,930,471 of OX421875.1, read as the reverse complement.
ATAGGTTTGAAATATTTGAAAAACAACAGGATGGCAGGGTATCCTCCGCGGCCCCCACGCAGAATACTTTATCCATGGTGGCGGTTTCAAAAAGGCCGCCAAAGTATATAGTAAAAAAAAAGGTTAGGATTATTAAAACAAAACAGGGTGGCAGGGACCTCCGCGGGGCCCTTGGGGCCCGCGGCCCCCACGCGAAATACTAGTTATAATATATATAGCTGAACACCCACTCACTCACTCACTCACTCATTGACATGCTGTTTTGAAGAACCTGTAAGAGGTAAGGCTCGACTCTATACACCATCGTATCAGAAATGCTCCCACGACCACCAGAAAAATACGAAATCGACCTGAACGTGGAAATTGACTTGACACATGGGGCGGTTCTCCGCAACGGCTCGACCTATCGAGTTTGCCCGGAACTAAAGTTGCTCAGAACAGCTAGCCAATGGGTGAGCCTGTCAAAGTTTTTTCAAAATGGCGAAAACAAGATGGCCGCCATACAAAATTGAAACGCGAATATCTCAGAGGCCAGTCGCGATAGGTGGGTGGTGCTCGACCAAATGTCATTCAAGGTTGAAGGGGAAATCTGACTAAACAATTTTTTTTCCAAGATGGCGGATTCAAAATGGCGGCCAAATATTTTTTTGCTCCGATCCGATTGAAATTTTGCATCCGGGGCTCTTCTAGGCCACAGATTCAAACCGCATACTTTATTTTTCGATTCCGCCATTTTCCAAGATGGCCGCCATACAAAGTAATTTCTGTATCTTTGACCTGTTGTTTTGAAGAGCCCATAAGAGGTGGGGTTCGATTCTATACACCAACGCTTTAGAAATTTCATGTTGAGTACCAAAAAATGAAAAATTGACCTGAATGTGGAAACTGACCTGACACATGGGCCAGCTCTCCGCAACGACTTGCCCTATCGAGTTTGCCCGGAACAAAAGTCACTCAGAACAGCCAGTCAATAGGTGAACCAGTATTTTTTTTTCAAAATTGCAAAAACAAAATGGCCGCCATACAAAATTGAAACGCCAATATCTCAGAGGCCAGTCGCAACAGGTGGGTGGTGCTCAAACAAATATCGTTCAAAGTGAGCGGAGTAATTTAATGAACCAAATTTTTTTTCCAAAATGGCGGATTCAAAATGGCGGCCAAAGTTTCTTTTACTCCGATCCGATTGAAATTTTGCATCCGGGGCTCTTCAAGACTACAAATTCAAACGCCATACTTAATTTTTCGATTCCGCCATTTTCAAAGATGGCCGCCATACAAAGTAATGTCAGACTCATGGGCTCACTTGTGTTGTAAAGCAGCTTTTAGGAATAGGGTTCGACTTTATACACCATCGCGTAAGAAATTTTATCACAAGAACAAAAAAAATGCAAAACTGTCCTGAACGTAGAAACTGACCTGACACATGGGCCAGTTCTCCGCAATGACTTGCCCCATCGAGTTTGCCCGGAACTAAAGTCGCTCAGAACAGCCAGCCTATGGGTGAACCGGTAATTTTTTTGCAAAATTGCGAAAACAAGATGGCCGCCATACCAAATTGAATAAAGTTAAAAAATGGTTAGATATATTTGAAAAAAAAAACACAGGGTGCCAGGAAACCCTCCGCGGGTCCCGTGGGGCCCGCGGCCCACACGCGAAGTACTTTTTCCAAGGTGGTGGATTCAAAATGGCGGCCAAAGATTAAAGTAAAAAAGGTTAGAAATATTTAAAAAAGAAAAACAGGCTGGTATGGTACCCTCCGCGGGTCCCGTGGGGCCCGCGGCCTCCATGCGAAATGCTGTTCCCAAGATGGCGGCCAAAGAATAAAGTAAAAAAATGGTTAGATATATTTGAAAAATTAGGGCGGTAGGTTATCCTCCGCGGGCCCCGCGGGGTCCGCGGCCCCCACGCGAAGTACTTTTTCCAAGGTGGCGGTTTCAAAACGGCGGCCAAAGAATATAGTAAAAACGGCAAGAAATATTTGAAAAAGAAAAACAGGCTGGCAGGTTACCCTCCGCGGGTCCCGTGGGGCCCGCGGCCTCCATGCGAAAAAATGTTCCCAAGATGGCGGCCAAAGAATAAAGTAAAAAGACGGTTAGATATATTTGAAAAAAAAAACAGGATGGTAGGGTACCCTCCTCAGGTCCCGTGGGGCCCGCGGCCCCCATGCGAAATGCTTTTCCAACGATGGCGGCCAAAGAATAAATTAAAATAGGCGAGAAATATTTGAAAAAAAAAACAGGGCGGTATAGTACGAATCACTTTTCGAAGGTGCCGGTTTCAAAAAGGCGGCCCAAGTATAAAGTAACAAAAAAAAAAGGTTAGGATTATTAAAACAAAACAGGGTGGCACGGGACCTCCGCGGGGCCCTTGGGGCCCGCGGCCCCCACGCGAAATACTAGTTTATTTATATACCTCAAGTTTATCCCCCCCCCCCCCCCTGCCGCCCGTCAACTACAATGGAAATGACACAAACGATCAAATAACTGAAGTACAACATGTTATTAATGATTTATATAATTTGTGAGACACTATGTGTTGCCCGCAGCAGTGTCTACTAAGAATGCGTTAATCGCTATTCCGCGGGAACTATGCAATAGCCTGTTTCAATTGCTTAATATTAAAGTTCAAACTACCTACTCCGTGGACAGATAGACCGGCAGACAGACAGACAGAGTTGCTTTCACATTTGTGACATTAGTTTCAATTAATGTTGAAAGCCAATTTTGCATAAATGAATACTCAGTTGCAGATGTGCTGAGCAGAGCAGAGCAGGATGCGTGCAGGCTGGAGCCTGCAGGCAAGACCGGGCCCGCAGCAGAGGGCACACGCACCCAGTCTACTTTAATGACCTGCAAACATATGCACACAGGACAGAAACCACACAGTTGCGACACGTGCGGTTGCGATATTTGTAACAAACGGTTTATACGACAAGGCCACTTCACTTCACATACACGAATACACACAGGTGAGAAACCGTACGGTTGCGATATATGTAATAAACGGTTTAGAGATAAATCAACATTGACTTCACATATACTAATACACACAGGCGAGAAACCGTACGGTTGCGATATATGTAATAAACGGTTTATACATAAATCAACATTGACTACACATATACTAATACACACAGGCGAGAAACCGTACGGTTGCGATATATGTAATAAACGGTTTATACATAAATCAACATTGACTTCACATGTACGACGACACACAGGTGAGAAACCATACGGTTGCTATTTATGTAACAAACGGTTTACAGGACAAGGGCACTTGACTGCACACTTACGAATACACACAGGTGAGAAACCGTACGGTTGCGATATATGTAATAAACGGTTTATAGATAAATCAACATTGACTTCACATGTACGACGACACACAGGTGAGAAACCATACGGTTGCTTTATATGTAACAAACGGTTTGCACAACAAGGGCACTTGACTGCACATATACGAATGCACACTGGTGAGAAACGGTTCAGTTGCGATGTATGTAACAAACGGTTTGGACAACAAAGCCACTTGACTTTACATATACGAATACACACAGGTGAGAAACGGTACAGTTGCGATATATGTAACAAACGGTTTATACAAAAATCATCATTGACTTCACATGTACGACGACACACAGGTGAGAAACCGTACGGTTGCGATATATGTAATAAACGGTTTATAGATAAATCAACAAGGACTTCACATGTACGACGACACACAGGTGAGAAACCGTACGGTTGCTATATATGTAACAAACGGTTTAGACAACAAGCCCACTTGACTTCACATATACTAATACACACAGGCGAGAAACCGTACGGTTGCGATATATGTAATAAACGGTTTATACGTAAATCAACATTGACTTCACATGTACGACGACACACAGGTGAGAAACCATACGGTTGCTATTTATGTAACAAACGGTTTACAGGACAAGGGCACTTGACTGCACACTTACGAATACACACAGGTGAGAAACCGTACGGTTGCGATATATGTAATAAACGGTTTATAGATAAATCAACATTGACTTCACATGTACGACGACACACAGGTGAGAAACCATACGGTTGCTTTATATGTAACAAACGGTTTGCACAACAAGGGCACTTGACTGCACATATACGAATGCACACTGGTGAGAAACGGTTCAGTTGCGATGTATGTAACAAACGGTTTGGACAACAAAGCCACTTGACTTTACATATACGAATACACACAGGTGAGAAACGGTACAGTTGCGATATATGTAACAAACGGTTTATACAAAAATCAACATTGACTTCACATATACGAATACACACAGGTGAGAAACCGTACGGTTGCGATATATGTAACAAACGGTTTATACATAAATCAACATTCACTTCACATATACGAGTACACACAGGTGAGAAACCGTATGGTTGCGATGTATGTAACAAACGGTTTATACGTAAATCAACATTGACTTCACATATACGAATACACAGGTGAGAAACCGTACGGTTGCGATATATGTAACAAACGGTTTATACATAAATCAACATTCACTTCACATATACGAGTACACACAGGTGAGAAACCGTATGGTTGCGATGTATGTAACAAACGGTTTATACGTAAATCAACATTGACTTCACATATACGAATACACAGGTGAGAAACCGTACCGTAGGTTGCGATATGTGTAACAAACGGTTTATAGATGGGTCGTTCAAATGGGTCATTTTTTTAATTTTGAAAATATTGACGATTTTCGAGAATTTTAGGCTTTGAAATGGTTCACAATCCCGAGTAGAATAAGATATGAGTAAAGGCGTCATTGTACAGGTTATGATTTAGGATTTTCTAAAAAGAAAGTAATGAAGTCTCGGATGGAAATTAAATATGACAGGATGGCAATGAGTGCGTTTGGAAGGTAATGAGATTGATTACAAAGTTAATGAAATATGCCTAGAGGTTAGTGAGCTAGTGAGTATATCGCATGCTGAGAACGAGACTGACGTAACTCAAAAAACACGTTTTGTGGCAAATCGCAAGAATGTGATCGACTTTAGGCTTGTCTGTGTTTAAAGCCTCGCAACTTTTTTTCCCTTTAATATATGATAAAACTAATTTTAATATATGATAAAACCATTACAGAATTTAGATAAATAATGTTAAAACATAATAAAATGCAAATAAAAAAAGTATTCATATTTAAGTCACTTTAATATTAAAAATAATGATGTATGGCTTCGAACATTCGAAATAAAACCGACACTTTCTTAATAATACCATCATCTCATCCGCAATGTTTAATACTTAAGTAACGCAAAGACGGTCACAAAATCAATTACGTGTATCGATACTAAAGTGACCCAATCACAACATGGGTCTCTATAGAATTAAACATAATTGTGCGAACTTACCGTATGAACTAATACTATAGGGGCTCAATAAGTGTTAGGTCACATGCTGTTTACACCACCCGTGACGTAACACTGAAGCGGGCGCTTTCGTTCTGGCGACAGTTGCAGGGGGGTACTCCGAAATACGAAGTTCGTAGTTACGTGCTTCGAATCGCCTTCAAATCGATAGGTTGCTACTACGAAGTTACTTCGCATTCGTTTTCGGATCGAAGTTCGTTTGCCGTTCGTTTCGTCGCGTTTTTGTCTACTCTGAAAACTGAACTTCATGAATGATTTCGGATTTTGATGACGTTTTGTCTACTCTGAAAATCGAACTTCGTGTGTGTTTTCGCAGTTTGACGTAAGGATTTACGATTTGAAATGTCAGAATCAAACGATAACTAAAGAGATGTCGTTTGTTGAGTTTTGACAGTTGTGTGGTCTGCGATATTGCGTTTAAACTTAAGAGAGTCATTTTGAAAGCTCCGATGGCTAATGGAACAGTGTTTCTACTCTATTAAAGATTTTTTCTAAACACAGGAATTCATAAATAATGAGTGGCAAAACGAAAACGAATGCGAAGTAACTTCATAGTAGCAACCTATCGATTCGAAGGTGATTCGAAGCACGTAACTACGAACTTCGTATTTCGGAGTAGCCCCCCTGAACGATAACTTACTTCTCTCACCAAAGTTCAAAACTTTATACTGTTTGCTTATCACGTATTGACTTATTCTTAGTTAAATGTCAACTTTTTTTTGAGGTTTAAATGTACGTGAGAACGCCGAAAAACACAAAATAAACCCCAATGCGGTCAATAAAACTTGTGCAAAAGTATATTGTGATCACGCATGATGTTGGAAGTTAATAATATTAATTAATTATTGGAATTTCAAGCTAATAATCTATTTACCGGATTTTAAACGATAGTGTGAAAAGTACTTTATTTATGTATTCGTTTCTTTCCATTCACGTAGTTCAATTCGAAAGTGGTCCATGGTTTCGACACGAAACTCATGGGATCCGAAATTACTTCGTAGTAGCTGTTATAGTCGTAGAAGATTATTGAGACGAGCATTTGGTTTGGAAGCAGATTTAATATTTTAAGACACATTACAAATCATGTTATTAGTACGTTACGAGGCTGACTGTCAAAATATAGTTCGCAGGAAAGCCGCCTGAGGGCGCTGCGTTTCCATGCACGCAGACTACGTTCCAACATCTTCCTTTTTTTACAAAAACAAAGCTAGACATTAAACAATTATCATAAATCAAACATTGAGACATTCTATAACAACTAAGACCCATTATAAAAAACAACCATTATTCATAATCAATTATTAGTCAAATAAACACATTCAAATTATATAAAATTGCAGTAGCTTTGTCAGACATAAAAAACATTAAATTAAATACAGCAAAGTCAAGTCATTATCATAATCATTACATTACATTATCATACATTATTATACATTATTATTCATTATTACATTATTATTAGGTACATTAGTCATTTTCAAAATTAAATATTCTCTTAACAAGACCAAGTTCAGAACAAGTATGTTTTCCTAAGACGGTAGACGATTTGACATCAGCAATAATAAACAAAATATTTTTTATTACATTATGACCATTGTGACTATATTGACAATTAATATATTGTTGACCCACTATATTGACAGAATTTCCTGAATATGATGTAACTTTTGCATTACAATGTGACATTTTATTTGACAATTTTAATGATTTATAGACATCACAAGACATAACATTAGCATCACTGCCTGTATCTAAAATACATTCAAAATTAACATCATTGACATTTAAAACAATAGTCCAATGAGAACTATTAAATGAGTTGAGATTTCCTATAAAAAAATTCTCACCTTCATTTTCATTATTATTTGTTACCTCCACAAAATTTGTAATCTTATTTTTACAAAATGCTTCATAATGACCTATCTTGAAACATTTTCTGCACTTCGCATTAGTTGCTGGACACTTATGACGATGGATCTGGCCACATTTTCGACATCCACTTCTTGACTGACTTGCTGACCGATGGTAACTATATGACTGTGACTGACGATCTCTTGACCTTGACTGATGACTATCTCTTGACTTTGACTGATGACTATCTCTTGACTTTGACTGATGACCATCTCTTGACCTTGACTGATGATTACTTATATTGTTTGATGATTGACCTTTGTAAATGTGATTCTGTAGATATTGCTTTCTTGACTGACTTCTGTTCTGACTTGCTCCACTTACTCTTGACTTGTCTTCTTGACAATTATATAAGACCTGTTTTTCTTTATTAAGTTCAGCTGCCTGTGACTGTGTTGTAATTAGCGTTTTAGCTAAATGTAGTGCCTTTGTCATTGTTAAGTCGGTTTCCATTAGTAATTTTTCTCTAACATGTTGGTAGTTTTCATTTAAGTTGCATATAAAAATATCCGTTATTAATCTCTCTTTAAGTGTGCCAAATTCACATGTTTTGCTTAAATTAACCAAATCTGTCATGAAATCTTCTATCGACTCATTTTGAGTTTGTTTTCTCGTAAAAAATTTAAATGATTCGTATGTAACGTTCGTTTTCGGTACAAAATATTGTTCGAATTTCTTGACTAGGTCGCTCAATTTAATAGTATCTTCGTCCACTCCGAATGAATTAAATATATCTAGCGAATCCTGTCCGATCATATGCAAAAATACGGCTACTTTTCTTTTTTCGCTTTCTTCTGACAGTTCACTTGCGGTCATGTATAATTTAAAACTTTGGTACCATTTTTTCCAATTAACGGCTAAGTTTCCTTGCAACGAAAGTGTTTCTAGTTGACTATTTATTGTTATTCTTCGCCTTGAGCCATTATTATTCTGCATTTTTAATTTCTGACTTCGTTGAGATAATTCGAATTTTAATATGGATGGACTGACTGACCTGGAACCGTTGACTTGGCTTCTTTAAAATGTTTCTTTTTCTTCTGACTTCTTATTTATTTATTTCTTGTTGACTTCTGACACCACGACTTCTGACACCATGTTATTCTTCGCCTTGAGCCATTATTATTCTGCATTTTTAATTTCTGACTGTTGAGATTTTAATTTGAATTTTAATATGGATGAACTGACTGACCTGGAACCGTTGACTTGGCTTCTTTAAATGTTTATTTTTCTTCTGACTTCTTATTTATTTATTTCTTGTTGACTTCTGACACCACGACTTCATGTTATTCTTCTGACACCACGACTTCTGACACCATGTTATAGTCGTAGAAGATTATTGAGACGAGCATTTGGTTTGGAAGCAGATTTAATATTTTAAGACACATTACAAATCATGTTATTAGTACGTTACGAGGCTGACTGTCAAAATATAGTTCGCAGGAAAGCCGCCTGAGGGCGCTGCGTTTCCATGCACGCAGACTACGTTCCAACAGTAGCATTCGTTGACGAACTTCGTTTCATCTTCGTTGCGAGCTTCGTTTCGAACTTCGTATTTCGGAGTAGACCCCCAGGAGGGGGTGCGTGACAAAGAGACTAACAATATCATTCTATGCTCTTCTAACACGAAAAGGGCTGTTTTCAACTATCCACATCGTGAAGTATGCTTTTGTGGGTCTTTCTGTTATTTTAACTCATTTATTATTTTCGAATTAGGTCACTTTCGTTCTCAGCATGCGATAAAGTAATGAGACTTGCCTTAATAGTTTTTAATTATTTAATAGTAATAGAGCTATTTATACATATAAAAACGAACTATTTAGTGTGAAATGATGTTTTTATGAAATAAAACTTGTCTTTAATAGTAATTATCTGTTCTTTATTAAAAATTTAAGTTTCTTCAAAATCAACACAACATAGATATTATACTAAGTTTTGGTAAATTTTTAACAGGAATTGCCCTTCTATCCTTTTCTGGCTCTGACACAGTTTGCACGATTTGAGATTCGGTTACCACATATCATCAGAAATATTTGACCAACCGAATTAAAGAATCGTTCCCTGAGCTTTATTCAAATAGTTTAAATTGTACTCGCACGACATCTCATCTTTGCTTACAATTTTTCCAATAAACTAATGCGGTTTATCTTTTACTGTGTGCTTCACTATCACCCAATCATCCACGTTATAATTAAATGCAATGTTTTCTTCATTTTCATTAATCTTCATCGATGTAGGTGTCTTAATTTTTTGTGTATCACAGTTATGATCTAAATCCTTTACAGTGGCTTTGCTGGGCGACGGCTGATGTACTTTTTGGTCATCGATATTGGTGGAATCAGCAAAAACAATAAATTTTTGAAACTCTTGTTGCTGAACGTCAAATCCTTGAGTTGTACTCAGTCGAGACTTATAATGCGAGTAGTCAAATGGGACATTTGACAATATTGTCACTAGATATTTCCTTATCAACGGAGACTAATTGGAAAGGAGTCTCGTCTATTAATGAAAATGAAAATTTATTTTTGCAAATTGGCCGCCAAGGGCTCTTTTACATGTATTTTTGAAACTATAAGCGCATTCGGAAAGACCATCATTGCCAAGAAGAATGCGCCGCAAGAAACTTGGCAGTTATTTTTACAAAATAAAATACAATAAGAATACTTAAATTCTACTTAAATTAAATACATTTTTTTACCATAAAGGGTAAGTATTGCCATACAACGCGGCAATGCTGCCAGCCTTCTGGGCATCATGCCACCGGGCAGTGATTTGGGGCAACTTTTTTATTTGTAGTTTTATGACTATTTGTTTTATAATTAATAGTAGTTTTAGTATCTCCATGTATTATATATGTATTTTAATTGTTTTGTAACTAAAAATAAATAAAATAATACATTTATAAAAGGGATGTATAAGGTCCCCGAGCCTTAAATTATATTAATCTATAGTAGAGATATATAAAGTACTAGCTTATGCCCGCGACTTCGTCCGCGTAGAATCAGCAATCAAAAAATAAGTTTTTTCCCGTTCCCGTGGAAATTTTGGGGAGTGCTTTACACTTTTAAAGCCTTTAAAGAAACACACGTTATAAATGTTGTTTCTTTCTGTTATGTATTAAGTGGGTACTTGTATAACTTGTCTATTGTGGGTAAGCATGTTTTCTGAGATTCAGTTGTAAAATATACGCATACGAACAAACTGTGTTCTTATTTATCACTTTCTTCCGCTGTTTCGTCTAGAAACGTAAAATCCCGTTTTTCCCGTCCCTGTGGGCGTTTCGGCAAATCCTTAGTGTTCCCCTACACTCCCGAATAAACCTACGTGACAAGGAACCCACTTGCCAAATTTCAGCTTTCTACGACCAGTAAAACGAAAAATCCTGTTTTTCCCGTTCCCGTGGGAACTTTGGATAGTACTCTCTTAATGCTCCTCTATACTCCCGAAGCAACCTACATGACATGCCGAATTTCAGCTTTCTGCAACCAGTAAAACGAAAAGTCCCGTTTTTCCCGTTCCCGTGGGAATTTCGGGAAATCCTTTTGTAGTGCTCCCCTACACTCCCCAAGGGAACTTGAAGGCCAAATTTCAGTTTTATACGACCAGTAAAACGAAAAATCGATCCCGTAAAACTGAATATATAAATACCGTTTTTTTCCTTATCCCGTGGGAATTTCCAAAAATCCTGAAATCAGTTTCTTAGTTTTGTAATCACCTACTTTTGTATCAAACTTGAAGAGTCTAGTTTTTATAGTTACTGAGATAGCGTCACTCGGAATCGAATATATAATTCCCGTTTTTTCCTTATCCCGTGGGAATTTCATAAAATCCTTTCTTAGCGGATGCCTACGTCATAACATCTACCTGCATGCCAAATTTCAGCCCGATCCGTCCAGTAGTTTGGGCTGTGCGTTGATAGATCACTACGTCAGTCACCTTTGAGTTTTATAAATATAGATTTACTATAGTTCGTCCAATCATTTATTTTCTCGATGACAGCTCCCGTAGAATGTAACTGCGCTTTTTACGCAAAAATTAACTTTTAAATGCGAGGTATAAAAAATATGACAACTGCCTAATTTTGTTCCTTGATCTCATATAATATTCATCTAAGACAAATTGAGTCCATATATGCAGTGATATTTTTTTAAAGTGCGATAAACAATAAACATTTTCATAAAGTTACATTCTATGGGATTAAATTGTAATCGTTTTGCCACTCATTATTTATTAATTCCTGTTCAGAAAAAATCTTTAATAGAGTAGAAACACTGTTCCATTAGCCATCGGAGCTTTCAAAATGACTCTCTTAAGTTTAAACGCAATATCGCAGACCACACAACTGTCAAAACTCAACAAACGACAGTGAAACGACATCTCTTTAGTTATCGTTTGATTCTGACGTTTCAAATCGTAAATCTTTACGTCAAACTGTGAAAACACACACGAAGTTCGATTTTCAGAGTAGACAAAACGTCATCAAAATCCGAAATCATTCACGAAGTTCAATTTTCAGAGTAGACAAAAACGCGACGAAACGAACGACAAACGAACTTCGATCCGAAAACGAATGCGAAGTAACTTCGTAGTAGCAACCTATCGATTCGAAGGCGATTCGAAGCACGTAACTACGAACTTCGTATTTCGGAGTAGCCCCCCTGGCCGCGCGTTGATCGGTCGTCCGTCGGGACCGTCGGTCGTACATTGACTCAAACTGTCAAGTCTAATCTTTAAAAATCGTTAAAATTACTTACAAATACAGCTTGGTATTTGCTATGGTAACGTAAGTCAAATGCAGCACTGAATTGAAATTATAGTAAACAATCCGTTCAATCCGGAGTATTTGTTACAAATACCGCCAGCACTTGAAGCTTCGACATCATTTACATTAGTAACATGGAGTCGTCCGCGTCCGCCTGCCGCCGGCGCGCTTCCGACGCGGAACAGTTGGCGTGGTCATACTGCATGACGGCGGAGAGCGGGCCTGTCAAGGAGGAGCCCGAGTGGGGCGAGTGCGGCGTGAGCGACGCGGCCGTGGCAGAAGGCTTGTACCCCGGGCACGAGGTCAAAGACGAATTAGTAATTGGACCTGAGGTGGTGCAAGAGCAGGACATCGCTTTTTCAATGCAAAGTAAGCTACCTGATTACTTGACTTATGAAAATCAATTACCTATAGGGAGCATTTGTAAGGCAATGCTTATTAAAATTGTTTCCATAGAAAAAAAAGTGGGGTTAATAAATGTACCCCAAGGTACCACTTTCTAAACTATGTCGCTTCTGTTTCATTGACCTTTTTGTACCTCAAATGGTGATGCACGGGGCACTCAATGAGGAGATGACTGAAATGGAGTTAGACAATATCCCCACTGCTACACAAGAAAATAATTGCTTGATCATCAGTTCTACTAACTTAACCTAACCTACCATCTTTGGCAGATGCCCCAAGCAGAATGGAGGAGAATCCATGGAATCCAAAGGCAGAAGGCGGCGCCGTCGCCGCGTCCGGCACCCACGCCTGCCCTGGGGATAAACCTCACTGCAGTAGGAGCACCGAGCAGCAGCACGGGCTCAAAAGCTGTTTTGTCAGGCTCGAGCGTTTGCCAGTAGGAGACCTGCGCAGTTGCAATGGTGAGTGTTATGGTCTGACAGCACGCAAGCTAACCCCGGAGCACTGTGGTGCGGACGACAGCAGAGCCAGAGATGTTCTTGCAACTTGCCAGCCTTGCTTGTGGGTCAGCATTATGGGAGGTGTCACAGTACAGGGGCTCCAGTTACAGTGAATCTAACAGATTTATGCAAACAGGGCAGGAAGTACTGCGCTTCTTAACATATGCCTTGATTTAAAACACTTATATGATAGTAGAAATGTTGATCCTGGGTTTGCCCTTCTTTTTTTTGTTAATATCTCACCTGCCTACCTAATACAATACAATACAATTACTCTGGAACACCTCATAACAAACAATGCAATATATGACTTCTTATTCAATACATCAATTGTATGTTTAGTGGGGAAAAATCAGCAAGAAGATGATGTCTAAATATATTTTTTTTGGCAGGAATTATGATCAATCATATCTTTTAATTATTATTTACTTAAAATAAAGTTTTGGTAAATTTTTAAACAGGAATTGGCCCTTCTATCCTTTTCTGGCTCTGACACAGTTTGCATAATTTGAGGTTCAGTTACCACATATCATCAGAAATATTTGGCCAACCGAATTTAAGAATTGTTCCCTGAGCTTGGTTCAAATAGTTTAAATAGTACTCGCACGACATCTCATCTTTGCTTACAATTTTTCCAATAAAGTAATGCGGTTTATCTTTTACTGTGTGCTTCACTATCGCCCAATCATCCACGTTATATTTACCAAGTATAATTGGTTGTAATAATGCTGGTCATTTTCTTACTGTTTCTAAACCCATCTTAGAGTACTTTTAGAGTAGGAAGTGGCTCCATCAACTTGGCTTATGAAAATAAATTACCTGTAGGGAGCATTTGTAAGGCAATGCTTATTAAATTTGTTTCCATAGATAAAGATAGTGGGGTTACTAAATGTTCCCCAAGGTACCACTTTCTGAACTATGTCGCTTCTATTTCATTGACCTTTTTGTACCTCAAATGGTGATGCACGGGGCATTCAATGAGGAGACGCAGAAATGGAGTTAGACAATATCCCCACTGCTACACAAGAAAATAATTGGCATTGTTCATTTTTTTTAGTATGCTCCAATTCGAAAACCATTTCGAGGAAAACCATCAATAATCCGATTTATCTTGTCCAATTTCAAAAATACTTTATGATTGCAGATATTTTTGTAAAAGTACTTTGAACCTTTGTTTGACCGAACGACCGGGTTTTTAGACAGAATCCAGCATCGAATGTTTGCCACAAAAATGAAAAAAAAAGTTTGGCTACGGCAACTATCACGTGTCACTGTCAAATCTACAAAACCATAGACCAAGCCGTTTTTTTTATAGCCAGCCGAACGAAGGCGATTGGGATTCTGTCTAAATTCACGAATTATCAAACAGCGAAAAAATATTTATTATTAATTAACAAAGCTACGTAAAAGCATAATATTCAAATTAGTTGCATGAAATAGTCCATTTTATCAAATAAAGGTGTTAAAAGCACAGCTTAAAAAAAATGAACAATGCCAATTGCTTGATCATCAGTTCTACTAACCTAACCTAACCTACCATATTTGGCAGATGCCCCAAGCAGAATGGAGGAGAATCCATGGAATCCAAAGGCAGAAGGCGGCGCCGACGCCGCGTCCGGCACCCACGCCTGCCCTGGGGATGAACATCACTGCAGCAGAAGCACCGAGCAGCAGCACGGGCTCAAAAGCTGTTTTGTCAGGCTCGAGCGTTTGCCAGTAGGAGACCTGCGCAGTTGCAATGGTGAGTGTTATGGTCTGACAGCGCGCAAGCTAACCCCGGAGTACTGTGGCGCGGACGACAGCAGAGCCAGAGATGTTCTTGCAACTTGCCAGCCTCGCTTGTGGGTCAGCATTATGGAAGGTGACACAGTACAGTGGCTCCAGTTACAGTGAATCTAACAGGTTTATGCAAACAGGGCAGGGAGTACTGCGCTTCTTAACATATGCCTTGATTTAAAACACTTATATGATAGTAGAAATGTTGATCCTGGCTTTGCCCTTCTTTTTTTTGTTAATATCTCACCTGCCTACCTAATTCAATACAATACAATACAATTACTCTGGAACACCACATAACAAACAATGCAATACTATGACTTATTCAACACATCAGATTGGGAATGGATGAGTATTTTAAAAGTGCTTGATGATTTTTCTATTGATAGGAATAACCATCCTTAGCTACAGAAAAAAGTTACAGTTTTTTCCATCGAGCGATATATTTTATAAAAATAGAAACGGTGGTTCCCATACGGCTTATTTAGCTTTTTGGTTGTCTGGAAGAGATCGCTATTAAGCGATAAGACCGCCTATTGTCTACTTTGTTCTTTGTTTCTGTATTGTTTTGTACTGATTTGTGGTGTTCAATAAAGAGTATTTGTATTGTATTGTATTGTATTGTACGGCTGATAAGCAGTATGTCCGTAACATAACAAATAAAAAAAAGGCTGCTTGAATCTGTGGTACACAATGACATAAGTAGCTAAAAAAAGCAACGGCTAAGTGGCGCCGTCTGTGAATTGTTGGTGTTACTCTACCATACATGGGGAATTTCAATAAAAATGACCATATTATATACCTATTTATTTCCCAGATTTTGGAAATTTTTGGGTTATTTCTACTCAGAATCAACAACACTACTGAATGTTATATGAGAAATTAATGTTAATGTTTGATGACATCTAGTAACAGGTAGAAAAATTCGAAGACTACCCACCTGCTATGTGTGGTGTAGGGGTATAGCACGCGTCACGGAATGACGAGGATCCGGGTTCGATTCCCGGGCATAGCTTTACTTTTCGGATTTCTCTCTTGTGTTCTAATTTTCATTGACAATTAGAAATTTAGAGTAATAATTGTCTCTGTGCTAGTTAGTATTTCTGCTGTCGCTACAACAGCTACAGAGAACATACTCAGCATCGTGTGGCGCCAACGGAGGTGGTGTAGACCAGCGGTTCCCGACCTATTACTTACCTATACCCCAACATATACCTCAAGTCAGCAGCGTGCATAGACATTTTCGAGGTGTAAGCATAATGTCTTGCCTGTTTACCACCCTATTAAAAAAAACTTTCCAGTACCTACACTGGAGTTTTTTTTTCACTTACAATTTACCTTATTATTTCAGTCGTTTACTTAGTATTACTTGTCACTGCCCCGTACGTTACTACTCTGATGTTAATTAATTAAAACAAAAAAAAAAGAAAAAGATTAAAAAACTATCTGAATCGAACTCGGGTCACCAGCTTCGCAGTTGACTTTCATACCGCTGAGCTATCATGATCAGGCGCGTTTATTCCCTACATGCACATAAGCAACGCTTGTTTATAACCACACGTATATTACATACTACTACTATGTCCATATTTAATTATTATTTATTATTTTTTTAGTAACCAAACTTATTATAAAACATCAAACCTTCTTACGGAAACCTGAGCGCTCGAATTTCGCCCTACCGATGGACGATACGATACCAAAAAGCAGCGAACCGACTCGCCTACAAAAATGCACACATGCCTACAGCATGCTTATGTAAATAACGTCCGTGAACTACGTACAGACAGGACTGACGTACAGTTGTGTGTGGCTACGCACACAAAGATAGCCTTTAGCTTCATTTTTCATACACTTCCAAGTCATGCCGTCTGACTGTAGCCAGTGATGCCAATTCTATCAAACAGTCGCCAAAATATTTTAGATAAAAGTTACTTATTTCATCTATAGACCTTAAAAGCAAAAATAAACGTTATTTATATCTGAATTATTGATTTTTCCACATTTTTTCTCTACCTCCAACTTTCCCGGTAGAATTCAGAACGAAATATTAGTCGACAAATAAAAATATCACAACCCAAAATAGCGCTATTTAGCTTTTACAGCCACTAAATTGGCAACATTAGGGGTACGTTCCACTAAGCGTTCACACCGATCACGCTCACGACCGCAGTTTTTCCCGTTCCACTTGCTTGTGAGCGTTACTGTCGTAAACTCAAGTGGAATGGATTATAGAGCGTTTTGAGCGTGGAGGTAAATAATACAAATGGCGAGTTAGTAAAAAGAAAACAAAAGATTTAAGAGGTTAGGTTAAAACGTGTAAGCCTTGAAAATAAACTTAATTAATTATTGTTTAAATCGATTTATATTGAAAAAAATATATAATTTAATTTTTTATATTTAATATTAGTGGTGCGTTTAATTAATTTACGTTCAAATGTTTGCGGAAGATAATAAACGGCGAATTCAGTAAACTTTCATTCAATGACAAGGCAAAAGTAATAAAGAAAGGTAGGTGTGTCCCAAACTTGTCACTAGCTCAAAAAGTGGAAATGTTTGTCGTAAATTTCACGTAAAGTATTACGAAACTTTTAGCTGGCTGACTGGTTGTGTAATTATTATGTTTTCCACGCATTTTATTCGGAAATTCTCCAAGTGTTTGGAATGACACCGGTTATGTAGATTTAAGAAACTTTCATAATTCAGCTAGAAAGCATGCGCAATCTGAAAAACATTTGGAGGCTGCCGTTAAACTAGCTACTTTTGGCCAAAACCGCATTGAAACAATTCGCCTGAATTCAAAAATGATAACGCGTATCATTCAGAACTTGTACAGCAATAATCTGCATAATGTGTTTCCTCAAGTCTTGTGTTTAGCAAAACTTATAACCACGTTCCCGGCGAGTAGCGCCTCTGCGGAAAGGTCGTTCTCTTGCATGAAACGTATACACTCATACTTACAAAACACACAAGGTCAACAAAGGCTCACACACCTTTCTCTGATTTCCATAGAAAAAGAGCTTTTAACTAGTGTTAAACGTTCACCAACTTTTTATGACGATGTCTTACAATGCTAGGTATTTAAAAAAAGACAGAGAGATTTAGTTTATAAATGATTATTATACCTATGTACATATTAGATTTTATAGAGTAGGTAGGTATTTAGTTTTCATTGCGAGCCAAATATTAATATTAATATGTATTTAATCTGCCCTGTATCGCTTAAAAGTGTAAATTTATATCGCAAAGGTCTTTCTATAGATAGGCCACTTCGGATATCTTCTAGGTAAGTGACTTGTTCAAATAATATCAACCACTCAGATAGATAGACGTGGTGGTCACATACTTTTCGTCGAACTGCATCATATCAACGCTTTTAGTGTTCTTCTCTTCCATAGCTCCAATATAAAAGTAGGTACCTACCACTAACTACGAGACTAGATTGGGTGAATAACAGTGGGAAGTTTTTTTTTTTTTTTTTTTCTTTTTTTTTTCGTGGTTATAAACAGGCAAGCGGGCTTGCCTACCCTGTCGAAAATGTCTGTGCACGCCCCTGATCATGATGGACGATGGGGCGTGCGAAATTTTGCTATACTACAACTGACCGTAAACAATAAGAAAACAAATTTCATTAACTTATATTTAAATCATTGGTGAGTGAATTTGAAGCACTCATCAATGATTATTCAGGAAAAGCAGGCCTATTACTAGTGCATTCGACGGAAAGAACTCACAGTAAAATATTATGCAAAGGACAAATCAAGTTGTCAATAAAAATTAGGACGGCTATTTAACTAAGTTTACCGTGAAATTGTCGAGTTGCAGTTTGTTGCCAACTAAAAGTTAAGTAGGTACCGCTACTTTTAATTCAAATTCAAATTCAAATTATTTATTAAAATAATCAATTGTACAAATAAATTATAAATGGTTAGTAAGCACTATATTATGTCTATCTATGTATTAGTAAGTACACAACAAAGTTAAGAACTAAACTAATGACTCGACATAAAACAAGTGTGCCTGCGCTTACAACGAAAGTATATTATAAACTGTGCGTAGAGTAATTAAATTAAATGCCTAAACTAGGATACGAGAGTACCCTGTATCTTAGGCAAAAGATAGGGTCTATGATTAAATATTAATTGATACAGGGAGTATTATTTTCTGTACAAAGTTAGAAATCAGCATTTTTATCACATATTAAACTAAGGGTTACCTAATGATAAATAGTTAATTAACTAAGTTATACAACTATCTTCAGCAGGTTTTCGGTTTCCTCGTAAGACAAACTTTGCAACCACCCTGACAGAGTGACTTTACAGTTGCCATAGTTTGAGTCATAAATATTAAGGAGTCTGTTAATTTTATTGTAAAGGAAGGGACCCAAAAACGAGGAGAATTTGCGCCTAAAAGCATGATTGGTGCGGAGTATCTTAAATACTATGTCAGAGCGCCTTTTGCTGCGGATATTAGAGTTGTAGGGAGCCGACATGTGCTGTTTTAGGATGATGCTCAAGATGAAAAGCTGGCGAACCGTGAGTACTCTGCAGGACTGGAACAGTTCTTTGGTAGGGAAAAAGAATGGCCGAGAGGTAGAGACCTTTAAAATAGCTCTTTGAGCTCGTTCAAGAACTATGAGAATTGTCTTCGCGGCACCACCCCAAGACGTAATGCAATAAGACAATAAGGACTGACACAGAGCTGTGTAAATTTGAATAAGCAATTTCTTGTTAGCAACGTCACGCAATTTCTTAAAGATAAAAATCAGTTTACGAACTCTTGCCGCAACTGTGTCAATATGGAGACTAAAGGAAAGGTTAGCATCAATAATTACGCTGTTGTATATCCTATTTAATCTATGATAGAGTGTGGCAACACTCTCTCTCTCTCGATGTCACGGATACGCATAGAACAATGTAAGGTCCTAAAATCTTAATAAATAAATGCAATAAAGAACTCTTTCAATACCGAGATTAAACATGGTGTTAGAAGAGGGATATCAGACAGAAGATAATGATAGCAAAAAGGAATTGTTACACCAGAGTAACATAATTGGAAATATGAAGGAACTACAAATAGACAGCCACGTGCCAGAGCAATGGCGTACATGGAAACAGAAGTTCGAAATTTATATCGAAGCAAACAATTTAATTCAACTGCCGCAATCAAGGCAAGTAGCCATTTTTCTAAATCTTATAGGCGACCAAGGCCTAGAAATTTTCAATTCCTTCTCAATAGACAGGTCCGAGATAACCTTGAGACAATTAATACAAAAATTCGATGAAAAATTTAATCCTCTAAAAAATCTAACCGTGGAAAGGTACAATTTCTTCTCGAGAAATCAAAACCAAAACGAAGACTACGACGAATATGTCACGGCACTTACCAATTTGAGCAACTCTTGTGAATTCAAGGACCTAAAAGACAGTCTTATAAAAGATAAATTCGTTATTGGAATAAATGACAAGACAGTCAAGCAACGATTACTACAGGAAGAAAATCTAAATATTAATACATGTATACGAATTGCAAAAAGCATGAAACTATCGGATGAACGCTCATCGAAATTACACCAAGGTACGGAAACGCCACCTGAAACAATAAATGTCATCTCGCAAAGGGGCAAATATTCACAGAGACCAAAAAACCATCGCATGCAGAGTAATTCACCGAGAGCCTCAAGTTCACCAAAAAGGTACCCATTATCCCCGGTTCCAGGCAACTACACATTCAATAACAACAGACGTTTCACCAGTCCTATCGATGCAGCCACTTGTCAGCGATGTGGACAAATACACCGCTACAGATGTCCAGCCAGAGGAGTGACCTGCAACATATGTAACCGTCGGAATCACTATGACAAATACTGTTTTTACAAGACTAAGCAAGTGAGTATGGTCAGTGCTGATACATACATAATTGGTTCAATAGATAGTGTGTGTCAAGATAACAATAATAAGTGGAAACTTGAAGTTAAAGTCTGTGGAAAAAATTTGGAATGTAAAATAGATACTGGAGCTGATATAAATGTAATTTCAAAGTATACTTTGCAAGGTCTGAGTAAAAGTATTCCCATAATTAAGGCAAATCACAAACTGTGTTCTTTTACAGGCGAACCAATACCCATTCTCGGAGGGTGCTATGTAACTGCAACATTTTCAAATAAAATAACAGGACCCATTTACTTTGCAGTAGCAGACTCATTATGCCAAACCATTATAGGGCATAAGACATGTGAAGAATATGGTATTGTAAAAAGAATTCTCAATATTAACAGCAACATCAGTAATCCAAACCACAAGAAATCATGTCTGAAAGTATCAAGGTCAGTACAAGACATTGTCAATAAATATGCTGATACATTTGAAGGTCTAGGATGTTTACCTATTAAAGCTCATTTGGACATTGATCCTACTGTTAAACCTAAAATTTGTGCTACACGCAGAATACCATTTGCTTTACAAAATAGACTTAAATCTGAATTGGAAAGTATGGAAAAACTAAAAGTAATAGAAAAAATAGAAAAACCAACCGATTGGGTGAATTCAATTGTCCTAGTAGAAAAAGCCAATGGTAGTCTTAGAGTCTGTCTAGATCCTCGCAATTTAAATGAGGCAATAAAAAGACCTCACTATATATTTCCTACTTTTAATGATTTGCGCTCCAACATTGCTGGTGCAACAGTGTTTAGTAAACTAGATGCAAGTTCAGGCTTTTGGACTATTCCTCTAGATGAACAGAGCAGTGATTTATGTACCTTTAATACACCTTTCGGACGTTATAAATTTTTACGTCTCCCTTATGGTATCAACTCGAGTTCAGAAATCTTTCACAGAGCAATGGTCCAATTATTTGGTGATTTGCCTGGTGTACAAATATTCATTGATGATTTGTTGGTATATGGCAAGACAGAAGCAGAGCACAATGAGCGATTAAATAATGTTTTCAAAAGGGCACAAGAAGTTAATATTAAATTCAATAAATCGAAATGTCAATTCAATATGTCTGAAGTATATTATGTAGGTCATATGTTCAATAAAGATGGTATTTCTCCTGACAAATCCAAAGTTAAAGCTATTCTTGATATGCCCAGTCCAACTAATGTCAAGGAACTTCAAAGATTTCTTGGCATGATAAATTATTTAGGTCAATACATACAAAATTTAGCAGAAGAAACAAATGTTCTAAGAGATTTAATTAAAAAAGTCAACATTTGGCAATGGTCAGAAGCACATGAAAAACAATTCAATAAATTAAAATCATTAATCTGTCAAGCACCAGTACTTACCCATTTTGACTTGAACAAACCTATATCTCTGTCTGTTGATGCCTCTAAAGGAGCAGTAGGCGCTGTTATCCTTCATGGTAAAAATCCAATAGCTTATGCATCTCAGTCACTAACAAAATCTCAACAACAATATGCCCAAATCGAAAAAGAATTGTATGCTATAGTATTTGGAGCAAAAAAGTTCCACCAATACATATATGGTAATATTGTACATGTCGAAACAGATCATCAACCTCTTGTTACATTATTCAAAAAACCTTTGTCCGAAGTCCCTACCAGATTGCAAAGAATGATGATCACTTTACAAGCCTATCACCTAAAAATATCATATACAAAAGGTTCAGAAATGTATATCTCAGACACATTGTCTCGTGCACCTGTAAAAAATAATCCTGAAAATAATCTATTTAATTTAGATGATTTAGAGCAAGATGTGGAAATTCATGTAAATTTATTAACCTCAAATCTTGCTATAACTAAAGAAAAATTACAAAAGATACTCGAACATACGAACAATGACATTTCACTACAAAAAATAAAATCCTACTTTGAAAATGGATGGCCAAATGATAAAAAACAGCTAGATCCAATTGCATCTCCCTTTTGGAATATAAGAGACGAGATTCATGTCATAAATAACTTATTATTTAAAAATCAAAGTGTCATTATTCCTATGTCCCTAAGACCTGAGATATTGTCTATTCTACATGAAGGGCACTTAGGTATAGAAAAAACTAAAAGTCAAGCCCGAGGTACAGTATACTGGCCTAATATTAATCATGACATAGAGTCCAAGATTAAACAATGTGAAATTTGCCTTATGTATATGAATAACAAGCCTAAAGACCCTATTATGTCACATGAGCAACCCTTGTTTCCCTGGCAAAAAGTTGCTATAGACTTATTTGATTTTAAGTCAAGGAAATACCTACTGGTAGTAGATTTTTTCTCTAACTATATTGAAATTGCTTACTTACCGAATGTCAGTAACAGTAATGCTATAATTACACATTTAAAGTCAATATTTGCACGCCATGGCATTCCAATGCAACTGTTAAGCGATAATGGTCCACCTTTCAACTCTCAGCAATTTAAGATATTTTGTTTAAACTGGGATATAGAACATTTAACATCTAGTCCTTATTTATCAAGATCTAACGGGTTAGCTGAAGTTTCAGTCAAAATTATTAAAAATATTTTTAGAAAATGTGAGGAGTCCGGAACAGATCCTTACATTGGTCTTTTACAATATAGAAATTCCCCTAGAGGGAATCTCAGCTCACCAGCTCAATTATTAATGTCACGTCAATTAAGAACCAAATTGCCAAATAAAGTAGCTAATTTAAAGCCTAAATTAGTAAATTTTAAAGTACACTCAGATCTAAAAAAAGATAAACAAGAAAAAACTAAATGTTACTATAATCAACATACTAAAAGGTCGCCTTCGGTGAAACCCAATGACTTTGTGTATTTCAAAAAGAAACCCGATGAGAAAGTGTGGAGCAAAGGCATTGTTAACTCTCGAACTCACTATCCTCGCTCTTTTGTTATTAAAGACGAGAATGACTTACTGTATAGAAGAAATTTGCAACATATTTACCGTCCCCAAAAGAAAGGGCATATGTATAAAAGTAATAACACTGCAAACTATTTTCCTGTAAATATGCCAAGTAATAGTAATATGCCAAGTAATAGTAATAGTCAGTCTGTAGGATCAACTGCTGAATCCCAACATACCTCTTGTAAAAAAGAAACTTTACATAACAGTGACAATGATAGGATCTCACCAAATGCCTCACAAACTAATGTAAATGTTTCTAATACTAATAATATAGAAACAGATTCTAACTATCCATATGTAACTAGGTCAGGAAGGATTGTAAAGAAACCAAGCAGATTTTGTGATGAATAAGTTTAATTTTATGTAACAATAACAAGAAAACACTCAATACTTAGCCTGTTGTAACTGAATAACTGTAAAATAGCCCATGTCCATTTCATAAGTATTTCATTATGATTGCATAAGTAGAAATATTGATTGTGTAACTTTATTGTTGGTAATCAAAACCAATCTTTTTTTTTTTTTTTTTTTTTTTTTTGTTGTGGCTTTCACCCTTGCTTTATTTTAACAAGGCGTATTTCGCCAATGTCGACGTAGTGACATTACACACGTGAGGAGAATGTTCGGTTTAATTTTGATGATTTTGGGGGAGGAGCAGACAGGAAACCTAAAACAAATAACACAAGTTATGGACGGTACAGACAGCACAGGACGTTTGACAATTTTTTTTTTTTTTTTTTTTTTAGTGTGAGGGTAAGTGGAAAAGGTGAGGGTAAGCATGCTGACAAAGTAGAAGGACATAAAGAAGGGAAATTTAAATAAATAACAGTATACCGAGCATGCTTTGTATTGTTCATAATTTAATGTCGAAAGAGGTTATATATTTGATCAGAAGTTTTATAACGGGAGGGTCTAGAAGACATAAAAGTGACGAAAAGTTAATGGGACGCGGAATCTCTTTTGGAAGAGCCTCGTATAAGGAGTACGTATGTCTAACGCAGTCGAAAAAAATGTGATCCAGGGTACCTTCGTCAAGTCCGCATTCGCATAAGGAGCTATCCCGCACCCTAATTTTTGCCAGGAACACCGGAGTGCAAACGTGACCTAACCGTAGTCGGCAAACAGTAGAGATGGCCCATTTATTTGCAGAACGATATCGGTAGAACCATGGTTTCCGTGGGATTATGGGTTGGATATTTCCGTAATGCCGACCTTTCTGGAGCCTTGAGAGGTTCCACAGAGACTGCCAGGAGTCTCTCATATCCACTCGAGCGCGTAACATTAAATCCGATGGTAAGATGTTGTAGTAATCGTGGGAACCGATTTGAATGGCCTGCTTTGCCCAATTGTCTGCTCTTTCATTACCGACAATGCCACAGTGACCAGGAATCCAGGCAAGCGTAATTTGTAGTCCTTTTTTTTGGCAACTGTTTAGGGCTTCTTTAATTTTTAAAATAATAGGGAACTTAGTTTTCATTTTAAACTGGTTGCCTACAATAGCTTGTAGACAGCTTTTAGAGTCCGAAAAGATTAGTGCTTTAGCTATTTTGTGCGATTCTGAGAACTTGATGGCCTCCAAAATTGCGATGGATTCCCCGGTGAAAACAGATGTCTGAGCTGGACCTTTCTGAGTCAAAATAATTTGGTATTTAGGAATCCATGCAGCTGTCCCTACACAGCCATTTGAGCAGAGCTTTGAAGCATCGGTGAAAATGGGAAGCCAATCCTGCCATGCTTCTAATTTTTGATTGAACTTAGTATTGGCCGCAGGGCTGTCTTTGTAAATGCCAAAATCAAGGATAACATTGGGGGTGCTAATTACTGACTCATAGTTGGTCTCGAATAGGGGGTTTTTTACGGTGGAGTAAAGAGGGGATGAGAGGTCTTTCAATTTGGAATAAGAGCTGATGCATCTTGGAATTTCCTTACGTACCCAATATGTATTTTCAGATACTTCTTGGGAAAGAGCCTCCAATCGAGGCAGAAGAGGATGGTTGGAGGTAGAACATGCTCTAAATAGGTAACGGTCTGCTAAGTATTGTCTGCGGAAGGCGAGAGGAGGGTCAACACATTCGACCTGCATGGCGTTTTTTGGTGAGGATTTCATTGCCCCGAGGATTATCCGATGGCATTTAGCTTGTATTAGGTCCATTTTTTTTAAGGTATTTTTGTTGCAGGGTTCCAACACGACCGAGCCGTAGTCAATCTGGCTACGAATAACTGCATTGTACACGAGTTTTTGGCAGTAAGGATGAGCGCCCCACCAGACCCCGGAAAGAGCTCGGAGAACATTAATGCCCCTGTCGCATTTTCCAATTACGTATTCCATATGTGGTACGCCAGTCATTTTAGAGTCCAAGTAGACACCAAGGAATTTAACAGAGTCAGAGCAGGGGATAATGTCATGCTCGTACTGAAGCTCTATGATTGGGGGGACTCTGCTGCGCGTGAATGTTACGGTACGGCTTTTAGAAGCTGATAGGGCCAGGCCGTGTTCGTCAAGCCAGTCCTTGAGGTAACAGAGGGCCTCACTCAACTTAGAAGTGGCTTCCTCTGTAGACTGCGTGGCGGTATATAGTACCAAGTCATCTGCGTATTGGAGGATATTGCAGAAGGGGGAGATAGACTGTTCAATATCTGAGGTATAAATGTTATAGAGGAGAGGGCTGAGTACTGAGCCTTGTGGTAGGCCCTGCCATAGCGTTAGGGGGGGGTGGTAACTATTCCCAATCCGGATTTTAATGGTTCTACCCATGAACAACTTGCAGACGAAATGCACTATCCTCGCAGGAACGCTCAGCTGTAGCATTTTTGCTCTGAGCATCGGAAGTAGGACATTGTCATATGCAGCAGAGATGTCCAAGAAGCAGCCAACGAGATGTTGTTTTTTAGAGAGAGCTAGCCTAATGTCCGTAGTCAGTATGTTCAGGTTGTCCATTGTGCTTTTACCCTTGCGAAAACCGAATTGGGAGTTAGCGAGCAAATTTTTGTTCTCAGCAAACCATTCCAATCTATTCTTGATTAAGTGCTCTAGTATTTTACCCATTGTTGCCGAAAGGGCAATTGGACGGTAGGAGTCTGCTTCTTGGGGGTTTTTACCTGGTTTGAGAATTGGAATTATAATTTGAGTCTTCCACTCCTCAGGGATTTCGCCAGAAATAAAAACCTGGTTGAGCAAATTTAAAATGTGTTCTTTTGAAAAACGGCTGAGTTTTCGTATGAAGATGTACGGGATACCATCCTCGCCAGGTGAGCTATTGCGGAGTCCGTCAAGAACTAATTCTAATTCAGCGAATGTGAATGGATTGTCAAGAGGGTCGAGGTTGGTAGAGGGAGGGGATAGGTTTAGGCAGGATTCTTCAGGAACTGATGGGGGCGCCAGCTTATTTGCGAAGTCTGTCACCCAGGTTAGGTGATTTAAGGGACTTGAACAGTCAGATTCGAAAGATCCTCTAAACTTTTTAATATTTTTCCAGACTAGCGATGGAGGAGTTCTAGGGTTGAGGCTTTCACAAAATCCCTTCCAGCCCTTCTTTTTCGTTTTGCTCAGGAAACGCTTAGTTCGGGCGGAGATTTTTTTAAAAGAGATAAAATCTTCAGTAAGGCCGGATTCATTGAAGTTGCGCTCGGCATTGTCTCTTTCTCTAATTGCCGCCGTACAATCAGCATTCCACCACGGAGGCGAAGGGACTTTGCAATTCCTGTTTATTTTCTTAGGGATATACTTGTCAGCTGCTTCAATTAGGATGGATTGCAAGAGATGGTATTGCTCAACGAGGTTTGACGGGTTAAGGACAGGTTCTTTTAATCTTTTCTCCACGTGTATGGAGAAATTTGGCCAATCTGCTCCTTCTATCCTATAGCCTAGGAGAGGTTGAGGGGATGGTGCAGGAAGAACGGGGGATGGTTGGGAGATGATGATAGGAAAGTGATCACTACCGTAGGACTGATTTAGCACCCGAAAGGATAGCGCACACGAGAGGCTGGGAGAGCACGCAGCCAGGTCCAAGACTGAGTTGGGATTTTGCCCCGGGTAAACCCGGTGTGTGGGTGAGCCGTCGTTAATGACCGCAACATTGATGTCATCAAAAAGATCCAAGAGGAAGGAGGAAAATACGTCAGTGTGTGCTGATCCCCAGGATGTATTGTGGCTGTTAAAGTCACCCAAGATGAGGAGTGGAGGCGGGACCGAAAATAGGATGGTGGAGAGATCAGGTATTAGGTTTATATTTGGATGTGGAATATAAATGGATACAAAATTGATTCCCATGACATTAGCCGCAACTGCGTTAATTTCATGGGAGTGAGGAGGGAGGTGAATTTGCGAAAAGGGGTAGGATCTTCTAATCAATATCGCAGAGCCTGCACGTCCATCATCGCGGTCCTCTCGGAGGCATGCAAATCCCGGGATCCTAAAGCGGGAGCCCGGTCTTAGCCATGTCTCCGAGATGGCCGCCACTGAGATAGAGTGCTCATTTATGAGGTTGATTAAGTCTGGTTTTTTGGGAGAGATACTACGAATGTTCCAGTGCAGAAAATTGGCCTGGGGGGCCATTGGTGAACGACAGTCTCTCGGCAAGGGTCAGCATTAGGGGTGCAACGTCGGGCGGTATACAATCGCTCCATTTGGCGATTATGTTAGTGAGCAGTTTAAAAAGCAGTTCCATCAAGTCTTCATTGGGCGTCTCGGCGATCTCGCGTTGAGACGATAGGAAGTGACCATTTGGGAATTGGGAGCGGGGAGATGAGATAATTTCCTGATGAGCTTGCCGGTCGTAGCCGGGAGAAAGCGGGGTCCTTGCCCGAGTCCTACGGGTCACCGATTTACGGTATGAAACTGTGGGAGAAGATTGGGGGGGGAAGGGTGAACAGTCGGAAGGGGGAGCCTGCCAAGGGGCCTTTGGGACTGGTGCGAACATCACCTTCGCCACGTCGGCGTAGGGTCGTCGCACTGCGGGGAAGCGGGAAGCGGCTTCCTGATAAGAGATGTTATGTTCTGACATTGCCAATTTTATAGACTTTTGCCTACAGAATTCAGGGCAGCGTTGGTCTGTTGCATAGTGTAGTCCTGAACAGTAGAGGCAGGTCACTTGCTCTGCAGCAATATTGCAACCTTCCCCAGGGTGTTTTTGGGCGCATTTGAAGCATCGGGCATCAGAGCGGCATTGAGTCTGGATATGGCCAAACCTTAAACATTTTCGGCACTGAATGGTAGGAAGTAGGTATACTTCAACCTTCAGTGACGTGTAGTAGGCATATACGTACGGTGGCAGGGTCTGGCCTTCAAATGTGACTACAACAGATTGTGTTGGAACCCACGATGGGGGGCCTCCCTCCTTGGTCACCTTCCGTTGAAGGCGTCGGGCTTTGAGGATTTTTCCGGGGCCTTGCTTTAAGTTTGTTGCGTCGACAAACTCCTCCATGGGCCAATCGACGGGTACACCGCGAACTAGACCCATACGCGAGACATTGTATGCTGGGATTGTCGGAATAAATTTATGGCGGGCTAGGCAGGGGTTGTCTATCAAATTGTTCGCGTCTAACGCGGTTTTGAATTCGACAGAGACGCGGTTTCTGCCTACTGACTTGATGCCGTCTTTTTTAATATTAGGTACGTTTTCCCTGTCGAGCACGAGACCTACTTTTATCGGTTGCAGAGATATACCAGAGTTACTTGATTCAGCATCACGAGAGATATGCACAATATATGGGCCGCCATCTTCTACGTTATACTTGCGGATTCCAGCATCTAAATCGGGGTGCTTATAAATTCCCGATGCAGATGCGTTATCGGCGTCGGTACCCTGCATGCTTTTTTTTTCTTTGGGTTCTGTAACCCTGTCGGTCGGTGACAGCTCCAGAGAACTGAGATTGCGTTTACGAGCAGTAAGAATAGGTTCGTCTACTGGCATCTCGCTTGTGGAGCTCCCACCTCCCGGGTCCGGGGGCTTCTCATTCCCCTCCATACCTAATCCACCTGGCCCACCGGCCAAATGGGCTAGAAATCAACACTACACTGATTTATAGATAAGTTGTTAATAAACCACCACCAAATAATGAAAATAGGAGTATTATTTTAGTTAATCGGGAATATAACCTAAAAATTGAACAGACTCACAACACGGCGCTTCTGTCCATATCAAAAACCAATCTTATTATTTGTATAAATTCATAACCTTTTCATTTTCTACTGTCAATGTCAAATAATATGTCATTCTTTAAATAAACGTCATCTGTCAAGACAGAGACGTATTTTGCCTTTAAAAAGGGGCATGTTGTATATCCTATTTAATCTATGATAGAGTGTGGCAACACTCTCTCTCTCTCGATGTCACGGATACGCATAGAACAATGTAAGGTCCTAAAATCTTAATAAATAAATGCAATAAAGAACTCTTTCAATACCGAGATTAAACATACGCCAAGATATTTAATGTCGGAAGCTTTAGAAATAGCTGGGCAGGAATTACAATCCACTTGGTTAGTGAGGGAACACTGGTGAGCTCGGATAGTATTAAAACCGCACGGTTGTTGTGACTCCCTTATTGAGAAAGCGATGTGCTTCGTTTTTTCAGCGTTTAACGTTAGTAGATTGCGTTGTAACCAGTTAGTCACTTTACATAAACCTATTTTTTTTTATTTTTTTTATTTTTTATTATAGATATCTGCAATCAGTCGCAAGACTATAATCAGAATAGTTGAGTTGTGGATGACGCTTTCAGAATATGAGGGCCATTGCCCTAACTTCCATTAAATGTCCAGCACATCAGCTCTTTTAAGTCGCCTGGCATAGTGAGGCTCGAGTAGTGGGTTGATCAATGGATTTGGGTGGATAGTGAGGCGTTCCTTGTAGCTGTCACTATATCGTTTTGCCTCCTCGAGGACAGTCGGCATTTCTAGGTATTCGTGGATTTCACTGATGCGAGTGAACCAGGGAGCAGCGCACAGTACCCTAAGAATATTATTTTGGGCTCTTTGAAGGCAGAGGATGTTAGACTTGCTAGCTGAGGACCATATTTGGATCCCATAAGTCCAAACCGGTTTGATAACTGAGCAGTACACTCTTAATTTGTTGCTCAGAGATAGAGCGGACTGTCTTCCAAGTAGCCATAGTAGGTTTCTGAATCTGTTGTTGACTTCTCCCCGTTTGTGTTTTATGTGATCTTTCCAGGTCATTCTTCGATCCAAGTAAAACCCAAGATATTTGACGCAGGATGACTGCGGTAGTTCAGCTTGTCCCAGTCTAACTGGAGGGCAGGTATCACGTCTAAGTGTAAAGGTTATGTGGTGCGACTTAGGTGCACTAGCTTTTATACGCCACTTGTTTAACCAATCGTAGGTGTTGTCCAGCTGTGCCTGCAGGATTTTACTTGCTTCATTGGGATCATTGTTGCATGCTAGAAAGGCTGCATCATCCGCAAAGGTGGCCACATCAATATTGCTTGATTGGGGTAAGTCACATGTGAATATATTATACAATATCGGACCTAGGACAGAACCTTGAGGTACTCCTGCACGGCAGAAATGTAGTGAGGATCTTGCTTCACCATGTTTCACTTGAAACATCCTTTCATGGAGATACGATGCCATTATCGGGTAAAGACAGTGTGGTAATAGTTTCTTGATCTTGTACAGGAGTCCTCTGTGCCAAACTCGATCAAAGGCTTGTTGAACGTCAAGAAACGCTGCCGAGCAGTATTGTTTTTGCTCCAAACATTGTCGTACTGAATAGTATACTCTGTGAACTTGCTCTACAGTGGAATGCTGCTTCCGGAACCCAAACTGATGATCAGGTATGATTTGTTGTTCGTCAAGGTAGTATTTTAGACGTGTTAAAACGACTCTTTCCCAGAGTTTGGATAATACCGGAGTCAAGCTTATCGGACGGTAGGATGATACTTCGTTTACTGGCTTGCCAGGCTTATGTATCATAACAATTTGGGATATTTTCCAGAGAGCAGGAACATGAGAGACTCTGAATGTGGCATTAATGAGGATTGTGAGGAAGACAATACATTTCTTGGGCAGCTCTTTAAGTATTCGAGGGGTTATTAGGTCAAAGCCTGGAGCTTTATTAGCATCCATATTTGCTATTTCTTTTGCCAATTCCCGTGGAGAAGTTGGACGCAGAGGTAAGCATAACTGCAGGTCTTGATTGAGTATTAAGTCTATTTCTGGGTCTTCTGGACTGTTTGCATCATTGGGCTTAAAGACGTCCGCTAGGTGGTTACCAAACAACTCAGCTTTTTCCTGAGTCGGTTCGAGCCCAAGTATTGCCTGCCCTGAGAGGCGGAAAGCATTGTTGAGGTTGTGGCAGGTTCTTTGTTGCTTTCCATAGTGAGTGTTCACCATAAGCTGTTGGCGACAGGTTTTCCAGACGTTGTTTGATTGTTTCATTGGTAGAATCAGAAAGTAGATCTTTAAGTTCTTTGATCGCTCGGTTGAGACGGGTCTTATCCTCTTTGAGGCGCGAGTCTTGCCACACTCGACGGAGTCGACGTTTTTCTCTTAGTTTCTCACGAATATTCATTGGGATTAGTACATGGGTATTTGCTGTTTTCAGTTCAGGGGTGCTACTCCAAGCAGCTACTTGAATCAAATTTGTGATGTACAAGCATGCCTCGTCCACGTCATCCTGATCTTTCAGACGAATATTTAAATTGGTGTTGATGTCAAGATACTCTCGAAAGTAGTTCCAGTCAGTTTTATAATTATAGAGACGTTCATGATTTGCAGAGTGGGATAAGATTGTCGAACTTAGCGTAAGAATGACTGGAGTGTGGTCTGATGAGCCATCTAGGCAGGATTTTATTTCAACGTACTGCTGACAAACGTTTTTTGTTATGAAGAAGTCCAGCAAGTCAGGAGTTTTTCGACTGTCTGTGGGCCAGTACGTTGGTTCTCCTGAAGATAATGGTACCAGGTGGTTAATATCAACACTCTTTTTTAGTTCACGCCCTCTCGTCACTGTCAATCTAGAGCCCCAATAGGTGTGCTTTGCATTCCAGTCGCCTCCAACAATAAAGCGCTGGCCCAGTGATTTAAAGTAGTCAGTGAACATAGGCTCCTTTATAGAGTGTCGAGGAGGACAGTAAATTGCAGAGATGATAAGAGGACCGGTTCGATCTTCTACGCGTATGGTGGTGGCTTGCAAGTGAACGCTTACGTAGGACTCCAGTAGACAGTGTTTGACGCAACTTCTTATGACGATAGCACAGCCAGCATGAGCGCCACCGTCAGGGTGCGGCGTTGAGTATACACAACAGTCAGATATACATATTCGGCTTCTAGCGGTTGTGTGAGCTTCTGATATTAGGCATATGTCAACTTGATTAGCTTTTAAGAACAGTTCAAGTTCCTGTATATTGGGCGCTAGGCCGTTGATGTTCCATGCAGCAATACGCAAGGAAGTCATTTTGCTAATTGTGTGACGAGTGTTGTGATAAGGCCCACCAAGGACCCTATTTGTTGAATTAGCAAGTCCATCTTTTCAGATTGTTTTATTAAGATATTTTCAAGTCCAATGTTGTATTGTTGACTGGCCGAGGTAAACTGGAGATCCGGCATTCCGGTTACAACTGCTTGTGCATAGGTCTTTTTATTGCTGTCCTCGTTGGATCTTTGTTTATCTGGATCAGACTGTGATGAGGCATGTGCGTTGACTGGTGCAGTTGAAGTAACAGTTGGGTGGATAGGTGGGAGATCAACGGGTCTAGTGACGAAGTTTTTATTTCGACGAGCCGCTATTTGTTTGTAGATTTCACATCCCTTAAAGTTGCCCGGGTGGTCACAAAAGCATAATGCGCATTTAGCAGGGGTGTTTCTGTCCTTTTTACACTCTGAGGATTTGTGGCCTTCTGCACATTTTACGCAGCGGTATGGTCTCAAACAATTGTTTTTAGTGTGCCCATATTGTTGGCATCTGTGGCATTGCACTACAGACTTCGATTTTCGCGCCTCCTCAATTTTAATACGCTGATGATGTATGTACGATATGTTTTTGAGCTCTTTGTTAAGATTGCTAGGTTCAACGTTAACGAAGAATGTTGTTGTTTAAACCTATTTGAGCATGATTATAAACATCGTCCCACGTGTTTCCTGAAAAAAGCAGAACTGTGTCATCTGCATATGAGATTAGCGTGCCGTGGCATAGGTCAAGCTTGCATAGATCATTGATGTAAATCAAAAAGAGGGTTGGGGCTAAGATGCTACCTTGGGGTGTCCTGAATTCAATTTTGAGCTCCGAACTGATAAAACTGTCCAGCTTTACGCATTGACGACGGTTTCTGAGGTAATCCGCAAAAAAATCCAATTGTTTACCTCTAATTCCTATGCTTTCTAGTTTATGAATTAATATTGGGATTGACACCGTATCAAATGCCTTGGCAAGATCAAGAAAAATGCCCAAAGTTTTTATACCTTGATCCAAGTTGGATGAAATATGGTCAGTCAAAAGATGCACTGCGTCACTAGTGGATCTGTGAGCCCGAAAGCCAAATTGATTGTTGGACAAGATGTTATTCTTTTCAAGATAGCATACTAACCTTTTATTTACAATTTTTTCTAAAATTTTAGATAGAGACGGAAGAATAGAAATCGGCCTGTAATTGTTGATATATTCTTTGTTACCAGATTTGTAGACGGGAATCACAATGGCTTTCTTAAGAATGTTAGGAAAAATACCTTCAGATAGGCATTGCTGAAAAATGTGTGTTAAAGGCTTAACTAAAATGTGTTTATACCGCTTAAGGAATCTGTTTGAGATATTATCCCAGCCGACTGCACAATTATCTTTTAAATTGCTAATGATGCATTCAATTTCGCTTTCGTTAGTGTCATACATAACAAACGATTTCATTTGCGGATGAGTCATCATATTATAATTAATATTACTACTACAATTATTTACAAATTTACTCGCAAGGTCTTTGCCGATGTTTGCAAAAAAACTGTTAGCATTATTTACAGCTAGTTGCGGGTTAGTGTGCGAATTAAGCAAATCTTGGTTATTGTCTCGCTTGACCTGAGAGTACGTGATATTTTTGATGAATTTCCAGATCTGTTTGTTATTCTTACTATTTTTTTCTAGTTCAGCTCTTTCATATTGACGTTTCAATTTCTTTAGTAGGTATTAATTACTTTTAATGTGTAATCTAACTAACAAAAATACTCAGATATAGGTACCTACCACTTTCGCCACGAACTAACTTTCACAAACACACAACACAAGGACAAGGCCATGCCATGAGTTAGAACCTACTTAAAACACACAATATTCAGTAAATTGGAACGCTAATTAATTAATGAGCTAAGCAAATATCGTAAGAAGCTTTAACAGAATTAAAACATACTAGCTGTTGCCCGGGGCTTCGCCCCCGCTGCAATTTTTTTTTTCAAAATTTTATTTTATACAAACTGTCCGAACAGTAACAAACACAACTAAAAAAGAATTATCTAATTCGGTGCAGTCGTTTGGAAGTTATGCGCGTACATACCGCACTCTTAGTAAAACAACGACCGATGTCTAAAATTTGACTAGATGAGTTTTAGAGACCTAAAAGAGCATGCTTTACAATCTAGGAACGGAAAAACAGCCTTATTTTTTAAGCAATAAGGTTAAAAATGAATTAGAGTCTGTATTCGTCCCCCTCCGCGCGTCTTGTCACTTAGCCAAACATAGACCGATTCAGTGTTGATCTGACTGTTGTGAAAGACGGTTTTGCGCGTCAACGACCGATTCTGATATGCATCGTTTTATTACTTAAAATAAAGGTAAGTTTTTTAAATATATTTTGAACAATAGTGACCGACTTTTTAATTAGGTCGTCATTTTACCAAAATGAAAAAAAATAGGTGACTTATTTACAATTGAGTCTATATTTTTTTGAATAACGCATCAGTTTGTGTGACCAATTGTAAGATGAGTCTTTGTAGTTTTTAAAAATCTTAAAATAATGTTCAACATATCTTAATGGGTCTTTGTACTATTCGACTTTTTATTATTTATAAGACAAATTTTGAATTAAAACTATATATTACTAAATCTGTTGATTATTATGCTTAATAACATAAAATGCGTCTTTGTATTATTAAAATGCAACGAAAATTGCGTGGCTTAAATTTTGATTTTGTTTGTTGTAATCGCACTGCTACTGGTATGAAATGGATGTCGCCACCGTTGGGGAATTACGACAGCGACAAATGATATAATAATATGGTTTAACACCTATGGTTCTAACTGTACTTTATATCTGCTTCGCAATGTCTTAATGATTTTATAAACAAATTAACTGTGGTTGTGCGGATTTAGACAAAACTCATACATACCAGCATGAAGTATTTATTCATCTCCATCCCTTCTATGAAACGAGCTCCAGTTATGAACTTGGTTTTACCACCTGTTGAAAGATAACAAATATGACTTCCAGGTCACTTGCCCCAAGCTTCGGCCATTGATGTCTCAGGGAATAAACCACACAAAGAGATCACCAAGGCACATTGACCACACTCCAGAGGGTTCTCAGCAATGTCCCCAGGGAATACACCAGCTTACAGGGTAGCCATCGGTATGATGACCTGAGTTCCCTCTGAGAGGTCTTAGTATAGTTACAACAACATAATAGCCCTGAAGGCTCTGGACAAATGTAGGGGGCCCCCCGTGGGTACAGATTAGAAACAGGCCGTGCACGCCATGTACGCACACGTGTGATCTTAGGACCACGTCCACATCAATTAACGTCTTATTCCACCTGGCCAGCATGAAACTAAGCACGTATTAAACATCAGAAGCTTGGGCGCAATCCCTGCCTTAATAGTCAAATACAAGCCCACAGTATTAGCAATCAGAAATACTTAGCTTAAATCGATACTCCGAAACTCGAGGTCGTCTTCGTTATGCACAATCACGGAGTACTAATAGATTAATCACTTATAATGAAATAGTAAAGTACTTCAAGCTACGGGTACGTTTAAACAATGACTTAAGAAAATTCAAATATCTTACCATAGACAAGTTAAAGGAAGTGGCGTGATAGTCGAATAATTGTTGCCAGGAAAATATATATTGCATCGCGAGGCAGCGTCGCGACAATGGATGGCAAAATTCAAAATAGCTGCGCAAAAGTTAGGATATACTTATGATAAAAACAACTGAATGCAAGTGGACGAAGACCAAAAAGTTGCACACTAAGATTTAGTTAGCCTTAGACTTACTTTTATTTTTTCCATTTTGAACGAAACGAAAATTATTCATACCAATGTATGATTAATTTTCGTGACACAATGAAAAAAAAATAGTAATTCTAACTACCTGACTTTTTGGTCTTCAACCAAGTACGCACTAACTCTGGTTAATTGTGTTAATTATTACTTATTAAGTATATTAATATGGTATTTTCAATTATTTGACAGGTCAAAAATATTACAGGACCAAAAGACAACAAAACCAAGAAGAAAAATACGCAGAGAAGATGTAAACGACAATTGAATTTTGATGAGGGTTCTTCAACTAAAATAATATCCAATACTCTTGGCACGAGCCTGTCCCGTTACTGATGGAAAAAAACTATCCTCCTCTGCTAGCTGCTTCTCAATCTGCTATGTGAAAAAAAGATAATCTTCAACCGACTTCAACTGTTGTTGTCAGGGAACCAGATTATTTAACAGAAAGGCCTACGTACCTATTTATTTTACCTAATAATTGTCTACTTTAATAGTTTTTCTATTTTTCATTCATAAATGTTTGCTACCGCAATACACGGATGTCATCATACTCATTCAAGCACTGGCTTCAAAAAATGTCGTTGGAAAAAAAATGTTGTCAATTTCAAATCTTCTAATCGATATCCTACAACTGTTTCGAGTTTTTTTTCCTACAGATACAGATACATGAATCACGTCTTTATCCCTTACGGGGTAGACGGAGCCTAAGGTGACCTACAGGCCACGTTTAGCAAGATTTTTCCTACATTTTTGCCAAAATAACGAAGCTTTCTAACTCGGAATATTACGATATGATGTTATATGCATAGGCCATGATGATAGCAATTTAAATCGTGCCCGCGAACTGTATCGGCAACGATTTATCGATGGTAGACCCCCACTGAACAGCGACGGCTGCCTTCGTACCAGTGTTTTCTGAACATGTCAAGATGACTACTACATTCCACCGACTCTTTTCATCGGTCTACTGGAAGTGGTCGTCCAAGCACAGTCGACGCCAGGCAGGCTGAATTAGTGTTACAGCATTTTGAAGAAGAGTCTACCACAAGTACGAGGCGAGCCAGAACAAGATTCGGTATAAACCATGTTGCAGTTTGGCAAATTCTTCGTGACGACAATCGTCACCCTTATCACTATCGCCGTACACAAGAGCTGATATCCTCCGATTTTGCACCCAGGAGGAACTTCTGCGAGTGGTACCTCAGGCAGTTAGAGGAAAATCCTAATTACGTAAACTATGTTCTTTGGACGGACGAGGCCACATTCACGAGGTCAGGACTTTCAAATATACATAACGATCACGTTTGGGCTCGCGAGAATCCACATGCTTCACGGCAGGGTAGATTCCAACACCAGTGGCAGCTGAAATATGTGTGGGCTGGCCTTTATGACGGGCATGTCATCGGTCCCATCATTATGCCAACACGTCTGAACGGTAGCGATTATCTAACGTTTTCACAAACGAAATTCGAAGAGGCGATTTACGACTTTCCTGTGGCCGACTGGGATTACTTTGAGAACCAAAGAAACATGGTGTTTCAGCAAGATGGAGCTCCGGCACATTTTGCTCGAAACGTACGTGAACATCTTAACGTTCGCTTTCCGCGAGGATGGATCGACCGCGGGGGACCGGTGCTATGGCCTGCTCGTTCTCCGGACCTGGCACCCTTGGACTTCTTCCTGTGGAGTTATGTGAAGGACAGTGTATTTCTCCGATTGCCCAAAGGTTGCCGAGATGGAACAGCGTGTTAAATCGATTTTCGCGTCAATAACTCCGACGATGGTGCAAAATTTCACACAAGCCATATCACGACGAGCGAAGTTGTGTATTCAACAAGGCGGGGCACACTGAGCCGTTTCTGTAAATTTGACGTTTATTATGAAAAAGGAAATTTCATTTACGTTACATTTGAAGTTTGCCATGAGCTTTTCGGTGAAGGAAAACATCGTGAGGAAACCTTGCACACATCTGCGAAGAAATTCAATGGTGTGTGTTAAGTTCCCAATCCGCACTGGGCGCGCGTGGGAACTATAGCCCAAACCCTCCAATACACGGAGGAGGCCTATGCCGTGAGGCACGCCGAATTACGCGACAATTTAATAATAAAAAAAAAACAACACAATAATAACAACAAAAATGGAATTGTAGCGAATTCGGAATAAAAAAGGCTATAATATAATATAATTAAAAAAAAATAAAAACTAAGTGTTCGTTTAGGTTGTGTCGTTAGGTTAGATCTTTTAAATTTTTTGTCGTTCCGCAAATTAGATAGAAATGTAGGTAGGTACATTCTACGTAGTTTACTCTTTAATTTTACTGAAATAGGGTTTGCACATCAGTGAAAATAATATATTTTTTTAATTTTTTTTGGGGTATGTTATACAGCGTTACTACGGTTCTTAAATATTGTGAATGGACTCGTTACAAGGCCCCATTTAACCCCCTTTCGGCTTTACGGGTAGTTTTGTAACACCCTGTATAATAAATAGTATTTGATTTTAACTTTAATATACGTGATTTAAAATAAAACTTCTTTATAGAACAAACAGAAAAGACTTGTAACACTGATACTCATTTTATATATCTCACTTGAGAAATACCGTCCTTAGAATTATAGAAGTTTTATATATTTTTTTGTTTTAACAATTTTGATTATTTCTAAGTTCTCAGGGGCACGAAATTTGACTGATTGTTAATTAGTTCATAGGCTTTGGATATCACTATCACTACATAGTATAAAACAAAGTAGCTTTTTCTGTCCCCAAATCCGTATGTATGCTTATATCTTCAAAACTACACAACGGATTTTGATGCGGGTTTTTTAAATAGATAGAGTGATTCAAGAGGAAGGTTTATATGTATAATACATGCATAATATACCGTGCGAAGCCGGGGCGGGTCGCTAGTTATATTATAAATATTATTTGATTGTAACTTTAATACACGCGATTTAAAAAAAACTTGTTTGTAGATCAAACAGAAAATACTTTTGCAACTTTTTCATACTAATTTTATATTTCTTATAATAAAAGATTTATTTCAAAACAAAAGCAGAATTTTATTTTATAACTCAGACAGGTTTTCTTGTGAATCTGAAATATAATTAACTAAACTGCAAGTTTTTTCTTAACAAGCCTCCGTTGCATTTGATAATAATTTAAATAATAAACAGACCTAATTTATTTTATTCCTGTAAGTTTTTTATTTCACAATAACAACAGTGACTTAATTCAAAGTCAGTCAGTATAAGAGTACACCACCACTTTCTGAATATAGACGCTTTTTCAGATAGGCCAGTAACCGTCGCACACATTTTTGTAAGATATCGACTTAACTCTAAATAAAATGTTTGTTCCTTGTATTTTACATAAAAACTACATAATTGTTTTATTTTTTAATCATAATATAAAAGTACACATATTTAATATTATGTGTCCAGTTTTACTTTTGAGCTACACCTAATAGGTCCCATTATATAGAGGTTTAAAGAAAATTGTCATGTAGTAAAAATAGTTTTTCGTCGATTCCCGAAATTTTGCGATTTTGGAATAGGTCGTTGTTTTATTAAGAGTGCGATACATTTCGGCGTTTCATTTCTATTTATGTAGAAGATTTAATGTGACTAACTTCATTCCAAATATTTAAAAGTGAAGTGAATCAGGTTGTCAAACGTTAATTGCGAAATAAACGGATTCCTAGAAATCGAGACATTTGTCAATTCCACTTTTTTTTCTCATCCGTGACCTAACTGCTGTATGCCATTTCTATTTCGTTTTCGATCCATGTCCCCAAGTCCATGTTATTATTAGAACCTCCTGTATTTGTATATCAAACTTTGAAGCATTAAATACTTTTTGAAATAAACAAACATGGCAAATCAATTTTGACATAATAGAGCCCAATAAAAAAGAATTTAAAAGTTGACGCAAGTCATTCATTGTAAACAAAGAAATCCTAAAATATTTTTTGTATTTTGTATAATTAATTATCTTAATACGTAAGTGTTGCGGATAAAATCCGGTCGACTCAAAACAGATATTTTCTCATGCTGAACAACTTACAACATGTTTCCGTTCAATACATGTTATTTTTATTGTGTCATCTCACGTCAAAACACATGACACGGGTCACATTATACTGGTTGGTCGGGTAGCGCACAGTAGTTCATTAAAATTCATTTTTTAGTGGTTTTTCGTAAAAAAATCTATAATCGAAGAGCAGCAACTCCAGCATGAGACGAATCTAATGACATATAATTTATCAATTCAATATAACTGTAGATCTGATGGCTTGTACAAAAATCGGCCTCGCGTATTATATATACAGATGATCACGATCAAAACAAATCAACAAAAAACTTCACCAATCATAGACTCCGAACATTACGAGTTTTAGCAAATGAAATCCTAAAATGGCCGCATTTCACCCTATAATACGAGGTCTTTTCGCGCATGCGTCAAAGTGCTGCACGGTGATTGGCTGAAACGAAATTCCCTTTAGCGTTGACCCGTTCTGTCCTAAATAGTCATATGGGGTTAGGTGTCTTGACGTTTGGTCAATGTAGGGTCACTCACCTGACTCCGTATACTGTCTACGACCGAACGGTTCATGAATGCTAGGTACTGCGGCAGGAGTTGCATGCATGTGTTGTACACAAAATACGTCCGTAACATGTAATTGTACTGTCTGTGTCGCGTGTTGGACGCTAGATTACATACGCAAATTGTGTTCACACATGCAAGACTTTAGGCGGCGGGATGAAGTGCCTAAACTGTCGTAGTATGAACCTTTCGTCAGTTTTAGCGCAGGAGCGGAATGCGCGTAAATTTAAATTGCTCCGCGTTCTGGACTATTATCACCATTTTATTTTTATTAAAATGTTAATGAATGCTAAATTATAATTTAAAGAGGTATTAGTATGTATTATGACCTGGAAGCAAAGAACAAGCGCTGCTTATGTGCGTCTAAGGACTGCCAGCCATTGCCTCAAGTTTATCCCCCCCCCCCCCCCTGCCGCCCGTCAACTACAATGGAAATGACACAAACGATCAAATAACTGAAGTACAACATGTTATTAATGATTTATATAATTTGTGAGACACTATGTGTTGCCCGCAGCAGTGTCTACTAAGAATGCGTTAATCGCTATTCCGCGAGAACTATGCAATAGCCTGTTTAAATTGCTTAATATTAAAGTTCAAACTATCTCCTCCCGCATCGGTTTGTCCGTGGACAGATAGACCGGCAGACAGACGGACAGAGTTACTTTCACATTTGTGACATTAGTTTGAATTGGGAATGGATGATTATTTTAAAAGTGCTTGGTGATTTTTCTATTGATAGGAATAACCATTCTTAGCTACGGAAAAAAGTTTCAGATTTTTCCGTCGAGCCATATATTTTATAAAAATAAAAACATTTTACTCAGACACTCGGCGGGGTCTATACGGCAGTAAGCAGTACGCCAATGACATATCAAATTTAAAAAAAAAATGCTGCTTGAATCTGTGGTACACAATGACATTTTGTCACTGACATTGATTAATAGCACCGCACTCGGAAGCTAAAACAAGCAAAAACAACGGCTAAGTGGCGCCGTCTGTAGATTGTTGTTGGTACTAAACCACCTATTTGGGATTTCATTAAAATTACCATAAATTTGTCATAATTACTTTCAGTAGTGTTTTTGATTCGGAGTAGAAATAACCCAATAATTCCAAAATCTGAGAAAAAAATACATATTATGGTCATTTTTATTGAAATTCCCCATGTTTGGTTGGTAACACGAACAATCTACAGACGGCGCCACTTAGCCGTTGCTTCTTTTAGCTACAAATGCCATCGTGTACCACAGATTCAAGCAGCATTTTTTTTTTAAATTTGATATGTCATTGGTGTACTGCTTACTGCCGTATAGACCCCGCCGAGTAACTGAGTAAAATGTTTTTATTTTTATAAAATATATGGCTCGACGGAAAAATCTGAAACTTTTTTCCGTAGCTAAGGATGGTTATTCCTATCAATAGAAAAATCACCAAGCTCTTTCAAAATAATCATCCATTCCCAATTAATGTTGAAAGCCAATTTTGCATAAATGAATACTCAATTGCAGATGTGCTGAGCAGAGCAGAGCAGGATGCGTGCAGAACGGAGCCTGCAGGCAAGACCGGGACCGCAGCAGAGGACATACGCACCCAGTCTACTTTCATGACCTGCAAACATATGCAGACAGGACAGAAACCACACAGTTGCGACACGCGTCGGGAGCAGCTTAACAACGAGGCCACTTGACTATGCACACACAAACACACACGGCTGAGAAGCCGTACAATTGCGATGTATGTAACAAACGATTTTCACTACAACGTAACTTGGCTAGGCATATACGACTGCACACAGGTGAGAAATCGTACAGTTGCGATATATGTAACAAACGGTTTATACGACAAGGCCACTTGACTTCACATACACGAATACACACAGGTGACAAACCGTACAGTTGCCATATATGTAATAAACGGTTTATACATAAATCAACATTGACTTCACATATACGAATACACACAGGTGAGAAACGGTACAGTTGCGATATATGTAACAAACGGTTTGGGCGACAAAGCCACTTGACTTCACATATACTCATACACACAGGTGACAAACCGTACAGTTGCGATATATGTAATAAACGGTTTATACATAAATCAACATTGACTTCACATATACGAATACACACAAGTGAGAAACGGTACAGTTGCGATATATGGAACAAACGGTTTAGTCAAGAAGGCCACTTGACTTCACATACACGAAGACACACAGGTGAGAAACCGTACGGTTGCGATGTATGTCATAAACGGTTTATTGATAAATCAACATTGACTTCACATAAACGAATACACACAGGTGATAAACCGTACGGTTGCTATATATGTAACAAACGGTTTAGACAACAAGTCCACTTGACTTCACATATACGAATACACACAGGTGAGAAACCATACGGTTGCGATATATGTAATAAACGGTTTAAACATAAATCAACATTGATTTCACATATACGAATACACACAGGTGAGAAACGGTACAGTTGCGATATATGTAACAAACGGTTTGGACGACAAAGCCACTTGACTTCACATATACTAATACACACAGGTGAGAAACCATACGGTTGCGATATATGTAATAAACGGTTTATACATAAATCAACATTGATTTCACATATACGAATACACACAGGTGAGAAACGGTACAGTTGCGATATATGTAACAAACGGTTTGGACGACAAAGCCACTTGACTTCACATATACTAATACACACAGGTGAGAAACCGTACAGTTGCGACATATGTAACAAACGGTTTGGACACCAAAGCCACTTGACTTCACATATACTAATACACACAGGTGACAAACCATACGGTTGCGATATATGTAATAAACGGTTTAAACATAAATCAACATTGATTTCACATATACGAATACACACAGGTGAGAAACGGTACAGTTGCGATATATGTAACAAACGGTTTGGACGACAAAGCCACTTGACTTCACATATACTAATA
Organism: Pandemis corylana; assembly: GCA_949127965.1. Lineage (NCBI taxonomy): Eukaryota > Metazoa > Arthropoda > Insecta > Lepidoptera > Tortricidae > Pandemis > Pandemis corylana. The sequence goes on along the minus strand of OX421875.1, from coordinate 1,886,064 downwards.
CACACTGGTGAGAAACTGTACGGTTGCGATGTATGTAATAAACGGTTTATTGATAAATCAACATTGACTTCACATAAACGAATACACACAGGTGATAAACCGTACGGTTGCTATATATGTAACAAACGGTTTAGACAACAAGTCCACTTGACTTCACATATACGAATACACACAGGTGAGAAACGGTTCAGTTGCGATATATGTAACAAACGGTTTACACATAAATCAACATTGACTTCACATATACGAATACACACAGGTGAGAAACGGTACAGTTGCGATATATGTAACAAACGGTTTGGACGACAAAGCCACTTGACTTCACATATACTAATACACACAGGTGAGAAACCATACGGTTGCGATATATGTGATAAACGGTTTGGACACCAAAGCCACTTGATTTCACATATACGAATACACACAGGTGAGAAACGGTACAGTTGCGATATATGTAACAAACGGTTTGGACGACAAAGCCACTTGACTTCACATATACTAATACACACAGGTGAGAAACCATACGGTTGCGATATATGTAATAAACGGTTTGGACACCAAAGCCACTTGATTTCACATATACGAATACACACAGGTGAGAAACCGTACAGTTGCGATATATGTAACAAACGGTTTACACAACAAGCCCACTTGACTTCACATATACGAATACACAGGTGAGAAACCATGCGGTTGCGATATGTGATGACTCTGACTGTCCTGAACGGGTTGCTCAGTTGTTGCGTCTGTACGTTCCCTCTCCATCTAAATTTTTATTTCGACCACGTAGTCGTCACTTGTTGGCTGCGCCAGCTGCGCGAGCTGTGTCCCGCCGGAACTCTCCTCTGGTTCGAGCTTTGCACCGCATAAATTGTTTGAAGTTCTGCGAGATGACGGATGAGCGGGTTTCTCTTATTTTTGTATGATTTAGTTTCACAGTGCCTTGGTTAACACCAACCTGGCACAGTAACCTGTCATGCTGTGAAATTTAATGAAATAAATAAAAAAAAATAAAAAAAATGTGTAACAAACGGTTTATAGCACAATGCTTTGAAAAAATTAATGACACTTTACTTTCGTGAAGAAATGGTATTTAGGCATTAGATAATATATTTCAATAGACAACTACATGTTTAGTAGTCTATGTTGACTAGTGCTTTATTTATGCTGTCTTTGATTTAAACCTTTGAACGCCAAGAATAACTGAAGTTGTCGTATGCTGTTGCGACTACCACGCCACCAACACCTTAAGTTGTTAGAGCGTTTGCTGTCAAAGTAACCCTTCATGCTTCCGAGTACCTAAGGTTCATGTTGTCACACGACCGTGGTTGTGACGTATCAGTGGCGTAGCGTGGGTCTCGGCCCGGGGCGGATGAAGTTTGCCGCCCCATTGCTTACGTATTTCAAATATTTATACGTTATTATTCTTATTTATTCGATGACGACCGGATGGCCCAGTGGTTAGAGAACCTGACTATGAAGCTTGAGGTCCCGGGTTCGATCCCCGGTCGGGGCAGATATTTGTATGAAAATTACGAATGTTTGTTCTCGAGTCTTGGATGTTTAATATGTATTTAATTATGTATATATCTATATAAGTATGTTTATCCGTTGTCTAGTGCCCATATTACAAGCTTTGCTTAGTTTGGGGCTAGTGGTGTCAATTGTCCCAGGATATTATTATTCTGAAATTTTGCCGCCCCCTAAAAGTGCCGCCCGGGACCCCCCCCCCCCGCCCCCCCCCCCGCCCCGCCCCTACTACGCTACGCCACTGGACACTGACATTTAGTTAAAAGCACGATGATAATAATTATTATTATTTATTTCGAGCAACTACATATTATGACTCGTACATTATTGTGTTAGTACATGGCTTATTCTGTGAATGTTAGTCTTCTTCTTATTATATAAAAATACATTAAAAGCAATTCTACAAAAAATCGTTACCAGGCGCTTTTGGTAACATGTATTTTGGTCCAGTGGTGCAGTATCGGACGCGACATATCCTCCGATATTACACTTAGGAGGCTGCTATGTTTAGTAACGTTTTTGTATTCAACGTTATGGCGTTGAAAAGGTTTAAATAAATTTGGTGAAGATTTGAAACTGGCGTTTTGTTTGTAACCTCGAAAATGCCCCTCCCTATTTTTTTGGTTCTTACTTATTGACTCGTCTTGGTGAAGTGAAGCGCCAAGTTGATTTGTTAATCTCCCACAAGATCGAATATGGACGAGACTAAATAATAATAACGCATATGTCTTGAGGATCATAAAGGTCCTCTGAGCGTTACAAATCGACAAACCAGTCTCTCCACCTGGTGGACGGTTAGTATTGGACATTTTCACACTTCCCATTGGATAGGTAGTAAGAGATTTGTGCATAGGTACTTAGTATGTGTCGAGAAATAGACCATTTTAGCTTCTTTTGATGCTTTTATACCGGAAAATTGCGTAGTTTTTTGAAGAGTTGCAAATTACTATTTTTTCGACAGTCGACGTTTATAAAACGAGGTACTGCAGCTCTTTTATTTTCTATGATTAATTACAAATAATTTTTGAAGTAGTCGATTAAACATTTGTGGGATTTATGGCCGATAAGCTTCGTGCGTAGAACTAGCTAAGAATTAAAAAAAAAACACGTTTACTGTCACCTTTGACATTATCAAAAAATAATACTGCTCTGTTCTGTCTATTTGCGTTTCCGTATAATCAGTGCAGTTGCAGCACTGTGAATTGAAATTGATAAATAAGCCGTTCAAGTTAGAAGTATTTCTTAGTTGTTACAAATACCGCCAGCACTTGAAGCTTCGACATACATTACATTAGTAACATGGAGTCGTCCGCGTCCGCCTGCCGCCGGCGCGCTTCCGACGCGGAACAGTCGGCGTGGTCATACAGCCTGACGGCGGAGAGCCGGAGAGCGCGCCTGTGAAGGAGGAGCCCGAGTGGGGCGAGAACGGCGTGAGCGACGCGGCCGTGGCAGAGGGCTTGTACCCCAAAGACGAATTAGTAATTGGACCTGAGGTGGTGCAAGAGCAGGACATCGCTTTTTCAATGCAAAGTAAGCTACCTCATTACTTGACTTATGAAAATCAATTACCTATATGCAGCATTTGTAAGGCAATCTATTATAAGTGAAAAATCTATTATGTTCCTATGCAATCCCATAATAATCCATTCCTGACATTTTATTTCAAATTCCGTACTTTTTCACGTTTGTCTGTGGCAAATACGCAAACCGCGCGAGCCAGAAAAAGAAATACAGCCATCAGCCGCTTGCTATGCTATTTGGTGGCTGTATGGACCCTGTTTCCTTTGCCAATCCCAAAAGGGATGAATAATAATAAAACAAACTATGCTATTTGCTATGGTAACATAAGTTACATAAGTCAAACAAATTGTCGTCGCTGTAACGACTTCATTGATACGCCATAGAAGAAGAAGAAGAAGATAATGTTTCCATCCCGTGAAGTCAAATGCAGCACATGTCTGTAATCTGTGTGCAGCACTGTGGATTAAAATAATTGAAATGAGTTAACAATCCGTTCAAGACAGGAGTATTTGTTACAAATACCGCCAGCACTTGAAGCTTCGACGTACATTACATTAGTAACATGGAGTCGTCCGCGTCCGCCTGCCGCCGGCGCGCTTCCGACGCGGAACAGTCGGCGTGGTCATATTGCATGACGGCGGAGAGCGCGCCTGTGAAGGAGGAGCCCGAGTGGGGCGAGTGCGGCGTGAGCGACGCGGCCGCGGCAGAAGGCTTGTACCCCGGGCACGAGGTCAAAGACGAATTAGTAATTGGACCTGAGGTGGTGCAACAGCAGGACATCGCTTTTTCAATGCAAAGTAAGCTACCTGATTACTTGACTTCTGAAAATCAATTACCTATAGGGAGCATATGTAAGGCAATGCTTATTAAAATTGTTTCCATAGAAAAAATGTTGGTGCACGGGGCACTCAATGAGAAGATGACAGAAATGGAGTTAGAAAATATCCCCACTGCTACACAAGAAAGTAATTGCTTGATCATCAGTTCTAACCTAACCTACTCAACTAGCTATAGTTGTTCTATTCTATTCTATTCTCCCTTAGTGGCGGCCGTAAGGCTTGGGCCAATGTCAGTTTAAATGACAGGTGTGCGGTTGATTCTGTCCACGTCAACGAGTAGGCAGCAGCAAGGAAATAATTTTGCAACTAAACCCCTTTTTGGCTGAGTGCTGATGTGAGCTATAGTTGTTCCAATAATTTATTTTCTCGATGACAGCTGTAGTTTGATAGTTATAGTGTTGTGACCTAATAAGTGATCAGTAGATACGATATTGATCCAATTTTTTATATATACGAGTAGTTGAGAAGTATTCAGCTATGGAGCCAATAAAACAACCGACTTGAATGCTAATTTATTAAGGTCGATTTAGACGAAGACTATTTACAGCCGCCTAAATGACGGCGCCTAAAAAAGGCACCGTATAAACACTTTCGGCGCCATTTTTTCGCGGCATGCCAGCGCTGGCACGGAATAGAACACGAGTCTATTTTTCGGCGCCAGTGCCAGCCACCCGCCCCCCTCGATGCGGTGTGGCGGTGTGCTAAGACCGGTACTGAAAAGGCACCGTGTAAACGGTTTGCTGGTCACTGGCGGCGAGATTTAAGCGGCTGAAAATAGTCATTGTCTAAACGGTCTGAAGATGTGACGGTGCCCTTTTTAGGCGCCGTAATTTAGGCGGCTGTAAATAGTCTTCGTCTAAATCGACCATTACTAAGTGTGCAAAATGGCGGAATGACAATGTATCTTTGTAATGAATAAACTAAAAACTACTGGACAAACAAAAAATATTTCACCATTAAAATGCTACATTATTCCTGAGTAACATAGGCTATTTTTTATCCCGGTAAAAAATTACAATGTGTACAAAGTCGCAGGAACACATCTAGTTCAATATACAGGGTGTTAGGTAATGAGTGGATAATCCTTGAACTATGGATAAGGGGCACTTAACATTATAATAAAGCTAAAATAGGGTTTGTAAAAGTGGCATGGTTTCCGAGATATTCGGACTTTTAGGTTTTTTTCGAAAATGAACACCCTTGTTCAATGTTTTGATCATAGCACCATTTTAAGCTAACTTTTTAATCTTTTTATTTTTGCTCAATATTCTTGAGTACTTGTATTTTCAGATACGCATTGTAACGTTGTGTTTTACGGTTCGCCACTAGATATTACAAATTTGGAGTTTTTATTAAAGCCTCGAATAGCTCCTGTCAAATGGTGATATGACAGTCGAAAAGTAAACAAACGTCAAAAATTAGTGACAGCTTGACAGATCGTATTAGGGTTACCATTGAGAGTATAATCGCCTGTTTGGTGGGAGATAAATGGTTTGAATTTCAGGAATAAGAATTACTGAAACTATAGATAGAAATATAAACCATTTTGGAAAAAGTAGAGATTTAATAATCGGATGGTCTGACATTTGTTCTTGAACTAAAAACAAGGGTTATTCTTTTTCATAACATAACCATGGTGGTTAGTTGCATCTTCTGATACTGGTATCACGGCTCAGGGCTTCAATTCCGCTGGTCATCGTAGCCCGTGGTACTCCCGAGCATCTTTTGGTTCGTCAATAAAAATGCTTGCGACTCGAAGAGACGGGGAGATTAGTTGTGGCTTTTGGAGCCGACTGTGGTGGCTCAACAAGTGGAAGGAGCAGAGGAGTTTCAGCGGGTTGCGTCGGCGAAAGAGTAAGTTTTCTGGTTAAATCTTTTAACCTAAAATATTCCGTTATTCCTTGAACTGTGCCTAGCACCTTGACAGTGTTCTGACTGCTTGATTTATTTCCAGTTTGGTCTGCTGAAGCATCCTTCGGTTGGGGTGGGTGCGTTGGCTGAAGTCCTGCGGTAGCCGCGGCTTTGCTGGTAAGAGAACAGATTCATTCCGATCCTCCTTGTATTCTGCTTTGCGAGACAAGTCACTAATGATACCAATTTATTTCTTTACAGACGTTGGGTTTTTTATTTAGTGTTTTGCCTTTTTCCGTGTTCGCTTCGGCGCTATTTAATTTCTACAGTACCTCATTCATGTGTACTTAATTTTGCCCCTTCCACTTCATCGCTCCTGTTTGGGGAATTTAATAATAACCGAAGCTTCCAACTTCTCCAATTTTCATACTTTTAAAACTTCTAAGTTCCGACTTACAAAGTTACATTCCCTCTAATTTCATTTATCTGCCTGTGTACACTTCGCCTGAGTTTTACTCATTGTCCCAACTACCTTATGTAGTTGAAACTGCATAGGATTATTTCTCTGTCCTTGGATTTGTTCTTTCCGTCATTTCAACAACCGGAAGGTTCCACGGACAACTGTGGCCTGATCGATCTGCATTCCGGAGTATTCCACCTGCTGTGCAGCCCGTGACACGTGGCAGGCTCCTGGCGCTCCAGCACCATCTCCCTGGAAGAACTTGGCGGTAAATGCTTTGGAGTGAAGGTCGGTCAAACTTTAGTTGTTTAATTTTATTAGGGAAGTAGGATTTAGGTCGCGTTGATACACCTTTGTATCAACGTTAGCAAGTAGTTTCAAGTATACCTTTAATGTTGGCACAATAAACCCTTAGGGACTAATATTTAGAGTAGCCTTGGTGAGGCACAAGTCACATAACAGAACTCCTGGTACGCCCAGTTCTAACGCTGAGCTTTGGTTGGAAATTTAACCAATAAGTATTTCTATGTTAATTTAAAACCTGAAATTGTGATCAAATTGTTTCACCAAATAACTGATGTTATCTTAGGAAATAAAAAAACCAGTCTTAAGAAACTAACTCTTTCCTTTATCTCCTACATTTTGTTCCCTGGAATTGCAGACAAGCCTAGTTTTCATAAGTCGGTTTGGCTGAGTTTATTGTCTTTTTTTCTGACACCCCCGCCGGTTGTAAATTTAGTCGGGCCAATTAGGTGGGGTGTGACAGTGGCGCCCACGTTTATTCAGGATTTTCAGGCCTTTTCTGCAATTTTAGGTCATTTTTTTTTGTGCCATCATCTTTAGGAATTATTTTTAACACTTACATGATATTCCAAGCTAGAAACTCTGTTCCTGGTGTTTTGAACTCCTCTTTAAGCCTTGCCACAGTGCTTTTGTACATTTTGTAGTGTTTATAATCACTTTTGAACACTAAATTGATAAGTTTTGTGAACTTGGAAAATTCAGTGTAATAAAATTTAATTACAGGTAGTTGTCATTTTTGGTCTTGTAGGAAGTTAAAAGTTTAACAACTAATTTTGCCTATTTTGCTTTTGTGTAAAGTTAATATTCTATTTAATTACATTAACAATAATTCAAATTTCATTAATTACAAGATAGTTTGGTAATAATAACTTCAAATTGGTAAAAATTTTGGTTGCACAGTATACAACTTATAGTATAAAAAATTTATTAGTAGATCAATTGATAAGCTGAGTGTGACCAATTTCACAGCTGAAAATTAAGTGGCAGCTGAATTTTGTGTTGGAATTTGCAACAAGTTTCAACAAATAACTTTAATTTTTTCAATAATTCCATATAGTTTTTCCATAATAAGAAAACATTACCTGACTTTCAGTTGTGTTATAAAACATTGTTATTAACTGTGTGTACTCAAACCTACATAATTAAATATTGTCTGAAATAACTACATTTGTGTCTGAAACAACATTTACATTCCATTCTAAAAATAGTACTTTACAGGAGACTTTGACATTCCTAGTTATAAGCATTCACATTTGTACACCAAGATTACACAAAAAGCTACAGTTAGTTAAGTTAACACTTAGTTACTGTCTGTGACCATCGGTATTTAATATTTGTTTTCATGTCATAAAGGGTTTAAAATAATTAAAAACACAGTGAATTTAAAACAATTGTAATTTAATTTGTGCCAAGTAAAGAGTTCACATACATAAAACATTGTACTTTTGCCATCACTAAAGGTTTAAATAATAATTTAAAATGGGGAGTACTTTGCAGTTTCACTCCTTATTGCGCGATGAGTTAGTTTATGAGGTAAAGATTCGATCAGAAACACCATTACAAACAGTTGAAGGGTTGAGGAAGCAGTTGAGAAATTTATTGCCAGAGTGTCCTCCGGAGGCTATTTTAGAAACTGATTTAGTTCCAGCCTCTGAACTTAAAACTATTTCAGAGAAATTGAATGAGCTGTCTGTTCTAGTGGAAAAGTTTGTTTCCACCAAGGATAGGTATTCAGGTAGCCGGTCAAGAGCTTTAGGTAGTCATCTGTTTCATAGGTTGATTCGTGTTGTTGTCGAAGACGACCCGGTGAAATTGTCAAAGAAGTCAGATCTTTCGAACAAGTTGGATGTGTTATTAGCCAAGATGGATACAGTGTGTCAGTCTTCTTCAGGTGGTGTAGAGAACCTTTTAGCAGCACAACCAGCAGTTTCACAGATTGTTTGTTCAGGTGACAGGAACATTGCGAAGTGGGGGTTGAAATTTAACGGCCGTACTGATCCTAGGTCTTTCTTGGAGCGTGTCGAGGAATTAAAGCTGGCTTTTGGTGTTAGTGATGTTGTTCTGTTTAAATCGGCAGCACAGTTGTTTGTCGAGGAAGCACTTCTTTGGTACAGAGGAAATAGGTGGCAGTTTTCTACTTGGAATGAGTTATCAAGCACTTTGTTACTGGAATTTGATCCAGTAGATTATGATTATCGGTTGTTAGGCGAAATTAGGCAACGTACACAGGGTTTGGAGGAACCAATCCACATTTACTTTTCGGTCATGGCGTGTATGTTCGCACGGCTTAAATCCCCTTTGTCCGAGGAAACAAAACTGGAAATCCTCATGCATAACATTAGGCCGAGCTTATCTCAACACTTAGCATTGGTAAACATCGTGTCAATTACGGATTTGAAGGAAAAATGTCGTAAACTTGAAGCGGCAAAACAGCGAGCAGAATTTTTCTCAGAGCCAGGCAAATCAAGCTCACACACACTTAGCGCTGATTTCGCGTATAAAACCAGGTCCAAGCAGGCAAACACTGTAAGTTTTGTTAGTCAAAAGGGTCCCGCAACTTTTGATAGGGCGACGACACCAAAGACTTCATTTTCACACAAAGCTGGAGCGAATTTTCATTCCAGCGGAAAGTCTGCTCACAAACATACATCTTCAAGTGAGCTCATTTGCTATAAATGCGGCCGTGGTAACCATAATTTTAGGACATGCAGTGTTAAGCCGCCTAAAGAAAACATTCGTTGCTTTGGATGTAATAAAAGTGGGGTTATTAAGTCGAACTGTCAGAATTGTCAGCAGATGCGTTCCAATTCACGTTCAAAAAACTAGTTGCGCCGAACCGTAGCAGTATTTTCTTAGATAAATTAAGTGCCACAATAAAGAAAAATTGCAATTATGATACAATTGCTGCGGTTCTGTTTGCACCGAACGAAAATGATATTCGTCCGTACTTAAAGATAAAAGTATCTGATTTTGAGGTTTATGCGTTGGCCGACAGCGGCGCATCGCTATCGATACTTGGTAACGGTTCACATTTAGATTTTATTAAATTCGGTTTTCGAATGCATAACTCTGAGTCTTCTTCATGTAATGTTGCAAACGGCGTAGTAGTCCAGTCAATTGGGTGTATTTTTGTGCCCGTAACATTTAATAAAATTACACGTGTAATTAAGTTTTTTGTAATGCCTAACATCATTACAGACGTTATTTTAGGCGTCGATTTTTGGCATGCGTTTAGTTTAGCACCAGAAATATTTGAAAACATCTCATTTATGAAGCCTCCGGTTAAATATTTTGATGTATGTCACATAAACGGTTCAAAGCGAGTACATTCCATTCAGTCATTCGAGCATTTAACAATAGCGCAGCAAGAGCTTGCAAATGATGTAGTGGGGAAATTTAAGGACATTTCGTCGGATGTTAAAGGGTTAGGTAGGACGTCTTTAGTAGAACATGTCATAGACACAGGTGACGCACTACCTATTAAAACGAAGCAGTACCCACTCTCACCTGAAAAGAGAGCTATTTTAAGTTCCGAATTAGACCGAATGCTGGAATTAGACGTTGTTACTCCGTGTGAAAGCCCATGGAATAATCCGGCATTATTGGTTCAAAAGGCAAATGGGGACTGGCGATTCTGCTTGGATTGTAGAAAATTGAACGCGATATCGAGGGGGCTCATATTCTATACCGTACATTCCACAAATACTGGATAGTTTGAAGGAAGCGAAATACCTGTCATCTATCGATTTGAGTTCATCATTCTGGCAGATACCTTTAAGTGAGAGCTCGCAGGAAAAAACCAGTTTTAATGTAATGGGTAGAGGAGTCTACAAGTTTAAAGTTATGCCCTTCGGATTGTGTGGTGCTCCTGCTAGGCAGCAGCGTCTTATGGACATGCTTATTGACCATAACATGACCAGCGATATTGAAAATGGTTTTGTTTTTTGCTATATAGACGATATTGTCATTTGTTCTGCCGATTTTCAGACCCATTTGGTCCTTTTAAATCGCGTTTTAGCGAAGCTTAGAATGGCAAATTTAACTATAAACCTGGCAAAGTCTAAGTTCTTTAGGAAGTCAATAAAGTATCTGGGGTACGTTGTAGATGAATTTGGGCTGCGTACAGACCCAGACAAGGTTTCAGCCATTTTAAATTTTCCAACTCCTTCAACTCCTCGCGAGGTTAAGATATTTTTGGGTACCTGCTCGTGGTATCGCCGGTTTATTAGGAATTTTTCAACCATAGCGGCTCCCCTGAATGTCTTAACGTCGAAAGGAAAGAAAGCGCCTATTTTCCGATGGTCTGAGGAGGCCGAGCACGCCTTCAACGCCTTGAAGAATGCACTAGTGTCGGCGCCAATATTAGCGGTTCCAGATTTTGGTAAAATTTTCGCGGTGCACGCAGATGCGTCTTCCTATGGTATTGGTGGAATGCTTTCTCAGACTTTTGATGGCCAAGAGCATCCCATTGCGTATGTAAGTCGTTCTTTAAACAAGAGTGAACGCAACTACAGTGCTACGGAACGGGAGGCCCTTGCTGTTCTTTTTTCGGTGGAAAAGTTTCAGGCTTACTTAGGCTCGCGACGATTTAAAGTGATAACTGATCATTCGTCTCTCAAGTGGTTCATGCGGCTGGAGAATCCATCGGGTAGATTGGCACGTTGGGGTTGCAGACTGTCTCAATTTAATTTTGATATTGAGCACAGGAAGGGCACCGACAATGTCGTCCCCGATGCCTTGTCCAGGCTTATGAAGGTGGACGCAGTGAATGGCGGAAGCGTTGACGCTGTGAGTGACGAATGGTATGAAAAAACGTTAAGTGGATGTAGGTCTTTTCCCGCAAATTTTCCAAATTTTTGTATTCGGGAGGGAAAATTATTTAGGCTAAGCAAAGCCAAATACAGCCTGTTACGAGAGTTTGATTGGAAGGAAGTCGTGCGTAAAGGTGAGCGTAAACAATTGCTAGAGGCGAACCATTGCGAACCAACCGCAGCTCATTTCGGTGTATTTAAAACACATAGGCGGTTGTCGTTGACATACTATTGGCCTGGAATGTTTAAGGATGTAGTGGAATTTGTGAAGGCTTGCGACGTTTGTGCAGCGTATAAACATTCACAAAAACTCACTCCGGGGTTAATGGGACAGCCAAAAGTATGTCAACGACCTATGCAAGTGCTTAGCATTGATTTAGTCGGTCCTCTTCCGCGGTCTCGTGCTGGGTATACCTTTCTTTTCGTGGTTACATGCTGTTTCTCAAAATTTACATTGCTTTTTCCGCTACGACGCGCAACTAGTGCGCTAGTGGCGAAACATTTCGAACACCATGTCATTTTGGAGCATGGGGTGCCTGAAACCGTGATTACTGACAATGGAGTTCAGTTCACGGGATCAGAATTTAAGCAGTTAATGAGACGGTATAACGTGCCAAAGGTTTTTTATGGTCCTAGATACACAGCACAAGTAAATTTAGTAGAACGCTACAACAAAACTATAATGACGGCCGTAGCATCGTATGTAGAGGAGAATCACCGGACATGGGACGAAAAACTGCATCAAATTCGGTTTGCAATCAACAGTGCTGTAAATGAGTCCACGGGATTTTCTCCGTTCTTTTTGGTACATGCTAGGGAACCGGTTATAAATGGCGCGTTCTACAAGGATGTCGATCAGGATTATACATCAGCAATGCCCAGAGAGGAATATGCGGGCGAATTTGGTTGCTTGAGAGAGATTTTCCAGCAGGTTAGGTCACGTTTATTAAAAGCACATGAAACTAATTCCAGACACTACAACTTAAGGCGTCGTCCGGCGAAATTTGCCGTTGGTGACATAGTGTGGAAACGTTCATATGTTCAGAGCGACGCTCAAAAATTTAAAATGGCGAAACTCGCGCCAAAATACGAGAAATGTAGGGTTAAGGAGGAGTTGTCTCCGCTAGTCTACGTACTAGAAAGGATGGATGGTCATCCTATAGGGTCGTGGCACATTAAAGACCTAAAGGCGTAGGTTACGTAGGTTGGCTGTTGAACAATGGACGTGCGGCCCGCACGTCGTGCACTGCTCGCCGCACCGCCATTGTTGATCATGCATTAAAGCTGCGCGACATAACGCTTAGGCTAGGTTGTTTAGCAACAGTGTTAAGTATTGCAAAGTCATATTTAATCACAAACTGGAAGGCACGTGGTGTGCAGATCACACTGCTACATCACTAAAATTTGTTAGACGAAGCATGAGTATATTAAAAAGGGATGAATGATTGGTGCGATGCAATCTTAACCTATTAACAGCAGGGTTTAGTCTTTAATGTGAGACATATTTAAAAATATATTTACGTGTATAGCTGTCGTGGAACTGTGTTTTCGGTCTACGAGCTAAATTGCGCTGGTTTAGCGCGAGTTATATTATTTTGTTTATTCAGTGAGAATCAGATTCTGTTTCCTTGGACATTGGTTGGTGGCCACGCCGTGAACAAGAGGTTTAAGTTGGTTGAATAATTTGGAGGGAAGACAATCATTTTGGACCGTCAGCTATTTGTGTATCTGGAAGTTTATTAAATTAAACTACAGATTTTTTTCCAATTTCAATTTTATTTGCCCGGTCTAGGAGAGTTTTATGTAGGTATGCTGAACATCTGTCCTGGCGGTTGGATAACTTTTTCAACACAGCTTATGTTGTGTTGGGAAAGTTAAGGTTGGTTTGCTATTAAGTTGGAATTTTTTTTTTCTTTAACTTTAACTTACAGTTTTGGTGTAGGTTTATTTCAAATATCCAGTTAGATTTTGGATGTTTTTTGTTGTTAGGAGGTTGTTGTTGTGGGTTCGGTTAGGGCGAATAATTGTTTTGGATTAATCGGGGAATATGAATTTGGCATTAGGGTCGAAATTAGTAGATAAAGTTTACAGGGATAAGATCGCTTCAGCCGAGTTCACAACAAGGCATTTGGTGATGGGTTTTGGTTATATATTTTTTTAATGCTTTAAAGATTTTTTTCTTTTCTTGACTGGTTTGTTTGAGGAATCGCTGAGGGCAGCGAGCGGTCCACCTGTGGTGAACCTTTTCATCGGGGAGGGGGGTATTGTAACGTTGTGTTTTACGGTTCGCCACTAGATATTACAAATTTGGAGTTTTTATTAAAGCCTCGAATAGCTCCTGTCAAATGGTGATATGACAGTCGAAAAGTAAACAAACGTCAAAAATTAGTGACAGCTTGACAGATCGTATTAGGGTTACCATTGAGAGTATAATCGCCTGTTTGGTGGGAGATAAATGGTTTGAATTTCAGGAATAAGAATTACTGAAACTATAGATAGAAATATAAACCATTTTGGAAAAAGTAGAGATTTAATAATCGGATGGTCTGACATTTGTTCTTGAACTAAAAACAAGGGTTATTCTTTTTCATAACATAACCATGGTGGTTAGTTGCATCTTCTGATACTGGTATCACGGCTCAGGGCTTCAATTCCGCTGGTCATCGTAGCCCGTGGTACTCCCGAGCATCTTTTGGTTCGTCAATAAAAATGCTTGCGACTCGAAGAGACGGGGAGATTAGTTGTGGCTTTTGGAGCCGACTGTGGTGGCTCAACAAGTGGAAGGAGCAGAGGAGTTTCAGCGGGTTGCGTCGGCGAAAGAGTAAGTTTTCTGGTTAAATCTTTTAACCTAAAATATTCCGTTATTCCTTGAACTGTGCCTAGCACCTTGACAGTGTTCTGACTGCTTGATTTATTTCCAGTTTGGTCTGCTGAAGCATCCTTCGGTTGGGGTGGGTGCGTTGGCTGAAGTCCTGCGGTAGCCGCGGCTTTGCTGGTAAGAGAACAGATTCATTCCGATCCTCCTTGTATTCTGCTTTGCGAGACAAGTCACTAATGATACCAATTTATTTCTTTACAGACGTTGGGTTTTTTATTTAGTGTTTTGCCTTTTTCCGTGTTCGCTTCGGCGCTATTTAATTTCTACAGTACCTCATTCATGTGTACTTAATTTTGCCCCTTCCACTTCATCGCTCCTGTTTGGGGAATTTAATAATAACCGAAGCTTCCAACTTCTCCAATTTTCATACTTTTAAAACTTCTAAGTTCCGACTTACAAAGTTACATTCCCTCTAATTTCATTTATCTGCCTGTGTACACTTCGCCTGAGTTTTACTCATTGTCCCAACTACCTTATGTAGTTGAAACTGCATAGGATTATTTCTCTGTCCTTGGATTTGTTCTTTCCGTCATTTCAACAACCGGAAGGTTCCACGGACAACTGTGGCCTGATCGATCTGCATTCCGGAGTATTCCACCTGCTGTGCAGCCCGTGACACGTGGCAGGCTCCTGGCGCTCCAGCACCATCTCCCTGGAAGAACTTGGCGGTAAATGCTTTGGAGTGAAGGTCGGTCAAACTTTAGTTGTTTAATTTTATTAGGGAAGTAGGATTTAGGTCGCGTTGATACACCTTTGTATCAACGTTAGCAAGTAGTTTCAAGTATACCTTTAATGTTGGCACAATAAACCCTTAGGGACTAATATTTAGAGTAGCCTTGGTGAGGCACAAGTCACATAACAGAACTCCTGGTACGCCCAGTTCTAACGCTGAGCTTTGGTTGGAAATTTAACCAATAAGTATTTCTATGTTAATTTAAAACCTGAAATTGTGATCAAATTGTTTCACCAAATAACTGATGTTATCTTAGGAAATAAAAAAACCAGTCTTAAGAAACTAACTCTTTCCTTTATCTCCTACATTTTGTTCCCTGGAATTGCAGACAAGCCTAGTTTTCATAAGTCGGTTTGGCTGAGTTTATTGTCTTTTTTTCTGACACCCCCGCCGGTTGTAAATTTAGTCGGGCCAATTAGGTGGGGTGTGACAGCATTACTATTTGTGTCAGACTAAATGGGATTTAAAAAAAAAATCGCAAACTTAATTTTTGCCTTTTCAATCGTACATTGATCGAATTTTCAGCTCTCACGGTGAAAAAAAAATACACTACCGCCTAGTTGCCAATAAGCTTAAAAACATGCCGGTTTATTGACAATTTAAAAATGGTAATTACCTTTTGAATTTAAATTCAAAATGACAAAATAATAAAAAAAAAAACACGCTCATCCACATTTTTCCCGATTTACTTTTTGTATCACGGGCGTAGAACTCAAAATTTTTTGTTGCATAAATAACATTATTGTACACTTATTTAAATGCACATGGCATTTAAATAATTCCAAATTAAAAAAACATGCTGACTCTTTGTTTTTTTTTTCAACTTCGATTTTGAATTTCGCTATTATTGCATAATGAATGGTGAAATTGAGCCTTGGCACTCACCATAAATGTACTGCATTTGGGCATATTCTATCAGTGTGTATTATGTTCGAAGCAGTATTAAAGTAAAAAACTTCAACACAACGATCTAAACGCAAAATTAACCATTCATTACGCAATAATAATAGCGAAATTCAAAATCGAATTCGAACAGAAAGAAAAGGCAGTTGGCACGTTTTTTAAATTTGGAATTATTTAAATGCCATTTGCATTGAAATAAGTGGCCAATAATGTTATTTTTGCAACAAAATTTTTTGAGTTCTACGCCTGTGATACAAAAAGTAAATCGGGAAAAATGTGGATGAGCGTGTATTTTTTTTTTATTATTTTGTCATTTTGAATTTAAATTCAAAAGGTAATTACCATTTTTAAATTGTCAATAAACCGGCATGTTTTTAAGCTTATTGGCAACTAGGCGGTAGTGTATTTTTTTTCACCGTGAGAGCTGAAAATTCGATCAATGTACGATTGAAAAGGCAAAAATTAAGTTTGCGATTTTTTTTTTAAATCCCATTTAGTCTGACAAAAATAGTAATGCGTATCTGAAAATACAAGTACTCAAGAATATTGAGCAAAAATAAAAAGATTAAAAAGTTAGCTTAAAATGGTGCTATGATCAAAACATTGAACAAGGGTGTTCATTTTCGAAAAAAACCTAAAAGTCCGAATATCTTGGAAACCGTGCAACTTTTACTAAACCTATTTTAGCTTTATTATAACGTCCTAAGTGCCCTCAACCCATAGTTCAAGGATTATCCACTCATTACCTAACACCCTGTATACAATACAGATACAATATCGATATTTCAATCATAACATCACTATTTGCATTCCCATAGAATGTAACTTTATTAAAACGTTTATTGTTAATTGTACTTTAAAAAGATATTACTGCATATATAGACTCAATTTCCATCCATACGCCCACAATCATGCTAAACATGGTCTTTAGGTCTTGTCACCCTAGGCTCTGTCTACCCCGTAAGGGATAAAGACGTGATTTATGAATGTATGTATGTATGTATTAGATGCATATTATATGGGATCAAGGAACAAAATTAGGCAGTATTCATATTTTTTATACCTCGCATTTAAAAGTTAATTTTTGCGTAAAAAGCGCATTCTACATTCAACATTCTACGGGAGCTGTCATCGAGAAAATAAATGATTGGATAGACTATACTAACAGTTTGTTGACCAGTTATTTTTTCACCAAAAGTACAAAAAAGTTAGTGAATTAACAGTTACTTGTAATTAAATTGTAGTGCACTTATGTTCGAAACATTCTTTGGCAGATGCCCCAAGCGAAATGGAGGAGAATCTTTGGAATCCAAAAGCAGAAGGCGGCGCCGACGCCGCGTCCGGCACCCACGCCTGCCCTGGGGATGAACCTCACTGCAGCAGAAGCACCGAGCAGCAGCACGGGCTCAAAAGCTGTTTTGTCAGGCTCGAGCGTTTGCCAGTAGGAGACCTGCGCAGTTGCAATGGTGAGTGTTATGGTCTGACAGCGCGCAAGCTAACCCCGGAGCACTGTGGCGCGGACGACGGCAGAGCCAGAGATGTTCTTGCAACTTGCCAGCCTCGCTTGTGGGTCAGCATTATGGGAGGTGTCACAGTACAGTGGCTCCAGTTACAGTGAATCTAACAGATTTATGCAAACAGGGCAGGGAGTACTGCGCTTCTTAACATATGCCTTGATTTAAAACACTTATATGATAGTAGAAATGTTAATCCTGGGTTTGCCCTTCTTTTTTTTGTTAATATCTCACCTGCCTACCTAATACAATACAATACAATTACTCTGGAACACCTCATAACAAACAATGCAATATATGACTTCTTATTCAATACATCAATTGTATGCTTAGTGGGGAAAACTCAGCAAGAAGATGATGTCTAAATATTTTTTTTTGGCAGATATTATGATCAATCATATCTTTTAATTATTATTTACTTAAAATAAAGTTTTGGTACATTTTTAAACAGGAATTGGCCCTTCTATCCTTTTTTGGCTCTGACACAGTTTGCATAATTTGAGGTTCAGTTACCACATATCATCAGAAATATTTGGCCAACCGAATTTAAGAATCTTTCCCTGAGCTTGGTTCAAATAGTTTAAATTGTACTCACACCACACGACATCTCATCTTTGTATCTTGTGTAGCAACACAAGAAAATAATTGCTTGATCATCAGTTCTACTCACCTGACCTAACCTACCATCTTTGGCAGATGCCCCAAGCAAAATGGAGGAGAATCCACGGAATCCAATGGCAGAAGGCAGCGCTGACGCCGCGTCCGACACCCACGCCTGCCCTGGGGATGAACCTCACTGCAGCAGAAGCACCGAGCAGCAGCACGGGCTCAAAAGCTGTTTTGTCAGGCTCGAGCGTTTGCCAGTAGGAGACCTGCGCAGTTGCAATGGTGAGTGTTATGGTCTGACAGCGCGCAAGCTAACCCCGGAGCACTGTGGCGCGGACGACAGCAGAGCCAGAGATGTTCTTGCAACTTGCCGGCATCGCTTGTGGGTCAGCATTATGGGAGGTGTCACAGTACAGGGGCTCCAGTTACAGTGAATCTAACAGATTTATCCAAACAGGGCAGGGAGTACTGCGCTTCTAAACATATGCCTTGATTTAAAACACTTATATAATAGTAAAAATGTTGATCCTGGCTTTGCCTTCTTTTTTTGTTAATATCTGACCTGCCTACCTAATACAATACAATAAAATTACTCTCGAACACCACATAAAAAACAATACAATACTACGATTTATTGAACACATCAATTGTATGCTTAGTAGGAAAAACTCAGCAAGAAGAGTAATAATTGTCTCTGTGGTAGTTTGTATTTCTGCTTTCGCAACAACAGCTACAGAGTATATACTCGGCATCGTGTGGCACCATAGACCGGGAGATAGTGACACAATTTATTGGGTCATTTGTACCGGTATCGGTATGGCGGTTCTTCAGGGGGCTTAGTACGCAATGACAAAAAGAAAAATGATGGTCATAGCGCTGGTACCGGCGGCCCAATCGCGTGGGCGTTAGTCGAACTCGTCGGATAAATTACGAGTGTCAAAACGATTTGTGCCACAAAAAAATTAGTATTTTCCGATAGTCCATAAAAAAGAAGTAGGCGGTAGTGTCATGCCATACTTCTCCGGTGTGTCTTCCAGCCCGCCTTACCGATGCGAATGCGTTTATAAAAAAAAATTCAACCATTTGTACCAGGCTAATTTTAGCACAGTTAAATATCGTCGTGCAGCCATTTACGAAAATCACCTTGCCATACTTTTCGGACGGTTTCAAAAGGACGCCATACCGCCGAAAATCAGCAATTTCATTTTTTCGCCAAACGATTTGTACCACCCTAAAAATTGTTTTCAACAGCTGCATGATCATAAATAGAAGTGTGAAGTGGCGAATGTGTATATATATTTTTTTTAATTACATACATACATACCGTCACGCCTCTTTCCCACAGGGGTAGGCAGAGACTACTTTGTTCCACTTGCTACGTTCCTGACATACTTCTTTCGATTCATCCACATTCATCAATCTCTTCATACATGCTCGTCGGTTTCGGGTACTCCTGACCTGACCTTTTTCCAAAACGTCTCCTATTTGGGCTCGGAACGTCCGTCTAGGCCTTCCCCTCCCAGCGTTACCATTCACATTCCCCATATAGGTCTGTTTAGTTAGTCTACATTCATCCATCCGCTCTACGTGACCAAACCAACTAAGCATACTTTTTTCTATCCTGGTCACTATATCCTCTTTCACACCAGCACGTTCACTTATCACACTATTCCTTGTGCTATCTTTCAGTGATACACCTTCCATACTTTTTAACGCTCTCATTTCTACTGCATTTATTCTACTTTCATGCTTCTTTTGCCATACCCAAGTCTCGCTACCGTACATTAATGTTTCAACAAGCACCCCTCTGTGGACAGCCAGACGCGCCTTCTTCAACAACTTCTCACTGCTCACAAAGGCGCGCAGCGCCCCATTTACCATGTTTCCTGCATTCACTCTTCTTTCAATATCACTTTCACACTTCCCATCTTTCGTAAACGCCGAACCCAGATATACAAACTCTTTTACCTGTTCGACTTTCTTACCCGCTATCACAATCTCACATTCTGTCATACTGTCGTCTTTTTCAAACACCATAACTTTCGTTTTGCTTACATTAACATTCATTCATACCTTTCGTTTCCAATGCACCACATAAAATGTTAGCCATCATCTGCAACTCCTCCGCCGACGATGCCAACAGCACTTGGTCGTCGGCGTATAGGAGGCATTTGATGGTTAACCCACTCATTCTTAGTCCAGTCATTCCCTTTCAAATCCCTCAGGTATGTATCCATGAATAGGTTGAACAGCCACGGTGACGCAACACATCCTTATCTAACACCTTTGTCAATGCTAAACCATTCAGTCTACGCCCCGTTTAACCTCCCACAACCACTAGAATCCTCATAGAGAGATTTTAGTGCTCGTATCAGATTACTATGCTCCCCATGCATGGATAATGCTGACCACAATTCATTCCTCATCACTCTGTCGTAAGCCTTCTCCGACGTCAATGAATAAGCAGTATATTTTCTGGCCCTTGGCCATATACTTTTGCTTATACACCGCAAGGAGAAGACTTGATCCGTGCCGTGCATCCCATTCGCTTTCTGAAACCCGCTTGTACATCCCATATTTTCTCATCGGTCTCTTTCATAACTCTCTCAATCAGTGCCTTTGCATACAGTTTGCCGACGACGCTGAGAAGGCTTATTCCGCGGTAGTTTTTGCAGTCTAGTTGTGACCCGTTTCCCTTATACAACGGCACAATCACGGCCTTGCACCAATCCTTCGGTACCCGACGCTTCGTCCAACACAAGTTGAAAAGGTGGCACAACTGACTAGCTACCACGCCTTCACCAGCTCTCAGCATTTCGACAGATACCCTATCATACCCCGCAGACTTTCCTAACTTCATTCTTTTCATGGCGTTCACAATTTCATCCATACCTATCTCGTTTTCCTGTCTACTTTCATTCATCTCTCCGGCATGAGCCGGTACGTGCACTAATTCTTCTGCTCTTTCAAATAAACTTTCAACATATTCCTTCCATCTTATTAACACACACTCTTCTCCTTTTATAACACTCCCATCCAGGCTTCTGATATCTCTCAGTTCCGAGGCAGTGTTGTTGCCACGGGCTGTCTTTACTTCCAGAACATCTTAATATTTGCCCGGAAGTCATCAGAAAGCCTCCTATCAAAACTATCTTTACGTTCTTCCCTCTTTCTGTCACAAGTCTTTTTTACTAATCCTTTCACTCTTTGTATTCATCTTTCGCGTTACACACATCTTCACCCGCACCTTTTGCATTCTTCAATTAGCCTTTTTCGCTAACCAATCCAACCATGCCTTCTTCTTTTCTCGTACCACCTGTTATGTGTTTTTAATTATAAGATTTTATTCGTATTTTGAACGATTTGTAACAGTATGGCACTAATTTTTTCTGTAAGTTTGAGGTTCATCGAATATAAATACAAAATTTCAAAGATCTAGGTGGCGGCAATCTTTACTTATAACCAGATGTTTATATTGTATAATATTGAACGGCTACCACCGCCCCATGGTTACAGTATGGGATTTTTTTTTTAGGTAGAATTCCATCCAAACGAACCGAATACAATGATGCCATACTGCAACAAATGATTTTATGTCTAACACCTTGAAAACCCGTTGAATAATCAAGATTTTCCAAGTATGTTGCCCCTTTTTCCCTCTATTAGAAGTATGGCAAATATAATAATGGTCACATTGCATCATATAATTTCCTAAAATCCAAATGCCATACTGGTACAAATCGTCAAATTTTATTTTTTTTACGTCTTGGCTCAAGTCTCACAGTCGTCCGCCCCATGGATACAATCCGGGATGAGCGCTGTTGGAAATAAAACTCTTGAAGAATTTAGGCTTGCTGTATTTGAGATAACTTTTTGAACAACAGACATTAGAAAAAACAAAACTTGCTTTCAAAAATTAGACGTTTAGTAAAATTCATTATAAACCTACAAAGAGTCCGCAACATCCTCCCGCCTTTGGGGCGAAAGCCACAAACCACTGTGCACTGCGCTGGTCGCGATCTCTAGGGGTATAGGCGTTGATGCGGTCTTGTATATGCGTCGTCCATGGTCCGAACTTTTGCCACTCGAGGGTTAGTATCTCTTCCCGAATAAATCTTTAGCATTAATCCTAAAGGCCACTTAATACGCTCTACTAGAACAACATCGCTTATCCTTAAAAGAGTGCCCTTCTTATGTAGGTATTTTAGCCGTCTCTCCAACCTTAGTTCCAAATGTATGGTTTGGTAAATCGCACAAGTAAACAAAACTAGCCAGACCTTCCCTCCAGACAGCAAAAATAACGGCTCGGCTAAGTCAGTTTCTGTGACTTTGTACGCAGCCGCAGACTTCACTCTATCTCTAGGTAGGGGGGCGTCCATAAATTACGTGAGGTGTTTTTTTAAATTTTCTGTCCCTCCCTCCCCCCCTCTGGTGAGATGTCGTGAGATTTTATTCAACCCCCTCCCCCATCCCCCAATCTCACGTGAGATTTTTCAAAATGTGGGTTTCTTACGTAAACGCGTTGGATTGTTATTGTAAAAAGAAAAAAAAATGCTTCGTGCATTTATTTACGACTAGTTAAGACTAGTAATCAATATTGCTGAGAGTTTAATTATAAGTGTAATAAAAATACACACCACGGGAAGTAAAGTAAAAAACATTTAAAAGACATTTCTTACTTTACTTCCCTAGATGACATGTGTAGTATAATATCTTTCGAACAAATTAGTGAATGATCTTAATCGTATTACGATTACGCTTAAGATTAAATCTTAAGCATGTACAATCTGGATTAAATGGACCAAAATAGTATAATTTTTTTTTGTTTCATTCAGAAAAAAATTGCGTGATATTTGCCGAGACCCCCCTCTCTCCAACGTAAGATTAGATGAGATTGGCGAAATAACCTCGGATATCGATAGAAGGCCTAATTTTAAGCAAAAATCATCTATAAAGTTTTTCAAAAAATCCAATACTTTTGAAGTTATTGGCAATTGAAAATTCGCAATTTTTTCACGTTTTTCATCGGTTTTTTGCAAATATCTCCAAAAATATACGTCTTGTCGAAAATTTTATAAAAAACAAAATTGTAGCAGGTAAAACAATGAACAATTTTGTTTTTTATAAAGTATTCTAAGTGCAATATTAAGCTAGATATTAAAGATCAAAGCCGTTTTTTATTGTGTCTGAAATTTAATCGATGTGGTCAATGCCATCTAGCGGCGAGCAGATGCATTTTATGCATTCTAATACAAAAGGGTTTTGTAGTGCTTGAAATAAGCTTTAAAATGAGCACTATTAAAAGTCTTTTGCACTTAAAATAAGTGAGCTGTATTGCAAATAAGGGGAGCATCTAATGTTTTTTCTTTTAAATCAATGGGTTTCATAAGTGCCATTTCCACAAAAATTAAAATTAATCGTATTCCGCCTAGAATTAACTTTATTATGAAGATTTCGATAGATAGTATCAGTTTGGCTGCATCAGGACACATATTTTTCAAAAAAGTCACGATTTAAAAAAAAAACTAAATTTCAAATTTTTAAAAAACCCACTTTCTTTTCATAATATCTCAAAAATGACGACAGATACGTATAAAAGTGTACGGATTAAAAATTTAGGTATTTTTCTGACAAATAATTTGGTTATTTTGTTTTTTCTGTCAAACAAAAATTGACGGAGGTATGATTGTTTAAAGAGCGCGCGGCAGCGCAATCACAGCCTCTCTTAAGCCCTTTAACCCTTCACCGTTTTAGAAAACGGTTTTTTACTATATATTGCAAAGAAGGATGTTGTAGCTCTTTTAATTATCTTTACAATGGTTTTTTATAAATTGTGATAGCATGAAAATTGAAGGAGTTATGGTCCAAAAACTGAAAATTTCAGAGTGTGAATATTTGGAGCAATGTGAAAGTACGCAGTATAATAGAGACCCACAACTATTGTAATGTGTATATATATACATAATATGGCTCACATATTTTGGAAACGTAGACATGAATACATACCAACGTTCTTATATGTATATATAACACATTTGAGTGAAGGGGCCAACGAAAAAGCCATGTGATCAGCTGTGCGTGCTCCGTTTATTCGTTATAATGTGACCAGTATATTTCCGTCTGCAAAGGAATGAGCACGTGTGGAGCGTCTTGCGTATGCAGAAAAGTTGGTCTGTTTTGTAATAGTACCTGTGGAACGTGCAGTGGAGATAACTGCCAAAATAGCCCTCCAATTAAACCAGAAGATGTTGAATGTGACAGCGACTCCGACATTGAGTCATGAATAATAATATTGTATTTTAATAATAATAGTACAATTTTATATAATTTGTAAATGTTTTATTCAATAAATGGCAATTTTTTACTCTAAATTAAATTATTTTTAAATATGTAATCATATATATTTACTGTTTTAATTTAGGGGTAGTTTTAAGGGTAGAAAAGCGTAAGAATATGATAAACATTTTCGAGAGTGTGGAATAATATTTAAATCCTTTTCATTTTATCAAAAAAAAATTAACAATTTTTTATCTAGGGGTAGTTTTCAAGGGTTGAAAGGGGGTTAAAAATTTGATAATTATTATAGAGAATATAAAATATTACTTACTCTATACTTACATCTTTTTATGTCATACCAAAGTATTTTTTTGTGATTTTTTCAATTTAGGGGTTGTTTGCAAGGGTTGTAAGATTTTCAAGGGGTTGAAAATGATTTTAATATGAGGTAATTATGTTATGAAAATACTTTACAATTTCACCACTTACTATTAGACATGTTTTCTAGCGATAAAATGGCTCAATGCCAATTTTTCCATTAAGGGGTTGTTTACACGCCTTAAAAATAATAGGCGGAGTTCAGATCATTTTCACTTTTGAAGTTAAGGGTAAGATGAGCCTAATTCCAAAATTTCATGCAAATCGGTTCACAGTAAAAAAATTCGGAGGTTAGACCGTATTTTTCGCTTCAATGACTGCCCTACTTTGCTGATTGGCGTTTGCAGGTAATACAATTTGGATATTGTAGATTTGTCTAGTATCCGAGGTAAGTTCGCCTCGTGACGCCCCTCCGTGTTTATTATAGAGTCCTGGTTCTCCTAGCAATTTCGGCTAGGTCTTTAGTTCTTATTATTTCTAGATCCCTTAGATTCGTCAATTGAAAGTTTACTGACACCACATTCGTAACTGTGCTACATACGTTCATGATGGGTCCTTGGAGTGTCCATCCCAATTTAGTTTTTATTGCAATTAAATTGTCGTTCAGTTGTAAAAGGCTCCCTGTGAGCAATAAGCCAGCGTAGTCCGCACCGATTAACAGTCCAATTTCTGGCGTCGCGTCCTCGCTGACGTCGCTCAGAGCGATATTATGCTTCTCCAACTGCGACAAAATGGCATTGTTATTATTAGGCACACGAGGAATATGTCCGCGGATTATAGTCTTATCGAGAGCCGTCATATTTAGTTTAAATTCATCATCCAGGCTGCTGACACAAAATTCGTAGCATTTATATTGCTGCCGTTTAGTTTCGATGTCACCAAAAAGACAATGCGATAAAGATTCAGTACTCACCGACTTCAGACTTAATTCTTTAATTATATCGCGACGTATATATGACCTCTGTGAACCAGTGTCTATAAAGGCTCGAATTTTTACGCATTTATCACCATTCACGATTTTTATTATAACCGTTTGGAGTAACGCAGTTTTATTGCCTTTGTTTTGTGACACATTGTTATTTATTTTTGGTGAACTGACGTTGACAGGTTCTTCACTTTAAAATTGAGTGACGTTTATGGCAAATAAGGCACTTCGAAAAGTTCTTACATATTTTATAATTATGCCCCGTCCTCAGACATATTATGCAGCCTCTTTTCTTCTCTAGTAACTCTTTCCTTTCCTCATACGACATTTTATTAGCCTTATAGCATTCTAAACTGCTATGAGTACTTTTATCACACCAAATACAAGACTTCTTACCTGCCGGGTCTTCTGTGGATACCAGGCAAGCTGCGGTGGGTTGAGCAGGAGCACCAACTAAATTATCACCCGAAGCCAAACCGCTACGGGCGAGCTGGATACGTTCCTCCGTCTCCACTTCGCATTTCAGAAACGCCATGAGCTGGCCGAGATGGTCTTCAGTCTTCACTCCTTGAGTTTGAGATCTCTCCCAGGCACGAAGTACAGATTCGGGCAGGGCGGACTCAACTAATGGGAATAGTAAAGCTGCGTATTTATCCATCATTACGCCTTAACTCTGTAACGCTTGTAATTGCGTATGTAACTTGTTGTATAAGTGGCCTAGATTATGCAAAGTATTACCTTTAGCTTCAGAAAGTACTAAAGTGAGGAGCTCACGTACGTATAATTCAATTAGCAAGTCATCCCGGGCAAACCTGGACTTCAACTGCTCGATCGCTTTCCTGTAGTTAGCCCCTGAGGGAGGGAAGCTATCGATAAGTTCTCGAGCTGGAGATTCTGAAACAGTGCACTGGTATAGATATTGGAATTTATCCTCGTCGTCAATAGTCTCGTCGCTGTCAATTTTTCGAAACTGTCCCCAAAAGCCGATCCAATTTTTCAAATTTCCGTCGAACTTGCGTAATTCAATTTTTGGTAAACGAAATCTCCTTGACTGACAGTTAGAGCTGCACGTTGACTTGGCCTGCTGCTGCGATTTCACCGTATCGTTTGACACTTGGCTTCCGTTGGATTCGCTTGACCTCTTTATGTGTCCGTATTACTTCTGGAGAGCTTTATCATACATTACTTTCGTACGCTCCCAGTCGTAGCGGTAATTATCACTAGTCGCACTATCCTGCAAGAATGCTTCTTCGTCTATATCATCCTCGGAATTAAGCCACTGTTCTTCAATGCGCTCGTCGACGCCAAACAGCTATTCTGCTTTATGTCCGAGGAGCCCGAAGGCGGAAGTCGCGTCGTCGATGTCGCAGTCGCGCAGTTTTTCTTCCAATACATTTTTAGCTTTTGTAAATAAACAGCGCGCCACTGTCCTCTCCTTTTTAATCTATCCACGATCACGGTCGCCACTTGTTGGAAATAAAACTCTGGAAGAATTCAAGCTTGCTGTATTTGAGATGACTTTTTGAACAACAGACATTAGAAAAAACAAAACTTGCTTTCAAGAATTAGACGTTTAGTAAAACTCATTATAAACCTACAAAGAGTCCGCAACAAGCGCTATGACCATCATTTTTCTTTTTGTCATTGCGTACTAAGACCCCTGAAGAACCGCCATACTGGTACAAATGACCCAATAATTTGTGTCACTATCTCCCGGTCTACCAACGGAGGTGGTGTAGATCAGCGGTTCCCGACCTATTACTTACCTACACCCCAACATATACCTCACGTTTACCCCCCCCCCCCCCCCCCCTGCCGCCCGTCAGCTCCGATGGAAATAAAACAAACGATCAAATAACTGAAGTACAACATGCTATTAATGATTTATATATTTGTGAGACATTATGTGTTGCCCGCAGCAGTGTCTACTTAGAATGCGTTAATCGCTATTCCGCGGGAACTATGCAATAGCCTGTTTAATTGCTCAATATTAAAGTTCAAACTATCTCCTTCCGCATCGGTTTGTCCGTGGACAGATAGACCGGCAGACAGACAGACAGAGTTACTTTGAATGTTGGAAGACAATTATTTATAAATGAATACTCAGTTGCAGATGTGCTGAGCAGAGCAGAGCAGGATGCGTGCAGGCTGGAGCCTGCAGACAAGACCGGGCCCGCAGCAGAGGGCACACGCACCCAGTCTACTTTAATGACCTGCAAACATATGCACACAGGACAGAAACCACACAGTTGCGACACGCGTCGGGAGCAGCTTACACAACGAGGCCACTTGAGTAGACCTAGACACTCACGAACACACACAGTGGACAAGCTTTACCGTTGCGATACATGTAACAAACGGTTTACGCGACGAAGTAACTTGGCTATGCATAAACGAATGCACACAGGTGAGAAACCGTACGGTTGCGATACATGTAACAAACGGTTTACGCGACGAAGTAACTTGGCTATGCATGTGCGAGTGCACACAGGTGAGAAACCGTACGATTGCGATACATGTAACAAACGGTTTACGCAACGAAGTAGCTTGGCTATGCATATGCGTTTGCACACAGGTGAGAAACCGTACGGTTGCGATACATGTAACAAACGGTTTACGAAACGAAGTAGCTTGGCTATGCATATACGACTGCACACAGGTGAGAAACCGTACGGTTGCGATACATGTAATAAACGGTTTAGGCAACGAAGTAGCTTGGCTATGCATGTACGAATACACACAGGTGAGAAACCGTACGGTTGCGATACATGTAACAAACGGTTTACGCAACGAAGTAGCTTGACTAAGCATATACGACTGCACACAGGTGAGAAACCGTACGGTTGCGATACATGTAACAAACGGTTTACTCAACGAAGTAGCTTGACTGTGCATATACGAATACACACATACACACACACATAAATCACGTCTTTATCCCTTACGGGGTAGACAGAACCTAAGATAACAAGACCTATAGACCACGTTTAGCATGATTGTGGGTGTATAGGTGGAAAGGGGACTCAAAATAGTGATGGGTTGCTAGCCGCATCGCCTGTAACATGATTCCTAAGATTTTGGCCCATTCCCTCGATGGGCTTTTACCATCTGCGCGGGAAGAGAAGCAACTGGTACATTCTATGTTTTTTCTTTACTCCCAGACCAGCATGGAAGAACCGTACGGTTGCGATGTATCTAACAAACGGTTTAGAGAACAATGGCACTTGACTTCACATATACTTCACATATAAACGTACTAGCTGTTGGCAACACTGTCTCATTTATCTGTGGCTTGAGAGGCTATGGTTGTTGTTTTCCAATGTCTGAATAAAGGATTTATTAATAAAATACAACGCAAGTATCATTTTACAACATGGTGGTAGCGTGAAAACGAA
This sequence comes from Pandemis corylana, assembly GCA_949127965.1. Taxonomy (NCBI): domain Eukaryota; kingdom Metazoa; phylum Arthropoda; class Insecta; order Lepidoptera; family Tortricidae; genus Pandemis; species Pandemis corylana. Next base: position 1,857,141 of record OX421875.1, on the reverse strand, counting down.
ACGTGGGCCAGTTAGCTGATATTGTTAGGCAACAGAGCGAAATGCTCAGGCTGATGCAACAACAAATTGCTTCGATATCATCATGTGCGTCGCCATCTTCGCCGGCAATAAATGTACCTTGGCCGGCACCGCTAAATATCAACATAGATCCAGAAGAAGCTTTCCGCCTGTTTGAAAATGGTTGGGAAAACTATATGCGAGCGGCGCACATTGACAAATGGCCAGCTGATCAAGAAACCCTTGAAACCGTTTGCCTTCATATTGATATTAAAAAAAACCCGCAAATTGAGCATATTACTGACGGCAATTCGTACGGATGCTTTAAAAAAGTACAACAATTTCGTGGAAAACCCGGAGTCCTGCGAACAGTTGCTTCTAGAAATAAAAACTAAATTAGTTCCTGTCAAAAATACAATTTATAACAGATTCATTTTCAACTCAAGAGCACAAAGTCAGGGCGAAGGCTTTGAATCATTTTATAGTGCAATTTCCACACTTACTGAAGAATGTGACTATGCAGAGAAGACTGAAATGCTACGCGACAGGATAGTGATGGGTATAATCGATACAAATTTAAAAAAAGAATTACTTAAAAGGGAAAATCTAACATTGACCCAACCAGTGAACATGTGCAAGGCTGCGGAGGCCATGGAGATACAAATGAAAGCCATGACAGAGAGTCAGAGGAATGCTCCAGAAGGGAATATACACAAAGTGGAAGAAAAAGATAAGAAAATGAAGTGCAAATTTTGCGGAAACTTTCACATATTCAAAAAAGGAGTCTGTCCTGCGTGGGGAAAAACTTGTTCCAACTGTGAAGGCAGAAACCATTCGGCGAAGGTCTGCAAAAAGGTGAGAAACCGTACGGTTGCGATACATGTAACAAACGGTTTACGCAACGAAGTAACTTGGCTATGCATATACGACTGCACACAGGTGAGAAACCGTACGGTTGCGATACATGTAACAAACGGTTTACACGACAAGTCTACTTGACTTCACATATACGAATACACAGGTGAGAAACCGTACGGTTGCGATGTGTGTAACAAACGGTTTATAGATGGGTCGTTCAAATACAGTTATTTTTTAATTTTCAAAATATTGTTGATTTTCGAGAATTTTAGGCTTTCAGGTTCACATACCCGAGTAGAGTAAGATATGAGTGAAGGCGTCATTGTACAGGTTATGATTTAGGATCTTCTAAAAGGAAAGTAATGAAGCCTCGGATGGAAATTAAATATGAAAGGATGGCAATGAGTGCGTTTGGAAGGTAATGAGATTTATTACAAAGTTAATGAAATATTTAATTGAATCAGGCGTTACTTTGCGGAGGTCCATTTCAATGAACAAAAAATTTACCTTGCTACTCCGCTACTCACGTGCAAGATAACCAAGCCTGTGTGAGATATATATGTTTTTCATGCGTTCCCTCCCTCCACTTCTGCCAATAAAACACATATAAATCCCACAAACTTCAAACTTCTTCTTAATGAAATATGCCTAGACTTGAGGGTAGTGAGCTAGTGAGTATATATAAGTAATGAGATTTGCCGTAATAGTTTTTAATTATTTAATTGTAATAGAGCTATTTATACATATAAAAACTGACTATTTAGTGTGAAATGATGTTTTTATGAAATAAAACTTGTCTGTAATAGTAATTATCTGTTCTTTATTAAAAAATAGGATTTCTTCAAAATCAACACAACATAGATATTATACTAATACTTGTAATATCACTAATTATTACAAAAAAAGACACAGTATTAGCACATTTTTTTTTGTGGCAGGAATATTGATCAATCATATCTTTTAATTATGATTTACCAAAAATTAAGTTTTGGTAAATTTTTAACAGGCCCTTCTATCCTTTTCTGGCTCTGACACAGTTTGCAGAATTTGAGTTTCAGTTACAACATATCAGAAATATTTGGCCAACCGAATTTAAAAATTTTGGGTCGGAACTACTTGTTGCAATCTTGTTATTATGTTAAATATGAATCTATTTCTGTATTGACTTGAAGGGGTCTGACAAGAAATGAATCTTGGATAGTAAAGGGATATCTTTTTGTTTTTTGATTTCTCGACGTTTGATGGACTCTTTGTTTTTCCCGGAGGTACAGTCAAGTGTAATAATATGTATCTAGTCAAAGTTTAAAAAATAAGTACCAGACACTCTTATACCGGCGTAATAAGGTCGTGGGACATATTTTTGAGAAGATCGTATCGATACTTATTTTTGCACTTGACCGTACACTGCTAACAACATCTTCGAAAAAAACTGTTCTTTTGTTTTAATTCATGTGCCTTATTTTTTCTGGTATCTGGCAATTTACTTCGAATAGTGAAGGGTAATTTGCCTTTGACTCTTGAATTGTCACTTTCAATTATGTCTTCTACAAATGATACTTTTTCTGTTTTGTTTAGATTAGAGCTTCATACTTTTGTTGTATTTTTCTAGATACAGTTTTATCAAATAATAGCTTTTTTTATAGGCCAGTACGGGAACTAAATTGAACTCACAAAACTCACAAGTGCGCAATTTTTTTACTAACAAAAACTTTAATATTAAATAACGCAATGTGAAAATCTGTTATATGTTTTTTCTTACCAGTAGTACTCAGTAAACTCTGTCTACAAAAAATTGCGCACTTGTGAGTTTTGTGAGTATAAAGGGTAATTAACACGTTCCCGTACTGGACTATTAACTTCTTGAACTTTTTCTTCTGGCAAGTCTTTTATTAATTAGTAATTTTTTTTTCCACGCAATCTTCTATTGTTTTTGTTACGTTCTTCTGTTGTAACTCTAGTTTTTGGGTTCGCTTTCTTAAAATATCTTTTTCTTTTTGTAATTTTCTTATGTCTGCTTTTAAGTTTTTGGTTACTTTCATGGATTTATAGCGAACTTTTCTGACTGAAGTATTTACGTATGTCACGCATTTCTATCCCGCACGCGGGATTTTGTGCTAAAGGATCCACATCTGCTACAAGTGCTGGTACAACCGGATTATTGTCTTCGTTGTCAGTAGCAGGTGGTGTGGTTGGTGGTGAGTTTTCCAACAAAATTCGTTGTATTTTACGTTGCTCCTTTTTTTGTTTGAATGTTTACGACTGTTTATACGCCATCTTCGTCTTTGTTCTTTGTGCTCTGATACTCATATCTTTGATACTGATTTTTTTTTGTTTTTTTTTTCATGAGATAACCTTTTCCTTTTCTTTTTGAATTCGGGATCACTTAATTTTTTTTTATATTCTTATTTTTTGCGTAATCTGTCTTTTGCTGAAATTTCTTCCCTGGTCAGCTTTTTTTTGTCTTAGCCATTATGCTGATCTACAAAGAAATACAAAAAAAATATAAGTATCCACGCGTTATTGGCCCCACGCATTATGAGCGTCTTCCTGCAGAACTGAAGAACGACCCATCTGACGAGGCATTTAGATCCAAACTGAGAAACCTTTTGTTGGATAAACCATTATACTCTGTTGGTGAATTTATATTGACATGATGTGCACTTCTTTTTAATATTTTATTGTTATTTGACATTTTGTTTTGGCATTGAATTGTACTCTTTATATTAATTCTTATTTTACTGGACATTGTTCTTTTAATTATTTTATGTATTTTAATTGGATGATCCTTGTTTGGTGACATCCATATAGCTATGACGATCCTGAGTAGAAAACCTATTTAAATGTAATTATTTGTTGCTTCTTTATATTTTATACAATTTCAAATTTTTGTGACATTCAATTAGTTTTTCAATTTTTATTTTATGTTTCATTTTTGGTGATTTCAATATAAGTTCTCGTAGCTTGACATTGTACAATTGATAATGTAATTTTATATTGAATGAATAAAAAATCTAATCTAATCTAATCTTAATCTATCAAACAACATATCTTTATAATTAAAATAGGTTTTCATTTAAACAGGTTTTACCAGAACTATAAAAATAAATGTTATTTTATACCCTCCAAACATGCTCATTACCATCCAGCAAAAAATGAAGGGTTAGGAAGGTAATACCATGGAGAGGAATGAGATTTCGGCAGTTTTTTCTCGATTCATTTAAATACCAAAGGTAATTTGAAAATGTTATATTTATGTCATTAAATATGTATTCACAAAGCATTCTAATGTGATATTAAACAAAAAATAAAAAAGTACTTACTGCATAAAACGCTGGAAAGTAATGAAGTGAAGACCAATCACTGATAAAGTACTTTTTGTGCACGAAGATCCAAAATTTCTTGCTAGCGGAACACATGTCCTCCCTTGACCAGATGCGGCGGCACACTGAAGCGGTGCCGGGCGGGAGCAGTGCACTTACTACCGCCACACAGGGAACAACTTGGGCATTTATTTAATGTTTTGGTATCGCGGAAGGAAATTATAGTTTTCGATGGACAAAATCATAATCTTCATTCTTTCGCAGTATGAAGCAGTTTTAAAATTGTGCAAACTAACAGATTTACTCCTTAATAGTAAGTCAATCAGATCGCTTAAAAAAATTGGAAGGTTTTCTTTTCGAAAGTGCTTAAATACATCGAACAATTTATCAGTACGTAATTTGGAACGGGAAGGAAATGAGATTTGACGCTATATTTTTATCGGGTAAGTTTCATAATAGGTAAAGAGCTTTAACGCAAAAGACTCCTTTACTATCTTTTTGAGACCGTTCTTTCTGTATACAATGTTTGCAAAAAATATATTTTTTTGTACCGATTCGTCGCCTGGAATGGCGATTTGAACGACTCACGAGAACGACCCAGATAAAGCAACATTGACTTCACATATACGAATACACACAGGTGAGAAACGGTACAGTTGCGATTTATGTAACAAGCGGTTTAGACACCAAAGCCACTTGACTTCACAAATACGAATACACACAGACGAGAAACGGTACAATTGCGATATATGTAACAAACGGTTTAGACACCAAAGCCACTTGACTTCACATATACGAATACATACAGGTGAGAAACGGTACAGTTTGCGATATATGTAACAAACTGTTTAGACAACAAAGCCACTTGACTTCACATATACGAATACACACAGGTGATAAACCGTACGGTTGCGATTTATGTAACAAACGGTTTAGACAACAAAGCCACTTGAATTCACATATACGAATACACACAGGTGAGAAACCGTACGGTTGCGATTTATGTAACAAACTGTTTAGACAACAAAGCCACTTGAATTCACATATACGAATACACAGGTGAGAAACCGTACGGTTGCGATATATGTAACAAGTAACAAACGGTTTATAGATAAATCAACATTGACTGCATGTACAACTACATACAGGTGAGAATATAGTAGGTACATCGTGCATTGAGAGTGATAAGAAGATGGTTATTATAGTCTATTAGAAGCCCGAAGCCGAAGGAAGGTCACGAAATATATAATTTGACGTTAATGACATTCATTACACAATCAACGTAGCGTCATTAAAACTATAACTGCTATTTTCCTAATGTATAAGTTTCAACTAGTATAACATTAATTTGATATAATATCAGGTTATAAACTCGAAGACTAATTTCAGTTCGTATTATGTACATTTATCGCACATATCATTAGTGCTCTAAAATGCTTTCGGAAACCTATACTGAAAATCTATACTGTAATGTTATTACAGTACAGATTTTACATACTACCAAAGAAAATACCCATAGTATAATACATACATACATACATACATACATACATACATAAATCACGTCTATATCCCTTACGGGGTAGGCAGAACCAAGTATAATTGGTTGTAATAATGCTGGTAATTTTCTTACTGTTTCTAAACCCATCTTAGAGTACTTTTAGAGTAGGAAAAAGTGGCTCCATGAACTTTTCTTATGAAAATAAATTACCTGTAGGGACCATTTGTAAGGGAATGCTTATTAAATTTGTTTCCATATGACATACCGGACCAATTCAACATTCACTTTTTAACGGCAGCTTCGGGCTTTGCATTGCAGTGCAACTGCGATGTCAGCATCGGCTATTTGCGACGCTGCTTACGTGATTTGGACATTCCCGACTTGACCTTACCTGAAATTGGTGTTAGACAATATCCCCACTGCTACCCAAGAAAATAATTGCTTGATCATCAGTTCTAACCTACTCAATTAGCTAGTTACAGTTTGTTGACCAGTTAGTTTTTCACCAAAAAAAAAACAAAAAAGTAAGTGAATTAACAGTTACTTGTAATTAAAGTAGTGCAGTTATATTTGAAACATTCTTTGGCAGATGCCCCGAGCGAAATGAGGGAGCATCCATGGAATCCAAAGGCAGAAGGCGGCGCCGACGCCGCGTCCGGCACCCACGCCTGCCCTGGGGATGAACCTCACTGCAGCAGGAGCACCGAGCAGCAGCACGGGCTCAAAAGCGGTTTTGTCAGGCTCGAGCGTTTGCCAGTAGGAGACCTGCGCAGTTGCAATGGTGAGTGTTATGGTCTGACAGCGCGCAAGCTAACCCCGGAGTTAGACCGTCTAGGCCTTCCCCTCCCAGCGTTACCATTCACATTCCCCATATAGGTCTGTTTAGTTAGTCTCCTTTCTTCCATCCGCTCTACGTGACCAAACCAACTAAGCATACTTTTTTCTATCCTGGTCACTATATCCTCTTTCACACCAGCACGTTCACTTATCACACTATTCCTTATGCTATCTTTCAGTGATACACCTACCATACTTTTTAACGCTCTCATTTCTACTGCATTTATTCTACTTTCATGCTTCTTTTGCCATACCCAAGTCTCGCTACCGTACATTAATGTTTCAACAAGCACCCCTCTGTGGACAGCCAGACGCGCCTTCTTCAACACCTTCTCACTGCTCACAAAGGCGCGCAGCGCCCCATTTACCATGTTTCCTGCATTCACTCTTCTTTCAATATCACTTTGACACTTCCCATCTTTCGTAAACGCCGAACCCAGATATACAAACTCTTTTACCTGTTCGACTTTCTTAGCCGCTATCACAATCTCACATTCTGTCATACTGTCGTCTTTTTCAAACACCATAACTTTCGTTTTGCGTACATTAACATTCATTCATACCTTTCGTTTCCAATGCACCACATAAAATGTTAGCCATCATCTGCAACTCCTCCTCCGACGATGCCAACAGCACTTGGTCGTCGGCGTATAGGAGGCATTTGATGGTTACCCCACTCATTCTTAGTCCACAGTCATTCCCTTTCAAATCCCTCAGGTATGTATCCATGAATAGGTTGAACAGCCACGGTGACGCAACACATCCTTGTCTAACACCTTTTTCAATGCTAAACATTCAGTGTACGCCCCGTTTATCCTCCCACAACCACTAGAATCCTCATAGAGAGATTTTAGTGCTCGTATCAGATTACTGTGCTCCCCATGCATGGATAATGCTGACCACAATTCATTCCTCATCACTCTGTCGTAAGCCTTCTCCGACGTCAATGAATAAGCAGTATATTTTCTGGCCCTTGGCCATATACTTTTTGCTTATACACCGCAAGGAGAAGACTTGATCCGTGCCGTGCATCCCATTCCCTTTCTGAAACCCGCTTGTACATCCCATATTTTCTCATCGGTCTCTTTCATAACTCTCTCAATCAGTACCTTTGCATACAGTTTGCCGACGACGCTGAGAAGGCTTATTCCGCGGTAGTTTTTGCAGTCTAGTTGTGACCCGTTTCCCTTATACAACGGCACAATCACGGCCTTGCACCAATCCTTCGGTACCCGACGCTTCGTCCAACACAAGTTGAAAAGGTGGCACAACTGACTGGCTACCACGCCTTCACCAGCTCTCAGCATTTCGACAGATACCCTATCATACCCCGCAGACTTTCCTAACTTCATTCTTTTCATGGCGTTCACAATTTCATCCATACCTATCTCGTTTTCCTGACTACTTTCATTCATCTCTCCGGCATGAGCCGGTACGTGCACTAATTCTTCTGCTCTTTCAAATAAACTTTCAAAATATTCCTTCCATCTTATTAACACACACTCTTCTCCTTTTATAACACTCCCATCCAGGCTTCTAATATCTCTCAGTTCCGAGGCAGTGTTGTTGCCACGGGCTGTCTTTATAAACTTCCAGAACATCTTAATATTTGTCCGGAAGTCATCAGAAAGCCTCCTATCAAAACTATCTTTACGTTCTTCCCTCTTTCTGTCACAAGTCTGTTTTACTAATCCTTTCACTCTTTTGTATTCATCTTTCGCGTTACACACATCTTCACCCGTCACCTTTTGCATTCTTCAATTAGCCTTTTTCGCTAACCAATCCAACCATGCCTTCTTCTTTTCTCGTACCACCTGTTATGTGTTTTTAATTATAAGATTTTATTCGTATTTTGAACGATTTGTAACAGTATGGCACTAATTTTTTCTGTAAGTTTGAGGTTCATCGAATATAAATACAAAATTTCAAAGATCTAGGTGGCGGCAATCTTTACTTATAACCAGATGTTTATATTGTATAATATTGAACGGCTACCACCGCCCCATGGTTACAGTATGGGATTTTTTTTTTAGGTAGAATTCCATCCAAACGAACCGAATACAATGATGCCATACTGCAACAAATGATTTTATGTCTAACACCTTGAAAACCCGTTGTATAATCAAGATTTTCCAAGTATGTTGCCCCTTTTTCCCTCTATTAGAAGTATGGCAAATATAATAATGGTCACATTGCATCATATAATTTCCTAAAATCCAAATGCCATACTGGTACAAATCGTCAAATTTTTTTTTTTTACGTCTTGGCTCAAGTCTCACAGTCGTCCGCCCCATGGGTACAATCCGGGATAATTTTTTATAGATAGAATTGTATCCAAACAAACAGAATATAATGATCCCATGCTGTAAAAAAATATTTTGCGTATTGTATTTTTGAAACGTGTCGAATAAATAATTTTTTCAAGTATGGCGACACTTTTTCTCCTACTAGAAGTATGGCAGATATAATCACGGTCACATTTCATCAAATACTTTCCAAAAATCCAAATGCAATACTGGTACATATCGTTTGGCGAAAAAACAATTTGCTGATTTTCGGCGGTATGGCGACGATGATTAACTGTGCAAAAATTAGCCTGGTACAAATGGTTGATTTTTGTTTTTAATTAACGCATTCGCGTCGGTATGGCGGGCTGTAAGTCACACCGGAGAAGTATGGCACGACACTACCGCCGATTTCTTTTTTATGGACTATCGGGAAATACTAAAATTTTTGTGGAAAAAATCGTTTGACACTCGTAATTTATCCGACGAGTTCGACTAACGCCCACGCGATTGGGCCGCCGGTACCAGCGCTATGACCATCATTTTTCTTTTTGTCATTGCGTACTAAGACCCCTGAAGAACCGCCATACTGGTACAAATGACCCAATAATTTGTGTCAATATCTCCCGGTCTACCAATGGAGGTGGTGTAGATCAGCGGTTCCCGACCTATTACTTACCTATACCCCAACATATACCTCAAGTTTACCCCCCCCCCCCCCTGCCGCCCGTCAACTACGATGGAAATAAAACAAACGATCAAACAACTGAAGTACAACATGCTATTAATGATTTATACAATAGCCTGTTTAATTGCTCAATATTTATAAATGAATACTCAGTTGCAGATGTGCTGAGCAGAGCAGAGCAGGATGCGTGCAGGCTGGAGCCTGCAGGCAAGACCGGGCCCGCAGCAGAGAGTACACGCACCCAGTCTACTTTAATGACCTGCAAACATATGCACACAGGACAGAAACCACACAGTTGCGACACGTGTCGGGAGCAGCTTACACAACGAGGCCACTTGAGTAGACCTAGACATACACGAACACACACAGTGGACAAGCTTTACCGTTGCGATATATGTAACAAACGGTTTACGCGACGAAGTAACTTGGCTATGCATATACGACTGCACACAGGTGAGAAACCGTACGGTTGCGATACATGTAACAAACGGTTTACGCAACGGAGTAGCTTGGCTATGCATATACGTTTGCACACAGGTGAGAAACCGTACGGTTGCGATATGTGTAACAAACTGTTTACACAACAAGGCCAATTGACTTCACATATACGAATACACACAGGTGAGAAACGGTACAGTTGCGATACATGTAACAAACGGTTTACAAAACGCTTTACCTTGGCTAGACACATACGTATACACACAGGCACAGTTGAGAAACTGTACAGTTGCGATATATGTAACAAACGGTTTATAGATAAATCAACATTGATACCGCATTTACGACGACACACAGGTGAGAAACCGTACGGTTGCGATATATGTAACAAACGGTTTAGACAACAGGGCCATTTGACTTCACATATACGAATACACACAGGTGAGAAACGGTTCGGTTGCGATATATGTAATAAACGTTTTATAGATAAATCAACATTGACTTCACACATACGACAACACGCAGGTGAGAAACCGTACGGTTGCGATATATGTAACAAACGGTTTACACAACAGGGCCATTTGACTTTACATACACTAATACACGCAAGTGAGAAACGGTACAGTTGCGATATATGTAACAAACGGTTTACACAACGAGGGCACTTGACTGCACATATACAAATACACACTGGTGAGAAACGGTTCAGTTGCGATATGTGTAATAAACGGTTTATAGATAAATCAACATTGACTTCACATGTACGACGACACACAGGTGAGAAACCGTACGGTTGCTATATATGTAACAAACGGTTTACACGAAAAGGGCACTTGACTGACCATATACGAATACACACTGGTGAGAAACGGTTTAGTTGCGATATATGTAATAAACGGTTTATAGATAAATCAAAATTGACTCGACATATACGACGACACACAGGTGAGAAACCGTACGGTTGCTATATATGTAACAAACGGTTTAGACAACAAGAACACTTGACTTCACATATACGAATACACACTGGTGAGAAACGTTTCAGTTGCGATATATGTAATAAACGGTTTATACATAAATCAAAATTGACTTCACATATGCTAATACACACAGGTGAGAAACCGTACGGTTGCGATATATGTAACAAACGGTTTAGACAACAGAGCCACTTGAATTCACATACACGAATACACACAGATGAGAAACGGTACGGTTGCGATATTTGTAATAAACGGTTTATAGATAAATCAACATTGACTTCACATATACGACGACACACAGGTGAGAAACCGTACGGTTGCTATATTTGTAACAAACGGTTTACACAACAGGGCCATTTGACTTCACATATACAAATACACACAGCTGAGAAACGGTACAGTTGCGACATATGTAACAAACGGTTTGGACGACAAAGCCACTTGACTTCACATATACGAATACACACAGGTGAGAAACGGTTCAGTTGCGATATATGTAATAAACGGTTTATAGATAAATCGACATTGACTTCACATGTACGACGACACACAGGTGAGAAACCGTACGGGTGCGATATATGTAACAAACGGTTTACACAGCAAGGGCACTTGACTGCCCATATACGAATACACACTGGTGAGAAACGTTTCAGTTGTGATATATGTAATAAACAGTTTATAGATAAATCAAAATTGACTTCACATATACGACGACACACAGGTGAGAAACCGTACGGTTGCTATATATGTAACAAACGGTTTAGACAACAAGCCCACTTGACTTCACATATACGAATACACACTGGTGAGAAACGGTTCAGTTGCGATATATGTAATAAACGGTTTATACATAAATCATCATTGACTTCACATATACTAATACACACAGGTGAGAAACCGTACGGTTGCGATATGTGTAACAAACGGTTTAGACAACGAGCCCACTTGACTTCACATATACGAATACACAGGTGAGAAACCATATGGTTAAGATATATGTAACAAACGGTTTTTAGCACAATGCTTTGAAAAAATTACGCTTGCCTTTCGTGAAGAAATGGTATTTAAACAATATATATTATTTTTCAATAGACAACTCCTACATATTTAGTAGTCTATGTTGACTAGTGCTTTATTTATGCTGTCTTTGATTTAAACCTTTGAACGCCAAGAATAACTAAAGTTGTCGTATGCTGTTGCGACTACCACGCCACCAACACCTTAAGTTGTTAGAGCGTTCGCTGTCAAAGTAACCCTTCATGCTTCCGAGTACCTAAGGTTCATATTGTCACACGACCGTGGTTGTGACGTATAGTGATGTTTTTGTATTTAACGTTATGGCGTTGAAAAGGTTAAAATAAATTTGGTGAAGATTTGAAACTGGCTTTTTATTTGTGACCTCGAAAATTCCACTCCCTGTTTTTTTTTTGTTTTTTACTAATTGACTCATCTTGGTGAAGTCAAGCGCTAAGAGTTGATTTTTAAATCTCCCACAAGATCGAATATGGACGAGACTAAATAATAATAACGCCTATTTCTTGAGGATCATAAAGGTCCTCTGAGCGTTACTGACCGACAAACCAGTCTCTCCACCTGGTGGACGGTTAGTATTGGATATTTTCACACTTCCCATAGGATAGGTGATGAGAGATTCGTGCATAGGTACTTATTATGTGTCGAGAAATAGACCATTTTAACTTCTTTTGATACTTTTATACCGGAAAATGGCGTAGTTTTTTAAAGAGGTGCAAATTATTATTTTTTTCGACAGTCGACGTCTTAATAATTAATAATCGAGGTAGTTACTGTATCTTTTATTTTCAGGGTCCCATTATTAGAGTTTAGAACCCTTTGAGGACGGAACCCTAAAAAAGCTCGAAGTATAAGTACTCATTTATGTACGACTTGCTCTTGCCCGCGCCTCTGTCTGCGCAGAATTCGCTTATCTCTATCCCAAGTATCCCACGGGACTATCCTTTGTCCTTCCCCGGTATTGAAACTATCTGTATACCAAAGAAAAAAAAAAAACCAAATTCTATCTAAATCAGTTAAGAAAACAATCTAAATTTGTTGCAGGCACTGTTGTTAAATAATGACAATATGGTACACATATCATGTGCGGCTAAATGGGCTTTGACTCCTTTGACTTCCATGAAGATAAAAAAACAATTAGTTAACAGTGACCGCTCGTGCTGCTCTGCTGTCACGTCACTGTCACTGCGACTGTTACACTGCACGTACTGTCCGGTCGGCGGTCAGTCAGCAGTCAGTTCAGTAATGTAAGCAGAGCAGGAGCACTTGTAATTTTTGTTAGCAATTAATTACAAAATTATTTCCTTGGTGCTGCTTACTCGTTGACGTGAACAGGATCAACCGCACACTTGTCATTTAAACTGACACTGGCCCAAGCCTTACGGCCGCCATTAAGGAGGAAAAATATATTTTTTGCTAGTAACGTAATGTAACGTTTAGTGTTATATTCTTATTGGTTATATGTTCGTCGATAGCGTTAAACTTATCCGTAGCGGAAGCTTACTGTCGTGAAATCAGTCAAATTTTGCACTATACTGTGAAAATACACATGTGAAGAAAAAAGTAGACAACCGTATTGTTTGCTTGCATTCGTACTGTTCGTGTTGTTTTCGTTTTCGAAAAATGGCCGGTGCATGAAACGTTAACACACATTCGAAACATGGATTCGTCCGCCTGCCACCGTCGCGCTTCCGACACGGAACAGTCGGCGTGTTCTTACAGCATAACAGTGGAGTGCGGGCTCGTGAAACAGGAGCCCGTGAAACAGGTGCCCGTAAAAGAGGAGCCCGAGTGGGGCGAGTGCGGCGAGAGTGAGGCGGCCGTGGCCGAAGACTTGTACGCCGAACACGATGTCAAAGAAGAATTAGTAGTTGGACCTGAGGTGATGCAAGAGCAGGACATCGCGTTTTCAATGCTAAGTAAGCCATCTTTTAAGAATAAGAAATCTGATTACTTAGTTTTTTTTGTTAATCTTATATTTCAAAGAGGCTTTAGTACACAGGGTTGACTATGTCAGCCTCATAGGAGTACTCAAGAAGATCGAAGATCAAAATTCATGCAGCATCCCCTCCCCCAGAGCCAGGATGCTCTGGTTATGAAGGAATACTGCACTAATTTATGTATGATAAGAGCTTTGTCTAAGGGCAAGCCAGCAAAACGTTTACCACCATTATGCATGTTTAGGTTCTCCAGGTACTTCCCTATAGCATGCTTATACCAGCATTCCACCAGAATATGGTATAATCATCAGTTTTATTACAATCCTCGCACATTTTAGATTGAGACACTCATCATTCAAGATGGTTCTGGCTGAAAATCAGTGCTGCAGGCGTCTAACACATCAGCGTAATGCTGAGCCAGCGACCATTTCACTTTTGCGAAGACACAACCCTGATGATCTATTTTTCATGTCTGTGTTTTTTTATCTTGTTTTTTTTCTATACAATTGTGTATATTCTCTTAAATTTGTGTCTTGCAAAAAGGAATAAATGTCTTCTTTTTTTCTATCATGTTCAATGTTTTGATGGATTATGACCAGATCTAACTCTAAATGCCACTACGAGCCAGTCCCTGGAGAGAAACAAGATAGTATGGTATATTGCGAATTTGATATTTTAGATATTGGGTAAATCGGCAATCTAGTATTTTGCAATTATGATATTCAAGGTTCCCTGGTTTGATTGTGCCGGCCTATCCAGGGATCTGTTCGTGCCAGCATTTCGTGTGCGATCTGGTCACATTCCAGTAAATAGTTTTTTGTATTTGATGGGAGTTATACAATCACCCTCATGTGCTCACTGTAATAAAACTGAGGACCTTATTCATTTTCTGTTGGAATGTGACCATAATAAAGACATCCGTAAAAGGTATCTGGATGGTATGAAATTGTAGAGTGGAGATGTTAATGTGATCCTGAGTTGCCCTTTGTCAGATGACGCAGTACTATTGTATAAATTTGTAAGAGTAAGACACGTCTTTGGCTCCAGAGCCTCGGACTCTGGGCAAGGCAGTTTGAATTAGGTACCTGTGGTTTCCCATGAGGCTGACATATTCACCATTGGTGTACTCAAGCCTCGTTAAAATATTAGATTAAAAAAATATATATATATTTAGGGTATGAGCGCTTCCTAGTCTCTTATCTAGCCGTCATCATGAGCTCTGTCCCATAAGGCTGACATCAAACAGGAATACCATTACATCATATGCAAATCGTTTACCTATAGGGAGCATTTGCAAGGCAATGCTTATTAAAATTGTTTCCATAGATAAAGATAGTGGGATTACTAATTCTCCCCAAGGTACCACTTTCCAAACTATGTCGCATCGATTTCATTGACATTTTTGTGCCTCGAATGGTGATGGCAGGACATTTGATGAAAACAACAGAAATGGAGTTAGACAATCACCCACTGCCACACAAGAAAATAATTGCTTGATCGTCCGAGTTCTAACCTAAAATACTTTACTAGCTAGTCGACGGGGAAGAACTAAAATCTCCTATCTTACAAATTTTAATTATTATAGTTTGAATTCTATTGAGAAATGGCTCCTATCTTACATTAATCCGAAATTACAAGATAGGAGGTCCTGGTTGGTTGACCAATCAGTTTTTCACTAAAAGTACACAAAAGTGTGAATTAACAGTTACTTGTAATAAAATTGAACTTATAGTTATGTGTGAAACATTCTTTGGCAGATGCCCCGAGCAGAATAAAAGAGGATCCATGCGAGCCAAAGGTAGAAGGCGGCACCAACGCTGCGTCCGAGTGCACCCACGCCTGCCCTTGGGATGAACCTCAGTGCAGCAGGAGCACCGAGCTGGACGGGCTCAGGAGCCGTTTTGTCAGGCGCAGTTGCAATGGTGATTGTTACGGTCAGACAAGCGAGCTAACCCCAGGGTGCTGTGGCGCGGAGGACAGCAGAGCCAAAGATGTTCTTGCAACTTGCCAGCCCTACTTGTGTCAGCATTGTGGAAGGTGTTAAGGGCTACAATGAAACAGGCAGATCTGTCCTAACAGGGAGTACTGGTGTAGTTATAATACGCCTTGATTTAAAATACTTTCCTATATGAATGATAGTAACAATGGTTGTCCTAGCTCTGCCCTGATTTCGTTTGTTATACAATACTTACCTAATACAATACAATAAAATGACTCTTAATTGAACATCACACATCACAATAGTATGCAGTGGTGGGCAAAACACAGGAAGTAATTGTCCCATGTGTGTGTGTGTGTGTTTCATGTATAATGTATTATGTATTTTCACTACTTAGTATATCAATTTATATTCTAAATTGCACCACCTGCTCTGATCTGTTCTTTTCTCCAGTCCATTATGGTTGCCTGGTTGATCGCTCTGTAGCGATAAGGCCGCCTATAATTATTGTAATATTATTCTGTATACCTTTTTTCGTTGTTATATGTGGTGTTCAATAAAGAGTTATTGTATTGTATTGTCACTGTGCTACTTGCAAAACCTTGTGGGTACATACTCAGCATTGCGTCGCGCCAACAGGGGGTGGAGATGCTCTTCAATTTTTTGGCAGTACCATAATTCGTTTATCGCAAACCCTGTAAATTTTCTGTAGCCTATTTAATTA
This sequence comes from Pandemis corylana, assembly GCA_949127965.1. Classification (NCBI taxonomy): domain Eukaryota; kingdom Metazoa; phylum Arthropoda; class Insecta; order Lepidoptera; family Tortricidae; genus Pandemis; species Pandemis corylana. The sequence goes on along the minus strand of OX421875.1, from coordinate 1,840,602 downwards.
CTCAATAATCAAATTCAAACTATCTCCTTTCCAAATATGTATAGTTTAGATTGGCAAGTACCTACTGGGATTTGTCCGTGAGAAGGTAGACGCGGAGACAGAGTTACTTTCGCATTTAGAACAGTATGGTAGTATGGATTAACAGAGAAGCTACTCTTTTTGATAAATGAACACTGCATTACAGATGTGCTGAGCGGAACAGTGGAGGGTGCTTGCAAGCTGGAGCCAGCAGACTGGGCCGGGCCCACAACAGAGAGTACTTCTTTAACGACATGTAAACATATGCACACAGGACAGAAACCACACAGTTGCGACACGTGTCCGGAGCAGCTTACACAACGAGGCCACTTGACTATACACACACAAACACACACGGCTGAGAAGCCGTACAAATGCGATATATGTAACAGACGATTTTCACTACAATATAACTTGGTTAGGCATATACGAATGCACACAGGTGAGAAACCGTACAGTTGTGATATATGTAACAAACGGTTTACACAACAAGGCAACTTGGCTTCACATTTACGAATACACACAGATGAGAAACCGTACATTTGCGATATATGCCACAAACAGTTTACACAACGAGGCAACTTGGCATCACATATACGAATACACACAGAAGAGAAACCGTACATTTGCGATATATGTAACAAACGGTTTACACAACAAGGCAACTTGACTTCACATTTACGAATACACACAGATGAGAAACCGTACAGGTGCGATATATGTAATAAACGGTTTATAGAACGACGTAACTTGACTTCACACATACGACAACACACAGGTGAGAAACCGTACAGTTGTGATATATGTAACAAACTGTTTACACGACAAAGTGACTTGGCTAGGCATATACGAAGACACACAGGTGGGAAACCATACGGTTGCGATATATGTACGAAACGGTTTACACAACAAAGCGACTTGGCAAGGCATATACGAATACACACAGGAGAGAAACTGTACAGTTGCGCTACATGTAACAAACGGTTTACACGACAAAGTGACTTGGCTAGGCATATACGAATACACACAAGGTGAGAAACTGTACGGTTAAGGTATATGTAACAAAAGGTTTACAGAACAGAGTGACTTGGCTAGATATATAAGAATACACACACACACACGGGAGAAAAACTGTAGTGTATAATCGCGTACACGCATACGCGACAATAATGACGAAATGTAAATGTCTAGTCTGAATTTTATATAGAACAAAATTAAAAAATAATTTAAACTAGTTTCTGCCCGCGACTTCGTCTGCGTAGAATTATACATAAAAACCTTCCTCTTGAATCACTCTATCTATTAAAAAAAACCGCATCAAAATCCGTTGTGTAGTTTTGAAGAAATAAGCATACATAGGGACATAGAGACAGAGAAAGCGACTTTATTTTATACTATGTAGTGATAGCCATATCAACGTTTGGCTCGACTCGTTTCGGTTTAATTGGTTAAATGCGATTTGAACTGATCGAATGTTGCCATACATACTTCCGTGTATTCGTCAGCTTGTTTGTAATAGTGTTTTCCACTGGCGTTCGTGTCGCCATAGTGTATGTGTATTTTATATGTTTCGTTTTTTAATTTTATCTGGGTCCTACTGAAAAACAGCGTTGCTGCTTGCCGCAACATTATGCTGAGTGGGGCCCATTTTATACCATATCGGTACTATTCCTAAGTATATTGTATTTCTTCCTATTATATATTTACGTGTATTGAATATGTGTAAATAAATGTTTCTCTCTCTCTGATAATGCAACAATAAAAGGAAAATGTCAATATTAGGTAAAAAAATATATTGTTGAATAGAGAAGCTCGTTCAATTAATTACGCACCCACACTTGATGTCAAGAATTCTTTAACTGAATAAAACAATGTTCCAATAAATAAGTGTATTTTCTTTTAAAATCATGTACACAATGCCTAACATTTCGGGTAACTTGTTATAGATTTTTATACAAGAAAATTATGCATTTCTCTTGAAAACAGACAGAATAGCAAGTTGAGAAGATCCGTGTGAAAAATGTCGGGTTACTGCTTTACAAATAAGCAAGCCTCTTTAATATACATGGAAGAGGTAAAATAAGTAGGCCTTTGAAATGTCCCTTACACGATTTCATACATCGCAAACCCATCAGGGGCCCGATTTTTGAAAGCACACGTGAAAATACCACTCGAAAGCGGTGAAAAATTGTGCTGAATTTAAATTACAAGTAGCATAGAAGACACTTGCGTGCGGCCTACAGCTCTAAACAGATTTACTTATACCACTTTCGAAAGTTGACTTTCAAAAATCTGGGCCCCTTGTGATTTTTTTTTTGCCTTGAAAGCCCGATCGATCGCGATTTACAGAATTACCCCATAGTAATAAGAGTCCGTATTGGAGGGTTGAAGATACGTATACATAGTAGGTCCCATTATTATAGTTGAGAACCCTTTGCTTTGAGGATGGAACTCTATAAAAGCTCGAAGTTCAAGTACTCATTTATGCCTCTGTCTGCGCAGAATTCGCTTATCTCTATCCCGCGGGAACTTGCTATTTTCCGGGATGAAAACTACCCTATATCCTTCCCCGAGATTGAAAAAATCTGTATACCAAATTCCAACTAAATCGGATGAGTGGTTTAAGGTAACAAACAGACAGTTACTTTTACATTTATATTAGTAAGGTAAGGATTTCGAAGTTCCCGCTGTTAATATGACACGATCGTCATTTAAAATTGACGTGCCTCGATCCTTGAACGTCGCTCTTTCCACCACAACTAAATTAAAACAAACAATGACTCAAAAAACACCGTTAACATTCAAGAAGTCGACACGGAACAGTCTAGCTAATCTTTTATAGAAATTGCTATGATTCATTCGCAAATAATATTACGAAATTGGGCGAAAACATTTTTATGCCGTGTCACACTGAAATGTCAAACAAATGCGCTAACTAGTCTGCTCCCAATTGCCGTTCAATGTGGCTATAATTTTGGAAATACCTTTTTGAAATTCAATCTCTATTTCTTTTAGCTAGAGTTAATTATCGTGTAAACCAAAGTTTAAATTTTTTAAGTAGTATTAACATTACAAGCAGCTGCTTAAAAATTAACAACGTAGCGTCCGCGATTGAAGAAACGGAACGATTTGTTATTATTATAACAGGGCATAACCTTTATTCATGTAAAGCTTTTATTTTAATCAAGAATCAGTGTAAAACGTGAAAAATTAACTGTTTCTTACCATTCTTAATGCCAAATTGTCCTTGTGTGTCGTAATACGTTAGCAAAGGTATGTTTTTCATTCATTATAAAAGATATTATCGGTAAGAGATAATTAGATCAAGTACTACGCGTAGCTTTTTAGTGGCATGTGCAGTTATTTCATGTGATCTTCATTGTTTCGTTCTTTTACAAATTAAAACGCCATTTTGTCGTTTCCGTACCTTTTGTGTGCGTTTTCTGTGTTATTTTGTTGGGATTGAGCTCTCGCAGCGGCTGTTTGTTTTTAATATTTGAATTTCGAACCGTGAGTTGTTTTGTTTTCGGCCGGGATTCTGGATAATAACTATTTCAGCCAGTGTCAAAAAGGAATTTAAACTGATTTCTATGTTAATGCAAATTAAATTTTGCTTAAAATATCCTTAAGTTAATGAACTTTGTCTAATCAATAAGTCAAGCAAGTTTTTACAGTTATTTAAACAAATGTATGTAAATTAATGTTTTCCGGTGTGCCATGTGGCGTTTTTAGTTTTATTATCAATAATTTCGTAAAAAATTGAATTATTCATGATCATGGCATAATTGAAATTATGCTATCCCCCAACTTTACTTACTATCTTTAACCAACAGACTTAAAAAAAATACCAAACTACTGTAAAGCTCAAACACATGAAAATCGTGGATCACTTAGTATAAAGTCAAGTATTTAAATACATAGGCACTTAAACATCCTCGACACAAAAACCAAACAATTACTTATCAATTCCTACACATGTCTGCTGGAACTGGGAATTTAAACCTGGGACCTTAAGCTTCATAGTGAGGTAATCTATCCAGTAGGCCAGGTGACACTGACTGTACATTACAATATTTGGTGGACCGATATTCAACATTTCATGGTCTGCAAACGGACTGCGGTCGAACTGTTGCCGACCTTTGCACTATAATAGGTTAAATGGTTGTCACTATCACACAATTATCCAAACTACTGGTTGCGATCCACATGAAAATATCCTAAATAGTAGTGGTGTCAATAGAGTATTTGTATTATAAAACTGGCTTGCTGGGTTGACAAAATAGTAGAGCCAGCAGGGAAAAACTGGGTTTGGAGGGCCCATGAGAGAACCTCATGGATGTCTCTGGAAGAGGCCTTTACCTCGAGGGTTTTGGTGTAAATGCACTAATAGTGTATTGTACAATTATTATTTTACTTTAATTTCTTTTTTTTAACAATGCTTTTTTTTTTATTTGCCATAAGTTATGTTAAATATTTCTAGCATGTAATCCTAAACCAGAAATAAGAGGCTTTTTTATTTATTTATTTATTAAAATATAAAATAAATATAAATATAAATATCTTGGGACAAATTACACCAATTGACCAAGCAAAGCTTGTACTATGGGTACCAGGCAACGGATAAACATACTTATATAATGTAGATAAATACATAATGAAATACATAGAACATCCATGATGATGAAGAAAGCATTAATGATTGAACTGTACAAAAAAATAATAAAAACCTTTATCGTTCCAGATGTTCTGCGTTCAAGAAAAGGAATCCCACACCGACCCATTCTCGGAGAAGGACCCTCTCAGCACCGCCCAGTCGTCCAGCGATGACGAGCCTGCCCCAAAGCGCCTCAAAACCTTCAGTCCCTCGCTCAACCTCAAAGTCTACCAAATCCCCGCATTCAACAAATCGTTAAGCATATTCCCAACTCCAGATGTAACACTACCGAAGTTTGTGAACAACCCGTTGAATTTGGCTAATCCGTTAAATTTGCCAAGCATACAAGCGCAGGCAGCTAATGTGGTCAAGTCTCTGCACAGCCGGTACTCCTTGCCTGCTAAGCTGAGTATAACACCGGTACAGACTCCGAAGAGCTGTGATTCTGGAGGTATAGTGCGATATAAGAAGAATGGAGAGGTGGCAAAGAAGCGAGGGCCTCCGAAGGGTTACAAGAGGAAGCCGAAGGTGGATCTGTCGCAGAGTTTGAATAACGGAGCTTTGTTGCAGGTGATTGAGAGAAACATTTATTTACATTTGATGCACATTTTGGGGTCTGGTCAAGAGCTGCGGTTCGTTTTTGGATCCGTCCGAGGGGAAGAGCAGTGCTTGGTCCGGTGCACCCTGGGCATCGGTTAATGATTTCCTGGTGGTCTCCGAGGGGATATTATTATCCGTTGATTAAGAGCCCGACAGGGGAGGGGTCTTTGGACCGTGTTCTACCGTACAACGTTGCCGACATTTTTGTCACAAGATTTTTGAATACTGTATTTATTACTTTGACATTGGCGAAATCATCGCAGCAATCGATGGGGCTATATTAAAAAAAAAAAGAAGAAGACGCACATTTCTTCCATGCTGGTCTGAGAGCAAAGAAAAAACATAGAATATACCAGTTGTTTCTCTACCCGCGCAGTTGGTAAAAGCCCATCGTGGGAATGGGCGAAAATCATAGGAATCATGTTATAGGATAGCCAGCCTTTCCCAAAGTGGGCGATAACGCCCCCTTGTGGGCGCTGCAGGCCTAAAGGGGGCGGTAAGAAACTTTAATTTAATTTGAAGTTAGTGGTTTTTAAGTGGGTGAAAAAATGGGGGCATACATACACAAATCACGTCTTTATCCCTTACGGGGTAGACAGAGCCTTAGGTAGCAAGGCCTAGGCCACGATTAGCAAGATTGTGGTTGCCTATAACATGATTCCTATGTTTTTCGCCGATTCCCTCGATAGGCTTTTACCATCTGCGCGGGAAGAGCGTCTGGTACATTCCTTGTTTTTCTTCGCTCCCAGACCAGCATGGAAGTATCGTTGTCCAAAGGGGTTAGAAATGATGATGTTTATTATTATATCTTACATTATTTAAAATTTAGACATTTTGGATTATTTTAGGTTTCAATCGGTCCTTTTACTTTTTCTGTGTGTCTACTCTTGTTTAATACTTATGTCCTGTCAATCGTTCAAAGGTTAACTGGAAGAGATCCCTTTTAGGTATAACTTCGACTTTGTGTGTGTGTGTGTTGTCCTGTATTTATCTTTTTCTTGTGTTTTATCATCACTATATAGTATAAAATAAAGTCGCTTTTTCTGTCCCCGTGTCCGTATGTATGCTTATATCTTCAAAACCAGTCAACGGATTTTGATGCGGTTTTTTTTAATAGATAGAGTGATTCAAGAGGAAGGTTTATATGTATAATACATGCATAATATACCGTGCGAAGCCGGGGCGGGTCGCTAGTGTACAATAAAGAGTTATACATACATACATACATACATGATCTCTCACGTTGTTTCCAGGCACAGAACACCATCCTGACGAGCCTGCTGGCGGCCACCAACACCACGCTGACGGTGGCGCCGCCGGTCCCGAAGGTCCCCGTCATCCCACAAGTCAAAGTGCCCCCAGGTACACCAGCTCCTTGCCACCATTTCATGGTCATTGCCATCAAAATCAAAACTATTCTCTTTTATTATTATCTGTACACACACAAATCACGTCTTTATCCCTTACGGGGTAGACAGAGCTTAGGGTAACACGACCCAAAGGCCACGTTTAGCAAGACTGGGCGTATATGTGGAAAATGGAATCAAAATAGTGATGGGTCGCTAGCCTCATCGCCTATAACATGATTCCTTATTATCTGTACATTTCTTTTTATCTTAAGTTAGCTTCTTACAATATTCATATACATACATACGTCCCTTACGAAGTAGACTGAGCCTAAGGTAACAAAACGTTAAGGCTACGTTTAGCATGATTAAGGGTGTGCAGGTGGAAAGGGAAATCAAAATAGTGATAGGTTGCTAGCCGCATTGCCTAACATGATTCCTAAGACTCGCACATTCCCTCGATGGGCTTTTACCTGCGCGGGAAGAGAAGCAACTGGTAAATTCATGTTTTTTCTTTACTCCCAGACCAGCATGAAAGATTTTATTTTTATTTTTATTGATAATCTTTTCCCCGCGCAGATAACGTCAGAGTGACGACACACCCCATACATCCATTCATGTCTCCAAGTGTAAGGTTTTTATTTCCTATGCCGCGGAAATTCGGAAAATCACTTCTTAGAGCACCTAAGTAAGTGATCCTCTAGGAATATTATCTTCTCGGCACGTAACCCGCTCCATGGGGCTGGGACCGTGGGCCGCCTCGTCTTTTCCAAGATAGGGGGGCCGCGAGGAGTAAACCTCTATAAAAATCAGCGGAGCGGTGTGACTTCGGTCATGTCGGTCGTCACGTAACCCCGGCCCGTGGGCGCTGGGAACGTGGGCCGCTGCGGGGGCTGCGAGGAGTCAACCTCTATAAAAAAAACAAACGGTCACCAGCGGGGGAGGGCGGGGAATCCGGAACCCGCACTCAACGGTGCCGTTGCCATCTGCCCCATCCCGGGGCGGCCAGTGGGCGTCGCGGTGACACCGTAGTGCTCCCGTAATGCCCACAGTTCATGGCCAGGAGGGAACGTGTGTGTTTTTAGACGGTAGGCCTCTCCCCTCCTTCCATAGGGAAGGCAGCGGCGAGCTGGAGAGCCCGTCATACCCTCGTTGCTGCCCCGAGCGCGGGAATGCACAAGGCGCATTTTCCACACGTTAAAAAAAAAAAGGAAGATTATCTACTAATTATAGTCTTAATTATTTACCACGTGTTTTTTTACCGGTGGCAAATTTGACGCTGATTTTCAGTGACGCCAGTCACAGAGTTACAGAGGTGGCTGTCAGGCACACATCACATCCCAGTTCATACACATATTAATGTTAGTGTGTATGTGGATGTATCCCAGTGTTTGTCGATTGTATTTGTCTTGTTTTTTTTTTTTTTTTTTTTAATTTTTTTTTTTTTATGTTAGAGAGGCCAGACAAACGAACTAGTGGGTCACCTGATGGTAAATGATCACCACTGTCCATAGACACCCGCAGCGCTTTACGCGATGCCAGTGCGTTGTCGGCCCTGCAGAAAATTGTACACTCGCCTCTTAAAGGCACCCAGGTCGTAACTCGATGGGAAAACCTCAGCGGGAAGCTCGTTCCAGATTTTGCAAGTTCGTGGCAAAAAAGATCGATTAAACCGCACCGTCGAAGACTGCCATTCATCAACATGATGTCGATGGAATGAACGCTTACGACGGGTAGATTTGTAATGGAACCCCGCAGCTGGAATGAGGTCAAAGAGTTCCTCAGAGCATTCCCCGTTGTAGAACTTATAGAACACGCAAAGGGAGCCAACGTCTCTGCGGAGAGCAAGAGGATCGAGTTTATCGGAGAGTGAGGGGTTGCCGATGATTCGAGACGCCCTGCGCTGTATGCGATCAAGTGAAAGCAGCTGATATTGGGGTGCGCCAGCCCAGAGATGAGAGCAATACTCCATCCTCGGCCGAACCTGGGCTTTATAAATCTGAAGCCGCTGCTTCGGAGTGAAGTATCGCTTAGAGCGGCCAAGCACGCCCAACATTCTAGCAGCCGACTTGGTTTTACCTTCCAGATGATCGCAAAATTGGACTGTGCTCGAAACATCGACACCGAGAATTCCAACACTCTCCGATGTGTTGAGGGGTGATCCCTGGAAGCATGGAGCGGCGACAAACGGGTGTATTTTGAACAATAAAGAGTTTACATACATACATACATACACTATCAATAGTATTCTTAAGTACGTACTCATATTCTACTCTATTCTCCCTTAATGGCGGCCGTAAGGCTTGGGCCAATGTCAGTTTAAGTACGTACTCTCTATTCTATTCTCCCTTAATGGCGGCCGTAAGGCTTGGGCCAATGTCAGTTTAAGTACGTACTCTCTATTCTATTCTCCCTTAATGGCGGCCGTAAGGCTTGGGCCAATGTCAGTTTAAGTACGTACTCTCTATTCTATTCTCCCTTAATGGCGGCCGTAAGGCTTGGGCCAATGTCAGTTTAAGTACGTACTCTTTCATGTTACAGGAGTTGAGCTGGTCGAGATGTCCCTGCACCCCGAGGACTGGTTCCCGTCGGAGCCCTATAAGATGGTGTTCAGCAGGAAAAAGAACCCTAAGTGGAAGTCCTTCCCCTACCGCTGCGAGCACTGCTTCAAGGTAAACCAGAGACGTTTCGTGGATAATAATTAGTATTGATTAGTATTGTAACTGATCAGGCAGCCAAGCGCAAGCAACCCCAGAAAACATTTCCTATCTAACCGTGTTGTGAACTCGTGGAACGCACTCCCCGAACTTGTGATAAGTGCACCTTCAGTGAAAAGTTTTAAAAATAGACTAGACATTCATTTAAAGAGTCAGAGAACACAAGTGCAGTGATAGATATACACGTATCAGCTCAAAGAGCTGCTAGTGTATTATTTTAAATAATAATAATAATAATAGTATACACATACCACACATCGTTTAATGCTCCTCTCATCTACTCAAAGGTTAACTGGTAGAGATCCCTTATAGTTCGCCTTTGTGCATATATTAATGTTATTTTTATTTTTTTGTGAATTGTATCTGTTTCTTACTAAAGCAGCGATTTTTGAGAAAAGCAATGCTTGCCTCGGCCAGAATAGCATTGCTGGCTTCGTATTATTAAACGGACTCGCGAGCTCGTCCGTTCGAACCAATTCTCAGCCAGCAATTGGCATTGTTCATATTTTTTAGTATGCTCCAATTCGAAAACCATTTCGGGGAAAACCATCAATTATCCGATTTATCTTGTCCGATTTCAAAAATACGTTATGATTGCAGATATTTTTGTAAAAGTACTTTGAACCTTTGTTTGACCGAACGACCGGGTTTTTAGACAGAATCCAGCATCGAATGTTTGCCACAAAAATGAAAAAAAAAAGTTTGGCTACGGCAACTGTCACGTGTCACTGTCAAATCTACAAAACCATAGACAAAGCCGTTTTTTTTTATAGCCAGCCGAACGAAGGTGATGAGGGTTCTGTCTAAATTCACGAATTATCAAAAAGCGAAAAAATATTTATTATTAATTAACAAAGCTACGTAAAAGCATAATATTCAAATTAGTTGCTTGAAATAGTCCATTTTATCAAATAAAGGTGTTAAAAGCACAGCTTAAAAAAAATGAACAATGCCAATTGCCTACTTCCTGGCCTAGACAGTAATGTACTTATATTCCGTGCAGGGCTACCGCGTGGCGTCGACGCTGCTGACGCACGCGGCCGAGCGGCACGGCTGCGTGCCGCGGAGCCTCGGCATCCCGTGCCCGTGCTGTCCCCACGTCTCGCCGCGCCGCAAGCTGCACAAGAAGCACCTCGAGACCCACGAGGGGAAGAGACGCAGGATATTCTGCCTCTACTGCCTGCCGCCGCGTAAGTAACCCCCACCACATATACTCGTATATAAGCTAAAGCAGTAAGGAAACTACGAACAAAACGGTTGAAACGAACGCACACAGACGCGCGCTTCTACAAGGCCCCTAAGCCAGGGGTCGGCAACCTTTTGAGTCGGAAGAGCCAAAAATTACTATTTACAAAATTTCAAGTTTTTAAAGAGCCACAAATTTTTTTCTCACCAACAATAAATAGCCTCAATACTTTCATAAAGTTTGTTATAAAAAAAAGTAATCTATTTTTTCATATATAAGTAGTGTTTTTCACAACAAATAATCACATGATAATGAATAAGATAAAAATGGAAATAATAATATTTGCGAATGGAACTAAAGAGCCGCAGCCTCACATCCAAAGAGCCGCATGTGGCTCGCGAGCCGCAGGTTGCCGACCCCTGCCCTAAGCGGATCTCGCGGTGCCGCCAGTCGCGAGCGCCGCGTTGAGGCGAGCGGCCGTCTGCTGCGTGCGCCCAGACAGGCCGCGATCTTTTCGTTATAAACATGCCAAGAGCGTCACTTTTCGGATTTTTCTGTGTTCTAATTTTCAGCGACATTTATATATTTTATTTTAGTTTTTCATCAATAAAAAATGTTGCTTACAGGAGACCTCTCTGAGCCTTATATAAAAGAGTCAGAGAAATACCCGTTTGACAAGTACCCACAGTATTGGTATGCTTCTGAAGAATCCCTCCGGCTGCACAAGAAGAGGAAGCACCCGTACGCCGCCATGTTGAATTACAACTGGTTCAACACGTGGACTGACGCCATGCCCAACAGCTAATGGGTTGGTAGCTTTTAGTAGTTTTTGGTAGCTTTGGTAGTTTTTGGTAGTTTTTAGTAGAATTTTCAGAATGAACGCTAGTGTTCGCGTGATCGCAATACTGGATTTGGTGGATTTATCTTGTGTTGTGTTTTATGTGGGAGAGAGACGGATTGAGTGGATATTAGAGTGGTTGGACTCGCGACTCAATCTACATGACTGTTGCCTTTAAAATCGAATACTTTTACACCAGTAAATTTTCACTTTTCTATGTGATATATTAGTTTTGTTGCCGCCGAGGCAGACCGAGGAAGGACTAAGGATTAGTCTGAAACAGGTCCATGTCCGATTCATTATACGGTGTTTGCAAATAAAATCGTTCCCCTTTCCACCTATACGCCCACAATCATGCTCAACGTGGCCTTTAGGTCTTGTTACCTTAGGCTCTATCTACCCTGGGATGAAGACGTGATTTATGTAGGTATGTAATAAAATCGTGCTGTTTTTGGACTGTGATTTTTTAAAATAACCCGTTTTAATTAAATAAAATAAGCAAAGCCCCAAACTAAGCAAAGCTTGTACTATGGGTACCAGGCAACGGATACACATACTTACATAATGTAGATAAATACATACAACATCCATGACTCGGGCACAAACATTCGTATTCATCATACAACTGTCTGCCCCTACCGGGATTCGAACCCGGGACCTCTAGCTTCATAGCCAGGGTCACTAACCACTAGGCTCGGTCTTCAAATTGTCAAATCAAATATTCTGTAATATTTTTGAGAGACCTCATATACCGTTGAGAAGCTAGATCGTTAAACGTGGAACTTAGTTAGATTGGCAGTTTTGAAAAGGGACGCTTGCGGACCGAACTGTTATTTTATTTTCAATTCAAACAAAACTTAATTGGAAATCTGAAATCAGTTTTTTATTTAATGTAACGTGGACTAATAATAAAAAAAAGGCTGGCAACATTCCCTCATTATATGGAGGTGCTGGTCGCGTCTTTTTTTTTTTAATCTTTATTTATAAGCTTGGATCATTTGAGAATGTATCGTCTTTTTGTAACTCTTTAAACAATATTGATTGATGTCAACCATAAACTACCTCAGTTACGTTTTTAATTCCACATCATATTAGACATTTTACTAAATATTTATTAAAACCAAACCAGTATTCCGATTAGTGCGAGAAGTTAAAAAAAACACGTATCTCCAGTAATAGTCTAACGCTATTTATTTATAAAACTTACTTTAAAAAGGTTAGTTTTAAAATTGTATACCTGGCAACTTTAGTTTTAGCAGTATTTTAGACGGGAGCTGGCAACATCGATCCGCTATGTTGCCAGCCTAGGAGCGAGAACAAAATAATTTAATCTGCAAACTTAGTGTGAGTTTTCGGTCACAAAATACGCCTCGAACGCGTTTGCGTTAAAATGTCAAATACTATGAGAACAGTTTGTTGCCGTTTCGCTCCGCAAGTGGCGCTGCCAATTCCATAATAATTGAGACGTCTACGTGAACGCGTTCGAGACGTTTTTATATGCGGAAACTTACACTGGAGGCTCTGATGTAAAGATAGATAGCCGTGATATTTTAAGCGATTGAAATTATCTACCGAATATGCTTTAGTAAGATAGGTCCTCCGTAGATCCGTTTCTTGTATTTCGTGTAGACCAATAGGCGTCATATTAGGAATCTAATTCGTTGGGAAAGTAAGTGGAATAATTGTTTTTTTTTTACTGAATTATCGCTCGGAGTGTTGAAAAAGTTAGATTTTTTTTTTATCGCATCACGTAGGCGTAGGTCACATACTTTATATTGTCAACAATGCATGGTAGAAATTATTTGTATATTTTTTGAAAGTGTATAAATTAGTGATAGTATAGTACCATTGCCTTAATGTAGGACGGAGCAATAACATACATATATATAACGAGTTATGTGGCACTGAATCAGTTTGGAGACGGGGTCGGTGATAAACAAATTTTCTATAAAATTATAATTTTGACTCGATTTTTGAACCCTTTTTTATTATAGAGGCGAAAGTTTGTAAGTTTGTTGCTAATTCGTGGCAGAACGGCTAGACCGATTTTATTTAAATTTGATATAGTGATAGTTACAGTTCCGGAAAATCGCGTAGTTCCCGCGGGATAGCGATAAGCGAATTCATCGCAGACGGAGTCGCGGGCAACAGCTAGTGCTAAATAAATAATTAATAGTTGCAGGGTGGAATATGGAAATATCGTAAAATGACAAAAAGTGAAATAAAAGTAATATCGGTAGATATAAGAATTTTAATTTAGATCCATTACTTCTACATGCAATGGGGGCTAGCGTGTGAATTTGCCACTAGAGGCGCTAGTGTCGCGTTATAGCAAATATGGATTATTTGGCGATGATTGTGAACGCTTTGAAAGCGGAATTAAGAAAAAATAAGCGGCCTCAAATTTAAAATTAAAGATAGTTATGTATATTTAATAAAGTTAATGAGATTCAACGTTTATAACTTTGTTTCGGCGCCGATCTTATAAAGTCGCCTTTGACAGCTATACCTCTGGACCTCAGTCGACAGTGGCGCCAACTGGTGAGCAAAGAAACGACAGTGCCCATTCCACGCACTGCTATTTGTCTATAATATGAATTAACGAGAGTAGTTGGTTTTTATTATTAAATAGCACGGACCCCGTTTTTTAAAACTTAAAATAACGAATGTGCCTTTACGCAATAAATATAAAAAAAAAAACATTCCTCAGCCGCTACTTATGACGTTGCCTTCAAGTTATTGTGAACTTTGATGTTTAAAATTTAAACCTGCTGCAACTTTAGGATTACGGTTGACGAGGATCCGGGTTCGGTTCCCGGCCATAGCTTTGCTCGGATTTTCTCGTGTTCTAATTGTCAGTGCCGTTTAGAAATTTAACCATGGCGACACTGGGTCTTGATTGGAATACCCTGAAAATGGGAAAAATTAACGTAACGTTTCGGCTGTTTTTTGGCCGCAACCGAACGTTTGGCGGAATCCGAAACAAGTCGGCCACTAGAACAAACTGATACCCCGCCCACTGCGGCATGCTGTTACAGTAAACAATGGCGTTACTTTCAACCGTTTACTGTGACAACGTTCTACGGTGTCAGGAATCTATTTTTATAGGTATATATATTTTTTAGTGCGAAACGGCAGCTTGTAATCAGTATATATGTCATATAGTGTGGATAAAGTATTTCAGTTATAAAAATGTATGTTTTTAAACTTCTGCAATTGTCTAAACACAAGCATCAGTAGGCTTATTACCTAACTCGCTCGCAATCGCCATCGTGTTCAGTTTGACAGTTCATGTATGGGCTAACTCGCTCGCAATCGCCATCGTGTTCAGTTTGACAGTTCGTGTATGGGTTGACAATTGGCATCGGAATCGGCTAGCTGTCACATTCATACAAGAACTGTCAAAATGAACACGATGACGATTGCGAGCGAGTTAGGTAATAAGCCTACAGATAACATTAAGGTGCATTGGGGTAAATTCGAAAACCGTGGGTATCCACTAAACGGGGAACAATTCCATACTCTGGCAACGCTTATCTAGCAGCCAAAGACATCGGAGCTTCTAGGTAAGCGTTGCTAGATTATGTAATTGTTCCCCGTTTAGTAGATATCCACGAGTTTCGCAATTACCCCAATTTCGAATTTACCCCAATGCACTGTACACAAATATTTCTATTTGTGGCGAAACCCCGTGGTACGGACTTTTAATTTATTCTAAAATACCGATGCTCTTCCCCGCTTCGATTGATACGAACAGTAGGTATATAACCTAACTCGCTCGCAATCGCCATCGTGTTCATTTTGACAGTTCATGTATGGGCTGACATTTGGCATCGGAATCAGCTAGCTGTCACATTCATACAAGAACTGTCAAAATGAACACGATGGCGACTGTGAGCGAGTTAGGGGGCGTCCATTAATTACGTGAGGCATTTTTAAGGATTTTTTGACCCCCCCGCCCCTGGGTGAGATGTCGTAAGATTTTTCTCGACTCCCTCCCCCTTACCCCAATCTCACGTGAGATTTTTTAGAACTTGTACTTTGGGTATAAAAGTATTGGATTTGTAGACAAATATAATTGTGTCACATTTTGACATATTTTATTCAAGATACGTTTTTTTATTTTCATTCAACTTTAATTTAATTTAATTTTCACGCAGTTTCACACCATTTTCTGCTAAAAAAAATTACGTGATATTTGCCAAGACCTCCCCTCTCCTCCAAGTGAGATTTAGTAAGATTCGGCTCGACCCCCTCCCACCCCCCTAAATACCTCACGTAATTAATGGGCGCCCCCTTAGGTAATAAGCGTACTGGAGCCGCCTTCAAAGTGCCTTCATATTTTTAAAATGTCAGGAACAAATCTACGCTTGCCGGGGTTCGGACACATTTAGATGCATTTGTGTAAGCTATGGTATATCTGATACCTGTAGTGTGTTCGTAACTATAGTCTGTACCAATCCATTTTAATGCTTTTGTAAACAAGTCTCCCCGAGTTCATATAAAAATTAAACATAATCAGAGCAGTAGCGAGACAAGTATGAGCATTCGACGTGCCGGTGGATGTGATGCTGGCTGCATACAGATATGGTTTGTTTACGAAAGCTTTAAAATTGATTGGAATATAGAATACAACTTGGGATTTGAACACGTTAACTTTGTTTTTTTTTTTCTAGCATTAGATAAAGGTAAACATTCTTGACGTGTCTTTGTTGAAAACTGTTCAAAAAAGTAATAACAGCCAGTTACAATTTAAAATCCACGTATTTTTAAAAAGTTTTTTTCGATAATAAGACATGTCAAAATTGTTTACCTTCCATCAAATGTTAAAAAAACGAATAAACTTTATATTACTTAATACCTTGGAATTTCGAAAGCGGAATTCACCCTCACATTTATAATATTAGAAATAATAATGACATGCATTTAATAAGTATTATTTTGTACAATTTTTGTTTAAGTCTGCTGTAGACCGAAACCGAACAGTATTATGTATCACGACCATTGTAGATTACTCGTAGAGTTATGTAGTTTAGTTTAATTTATCTGTGGCAGTATAAGATCACAATGTAACTGGGCATTTTCCAGCAAGATTACCTTAATTTCCCATACAACTTTTTCGTGTCAGTTTTGTGACGCCCCATATAAATCAAATGAAAATAGTGTCACGAAACTGACAAAAAAACCAATGGACACTTTTTTCTTTACAAAAATAATTAGTGCTAATAGTTCTGATTCAGAAAAACCCAAAATGTCATTCATCATTTTGGAAAAAAAGTCAAGGGTACATGTTTTTTTGAAAATGCCCAACTATCATATTATGTTGTGTTTAATTTTTATATGAAGAAGGACTATGGAAAATAGAAGAATTACGACCAGCTATCTGCCTAAGCCTAATTCTTTTACATTTTATCTGAACTGGTTTAATCATGTTTAATTTTAAAAACAGTTCTCGTTTGCGAGCTTTTGTCTGGCTGTACTTGCAAATCGTTGGCCGCCGCGAGTCGACAACTTGACCGAAACATACGTAGCAAGACGGAAGCTTGTAAAATCGGTATTTGGGGGTCGCTTCTTTCCCTCGCCGGGTAGATCTCTCATCAGACGCTCTCACAGTGCAACTGGATAATGTAAATAGTTATTTTAATTATGACGTAATTTTAATTTGTATATAATCAATGAGACAATTTTCGTATATATATATTTTTAACGAGTCGCAAATATTGAAATTGTAATAACATTTAAAAGCGATGTTTTTCGGAGTAAGTCGTTACACCAAAGCGCACTAGTGTTGTCGCCACATCGATAACCCTAATAGTTTTAATCGATAAATGCCATATCGATATCGATAAGGTCGATCTCTTATTGAAAGCAATATAATCGGTATTATTCTGTATGCATAACGTGACCATACGTCCCGCTTTTAGGCATTCTGTCCCTTGTTACCTAACTCGCTCGCAATCGCCGTCGCGTTCATTTTGACAGTTCTTGTATGAATGTGACAGCTAGCTGATTCCGTTGCCAATTGTCAGCCCATACGTGAACTGTCAAAATGAACACGATGGCGATTGCGAGCGGGTTAGACAATAAGCCTACCGGTGTCCCCAGCGAGACCGACATAGTCCCGCTTTGACAAACAGACCAAGCGATAATTTAAAATTTATTTTTTCCCACTCGAAATGCGTGGGTTCAGCGCTGATATTTTGAAGCAATTTGTTCAGCTGACAAATACAGAAATACGACTTGTCGCGCCACTAATGGGGCGTACGCCGTGCCTTTTTGTGTTATTCTATTTTCTATAAGAAAATACTTGTAAAACACAAACCGTGTTTTTATATAATTCCGCAGATGTCTCGCTCTGGCGAAAACAAAATGGTCACGCATATGCAGCTATACTAAAGATATTATCGATAGTACTGTTATCTAATCGAATACAGTAGAATCCGTAATCTGAATTTAGTGTGGGGTTTCGGGTTTGCAATATTATCGATAGTTTGTAGTTCCGATGCGAGCAGCAACACTACAGTGCGCCCGGCTGAACCCTCCGGAAGGCATGGATTCGGTCAATATTATCGCATGATCCGTGATCCATATCGCAGCGATAGGTTGTTTTGGAATCCACGATCCTGTCTTTAGTATCACAATAATATTGACGGTCTAATCTTTGCCATTTTGATTCCCGTTTCCACCTATACGCCCAGTCATGCTAAACGTGGCCTTTGGGTCTTGTTACCTTAGGCTCTGTCTACCCCGTATGGGATACAGACGATTTATGTAATGCCATTAACTCACGCGTATAATGAACTTAGTTAGTAGTATCGCCTGCTAGACGTGCCTTAGACGTCTTATGTTTAAAGTCAACGCGTTCGCGTAACTATTGCTAAGAATATATTAAAAATTGGCAACGCCCCTAGCGGCACGAAACGGCAACAAAGTACAGTAACCGGCCATAAAGATCACACCGGTCTCGGCTCATTTCGGCTTCGTAGGGCGTTGTCTCGCTCTAACTTAGGTGACGCCGACTGTCTCTGTCCAAAGACCGAAGTGCTATCTTTATGCTGGGTACTGTCTTGTTTGCCACTTCGACGGGAGGGCAGTGGAACGCTTGTGATAAAATGAACAACAAGTTTACACTAAACGTAATGTACTCAAAAGTTTTATATAGTAATGGTGCTCCCGTACTGGTGTTATAACGTTTTATAACGTTTTAAAACATTTTAAAACATTTTAAATTTTTTTAAATAATTGTTTTAACACAGCACGTTGTATTAGCTGTATGGAGCAATGCTTTTTAGCTTTTCCATTCAAGAATCACGGGCGCAGTCGATACTGATAAAAAGCATCCCAAAATTGGCATTGTTCATTTTTTTTAGTATGCTCCAATTCGAAAACCATTTCGAGGAAAACCATCAATTATCCGATTTATCTTGTCCGATTTCAAAAATACTTTATGATTGCAGATATTTTTGTAAAAGTACTTTGAACCTTTGTTTGACCGAACGACCGGGTTTTTAGACAGAATCCAGCATCGAATGTTTGCCACAAAAATGAAAAAAAAAAGTTTGGCTACGGCAACTGTCACGTGTCACTGTCAAATCTACAAAACCATAGACAAAGCCGTTTTTTTTATAGCCAGCCGAACGAAGGCGATTGGGATTCTGTCTAAATTCACAAATTATCAAACAGCGTAAAAATATTTATTATTAATTAACAAAGCTACGTAAAAGCATAATATTCAAATTAGTTGCTTGAAATAGTCCATTTTATCGAATAAAGGTGTTAAAAGCACAGCTTAAAAAAAATGAGCAATGCCAATTGCCTTGTCCATTGAGTTACTTCATGCGTACAAGTTTTTATGACGGTAACGCAATGGAACCAAAATTTGGACCACAAAATGTATATGGAAATTTGGGACACTTTCTACTATTGGGATCAATAGTGAGTACGTATATATTGGGGATTCTGGCTCACTTTTATTTGCGGTTGTAAAAATGTTTGTGGTGATAGTAATGTAGGGGAATAGTATGGCAGCGGATGTGCGATAACGTTTTACCAACAGCAAAAACTTACTTACCTTACCATCATCAACACCAAAAAATACGCCGCCGCCGCCGCCGCCGCCATCAACTCTTATAGTACCATCACCATCCTCAACACACCAACAATAACACATATCGCCGCCGTCGCCCAAGACCGCTCCACCGTCCGCCGCCTGCCTTTAATATACCTACTGCAAAATTTTATAATTACCAAATTGTGCGCTTTTTGTTGTTGGTAAAACGTTATCGCACATCCGCTCCCATACTATTCCCCTACATTACTATCACCACAAACATTTTTACAACCGCAAATAAAAGTGAGCCAGAACCCCCAATATATACCTACTATAGTACGTGATTCTGAGTAGAAAAACCTAAAAAAACGGATGATAGTTGAATGGATAACAATATAAAAACTGGTCCATACGGCAAATTTAACAAATAAATAAATATTAAAGGACAATTGACCTAGACCCAAACTAAGCAAAACTTGTACTGTGGCCAACGGATAAACATACTTATATAAATACAAATTAAACATCCAATACTTGAGAACCAACATTCATATTTTTCATACAAAATATCCGCCCCGACCATATGAGAGCTTCATGGGCAGGTTCTTGACAAACATTAACACACTTACAAGGGCGGACTTATGGCATTCAAGAATCCAAAATAAATCCAATTCTTATCAAATTATCAATTTCATTAATTATACATGTCAAATTAAATTAGCAATAATAATATATAAAACCAATTATAACACCAGTCTGGGAGCGCCATAACGAGGACGTGATTGAGACGTGACAAATGACACGAGTTGTAACACTTGTATTATGGCGCTGGTATTTGACAACTGTACTAGAATTTATAAGTCTGTAAACGGTAATTTAAAATAAATTACGTATGTCAGCTTTTGAAAAAAATCTATACATTTTTGTATCAGTAATTTTTGTAAATAAACAGTATTTTAGTAAAAAGTGCTTTTAATCATTACCTACCTACTATGAGAGATGTATCTGTTGGGCTATGAAAAACTAGCTGTTGCCCGCGGCTTCGCAACCGTTCTAAATAACAATAATTATAAAACCAAGAAAAACTTAACCTTCAGTTCATTGACTCAGTTTCGCTTCATAAATTCGGGACTTATAACTTATGCTACTCCTCGATAGATGGCGCTATTAGCAAATTTAAATCCTCCTGTTCATTAGCCAACGTAGCCATGACTTGAAAATGAGGATAACTAAACGCTGTTGGTAAAAAAAAAACATCTGTCAGTCAGCGAGGGGTCGAGCAATGTACTTCCCAGATTGTACGGCAGTGAATGCGCGTCCTAAGAGTACCGCCCTAATACTTAGCGTACTTAACATAATATGTTAAATTGGAGACCCAAATTATGGGGCGATTTTTCTTAGTCTGCATATTCCAGATCGGAATACCTAGGACGTGCATTAGTCGCACAAGCCAGCAGTTGTATGTATTCAATACATACGTTGTATTTGTACGATCGAGATTGAGTGAAATCTATTTTCTCATTAGCTAACTATTATCATTCGCGTTTGTTATGTTAAAAATCTTACAGTCTCGACTCAAATAAATTAAGGCAGTGTAAAATCCGTG
Organism: Pandemis corylana; assembly: GCA_949127965.1. NCBI lineage: Eukaryota > Metazoa > Arthropoda > Insecta > Lepidoptera > Tortricidae > Pandemis > Pandemis corylana. Next base: position 1,819,587 of record OX421875.1, on the reverse strand, counting down.
GAAACACTTAAATAACGAATTTTCTACCTATTTAACGTGCTTCTATTAGTTGAAATATCGGAAAATATTAATTATTAAATACAGCCGCGCCATGGAGACGTCCGCCTGCCGCCGTCGCGCTTCCGACGCGGGGCAGTCGGCGCAGTCCTGCACCGTGACTGTGAAGTGTGAGCCTGTGGAGGTGAAGGTGGAGCCCGAGTGGGACGAGAGCGGAGTGAGCGAGGCGGCCGAGGCTGAAGACTTGTACGCCGGCCACCAAGTTAAAGATGAATTAGTATTTGGACCTGAGCTGGTGCAAAAGCAGGACATCGCTTATCCAAAACACAGTAAGGTTTAGTTTAATGTAAATCAAATCTCATTAGGAATATTTGTGAGGCAATAGACTGGGTTCCCCAACTTTGAGAATAACTAAACACCCTCCAATTACCTTTTTTTCTGTGGAACATACATGTATACATAAATCACGCCTTTAACCCTTACGGGGTAGACAGAGCCTTTGGCCTAAAGGCCACATTTAGCATAATTATTTTATTTAACTATTACGTATTATTAATTAACTAGCTTCTGCCCGCAAATCCGTCAGCGTATAATTATACGTATAAACCCTTCTTTTGAATTACTCTTTCTATTAAAGAAAAAAGGGTGACTTTAGTATAGTCAACTTGAATATTAAAATTGGCTATTAATAAGTAACAGTTATCAGAATTATTTATTTGCTGGAATTCAGTTTGTTATACAGATGTCACAGTATTTTTACTTTGTTTAAATATTTCTTAATATTAGACTTTGTTTTCTTTTTACAATAATCATTGACAGGGGTCCATGGTCTTTTTAAAATTCTGAATATGGTCCGTGACCGCAGAAAGTTTAAAAAACACTGCCTTTTGTCACAAACACAGCTTTACTTCTATAATATTCGCATAGTAACATGGTCATGTGACAGCTAGTAGCAGATAGAAAAATTAGAAGGCTTACCAACCTGCTATGGGTGGTGTAGGAGTATAGTACCGGTCACGGAATGACGAGGATCCGGGTTCGATTCCCGGCCATAGCTTTACTTTTCAGATGTTTCTGTTCTCATTTTGAGTGTTGTTTAAAAAATTTCTCTAATATTAGTATAGAAGTATAGATATATTCAGCCGGCAGGTGTGTAGTATTTTCATAGCTATTCTTTTTCATCATAAGACACTCCCAAACCCTCCTGCCACCCAATGTCCTAAATAAAGGATGTCAAACAAAAATTTGAATTTTACATAAATTTTTTTTTTTTTTATATGAATAGGAAGGCAAACGAGCAAGTGGGTCACCTGATGGTAAGTGCTCACCACTGCCCATGGACACCCGCAACCCCAGAGGTATTGCAGATGCATTGCCAACCTAGAGGACTAAGATGCAATGCCTCTTGTGCCCGTAATTTCCCCGGCTGTCTTACTCTCCACACCGGAACACAGCAGTGCAAGCACTGCTACTTAGCGGCAGGATTAGCGAGTAAGATGGTGGTAGATTTGAAATTCAAAAACCAGAATTTGAGGCTGCAGGATGTTATTAGGTCTTATGTCCATAAAACGATGTAAGCTTCTTAATAAAGAAAAAAAAAATGCTCTTACAGATATGCTGAGGAAAGTAGAGGAGGTTGCCTGTGAATTTGAGCCAGTCGAAAAGATTACCTGCAAGGTGGAGCCGGTGGAGGAAATTGCCTGCGAGTTTGAGCCTGCAGAAGTTGCCTGCGAATTTGAACCGACAGCCGAAGTTACTAGTAAATTCAAGCAGGCAGACAAAGCCGGGATCGCAACAGAGGCTACATGCACACAGCCTAAAAAAACCCGCAAACGCATACACACAGGTCAGAAACTTGATTGCGACATATGCCACCGACAATTTACGCAACAGTGTGAATTGACTAGGCATATGCGAAAGCACACGGGTGAGAAACCGTACTCTTGCGATGTGTGTAACAAAAGGTTTGCCGAAAGATCTATATTGAACAGGCACGCGAAGGTACACTCTGGCGAGAAAGCTTACAGCTGCGATGTGTGTAATGAACGGTTTGTACACAAATGGGCTCTGACTAGGCATCTACCAATACATGTGGGTGAGAAATGTTACAGTTGTGTTACTTGTAACAAAAAGTTTCTACACAAGTTGTCGCTCACTTATCATTTACGTACCCACACAGGTGAGAAACCTTATAGTTGTAGTGTGTGTAAAAAACGGTTCGCAGAGAAATCTACCCTGAATAGACACGTACGCACACACACCGGTGAAAAACCATATAAATGCGATGTTTGTGACAAGTCGTTTAGTCATAAATCGGCTTTGACACGGCACGCAATGATTCACACAAATGAGAAATCACACACTTGTGACGTGTGTAACAAACTGTTTAAACACAAATCAGCTTTGGCAAGACATAAAGTTGTTCACACGGGTGGAAAACCTGATTGTGACGAAGTGAACCCTGAACCATTATGCTCCGAAATACCCATAGAATAGGGAAATAATACTAAATATAAATATTAGAACAGTGATATTCTTGATCTGATTTGTAAATAAATAAATTAATATTTTGGTACAATTGAAACCAATTATAAGTGAAAAACTTAAGCAATTATAAGTGACAAGAAAAAGTTGATCTACCTATTTAATACATTTAATAAAAATCTGTGGACACCTATAGTCCCGTCAGTCAAGCCACGCACACAAACGTCTGTGTGTTTGAGTACCTCTATTAACATTACCTAGAATTCATTCGATTTTATAACTACCCACTATTCTAAGTACTGTCCAGTATTTTTTAAGTATTTAGTAATTGCCAATGTAAATTGTATGATTCCGATTTCAATTAATTCTAAAAAAAGTAAGTAAGTAAGTAATCTTTATTTGCAATTAAATACCTATGGTATACAATAGATGTCAAATTGAGATATAGTTCACATATTTAGTCAATAATGTATTTTATTTTGTATATTTGCAAAATAATGTATTTTATTTTTTATTTTGTTCATACATTGTCATAATTAAAAACTTTTTGTCTATTATTATATCCTTTCTTTCTACATTGGATATTGTCGCTTGTTCCCCTTACATAACTATTTAACACTACCAGGACGTTCTAAGGTAAAATAAAGACTATTTCTAAATTAAAACAAGCATGTTCGCCGCTTAGGGCTGGCTCAAGGGCCACCCCCACCGGACCTAAACCTAAATTTATCCAAATTAATCATCCTAAATTGGTTTTACCATGTAATTTAGTCATGTACGGGGAACAAGCTGATATTGTCATGCCTAGTGTAAGCGAGAGAGGAGACCCCGAGTCGAATCTTCCTTCGACCTTGATTTTTTTTGTAATTTATGAAATAAATCTTCAAAAACCTTTGCTCGTGTTACTTTTGTTATTTCTCAACCAGTCTGAGATTCTAATCAATTCTAATGCAACCAATATTGCTCGCAACCAGCACCGCTGTTTAATGCCCAAAAATTTCATTTTACTATAATCGGATACGAACTCAGTTCACTGGCACACAATCGATTCGTTGGGCTACCTGTGACTGTGCCATCACATCAAGAAATCTGTAGGTACATTAATTAAATTATAAATCACTAGCTGTTGCCCGCGACTTCGTCTGCAACGAATTCATTTATCGCTATTCCACGGGAACTACGCAATTTCTAGACAGATAAATAAAGTTTGGTTAGCATCAAATCTGTTCAGCCACGTGATGCGCGGTCATATAAATAGGCAGACATTTTTAAAACTTGGAATGTGTTCTGTTATAAATATATCCTAACCACCCCAGGCAACTTTTTGTCGAATATCTTCCATTTAGTTCTCCGACCTTCAGCTTTATTATATGTGTAGATTCTGACTTAAAAATCTCGTGCGATTTCCGATTTATAAATCTGTTATCGATTAGCTACAATAAAATTATTTATTTCGTACAGCACTATTCCCCATGGACTGGGTAAATAGATGGTCTTTTCTTACAAAATTGAAGAATGAAAATATACGACTTGGCTGTATGGACCCTGTTTCCTTTGCCTATCCCAAAAGGGATGAATAATAATAAAAAAAAGCTGGGTAATAGAATTGTCACACTGTCAAACAGTTGTCAAAAATGTCAAAATAACCCGCATTACGCGAAAAGTTTTTCATTTCTTTACACGTATTTATTTTTTTCATCATAATTTAAGTATAATAAATGTAGCATAATTGTTATAAAATGTGAGATATCACGTATGGTCCATCAACATTCCAATGGACGTTGCTAATTGCATATAATCAGTGATTAGCTGGGAATTCAGATAAACTTGGTGTGTTTACAAACGCGTATAAATAGAGATTGAAATTTATATACGAACTGTTTAATTTTTATTTTGTAAGGTACCTATTGATTTCGTTTAAATATGGATAGGCATTTATCTCTGTTTAAAAGAGCAGAAATTATTGTTCTCTATAAACAAAACGTGTCTATAAAGGAAATCGCAAGGCGTTTATCGATATCGGTAAGTATAAAGTATGTAAATAAAATAATTAGTTTTACACTAGCTGCTACCCGCAACTTGGTCCTCAAAAAATTAGTTTTCCGCTATCCCGCAGGAACTATGCAATTTTCTGGGATAAAAATAGCCTATGTGTTAATCTAGGGTACCAGCTTTTCTAGCTAGGGTTTCATCCAGATCTGTAACAAACACTCATCCATCCATCCTTACAAACTTTCGCGTTTATAATATTAGTAGGAGGTAGGATCCAATTTTTTCATGGTGTAAAAAACAATTATTTATTTTATCGTTATTATTTTTAAATAACTCTTTGATAAAAACTTAATTTACTTTGCAGCGAAAGACTATACAATTGTGGGTCCACCGTTACACGGACTTGGGGCACGTTAACAATACACCTCCGGGGCCCAAACCCAACGCCTCAGCTCCACTCCACTTGGATATAGTGGCCGCACATGCTACTGACCCATTTCTCAGCACACGTTCTACAGCGGCAAGACACAATGTGACCTTACAAACTGTGCGGAATCATCTACGTGCCGCAGGACTGCATTGCTGCAGGCCACCCAAAAAACTTGTATTAACGGAACAGGATCGCAGAAAGAGAGTGCGCTTTGCTCGCACTTATCTCAACTTTGATTGGTGTGACAATGTAGTGATTTTTACTGGTGAAAAATCATTTAAGTTCGATGATGGACGCAAGACATTGTGGACGAAGAAGGGTGAATGCTGCAATCACGGAAATATTTTGCCATGTAGAACGAACATTACTTTACATTATTGGGGCTGGATGTCATCCATGGGTCCTGGTGAGTTAGTGGAAGTTGGGGGTCTTAGCAGTCAAGAATACTTGGAAGTGCTGGAAGATGTGATGCTCCCTACGGTGCGGGCTGCGTACCCCAACTGGCACATATATTTCATGCATGATAACAGCCCTGTGCATCGCAAGCAGATAGTCAAACGCTGGCTGAGCAGGCAACAAGATTCCTTGACTGTTATCGACTGGCCTGCTAATAGCCCTGACTTAAACCCCGTAGAAAATCTATGGGGTCAAATGAATCTCAGCTGGGATCCATCAGATGTACAATCCAAAGCGGATTTGAGTAGTTTAGTCACTTCAGCATGGGAGTCTATCCGTGGGACGGGCGTTTGCTGGAATATGGTTAGAGGTATGAGAAACCAACTTCAAATGGTCATAGATAGTGATGGAGCACCAATTACCAATTAACAGGTAATTAAATTAATTATAGGTACTATCAAATGAATCAAGAATTTTTATGTCTTGATTTTTATGTTATTTTACCGTTACAAATTAAATTTATAAATGTCACTGAAAATTAGAATAGAAAATCCGAAAAATAACAGTCCTACAGACACATCATTCAAACAGATGACGCTTAGCGACAAAAACTCGCATAGTAACAAGGTCACGTAACAGCTAGTAACAGGTAAAAAAAATCGAAGACTACATTACTTTTCGGATTTTTCTGTGTTCTAATTTTCAGTGACTAAATATTTCTTTGTAAATTTTAATCCCTCCAAAAACATTCTGTAAAAAACTAGCCAAGTCTCGATGGAGCTGCTTGTTTATCTCTAAAAAGTAATGAAATCTAGACAAAGTCGTGCCAAGTTTAAAGGTTCCTTACTGCGATTTCTTTATTATTTATTATAGTTAATGTTGTGTGACTCGGCCGTTGAAGGATACACAAGGGTACAAACGGCCAAGTCACACAACATTAACTATAATAATAAAGAAATCGCAGTAAGGAACCTTAAACTTGGCACGACTTTGTCTAGATTTCATTACTTTTTAGAGATAAACAAGCAGCTCCATCGAGACTTGCCTAGTTTTTTAAAGAATGTTTTTGGTGGGATTTCACTTCTTTTTGGAGAAACGTGGGCATACTGATTTATTTTATTAGATTTTCTTATTAGACACATTTTTTTCTTCTTCGATTATCCTAGTTTTTATAGTTTTCCCTTTATGTGGCCATTAAACCCTAACTCTGTACCAAATGTCAGCTCTCTGAGTTTATGGGAAGTACTAGTTCAATTCTGATGATCATGAGTGAGCGAGTGTCATAAATGCGAAACTTTGCTTTCGCTTAACTTTGGAACTAAATGACCTACAGACTTGAAATTTTGGATTTTAAGTATGGGATTATAGCTTACTGGATGACAAAAATTTCTGCGTTCTGGTCTTATCCAGAGGTTCTCAAATAGGGGCCTGATAATGCGGCGAAATGGTTCCAGTAAAGGATGGTACGGCAGTGTTTGCTTCGCGCTCGACTTGGTGGGGGCACTGCCGTGCCTCCAGATGTCGAAAATTGTTTGCTCTAATAATTGTTTAGTATACCTAACAATTGTATCGTATAACGTTGTTTTATCGAATGTATTATAAGCATAATACTGTTATTCCGAACATTGTAACCACTTACTTACTTACTTACTTTTAAGTACCTAACCGTAAGATTTTCTGAGTTATCATAAAAAAAGGAACTACGAAATAAACCAAAGGAATTTGAATATTTTCGAGTATTTTGACTTGATCCCTGAGACAGACCAATCATAGACAGTATTTTATTCAAATCTCAATGCATGTAAAGGTGTAGAAGTTTTTCCTCGTGCAAGGTTCGTCCGGATCCTGCCGCCAAGCAGCAGTGCTCGCGCTGCTGTGTCCGGCGTGGAGAGTAAGACAGCCGGTGAATTACTGGCACAAGTATTCTATCATAGCCCTCTAGGCTGACAACGCATCTGCAATCCTCTACTGTTGCGGGTGACCATGGTGGTGCTTGATTACCATCAGGTGACCCAATTGCTCGTTTGCTTCCTAGTCGTATATACATATAAAAAAATGACCGTCTCATTTGCGTCTGTTAAAATAAAACTCAGTGGAGCGAGGAGACCGATTGAAAGCTGCTTTTAGATCTACCGGCCGCAGCAGCAGCGTCTGCGCTGCACTGGGGGATGCCATGGCGTCTTAATGTGATTATAATAATAAATAAATATCTTGGGACAACGGACACCAATTGACCTAGCCCCAAACTAAGCAAAGCTACTTATGTCGATAAATACGCACATCACTACATAGTATAAAACAGTCGCTTACCGCTGTCTGTCCCTATGTTATGCTTAGAGCATTAAAACTACGCAATGGATTTTGATGCGTTTTTTTTAATAGATAGTGATTCATGAGGAAGTTTTATATAATACATGCATAATATAGTAGAGAAACACTGATTGCACCCGTGCGAAGCCGGGGAGGGTCGCTAGTAAATACGTTCGTATTTTATACAAATATCAGCCCCAACCGGGATCGATCCTGGGATCAAGCTTCGTAGTCAGGTTCTCTATACTACTATATCTCTCTAATCTGTGGTTCTCTAACCACTTTGACATCCATACGTCATGTCAGAACCCTTTTTTTTTTGCGGCGGGAAAATGCGTTACGCATACGACCGCGCCTGGGGACGGCGCGGAAGTTATGTGGGACTCTCCTCCCCGGCCCCCCTCCCGAGTGGAAGGAGGCGGGGGAGGCCTACCCACTAAAACCCGCCTGTATTCCCTCTCTGCCATTGGGGGGCGCCGCGGGAGCATAAGGGTGTCACCGCGCAGCGCTGTCAGATCCTAAAAATGACAGCTAAAATCTGTAAAGGCTTATTACCTAACTCGCTCGCAATCGCCATCGTTGTTCATTTTCTTCATACAGAAAGCATTCACAAGTTTTGTTGCCACAAGAGAATATCTAAACCCACACGTATGTATGATATTTACAGTGGCGCCAAGGGGCTAGGCGGTGCGGCGCCCCTTGGCCCTCAAGCTCAAGGGGCCCTCGAATCCTTACCTACCAGAAAATTTTGATCCAACTGAACTTTCGAAAAACTAACCCGTGTAGATAGTAGTGGAGCCTTTTTTATTTGCACCGGGGCTCTAGGTCACCTAGCTACGCTATTGGATATTTAACACAGCGACAAAAATGGCTGAAACACCGGTTTCTTCAGGGGGTTCGTTGTAGATAAACACACACTTTATAACAATTAAAACGTTTATTGATACAATACGTCTCAACACAAATCCAACAACTTCGAATGAAACAATTACGGTACAATCTCTAGTGAAATTATAATTGGGGTGCGAGTCGTTACCTCCGCGTGTGGTCAAGAGCTGCGGTTCGTTTTTGGATCCGTCCGGGGGGAAGAGTGCTTGGTCGGTGCATCCTGGGCGCTAATGATTTCCTGGCAGTTTCTGAGGGATATCATTGACCGTTGGCTAAGAGCCCGACAGAGGGGGCGGGTCTTTGACCTAATGGTCATTACCATACGTTGCCGACATTTTGTCACAAGATTTTTGAATTATATTTTTGTTACTTTGACATTGGTGAAGTGTCGCCGCTATAACGAATTGATACGCCACAAATAAGAAGCCCGGGGACAGTGTTTCCTCAAGTCTTGTGTTTATCAAAACTTATCACCACGGTCAGGCGAGTAGCGCCTCCGCGGAAAGGTCGTTCTCTTGCATGAAACGCATACACACATACTTACGAAACACACAAGGTCAACAAAGCTCTCAAAATGAGATTAAAAAAAGCCTCTCAGGCCTTTCTCTGATTTCCATAGAAAAAGAGCTTTTTCACCTCACTTGCTCGAAAAGGCTGTCTTTCTCCTTCAAAATCTGCGTGGAAAAGTGCTTTTTCCCCGCTTGCGTGGAAAAGGTTTTTGAAATTCGAACGTGACGATGACCACCATTGCCCACCTACTCATATACTCAGAAATTAGAACTTTGAACTTCGTATGTTGTCGTCTCGCTTATACGAATAGTACTTAATTAGGTGAATGAGAAAGACGGAATAATACGAACATCAAATGTCGAACTTGTTATCAGACCCCTAACTATTTCATCCGATAAAAAAAAAACATAATGTCACGTTCAGAAACGCGATCCGGTATCCAGTATTAATTTATTTTAAAATCCGTTCCTTCCTAAGTTATTTTCAAGATTTGCTAACTTTCGTTACTAAAAGAAAAAACGATATTGGTTTTTATTAATTATTTTAATTTGTGGTTAACCTCAAAAATAGCAACCAAGCAGGAAAAAACAGATATTATATCGCACCTCTATTGCAACAACGACGTAAATGCAAAATTTTCAATAAACGACTTAATGATAGGAAACGGTCCGAAATCGATCGAACTTTTTGGTGCTACATTGACTTTCAAGTTTTTCCCGCAAAATTCCACCAGAGGGCGTTGCGTCTTTGTTCTTTTGAGCGGCTATTGAAACCAACAATGACTGATTGGTCAGTTGTTCGCGGGGAGGGGAGAAAGTCAGTTGTCCCGCAGCTGTACATCGACGCAAAGGTAATTACGCCTCACTTTTTTTGCGATTTAAAGAACAATATTGACATAAAGGTCTTATACGTCATTTTTAGCGTGTCACTGATGTATATTTAGATAAAATATTTTTTGCAATATTGACGTTTGTCGCAATTAAGTCATTGTTGTTCCCAAGTAAAATGTATGTTTATCAATACGATATTGACTTATCTGTGTTAAACGTCACTTTTACATTTTACTAACATAAAATTAAGATCAAATATTTAGTGTAATATCGACGTTTGTAGCAATAAGGTCATTGTTGTTCCCAAATAATATTGTCTGTTTTGTTATTTTGTTACACTTTATTACTTGAAATCTACTTTTTAGGTAGTTACTTTGATATGCCAATTAAAAGTGTTTCTTATAGCGATTGTTCGTTTTAAAAGAAATAAAGAATATTAATGCAGAACTGAAGTTTTATTTCTCTATGAATTTATCGTTGGGTTGTTTTGCTTATAATTAGTTGGTAAAACTGCTGCTTATAATAAAAATATGTTACTTACGTTATATTTTAACTGCATATTTATTTAAACAATAATATTACAATGCTGGTTTAAGTTTTGATTTTAGTTAATAATAAATGTTAAGCATTTATGTCGTTATTGCTTGTCAAAAGTTGAATATTTTTAAATATGTTCGATGAACAACGACTTAAATGTAGGTACCTTCAAAATAAAATGGCAATAACCAAAAAAATAAAAGATTTAAAAAAATAACATAAAACTATAAAAAAGGCTTATATAATAATGTACTATTTTATTATTCAAACTATTACTAAACACCTAACGAAAAAAATTTACGGTGATTACAGTGAAATAAAATTTTCAAATGCCTTTTCTCAAAAAACACAAAACTTGCATTTACGTCGTTGTTGTAATAGAGGTGCGATATGATGAAAATTCAGAACGCGCCCCATTTTTTTTTAATTCAGTCTAGTTAGTGCGATTTTTTAACTTTCTTTTTAAAAAAATATATCTATGATTAGAAAAAAAATAAAAGTTTTTAGAGATTGCTCGTTGGGAAACCGAAAAGTTGACCAAAATTGTTGTTTGGTTTATGATACACAAGAAATTAATGTGATAGAACAATCAGAAAAAATAGTTTTACTTATTAGATTATTAGACTAGGCTGTATGGGCTTAGATCCTTTTACCTTTCTTATTTAGAACTGTCTGTTTTTCTTTCATCTACCATTTTTCTCGCTGTAGTGAGGTGAAAAATTGTGTGTTTCGCTCGGCAGCAAAGTTGTTTAGTATCTCGTGCCTTGAAACCCTCGCGACGCTCAGGATTCTTCTTTTGAACCACTCGCTTCGCTCGCGGTTCAATCATAGAATCCTTCGCTTGCTCGGGTTTCAATTCAGGCACTCGCGCCAAACAAACACTTTGCAGCCTTGCATAACAAATAACTATTTACTAGCATTAACCCAAGCGTCCAAGCAACTACAGTAGTCCCTAACTTTTTCGGGCGGGAGGCTTAAATAGAGAGCGAGAAGCATATATAGCGAGTTGTCGCTGGCTCTTCCAAGGCAGGAAGACGTGGCCAGTGGCGTGAATGCATAATGCAGTCTCTAGGACATTTCCCGCCCGAAAAAGTTAGGGACTACTGTAGTCGCTTGGACGCTTGACGGGTTAAACGTTCACCAACTTGTTATGACGATGTCTTATAATGCTATTTAAAAAAGACAGGCGTCCAGATTTAGTTGATAAATGATTATTATGTGTAGATTTTACAGAGTAGATATTTAGTTTTCGTTGCGAACCAAATATTATCATGTATTTAATCTGCCCTGTATCCCTAAAAATATAAATTCATATCGCAAACGTATTTCTAAAGGCCACTTAGGATATCTTCTAATTGACTTGTTCAAATAATATCAAACACTCAGATAGATAGACGGGGAGGTCACATACTTTTCGTCGAACTGCATCATATCAACACTTCCAACGCTCCAATATAAAACTAATATTAGGTAACTACGAGACTAGATTGGGTGAATAACACTGGTATTTTTTTCAACGTTCTAAACAGGCAAGCGGGTTTGCCTACCCAATCGAAAATGTTTGTGCGCGCCCCTGCGCATATGCGTAGTCAAGTCATATCGTCGCTTAAACCGTTTGTTGCATAGCAACTGTACGGTTCCTCACCTGTGTGTACTCGTCAAGTCACTTCGTTCGGTAAACGCGGGTGGTAGGGCCTTGTGCAAGGTCCGTCCGGATCGCTACCACCATCTTACTCGCTAATCCTGCCGCTAAGTAGCAGTGCTTGCACTGCTGTGTTCCGGTGTGGAGAGTAAGGCAGCCGGGGAAATTACGGGCACTAGAGGCGTTTCATCTTAGTCCTCTAGGTTGGCAACGCATCTGCAATCCCTCCGGGGTTGCGGGTGTCTATGGGCAGTGGTGATCACTTACCATCAGGTGACCCACTTGCTCGTTTGCCTTCCTATTCATATAAAAAAAAAAAACGGTTTGTAACAAATATCGCAACTATACGTTTTCTCAACTGTGTGTGTACGCATGTGCTTATTCAATTGCGATTTACTTACATACCGTTTTTTACACACATCGCAACAGTGCGGTTTCTCATCTGTGTGTATTCGTACATGTGGACAATCTAGTGGACAACTGTTCGTTACAGATATTGCAACAATATGATTCGCCACCTGTGTGTATACGCATATGCTTACCCAAGCTACTATGCGTAAAGCGTTTGTTGCATACATCGCAACTGTACGGTTTCTCAGCTGTGTGTACTCGTATATGCTTAATCAAGTCAGGTTGGTGTGTAAACTGTTTGTTACATGTATCGCAACTGTACGGTTTCTCATATGTGTGTGTTTGTGTGTGTATAGTCAAGTGGCCTCGTTGTGTAAGCTGCTCCTGACGCGTGTCGCAACTGTGTGGTTTCTGTCCTGTGTGCATATGTTTGCAGGTCGTTAAAGTAGACTGGGTGCGTGTACCCTCTGCTGCGGGCCCGGCCTCGTCTGCTGGCTTCAGCTCTGCGCTGCTCACTACATCTGTAACGGAGTGTTGATTTAAAAAACTGGATTACTTGTGTTGTTTAACTTCAAATGCGGTATTTTTGGCTTTTTAAAACAGTAGCACTCTTTTTTAAATAATTTCTTTAAAGAGGATTGACGAAAAACCTTAAGTACACACAGCAAAGCTATTCGGTAAGCAGGATAGATACGGCGCGAGCGTGCGTAGGTGCTTACCTGATTATATTGCCGTGTGTACCTACTTATCTAAATACCTACTTACCTAAGTACCTACTTATCTAAATACCTACTTACCTAAGTACCCACTTACCTAAGTACCTACTTACCTGAGCAGCTATACCCATTTGGAAAAAACGGAAACCCAAAACTTTTCATGTCATGAAGAATTGCAGCATTTATTTCAACCAGAGGAGGCCTCACTCAATATTATTTTTTAATTTTATTCATACATACATACATAGACAATTGCAGGCAAAGGCACTTGGAGACATGAGTGTATATACGAGTGTATATACAAAATATATGGGGTATATCGTCAACTCGTCACGTCACTCTGACGTTATCTGCACGGACGAAATCGCGGGCAAAAGCTAGTTTAAAATAAAGTAAAGTAACCCAAAATTAGGCGCACTTTCAGTCTGAGTTGCAGAGCACAGCGCAACTAACTAACATCCGTGGTGGAAAAACTTACTGCGTTCTACTGGACATCGCTCGAACCTGACTAAACAACTCCAGGGCCGGTGCCGCTCCGTGCTCTTGCAGAGAGTTCTGTGCCCGTAGTCCGGCTTGGACTCGGCAACATCTGCCACTGGCTCAAGTGACTTCTCATTATGCGTTTGCATATGCTTATGTAAAAATGCTTGGGTGATGAACTTTTTGTTGCAAGAACTACAACTGAACAATGTCGGTGTTGTGCGCCGCACTCCTATTTTGCAAGGTTTGTCCCTGGGGCAGGTACGGGTGGCAGTCTTGGTGCCTCCTTCAGGTTTTGGCTTGCAAAAACCCTCCTTCATTCGGCTTGGTGCATCTGCCAAATATTTGACGCATTAGAACCTAATTTGCAATAGGAATGTATGTATGTAAACACTTTATTGCTCAAAACAAAATAAAACATAAACAATTTCCTAACTTCCACGCTGGTCTGGGAGCGAAGAAAAAACATAGAATGTACCCGCGCAGATGGTAAAAGCCCATCGAGAGAATGGGCGAAAATCATAGGAATCATGTTATAGGCGATGCGGCTAGCAACCCATCACTATTTTGATTCCATTGTTTGCCATCTATACGCCAATAATCTTGCTAATCGTGGCCTAGGTCTTACCACCTTAGGCTCTGACTACCCCGTAAGGGATAAAGACGTGATTTGTGTGTGTGTATTTCCTATCTAACCATGTTGTGAACTCATGGAATGCAGTACCCGAACTGATAAGTGCACCTTCAGTGAAAAGTTTTAAAAATGGACTAGACATTCATTTAAAAAGTCCAGAACACAAGTACAGTGACAGATAATATAGATATACACAGTGGCGTAACTATAACGTCTGGGGCCCGTGGCTAATTCGTCAGATGGGGCTCCTTCCTCAATATAAAGAAGTGCATCAGCGTCCCTTCTGTGCTCTAAACCAAGCCAGGACCCCCTGGCATTTTGCCACCCCTGCCACCCTATAGTTACGCCACTGCTCTCAACCTTTGATTTGAAATTACAAAGGATAATAGAGAGAGGTACCTGGCTGATGTGAGCCTGTTTAATGGAGCACATTTACATTTACACAACATTGAGTTTTTCGGCATCAGAAAATGCAGTACGAATATACAGGCTCGTGAAATACTCCTGCGCTGCCAGAGAGTCTGGTAGTGGTTGATGAATCTGACTCAAGAGACATCCAATGAGGCTGGAATAATCACACAAGTGCACTTAAGCCTCGTAAAATGTTAGAGAAAAAAAAACCTTTGGTTGGACGAGTATTATAAACTCCTTTGAAAAAAAACCGGTCAAGTGCGAGTCGGACTCGCGCACCGAGGGTTCCGTATCATTATCTATAAATATCTTTAAACCAGTGTAAGCAGAGCCCTGCTCCAAAGCAAAATGTACGCAGTGTGGGGTTACTTTATATTGGTCACTGCTATATACAGACATACATACACATTTACGGTTTTCGCAATTATTCTTTAATCTGTGCTATAAGACCTACCTTCATACCAAATTTCAAGATTCTGCGTTCACGGGAAGTACCTTGTAGGTTTTGATTCCCTTGAGAGTTGAAAATTTGCGGAAATTTGCGGCATAAACGGCTGTATCTTTTGATTGCGTTGGCTTAGAAGTTTGATTTTTTCACAGCTTCAAGGGACAGTAGACCTGAGTAATTGATATAAATTTCAGCTTCATACCTCCACGCGTTCCTGAGAAAAAGGGTCTTGACAGACGGACGGACGGACGGACAGACAGACGGACAACAAAGTGATCCTATAAGGGTTCCGTTTTTTCCTTTTGAGGTACGGAACCCTAAAAACGGCCATTTTGTCGATCATTTGGGAGCTCATCAACTCACTTTGTTTTTGCAGCTGTTCAGATAAAACTGTTCTCCTTCTAATTGACAACACTCGCGCATACTTGTGGGGCAAATGTAGTTCATTTTGCTAGATGCTACATTTGAATTCAGCTTAGTGTTTTTGTAAATTTTTTACTTAGCTTACAGTCCTTTAGTCTTTTGGCTTACAGTATTTTTTATTTAGAAGACATTTAATTTAGTCACCACGGTTTTATTTAGACACACACACACACAAGTAACGCCGTTATCCCATACGGGGTAGACAGAGCCTAACATAACAAGACCTGAAGGCCACATGTAGTATTACTGTAGGCGTATAAGTGGAAAAGGGGAATCAAAATAGTGATGGGTTGCAAGCCGCATCGCCTATACCATAATTCCTAAGATTTCAGCCCATTCCCTCGATGGGCTTTTACGGTCTGCGTGGGACGAGAAGCAACTGGTACATTCTATGTTTCTTCTTTGCTCCCAGACCAGCATGAAAGATTATTTATTATGCGCCGTATAAATAAATAAATTAAATAAATCTCTATTAAAAAGCTTACTTTGCATTGAAATAGCGATGTCTTGCTGTTGCACCATTACAGGTCCAAATACCATTTCATCTTCCACCTCGTGGTCGGCGTACAAGCCTTCTGCCGCGGCCGCGTCGCTCACGCCGCACTCGCCCCACTCGGGCTCTTCCTTCACAGGCGCGCTCTCCGCCGTCATGCTGTACGACCACGCCGACTGTTCCGCGCCGGAAGCACGACGGCGGCAGGCAGACGACTCCATGGTACGAATGCGTATTTGTGACAAAGATATATTTTCCAATAAATTTAGCAGATACACCGTAACAGGCAATACTGTTGGACTGCTCCTATTTTCAGTTGTACTTACATTCACCGTTTTTACTCCACAGTGCAAAATTTAACTTAATATACGATCGCAAGCTCTCGCTACAAGCAATTTTAAGTTTATTATTATTCTTCTTCTTCTTTTGATTGTGGCGTTACAATAGTCGTTATAGCGACGACAACTTTTTATTATTCGTAGGGTATTGGTAAGTAAGATTGTTGACGGTACGGTACAATATCTCTCTAATCTGTGGTACGGTACGTAGACAGCAGTTGACAGCTGTTTTTTTCGAATTTAAGAAAGACAAAAGGGTATAAGCCCATGCATCCGCATATGAGATGCGTACCCAATTTAGCTAGTTTAGTTTAAACTTGTAGCAGTTGTAGCTTCGAGAAACGGGCCACTGGGCCCTATTTCTCGAAACTATTAGTTTACTAGTATATTAGTTGTTAGTGAAAATATTACGAGTGCTAATATTTTGTTTCTCAAAAATTATGATCAAGACTGGTAGACTAATGAAAATATTAGCCTGGCTTGATTGAATGACTTCTAACCTATTAAAAAAAGCGGGAAAAGTTCACGCCACTTTTGTATTAATTTTCTTTTGTCTTGCTCAATGGTATAGGCCAGCAATGTTATTGTTGTTCCGTTTAAATTCATAGAACCTGCCTGCTCATTCAATGTACAACTATTAATAGTTTTGGGGACCAAGAACAGAACATCTTTCGCCACATTCCGAGCAGTGGCGTGAAAATTTTATTAGTCTAGAAGGTTTCGAGAAATAGAAGGGGGGGGGGGGGGGGGCGATTTTTAAAAGCACATCTGTGAAAATACCACTGAAAAAAAAATTTGAAAAATTTTGCTGTATTTGAAATACGAGTAGCTTAGAAGATGTAAACAGATTTATACCACTTTCGAGTGATGTGCTTTCAAAAATCGGGCCCCTGGTACGTAGAAGGGCGAGAGAAAGAAAATATCTACTTCCCAGACGTTGGACATGGCACATCAGTTCCAAAAAAACTACGCTTCCTTTAAATAATATATTTATTTTGTTACATTTCTAATGAAATATTAAACATTGGCATTGCAAGTACAATCAAAAATCATGGATAAAAAATCAAATTTTTAGGTTTAAAAATAACCTATTTTTCATTTATTTCAAACCGTTTAAACTTTCCCTGCATTGTAAAATAAATGTAGCATGATGTTTATTTATTTCTCATATGTGTGTATTTGTATATGAAAAGCCAAGTCACTTTTTCGTGTAAACCGTCTTTTACACATATCACAAATGTACGATTTCTTAACCGCGTGTATTCGCGTGTGCCTGGTCAAGTTACCTCGTTGTGTAAACCGTTTGTTACACACATCGCAACCGTATTGTTTCTCAACCGTGTGCGTTCGTACGTGCCTAGCCATGTTACCTCGCTGTGTAAACTGTTTGTTACATATATCGCAACTGTACGGTTTTCCTTCTCTATGTATTCGTATATGCATAGCCAAGTCATCTTGCAGTGAAAATCGTTTGTTACATATATCGCAACCGTAAGGTTTCTGATATGTGTGAATTGATGTATGCTTAGCTAAATTATGTTGATGTGCAAACAGTTTCTTACATATGTCGCAGCTGTACGGTTTCTCACCTGTGTGTATTCGCGTGTGCCTAGTCAAGTTAGCTCGTCTTTTAAACCGTTTGTCACACGCCTTACAACTGTACGGTTTCTCAACCTTGTGCGTTCGTATATGCGTAGCCAAGTAACCCTGTTTTGTAAAACGTTTGTTACATATATCGCAACTGTACGGTTTCTCGCCAACTGTCAATTTCGTTTTATAAACAAACCGTTTATTATATGTAACGTAATTGTACGGTATCTCAACCGTGTGTGTTCGTGTGTGTCTAGGTCTACTGCAGTGGCCTCGTTGTGTAAGCTGCTCCCGACACGTGTCGCAACTGTGTGGTTTCTGTCCTGTGTACATATGTTTGCAGGTCGTTAAAGTAGACTGGGTGCGTGTGCCCTCTGCTGCGGGCCCGGCCTCGTCTGCTGGCTTCAGATCTGCGCTGCTCAGCACATCTGTAACGAAGTGTTCATTTTATTAAACGGGATGCTTTATATTCCGGTATTAGCGTAGTGACCGCGTGAGCGTAAAAAGAATTCACCGCAGACGAAGTGGCGGGCCAAAGACTGTTTCGTAAAAGATTTACCCCTTTCATAAACGCTCTTTCTGCTAACTTAGCAATCGTTTATCCTTGTCTGTCACTTTGACATCTACCTTTCACAGATAAGGACAAACGATTCTCCCGTTCTAAAACTTAACTTCTTTCGATATCAACATATGAACAATATGAACCATGCTCGGTATACTATTACTTTTTTAAATTTCCCTTTTTCTAAATCATTCAACTTTGTCAGCATGCTTACCCTCACCTTTGCCACTTACCCTCAGAATGGAAAAAAAAAACTTGTCGCTGCCTGTACCGTCCATAACGTGTGTTATTTGTTTTAGGTTTCCTGTCTGCTCCTCCCCCAAAATCAAAATTACATTAAACCGAGCAATCTCCTCACGTGTGTAAATGACACCACGTCGTTGGCGAAATACGCCTTGGGGGGCGTTCAAGTATTACGTAAGCGCTTGAGGGGGGCGGGGGGGGTCTTTGCTTTGCTTATTTTTGATGACACGGGGTGGGGGTGGGGGGGCGGGGGGGGTTTCGATATGGTGATTACGTCAGCAGTTTCGATTCGAACTGCTGCTCACGAATCAATAAAAAACAGAATCCATTAAAAGAAAAATGCATATAGGTACCAATGATTACGTAAGCATGGGAGGGGGGGGGGGGGTAAGAGGTTTGCTTACTTTTGCTGACAAGGGGAATGGGGGGGGAGGTAAATAATTGTAAAAAATCTGCTTACGTAATACTTGAATGGCCCCTTGCTAAAATGAAGCAAAGGTGAAAGCCACCAAAAAAAGGGACAAACGATTGCGAAGTTAGCAGAAGCCTATAGAGCGTTTAGGCTGCGGCTCCACTGAGGCGGAGACGAGCGGAACGGAGAGGAGACGTGTGGGGATCGACCAATCATATTACATGAAATCCACATCGCGTCTCCGCTCTGTAATATGATTGGTCGATCCCCACACGTCTCCTCTCCGCTCCGCTCGTCTCCGCCTCAGTGGAGCCGCAGCCTTATGAATATGGGGGAAATGATAATGATATCGGCACAATATACTTATACGGGAAGTGCTAGTAAGTACTGACTTAAGTCCTAGACATCAACTACAATTCCATGCTGGTCTGGGAGCAAAGAAAAAACATAGAATGTTTCAGTTGCTTCTCTTCCCCAGATGGTAAAACCCCATCGAGGGAATGGGCAAACATTTTAGGAATCATTTTATAGGCGATGCTTTTATATGGGTTCAAAATCAAAACAGTGATGGGTTGCTACCCATCACTATTTTGATTACCCTTTCCACCTATACGCCTACAACTATGCTAAACGTGGCCTTAAGGTCTTGTTACCTTAGGCTGTCTACCCCGTAAGGGATAAAGACGTGATTTATGTATGTATGTATCAACTAAAAACGCCGCATATGTCACATACCGCCTTTTAGCTTTACAACGGGTATTACACAGTACGTTCCCACTCCCCAAGTTACAACACGGCCTTCTTGGTTAGTATCATAGTAAATTTAAACTCGATCAGATTTTCGTTTCGATCAATGCTGTATGGCAATGCTTACCTTTTGTTTTTGTCTTAAAAAGCCAACGTAGGTCAACCGAAGCTTCATTTTAATATGAACAGACATTTTTGACGCTGTCTGTACATTTATGATATTTAAAAAGAAAACAAAGGAAAAAGAAAGCATAAATCTATTGATTTGTTTCAGGTAAGGAGTTCTTCTTGCAGTCATTTATTTATTTAAGCCTTCCGCAGAAATATGTGAAGTAGTATCTAATGGGGACTATCGTTTCTTTGCTCACCAGTTGGCGCCACTGTTGACTAAGGTCCAGAGGTATAGCTGTCAAAGGCGACTTTATAAGATCGCCGCCGAAACAAAGTTTTAAATCTTGAATCACATTAATTTTATTAATTATAAATTTCATCATATCGAGCAGCTTATCTATGCCGCAATGTTGCGCAGTTCCGTTTATTCGGAAATAAAATCCGCTTTCAAAGCGTTTACATTCACCGCCTACGAATAATAATAAGTCAAGAAGCGTAACTAAGCCCGAAAAATAATTCCATGCGAAGGGAACCGCAAGGGGCGGGGCTTAAAATATGTACCGCGCGGCGAATTAGTTCGGCCGGGACGCTCGAGCCGTTATCGTGACGTTATCATTGTATTTTTGCGCTAATACATTAGAAAAATATGCCATCGTGTTGTGTGAAGTGGTGTAGAAGCCATTCAGATATGAAAAATAGAGGACTCACCTTTCATATGTATGTAAATAAATATTTTAGGACACCATACTTGACGACTCTGGATGCATGCGATCCACGCACCCTTCCCTTACCGCAAGTAGGCGGACACGATCACGACGCGCGGACTAATCGCGTGCAAGTATTGTCTGCCGGAGTGACAGGTGTCACGTTTGCATTGCTGTTAGTTTGTGTGCGTAAGTGGAATGACAATCGAAGCGGCAACTGTTAGGGAATTACGCTTCTTGACTTATTATTATTCGTAGTTCATCGCCAAATAATCCATACATGCGACAATTTCACGAAGATCACTTTGTCACGAAGCCCGCCGAAACCAGTAAGTGAATGGAACTCACGCGACACTAGCGCCCCTAGTGGCAAATTCACACGCGATAGCCCCCATTGTCAGGCGAGGGGCTGGCTCGGCAAACTGTACCAGTACCATGTTCATACGTAGATGTTGACGTGGGGGGACTATTCACAGAATCTAACGCCATAGCTTCCTCTTCAGCGCGAGACACTATGTCAAAAATCTGTCTCTCCACTCGTATTTGCAAGTGCTTCGGTAGCTGACGCGTTTTCTGACAAAAGCTAGTGAACATATTCGATAGTGCATCTTGTGCACGGTTCGAATCCAACATTTTCTTCCTCATTCCATCTCTTTCCATTTGCCGTTGCTCCCGTCGTTTGTCTCTATCAGCCAGAGCTCTGTTTTGTCTTGTGTGTCTGGTCTCAGCGGCGGGCGGAGGTGATCTCGGCGGAAGCGAGGACACAGGTGGAAGTGGAGATATTGTTTCAGCATGATAATGAGTTTCCGTAAGTGGATTTTGAGATTCTGAAGTCGCATTTACAGCTGTGCTATTTAAATTGTCTGGTGAATTAATTGAATTGTTTGATATGGAACTGTTTACGCTCTGCGGCAGTAAGAAGCTCATTACTGCCTCGTATTTCCAGCTCTTTGTGTTTTGCCCGTGGCCGGTCGTCTTTCGACGCCGCATCGCCTCTCTGTGGCTGTCTCGTAATTTTTTCCACTGTAATTTAGCTTCCTTGCCTGTAATTTGAAACATATTGTTATTTTGTTGCAATAGGAGGCTCCTTTGAAACCACAGCCTTGTTATAGGCTAAAGGAAGAAGAAGGCTAGGAAAATGGGTATTAATTTAAAATTAAAACATATTGCGCAATGCTGAGTTGGGATCATTTTGTGACAATTTATCTGTATTGTTTTAAGTGTGTTTAATTTATTATATTTGATGTTTTGTGATTGTCATAAATAAACTTTTTTCTTTCTTTCTTTATATTGTACCCTATTCCTGTGCCTCCAATAAAGTGCAATGTAGGCTTATTGTCTGACTCGCTCGCAATCGCCATCGTGTTCATTTTGACAGTTCATGTATGGGCTGACAATTGGCATCGGAATCGGCTAGCTGTCACATTCATACAAGAACTGTCAAAATGAACACGAAGGCGATTGCGAGCGAGTTAGGTAATAAGCCTACTGAATGGCTTACAGAAAAGGATGGTAATTAAAATCGGTAGTAGTTTAGGCGTAAAAGCGTAACAGACAGACACCGGCAGACAGACAGAGTTACTTTCGCATTTATAATATTAGTAGAGAAGTAGGGATTATTAATCATTATTTATTGTATTTATTACTTAACTACCACAGTAACTAATCCACGATTCTTATCCACCCATACGCCTACAATCGCGCTAAACGTGGCTTTTAGCTTTTGTTATCTCAGGCTGTCTACCCCGTAAGGGATATAGACGTGATTTGTGTATGTGTACTAGTGATGTAACGAATATTCGTATTCGCATCCGCAAAATTTCTGCGAATGTTTTGCGAATATGAATATCAGAAAAAACAAACGATTTGAAGATAATGGTAGGTTATTAAAATCAAAAACCCATTTATTTATTATGTTTTTAATGCAAGAAAAAACTCTAACCTCAAAATTCACTTATTTTGTTTACGAAAAGACCGGCGCGAGCGGAATGACAATTCAGTTGGATGAGTTCGTATTAACTCGGCTATTCTCGGAACATAATACAAACGGAATGCACCTCGTAACTGCCAGCAAAGCCATAGACAATTGGCGCCAAATTTGAACACTTCGACATTCGCATTCGCATTCGCATCCGCGAATGTCAGTAGCAGACATTCGTTACATCACTAATGTGTACGTATGTGTAACTAATCTAGACTAATAAAATAAACAGAAATAAATAGCCGACTTTAAATTCTACAATGTTTGACTCACCATTCGCCATTCCATATTCCGTGGCTATATGATCCCAGGCCGAATCTTTCCGTGCAATGTCTCTAAACGATTCATGATTCATATCCCATAAACACGGATAAAGTCTCACTTTTTCTATAAATGACTCCCTTTTGCAAAAGAAGGACGGCTCGTTGAGGGCTGAAGACAAGAAAAGAACGAGACGTTATTCGAAAATAGTAATAAAAAAAAAACTTGACATAAATAGGTTGTCTGTGACACCCACCATAAATTCAGCGTTAATCCGCAGCGTGGACGTGGAGAGCGTTGGCGTTGACTGACATTGGCCCAAGCCTTACGGCCGCCATTAAGGGAGAATAAAATAGCGTTGGCGTACGTGACGTGTGGGGGGCACTTCGGAACAGTAGGCTTATTGCCTAACTCGCTCGCAATCGCCATCGTTTTCATTTTGACAGTTCATGTATGGGCTGACAATTGGCTTCGGAATCAGCTAGCTGTCACATTCATACAAGAACTGTCAAAATGAACACGACGGCGATTGCGAGCGAGTTATGTAATAAGCCTACAGGTCACCTGTATTAGTAAACAATGTTAAACTGTTGAAGTATTTTTTTAAATACCTTATTTTATTTACAAACGAGTTAATTTATTCGATTATTTATAGAACCCAAATAAACTTTTGTTTCTTTTTTACGGAAATTAAGGGTGCCAACCTTAATACTCTTAACACTTAAGTAGTCGCGCCCTTATTTCAAACGCTTATAGTCGCTACCGGGTCCTGCGGACCCAGTAAATTATGTGCGGATACTCTAAAAACTATTCAAAATGGTGTTATGCAAGTTAAATATTTTATTAAAAGGGAAATAAAACAACAGTATTTGTAAAAATCAACAGTTTCATTTAATGAATTTCTGCAAAACAGCTTAATTACAAAAATGCCAAAAGTTATCTTAGTTTTTGGTTTTTTTTTACTATTTATTTATTATTACATTGTAATGTGTATTATTGTAATTAATGTTTTTATATTTTAAAGTTTTGATTTTTTTATCAAATTTTCTTAAACTACTATTTTCTACTTATTTAAAATCACAAAAGGAGATCAGGTTGTATTATATAAAAAAAGCGTCAATGAGCTCCGCAAATCAATCATCTCCAATATTCAAACAAAACAGATAACCTGCTTTAATTGATGTATGTATAACTCTTTATTGTACATAAAACACAAGAAAAAGATGAATACAGGACAACACACATGCACAAAGGCGAACTTATCCCTAAAAGGGATCTCTTCCAGTTAACCTTTGAACGATTGACAGGACATAAGTATTAAGCAAGAGTACACACAGAAAAAATAAAAGAACCGATCGAAACCTAAAATAATCCTAAATATCAAAATTTTAAATAACGTAAGGCGATAATAAACTAATATTAATTTTAATTAATTTTATCTGATTAAGTTTATTCTGATTACTCCGACATATCAAAACAGCGAACACAAATTGGTTTCGTATGTTCACCGCAAATAGAAACGTTACATTTCTTGCAATACACTTTAGTTTTCCTGTCTTTCTTCCAGTTGCAAAAGCCACACCGATATTTTCTTCCACTAACCGGCGGTTCCGGCGCCCGCGGTTCTTCGTCTTTTGGTACAATGTTGAGAATACGATGTTTTATTTGGGCTGGAAGATTCGTTTGAAGCAGTCTTTCATGAAGATTTGGCTGGACCAATGAAATAGCTAAAGACTTCAAGAAGTCCCTTCGTGTTATCTTGTCACTAGTACTGTTGCACTTGTAAATTATATAAGCATTTAGTGCACCTATGTTTAGTAGACCAAAAAAAATGCATAGAGGCCAACGTTTGGTACGTCTCGACACAGAATAAGTTCCAGTCATTTGGTCAACTATGTCTACTCCGCATTTGGTGGAGTTGTAATCAGTTATCATTTCAGGTTTATTTTTGTCGCCAGTCAAGGCGATTTTGGCATCGTGGTGCATCGAAGATGCTACTAAAACTACCTTCCTAGGCCTAGGCACATAGGAAAGTAATGTGCAATTCGGTTGAAAACCAAAAAATGTGGAATATACTGCCCTTTCTTTTGTATTTGTAAACTCTGCTGGTATTTCCTTTTTATTATTTCGCAACGTACCCAAACAAGTAAGCTGAAACTCGTCTAAAAGATCGTTTATCAATGGAACACTCATAAACCAATTATCCATTACTATATTCCTATGAGGTCCTTTCAGGTGTTCCACTAATCGTTTTACTACATCACAGGGGTTGTTACTAAGTTGAAACGGTCCATCTTCCTGTTTTCCGGCATATATTTCCAAATTTGATGTAAAATATGTCCTCGAATCGCATACAGCAAATATTTTTAAGCCATACTTTGCAGGTTTGCTTGGGAGATACTGCCGAAATGGACATCTTCCGTGAAACGCTAAAAGCATTTCGTCAATAGTAACCTGGTCTCCATGAGTGTAATTTTGTATACAACTTAACACGAACTGCTCAAAAATCTCTCGAATAGGAGCCAATTTGTCAATAACTCTGCGTGTAGCCCTTGTTCTGACGTCGTCAAAACGCAAGCACCTTAATAAGAAGTGGAACCTGCGCTGTGACATTGTTGCAATGCAGATATCACATCCGGTACCGTCCGAAGCCCATAAATCTTTGGTGGTCAAACGAGCTCCCCTTAGTGTTCCTATATAAAAGAGAAGACCTATCAATGCTCGTATTTCTGTGATATTTGTTTCCTTACAGTCTCTTTCTCTTTCAAAGTTTGGTTGCACTTTTTCTGTTATATAAATATTTGTATAATTAACGACCTTAGTCAACATGTCATGGCAAAGGAAAAGTTCTAAAGATTCCATCGGACTAGTTACATTTGCTGCTTCACGGCTTGGGCCCGGAGCTTCATGAATGTGTCTTCTGGTATTATGCTGTGATGGCTCTTGAATATTCCACCGGGTCGATTTATTTTTACCGATATAATATCCTTGCCGAAGTATCGATAAAGGAACACACTCTAAGTCTGGACGGTTTACCAATATGTCTCTATTTAATGGAACATGAGGAGCTGGCTCAGAGACGTTTTGCGGTTGATAATTTTCTGGTGTTGTTTGAGATAAATCTGGCTCCAAATCCGGCGAACTTGCTCTCTCGACATCGCTAAGCACTGTATCTTGTTCCGAGTCCGTATTATGTACACTTACTTCTAGAAAGTCTTCAATTTCAGAACAGTCTTCATTCTCAATCTTTTCATTAATAAAATCTGCTATCTCTTTGTCTGATAAAGCTTGCAGAGAAGTCATTTTGTACACTAAAAATTTAAAAACATAAGATTCATAAATATAATGTCCTAAATAACTATATTAAAATTGAGCACATAAATAGTCGCTACCGGGTCCAGTAGACCCATACATACCTTTTACGTCCGTCGCTTACAAATGCGGCGCGCAGACTGATTGGCGAGGCGATGACTCGACTCGCAACACATTAAGGTAGAAAGAACGGCAACGTCGCGTAGTGCAAAACGAAAGTTATAGATCATAATGAACAGAACTGGGTCATGTAGACCCATTAGCGACTACTCAAGTGTTAAGCGTACTTAGTTACTTAAACAGGCCTTACTAGTTGAGATAGCGCTAACTAAACAAAAAGCTTTTCAATTTTACAAAAATTAAATCGACAACCCTAACGCTCTATTGACGCGTAGGTATTTATTTTAAAAAATAAGCTTAGTTTCCGTACTGCTCTATTTATTTACTGTGCCTAGTGACCAAAGCCTCGTCAAAAACAGAATAAAAAAATTTAAAAAAATCTGCCTGTGTGGTCCTCCGCACCACAGTGCCCTGGGGCCAGCTCGCGTGTTGTCAGATCATAACACTCACCATTGCAACTCCGTACGTCTCCTACTGGCAACTGCTCGAGCCTGACAAAATAATTTCTGAGCTCGTTGTGCTCGGTGCTCCTGCTGCAGTAAGGTTCATCCCCGGGGGACTCTGATGCGGCGTCGGCGCCGCCTTCTGCCTTTGACTTGCATAGATCCTCCTCCATTCTGCTCTGGGCATCTACCGAAGAATATCACAACATAGTATAAAACAGTGGTTCTTAACCTTTTAGACATGAGGGACCGTTTGAGAAAATTTCTGTCTTGCGGTGGACCTACAGTAACTACATAAACACGAGTATTATGGCTTTGATCGCCTGCAATGGACGGAATTGCACCTTTACGCGTTATGTCGACTTGTTGTCACTTATCAAATGTTTTATTAGAATGGCCCCACGGACCACTCTGGATGCTTCCAGGGACCACCGGTTAAGAACCACTGGTATAAAACAAACTCGCTTTCTCTGTCCCTATATCCCTATGTATCGGTGGCGTAGCGTGGGTCTCGGCCGCCCGGGGCGGATGAAAATTTTGCCGCCCCATTGCTTACGTATTTCACATATTTATACAATATTATTGTTATTTATTCCTGAAATTTTGCCGCCCCCTAAAAGTGCCGCCCGGGGCGGGTCACCCCCCCCGCCCCTACTACGGTACGCCACTGCTATGTATGCTTATATTTTCAAAACTACACAAAGGATTTCGATGTGGTTTTTTTTAATAGATAGTGATTCAAGAGGGAGGTTTTTATGTATTATTCTACGCAGACGAAGTCGCGGGCAGAAGCTAGTTTCATATATAATACTAGCTGTTGCCCGCGACTCTGTCCGCGCAGAATTCACTTATCGCTATCCCGTGGGAACTATGCTGTTTTCTGGGATAAAAACTATCCTATGTGCATTTCTTGGACTGAAACTAACTGTATACCAAATTGCAACTAATTATGTATGCATGTTTAATGTAACAGCGGCAATATAAGTCAGCACGCCAATTTCACTTAATTAGATGCTCAAGTTGTTGTGTACTAAGCTGCATAAGTTATAGTTTTTTAAATACCCCAAGGGAACTCTAATTTTCCGGGTTTACAAGTATCTAAAATATTGGCCAGGGTTATAAGGTACCACCACCAGTTTTTTTTTTTAATTTAATATTTTTATGAGGCTTAAGTGCACTTGTGTGACTATGCCAGCCTCATTGGATGTCTCTTGGGTCAGATTCATCAAACACTCCCCTGCCCACTACCAGATCCTCTGGCAGCAAAGGAGTATTTCACAAACCTGTATATTCGTACCGCATTTTCTGATGCCGGAAAACTTAATGTTGTCTTAACTGCTCCATTAAACAGGCTCACATCAGCAAGGTACCTCTCTCTATTAACCAGATTTAAGAAGGATTCTTAGTATGTTAGCAGTGACACTAGAACGTGATGCTGTTCTGCTTTCTAGCTAACTCACAAAACATTTTTAACTTGTGACCAAAGCCTTGTCAAAAATCAGAATAAAAAAATAAAAACCATTTTTAACTTGCGTGTTTCTGAAAGTTTAGACTGTAATCAGGTAGCTTACTTTGCATTGAAACTGCGATGTCCTGCTGTAGCACCACGTCAGGTCCAAATACCAACTCGTCTTTGACCTTGTGTCCCGCGTACAAGCCTTCTGCCACGGCCGCCTCGCTCACGCCGCACTGGCTCCACCCGGACTCCACCTTCAACTCCACCGGCTCGCACTTCACTATCATGCTTTGAGACTGTGCCGGCTGTTCCGTGTCGGAAGCCCGACGGCGGCAGGCGGACGACTCCATGTAACGAATGTTATTTCACGCGCTGGCGGTATTTGCGACAAAAGAGAGCTCCTATCTAGAATGGTTTATTCACTTATTTCACTTCATATTGCAGAATTTGGCTTTACTAACGACTGCAAACTCAGTTTGTTATAGAATACAAAACAAATAAATACGACACGAAGCGAGCGTTGATTGACATATGCACCAGGAATATTTTCTCATTTGACGGAAGAATGACAGTTGACTGCTGAAGTTTTACGTTTTGTTCATTACTCAGAACAATAACTAAAGCATAGAACCCGGACTAAAATAAAAACTAATTATTATAGTGCGTTGCTTCTTATTCCAGTGTACTGAAACGATAAGTTAAAAAGAGAACAAACTTGTCAGTTTCTTCTTATTTTTCTGTTTCGTACCTGTCCAAACGTCAAACTTGGTTCCTTTACGTCACTTGGTTCCGATATATGATGCCGATTTCAAGAGTCAGATTTCTTAGCCCAATGACTTGTGTTGAGTGTCAACTTAACTTGTCTGTATGTGCTTATTGTGCTTCGGATGCGTGAATGACTGACAACTGTTGGAGAATTTTTTGTTTATTATTGTTAAAAATTGATTAAATAACGAATATTGGTAAAGCCAATTACTTAGTGAAACTAGAAAATGTCTTGTGCAGTGCCAGGATGTAAATCTAATGCGTCCAGAAAACAAAATGATAATGCGTTTATAAGTTATCATCGTTAAGTGATTTTAATCAGCTTCAGGGTCGCATTAAAATATATTGAGTGTGTTCTATAAAATAACACCATTATTGAATCCTGTTTGTCAAAGATATCCCTATTTACATATTATTTTAAAGAAAATATGAAAACAGTATAGGTTATCTTAGTGATGTGCCTGTGATATCGACTAAACTGTCAATCGATATTAAATGTAAATATAGAGATATAATTAAATATGTTTAATTCTTTCAGTTTTCCGACTCCATTATTGTTCCATATTGTTCCCTTTCTTTGGCCATAACTTTACTATTTCACTTTTTTTGACTTGGCAAGTTTTTACTAATCTATAGGTATGCATAAATGTTCCTTTTATAGGGTTCCGTATCCAAAAGGTAAAAACGGGACTCTATTACTAAGACTTCGCTGTCCGTCTATCAACAGGTTGTTCATGAGCCGTGATAGCTCGACAGTTGAAAGTTTCACAGATGATGTATTTCTGTTGCCGCTATAGCAAAAAATACTATGAATAAAACACATATGAATATAACAATAAAATGAATATTTAAGGGGGGCTCCCATACCACAAACGTTTTTTTTTTTTGCGATATTTGTTCGATATCAATAGCGGCAACAGGTAGACGCTTGAAATATTCAGTTTCATATTCACTTTAAAAATAGATAATTAAATCAAAATAAAATTAATATTTAGCGGGTCCCATACAACAAACGTGATTTTTTGCCGTTGTTTTGTTACCAACCAATTCAAATACGAACGGCCAAAAATGTGTTTTTGTTGTACGGTGAAACGGAATTCTCGGTGCGCGAGTCCGACTCGCACTTGGCCGATTTTCATAATAGATTTTTTTTTTCATTATAATGATATCCGTTTAATATGTATTAATATCCACGACCGTCCCGATACCCATAAAAAATATCGAACGAAGACTAATCAATGACGGTTTGTTCCCTACACTAGCGAAATATATACATGTATAATTTAAAGCGCTTTGTATAGGTTACCCTGGTACGGAACAGACAGACGACTGTCTCGTGAATAGCATCTTTGT
The DNA here is from genome assembly GCA_949127965.1 of Pandemis corylana. Lineage (NCBI taxonomy): Eukaryota > Metazoa > Arthropoda > Insecta > Lepidoptera > Tortricidae > Pandemis > Pandemis corylana. The sequence goes on along the minus strand of OX421875.1, from coordinate 1,789,217 downwards.
CTCTTTTTAACTTATTGTTTTAGTGCACTGGAATAAGAAGCAACGCACTATAATAATTAGTTTTTATTTTAGTCCGGGTTCTATGCTTTAGTTATTGTTCTGAGGTTCATTATGTTTTCTATTTTTTTTTAAATACGAAATACATAAATATAATCGTAGACCGAAGGTTTGTAATACATGACAATAATCAAAGTAATACCCACAACCTTTTATTTTCTCCCCAAAAATATAATGATTATTAATTACTAGCTTCTGCCCGCGACTTCGTCTGCGTAGAATCATACATAAAAACCTTCCTCTTGAATCACTATCTATTAATTCTTTTTTTTTCTTTTTCACCAATTTTAGGGACTTATGACTGGTAATACCAAGAAATGTCAGAATTCCACGGAATGAAATTTAGGCTCTGTCGTCTAACCCGTAACTTTATTTACGTGACATGATGAAGTCGTCCGCCTGCTGCCGTCGTGCTTCCGACGCGAAACAGGCGGCGTGGTCATACAGCATGACGGCGGAGAGCGGGCCTGTGAAGGAGGAGCCCGAGTGGGGCGAGTGCGGCGTGAGCGACGCGGCCGTGGCAGAGGGCTTGTATCCCGGCCACGATGTCAAAGAGGAATTAGTAATTGGACCTGAGCTCGTACAACAGCAGGACATCGCCTTATCAGTGCCAAGTAAGCTTACATTATTCATTTCAGTACTTATAATCTAGTCTAGACCAGTCAAGAATGGAACAATTGGTTGTAAGCACAAGTCCTGTATTTATAATTAAGTATTTGGCCTTGTAGACTGATGATGATAGTCTATACTAATACTAATCTATACTTCTATACTAATATTATAAAGAGGAAAAATTTGATTGTTTGTTTGCATTGAATAGGCTCCGAAACTACTAGACCAATTTTAAAAATTCTTTTGCCGTTAGAAAACTACATTATCACTGTGACATTTTTTTATTTTTTTTTATCACGAACTATTTAAAAGATAGGCTACTTTTTACAGCGGGAAAATATCTATTCCTATTGGAAAATTAATTTATCGCGGGCGAAGCTGCGGACGGAAGGCTATAAGTAATAAATGAGTCGTTTTCAAAAAAATTTTACATAGTTTTGGCACAGAAAATAAGAGCAATATGGAAACTTGGCTTATTTTTTGAAATAAATACCTACGCTCCAATAGTGTTGTTGATTTAATTTTTGTAAAATTGAAAAGCGTTTTGTTTAGTTAGCACTATCTCAGCTTGTAAGGCCTGTTTTAAAGTAACTAATTAATTTCTGTAAAAATGAAGCAAATGTTTATTACATATAATAATTAAATAATCGAATAAATTAAGTTGTTTATAAATAAAAAATCTAATGTAAATTATTGTAATGGCTTAGTAATACTAGGAAATTGCGACAATAACTCACGATAAGGATGTTTTACACTAATGGTATTGATAGATGGTTGTCTAATACTCACAATGGTAGCCACGGCTTGGTGCTCCGTCACCTGGTCTATCAGCTTGCCTGCACCAACATCCACTAACAAACTGTGTCTACTTAAAAAGTCAGCACCTAAAATAGGTAGTTTAACGTTTGCCAGGACGAACTCCCAGCAGTAAGTTCTGTGTAACTTAAAATCTAACACCATAGAATTTGTGCCGAATGTCCTTATCTCTGTACCGTTGGCTGCGTACAGTTTATAATCCGTACACTCATTTGCATAAGCTTTTTATAAACACGGCAAGATGGAAATGTTCGCTCCAGTATCCACTAGAAAATTCAGACCACTGTTCTCGAGCCGCCGGCGCCTCGCGTGCTTTCTTCGACGCCCTTCATTCGGACGCTAAGTTTGGCTATCTCGTTCATAATCTTCTCTGTGTCGTTTGCTGTAGCTCCCGATGCGGTAGACGTAGTTGGAGACTCACCTCACCGTCTGTGCCAACACTTCCTATTTGTGATCCCCTTGTGGCCTCTAGTACGTTGTCCGCTATAACCGCCAGGCTATCCAAATCCTTCACCATTGAACCGGAGAGCACAGCACGTACCATGGGCGGAAATAACATTTGCCATAAAATTCGTACTGTGTCGTCGGAAAACTTGCCTCTTGCTAGATTCCTCATGTGGCTGAGCAGTTGCGACGCTTTCTGGTCCCCCAGTTCCATTTCACCCATCAACCTTTCTATCTGCCTATCTTTGGTATCTTCAAACATTGGGGGGGGGGGGGGGGTCCGTTAAAAAATCGGCCACCCGCATTATAACTTCCTTGGGTAATTTTAACACGACGATGGCGAACCTCGCTTCGTCACTTAATTTCTGCGGTGCCAACACCGCCTCCGTCCTGATGTACCACACTCTGGGCTGGTCTGCCCAGAACTCCGGTATACGTGCCGTCACTGAGACTGCCATTGTCTCTGGTACTGTTGGTGCTGGTGTAGGTTTGTTTGGCACTCTCTTTTCTTCTCGCGTGACTTCTCAACCGCGTCGCCACTGTGGGGTTCTTTCTAGATGAGTCGCTCAGGAATAAAATACTGAAGTCCAGTTATACTTTGTATTTCTTGCATACAAGTTACACGAGTTAAATACCGAAAGCGACTGCCCTAGCGCGTCCCGCGACCCGGGAGCGCGCCTGTGCAACGTCAGCTCGTATTCAAGTACAATTGCACTGCGATATGAGCTGACGCGGCTAAACTGTCCCTACAAGGATATCTAAAAAAAAACCTCAACAGTTTAAGACTTTTTTATTCTATTGAATCAGGCGTTACTTTGCGGAGGTCCATTTCGACGAACAAAAAAAATAAAGTGAGTAGCGGAGTAGCAAATCCGTCGGTAGGTAAGTATTATGTATTAACTACTGATAAATACTTGCCTGCTACGACACGTTCGGTAAGCTCTATTAATAAATTTTATGGTATGAAAAATTCTCATCCGAATGAATAGCTTTCTTAAATAAACTATTGACTGTATACCATGTTCTTTGTATATTGTAAACTAGCTAACCCGGCGAACTTTGTTCCGCCTTAAATTTGAAAAATTCCAGTGGTTTGGGCTGTGCTATCCCGCGGGAACTATGCAATTTTCCGGGATAAAAACTATCCTATGTCCTTTCCCGGGACTCAAACTATCTGTATACCAAATTTCAACTAAATCGGCCCAGCGGTTTAAGCGTGAAAAGGTAACAGACAGACAGACAGAGTTACTTTCGCATTTATAATATTAGTAAGGAGTAAGAATTAATAGATTATCATTATCATGGAGCTCTTGGTTACCTAGCTACGCCACTGATAGTCAAGGTCACTAACCAATGGGCTATCTGGCAGTCAGATGATGATGTAAAAATAATAGAACCCTTTTTTTATCTAATATTTTTACGAGGCTTAAGTGCACTTGTGTGACTATGCCAGCCTCATTGGATGTCTCTCGGGTCAGATTCATCAAAGACTCCCCTGCCCACTACCAGATTCTCTGGCAGCAAAGGAGTATTTCACAAATGTTGAGTTGACTGCTCCATTAAACAGGCTCACATCAGCCAGGTACCTCTCTCTATTATCCTTCGTCATTTGACATTCCATCAAAAAATGTATTAAATCGTCAACCTTGCCACAATGTGTGCACGTTGGGGATTGAGCAATTCTCATCATATTTAAAAAAACCATCACCCTAATAAAACCCTTATTATTTCCCTTTACAGATATACTGAGCAAAACTGAACCAGACCTATATGGATTGCAGCCTGCGAATAAATCCACGGTCAAACAAGAATGCGTCTGCACCCGCCACGGCGTAGGACCTTGCTGCTCAAGCCTCCAGCTCCGGTATGGACTCAGGAGTTGTTCTGTTGTGCTCAAACGTGTTGATATTGGCAACTTGCAGAAGTGCCACACTTGCCACATAATATTTGATTGTGAATTAAATCTAATAAATCACAGCCACACACATTTTGCAAAACAACCCATTTCTAGTTTAAAAGTCGTTGATAGAAGTTGTAGCGCTCGAAAAAAGATGAAGAATTTAGTTACTCATACTAGAAATCGCACAGTCAAGAAAGCATATTCTTGTGTAGATTGTAAAAAGCAGTTTAGAGATCGCACGGATTTGAATAGACATTCAAGTTGCGTTCACTCAAAAGGTACATTTTATACCTGCAACATATGTGCAAAAACGTTCAACACACCTAAGCAGTTAGCTAGGCACGCGCGGATACACACAACACGTGAGAAACTGTATAATTGTAATGTGTGTAACGAGAGATATATAAATAAATTGTTGCTGAAGAACCACTTGCGTTCACACATGGACAAGGAACCTTACAGTTGCGGCTTTTGCGGCCGCCGTTTTATCAGAAAGCCTGTATTGATCAACCACGAACGAACACACACGGGTGAGAAACCGTTCGTTTGCGATAAATGCGACAAACGCTTTACGCAGATGTCGAGCTTGACTAAACACATACAATTGCACTCAGGCGTGAAACGTTATGCTTGCGATGTATGTAATAAACGGTTTACAGCTAAATCAACGTTGACGTGTCACTTACGTATACACACGGGTCAGAAACCGTACAGTTGCGAGGTGTGTAACATAAGTTTTACAGATAGTAAAACATTGATCAACCATTCACGGATGCACTCGGGTGAGAAACCATATTGCTGCGGCTACTGCGACAAGCGATTCAGCAGAAAGTCATATTTGTACAACCACGAACGAATACACACAGGCGAGAAACCGTTCAGTTGCGATGTGTGCAACAAATCGTTTACACGCAAAGAGACGTTGGCTGTTCATAAACGCGCGCACACAGGTGAGAAACCTTACAGTTGCGATGTGTGTAACAAATTGTTTACAGATAAAAGCGTGATGACTAATCATATACGAATACACACTGTCGGGAAACCGTTCAGTTGCGGTGTGTGTAACAGAGGCTGTAAAGATCAATCTGCGTTGGCGAAGCACGAACTAATACACACAGTGGAGAGACATTATGTTTGTGACTTGTGCGACCGCCGATTCACACGGCGATGGGACTTGACTTCTCACTTAAGAGTGCACACGGGTCAGAAACCCTACGGTTGCGATGTGTGTAACAAACGGTTCACACATAAAAGTGCTATGAATAGACACGTATTAGTTCACACAGTTGAGAATCGTACAGTTAATAATTTATCCACAGATCTTTTTGTGGCACAGAGCTGAGTCGCTGCCATTTTAGGTAGTTGTAATCTGGATGTGTATACGTCTGTATTCTGAAAGTGACAACTAAATAACCAGTTCTAATTCTTATACTAATAAGTTTGTAACAAATAATACCCAGATTAGCATTAGGTAATATTGAAACCACTGTCCACGCCGCTCACTGTTTCGTACAGAAACAGAATCAGCAAATAATACCAAAAAAAAACCTGTAGTATCTGTAAAGTCGGTTTACGGACGATAGTTTTACAGTTTGACAACAAATATAATGCGCATCGGCAGTATTCGTTTGCGCAGAGAAGCGCAGACCAGTTTCCGATGGTAGCCGAACGTGTAAATAATCTATGGCGGCATTGGCGCACGGCCCGGCCGCCATGTTGGTACGAAATCGATCGACCAATAACAGCGCCAGAGTTTAGCGCGCGTAGAATTCTATTTTATCATTGGTGTATCGTAATTTCCCGCGCTACTAAAATTGGTCTACTGCGCAGGTACATCGTGGAGCATTATTTTTGTTGTCAAACTGTAAATAGATATCTTGTGACAAATGACACCAATTGACCCAGCCCCAAACTAAGCGAAGCTAGTACTACGGGTACCAGGCAACGGATAAACATACTTATATAATGTAGATAAATTCATAAGAAATAAGAAATAAGAAACGTTTATTGTATAAACCATACAACATCCATGACTCGGGCGCAAATATTCTTATTCACCGTACAACTGTCTGCCCCTGCCGAGATTCGAACCCAGGACCTCTAGCTTCATAGTCAGGATCACTGACCACTAGGCTGTCCGGTCGTCGAAATCCATCATACTGTCCACGTATGTCTAATTCTAATACATAAAAATAAAAAATACGTCAAATTAAAACACCAACGCCATCTATTGGTGTTAAGGGCACCTTAAGTTCAGCTATTCTCCACTGTTTCGATTCCCCTTTCCATGGATGTGTTCATTAATGTCTGTGTTTACTTCCATGCTGGTCTGGGAGCAAAGGAAAAACATAGAATGTACCAGTTGCTTCGCTCTTGCGCAGATGGTAAAAGGCCATCAAGGGAATGGGCGATTATAATAGGAATCATGTTATAGGCGATGCGGCTAGCAACCCATAACTATTTTGATTCCATTTTCCACCTATACGCCCACAATCTTGCTAAATGTGGCCTGTAGGTGCCTGTTATCTTAGGTTCTGTCTACCCCGTTTATCACGTAAAATTATCGTCCGTAAACCGACTTTACAACCAATTTTTTAATTATACATATAACAGGATGTTTTTAATTATAAAACAGAATTCTAATAACCAAAATCAAACACGTCATTTCTATAGGAATGCTTTATTAACAAAAAAATGTCTACACTTAAAAAAAAACTACAAATTTAATGTAAAAATCTTAAGAACACATTTAGAACTAACAATAAATAAATACATTCTAAATGACTATAATCATTGTCACTTCCCCGTTACTGTTCTCCAAAAAAAAAACCACATGAATATTTTTTCCAGAATTTAACTATTTTGGGTTTTTCTTACTCAGAATCGTTTACCCTATCGATCCTTGCATAAGAAAAAATGTGTCCCAAAATTTCCATTCTAGTTCGTCACTTTTTTTTAAATATAGGTATGTATGGAACGTGACGAACCGGAAAATAAATTCCATCGTTAAATCTAGGACACACTTTTTGTATAAGAATCGGTAAGGTAAATGAGTCTGAATAAGGAAATTAAACTCAATTTAAATTCTGAAAAAAATGATCATGTGGGTTTTTTTCTGGAAAACGCTCTACTGTGACCTGCTACCTAGTCTGTGTCCCACTGCAGACGAACTGCATTCATACTGCAACCAAACTGCTAACTGCAGACTGCCCATATTTTCTATCGCAGTTCCATTGCAAAACAACTGCTCGCTAACTGCGATTGAAATAGTTGCAGTTCAGAGTTTTCCAAAAGTGTACAGTGAGGAAACATCACTAGTTTGAGTAACGGCGGCCTGTTAATTGCGAAAGGGTTCTACGGTGGTAAGTGAATACGATTCCCTTACTGAATATGTTTTTTTTCTAGAATTGAACAATTTTCAATTTTTCTTACTCAGAAACTATGGATTTTTTCCGGTTCGTCACGTTCCATACGAATAATGGATAAGGCGAGGTAAACAATTCTGTAAACTGAAATAGTAGGTACTTCAATTCTGAAAACAAAAAAAAAACACATTCTGAGGAAGAAAAACTCAAAATAGTTAAATTCTGGAAAAAAATGTTCATGTTGACTTATTTTTGGAAAACGCTCATTGGCGAAATCATCGCATCGAATCGAATCGCATAGAGACGTCATTGGAAAGCCACTGTACAGTTTTCATCGTAGCTTTGGATTATAAAAAGTCTACCTTCGACGCCGTACTACACTTTGCATATCGACTAGAGTTGCCACGAATAGTGATTTGGCCGAATACCGAATATTCGGCAACGCTGTCGGCCGAAGCGCCGAATATTCGGCACAAAATACGTGCTTGTCTATAGGCTGATCCTTACAAGTGGTGGTCAGCAAACGAAAAACAATACCCAATTCTCTCGAAATTTGCTAAAGTTTATCTTTCTTCTCCTGGGAGTAGCGTGTATGCGACGAAAAGCATAATCGTTTGCTACCAACAAATGCTAAAAAGCTTGTTTTTATCCATCACAACTTAACACTGATCAATTTTACTTACTAAAGTATTGTAATTTGGTAATGCACACATATAATCTTGAGTAATATGACGTCTTTTTTTCATAATTCGGTATTCGGTATTCGGCCGCTTACCGAATACCAAAAAATGGGCCGAATAGGCCGAATACCGAATAGTAGCCGAATATTCGTGACATCTCTAATATCGACTGTAAGGAAACATTTGTCAAGAACAATCGAAAAATTCTGTATAACTTTTGCAGTGTTCAGTGGCACTTTTAAAACACAGTGTATTTTAACTTCACTTCGACCCCCGGTTGAAGAACAATTGTCTATGGCCATCTAAGTACTACACCAAGTCTATGGTATCTGGGTTTAACCTTTCGTATAAAAAAAAAACATGCGTTCCAGTCTCATTTGTTCCAAATAATACCAATTTAGGAGATGAAGAAAAATACAAAAAGACTTAAGTCTTGTGACGGATCCAGGACTAGGAATACGAAAGGTAAATGACACTTGTATAAATATCGGTCATAGTAACCAGGTAACCAGTAGGCTTATTATCAAACTCGCTCGCAATCGCCATCGTGTTTTGACAGTTCACGTATGGGCTGACAATTGGCATCGGAATCAGCTAGCTGTCACATTCATACAAGAACTGTCAAAATGGACACGATGGCGATTGCGAGCGAGTTAGGTAATAAGCCTAAAGGTAAGTATATGTAGATCGGTACATATTGCACTCGCATCTGACACATCGAAAATGCTCAAAAAGTATTTTCACATAACTGTTCGGAATTGCGAACAAAGATTTGTCTAATTTCTGACTGCAGAACAGTAAATTCTGATACATTTTAACAATAGGGCCTGATTCACGAAGCTACAAGTTACAATACTTTTTGTAGAGATCCCTTATAGGGATAAGTTCGCATTTGTGCGTACATTTAATGTTTTTTTTTTTCTAAATTGTGTCTGTTTCTTTATATTTGTACAATAAACCATTTACAAATCTAAGCTTGTTAGCTTGAATGTTGTTACATTGGGTCAAGAACTCAACCGTTGGTTGGATTTTTTTTTTATTTTATGGCCTAGGATCCGATTTTTGAAAGCACATGTGTGATAATACCATTCGAAAGTGGTGAAAAATTGTGCTGAATTTGAAATACGAGCAGCATAGAAGGTACTTACGGCTCTCATTAATCTTGTGAACTAGTTAAAACTTTGATTAGAGCCAGTGGCGGATTTACAAATTTTCAAGGTATAGGCTGAATTTTTGCCGCTCTTACAAAATCTGTTGCAGACTTCTTAAAATTTTTATTATGAGGTAAAAAAAAAAAGAAAGGTCGGGCCCCAAATTTGCCGCCCTAGGCTCGAGCCTTCTCAGCCTTATGGTAAATCCGCCACTGATTAGAGCTGCGGTTTTGAAGATATACACAGATTTATACCACTTTCGAGTGATGTGCTTTCAAAAATGGGGCCACTGGTTTCTGGACCTTTAAGCCAGCCATTGATTGGTGAACTGGACCAATGTTGCTACACTTGAAAATATTGTAACTTGTAACTTCGATAACGGGCCATAAGTTAAATATTCATGAGAAAATGTACATTTATTTTTATTGTTGTACAGTTAATTATAAAATGTTAACAATCCGACCACTAAACTTTCGTGAATAAAGCTTTTTAGCAAGCGACGGACGAGCGACAAAACAATGTAACCAAACTGAACATCTAAATGGACATAATGTTATGCAAATAAAGAATTTCATTTCATTTCATGAAACGCCTACAAAATGATCACAACTCAACGATAGTACAAACGTACACGGTAAAATGTGCATTTCATAGAGAACTCAAATTATTGTATAGCTATATTTCAGCGTTTTCCCAAAAAATTGTCCACTTGAACATTTTTTCCAGAATTTAAATATTTTGGGTTTTTCTTATTCACAATCGTTTACCCTATCGATTCTCATAAAGAAATAGTGAGTCCCAGATTTAACTAGGTATAGAATTTATTTTCCTGTTCGTCATGTTCCATACCTAATCTTCTATACATATAAAATTCAAAGTCCTGACTGACTGACTGACTGACTTAACTATATATCAACGCACAGCCCAAACCACTGAACTTAGAGACTTGAAATTTTGCACATAGATACCTTATACAATGTAGGCATCCACTAAGGAAGGATTTTTGGAAATTCCCACGGGATAAGGAAAAAACGGGAATTATATATTCGACTCCGAGTGACGCTATCTCAGTAACAATAATAACTAGACTCTTCAAATTTGATACAAAAGTAGGTGATTACAAAACGAAGAAACTAATTTCAGGATTTTGGGAAATTCCCACGGAATAAGGAAAAAAACGGGATTGATATATTCAGTTTAACGAAATCCTGGGAACTATAATTACTAGACTCTTCAAATTTGGCATAGAAGTAGGTGATTATAATAGTAAAATAATGTTTTAATGATTTTTGGAAATTCCTACGAAATAAGGAAAAAATACGGGATTTATATATTCAGTTCTACGGGATCGATTTTTCGTTTTACTGGTCGTATAAAACTGAAATTTGGCCCTCAAGTTCCCTTGGAGAGTGTAGGGGAGCACTAAAAAAAGGATTTCCCGAAATTCCCACGGGAACGGGAAAAACGGGACTTTTCGTTTTACTGGTTGCAGAATGCTGAAATTCGGCATGTAGGTTGCTTTGGGAGTGTAGAGGAGCATTAAGAGAGTACTTTCCAAAATTCCCACGGGAACGGGAAAAATATTTGTTTACAAAGAAATACTCTGCGGTAGTCATAATATGGCTAGGAACTGGAAATTTGGCACACATATACCTTGAGTATCCTAGAGGTAATCTAGAGGTAAAAATCTAGAGGTAATCCTAAGAAGGTATTTTTCGAAATTCCCACGGGATATGGAAAAAACGGGATTTTTTGTTTTACTAGTCGTAGAAAGCTGAAATTTGGTAAGAGCCTTCCTTGATGAGTGTATGGAAGCACTAAGAAAGGATTTCCAGAAATTCCCACGAGAACAGGAAAAACGGGATTTTTCGTTTTACTGGTCGTAGAAAGATGAAATTTAGCATTTAGCTTCCTTAGGGAGTGTAAGGGAGCATTAACAAAGGATTTCCTAACATTTTCACGGGAACGGGAAAAACTTATTTTTTCGTTTTACATCTTAGTGCGTACGAAGTCGCGGGCAAAAGCTATTTGGGGTAGGTATATTTTAGGACAGCCCTTTAGGTTAGGTTAGGTTTGTTTTATAAAGGGACGCGATCGCGGAGCGGAGTGACTTCGGTCATTTTCGGTCGGCACGTAACCTGGTCCGTAGGGCCGGGACCGTGGGCCGCCTCGTCTTTTTCAAGATAAGGGGGCCGCGAGGAGAAAACCTCTATAAAAATCCGGAGGAGCGACGTGACCTCGGTCACGGTCGGACGCCACGTAAACCTGGTCCGTAGGGCCGGGACCGTGGGCCGCCTCGTCTTTTTCAAGATAGGGGGGCCGCGAGGAGTAAACCTCTATAAAAATCAACAGGGCGGCGTGATCTCGGTCATGTCGGCCGTCACGTAACCCCGGCCCGCAGGCGCTGGGAACGTGGGCCGCTGAGGGGGCTACGAGGAGTTAACCTCTTTAAAAAAACAGACGGTCACCGGCGGGGGAGGGCGGGGATTCCGGAACCCGCATTCAACGGTGCCGTCGCCACCTGCCCCATCCCGGGGCGGCCAGTGGACGTTGCGGTGGTCACGGTGTTCGCCCGCAACGCCCGCAGTTCAAGGCCTGGAGGGAACGTGTGTGTTTTTAGACGGTAGGCCTCTCCCCTCCTTCCATAGGGAAGGCAGCGGCGAGATGGAGAGCCCGTCATACCTCCGTTCGTATGCTGCCCCGAGCGCGGAGATGCATAAGGCGCATTTTCCACACGTTAAAAAAAAAAAAAAAAAAAAAAAAAAAAAAAAAAGGTTTGTTTTATAAAAATCCTGCAATATTTACAGTTTCAGAAAAATTAAGGCAGCGGGGCAATGCGGGGGCTTGCTTGCATGCTTGCTTGAGTCCTTGCTTTGCATGCTTGATTGCATACTTGCTTTCATGCATGCTTGCATGCTTGCTTGCATGCATGCATGCTTGCGTGCTTACTTGCATGCATGCTTGCTTGCACGCTAGCTTGCATGCTTGCTTGCCTGCTTGCATGCCTGCTTGCATGCCTGCTTGCATATTTACATGCTTGCAGGTTTGGGTGCTCGCTTGCTTGATTGCTAGCTTCTTTGAAATGTTCATAGTTCACGCGTGCGAAGCCGCGGGCAAAAGCTAGTTATACTATAAAAAGTGACGAACTGGAATATAAATTTTGGGACACATTTTTTCTTGTATAAGGATCGACAGGCTAAAAGATTCTGAGTAACACCCAAAATATTTAAATTGTGGAAAAAAAAAACATGTGGATTTTTTTTTTTGGAAAACCGTCATTTGTATAAAAGGAGCGTCCCCTACAAAATAAACGTAAATCGAATAAAACTTGCGTCGACTTTATGTCTCCTTAAAACCCGACAACATTCTATTTGGCATTCCCAATGTTGCGGATTCTCGGTGGTACTAATTTACTGGCAACGAAAGAACTGACGTAAGGTAAGGTTTCGATCGAGTCTACCGTGCTCCTTGACGAAATCTATTTATATAAAAGAAAGTCGTGTTAGTTACACTATTTATAACTCGAGAACGGCTGAACCAATTTGGCTGAAAATTGGTAGGGAGGTAGCTTAGAACCAGGAGACGGACATATGATACTTTTTATCCCGATTTTCCCCACGGGATTGGGAAATTCCGAAATATTGTACTAATAAAGCTACAGACATTAAATTTAGCATGCCTACACATTATTCCTTGATTAGTATAAAGATGCACTTACAAAGGATTTTTTCAAATTTAAGGCGGAACAAAGTTCGCCGGGTGAGCTAGTTATTAATATGTATAGATACGTTACATACGCACATTGTCGCTATTTGTAAACTGTTTGTAGCTACACCATCTTAATTCTTAAGGCCAAATAGAATGTTGTCAGGCTTTAGTTATTAAATGTACATAGGGGCTTTAATTATTAAATGTACATAGGTTATGGTTTAATTTACATTACATAAGGTCACTCGGGAGCCCTTCGTATGGTCGAGTAATAGTTTGGTCAAAAAAATCTAGCAGACCGAAAATAATGTTACATAGGCTATGTAGAATAGGTTAGGTTAGGTTACATTTATTAAAAAAAATCCCGAGTCAATAGTTTTTGAACAAATTTAGTTTAGGCCAAACGATTATTCGACCAAACGATTGTTCGACCAAGCAATAATCTCGACCGTCCGATACAAACACGGGCTACTCTTTTATAGTAGAGGTACAGTCGCCTCCATAACAGTAAATGCAAATAATGCAAACTTACATCGGGGGCGATTTTCTAATACATGGGAAAACTTCGATAACTGTCTATCGACAATCGATATAGGCGATCCGTAGCTGTCATTAAATTTAGCCCCGTTTCCGAGATCTGGCGCCCGATTTTGAAAGCACATGTGCGAAAATAACACTCGAAAGTGGAGAACAATTGTGTTGAATTTGAAATACGAGCAGCTTAGAAGACAATCACAGCTCTCATCAGTGGCGTAACTATAACGTCTGGGGCCCGCGGCAAATTCGTCAGATGGGGCTCCTTCCTCAATATAAAGAAGTGCATCAGCGCCCCTTCTGTGCTGTAAACCAAGCCAGTTCGGGGCCCCGTAGAGCCCCTGGCATTTTGCCACCCCTGCCACCCTATAGTTACGCCACCATCTTGTGAACTAGTCAAAACTTTAATTATTGCTGTAGTTTTGGAGTTATGATACGATTTATACCACTTTCGAGTGATGCGCTTTCAAGAATCGGTCCATTGCATACTATCAAAGACTTTCACACAACTTAGGCCGCTCCTTGCTACATCTCAATATCAACGCCATATTTAGTAATAACATACTTAACGTTAAAAAAACGCAACATAGAGTGACAACGCGAAAAATTACTCGCAAACAAAGACTTCGCAAAAGGGGTGCGAGTCGGGATTTCCTCTCAATGTTTGAAACATTATATCTGCGTCAGCTGGAAGAGCAATCGTTGGATTAGTAACTTTAAAAAACACTCGCCTGCGGTTCGTGTTTTTAAACAAGCCACTCATCCAGCAATTGGCATTGTTCATTTTTTTTAGTATGCTCCAATTCGAAAACCATTTCGAGGAAAACCATCAATTATCCAATTTATCTTGTCCGATTTCAAAAATACTTTATGATTGCAGATATTTTTGTAAAAGTACTTTGAACCTTTGTTTGACCGAACGACCGGGTTTTTAGACAGAATCCAGCATCGAATGTTTGCCACAAAAATGAAAAAAAAAGTTTGCCTACGGCAACTGTCACGTGTCACTGTCAAATCTACAAAACCATAGACAAAGCCGTTTTTTTTTATAGCCAGCCGAACGAAGGCGATTGGGATTCTGTCTAAATTCACGAATTATCAAACAGCGAAAAAATATTTATTATTAATTAACAAAGCTACGTAAAAGCATAATATTCAAATTAGTTGCTTGAAATAGTCCATTTTATCAAATAAAGGTGTTAAAAGCACAGCTTAAAAAAAATGAACAATGCCAATTGGTTACTTCCCAGGCCTCGGCATTAATCTATTAAAACAGGAATTTTAATTGTACTTCCACGCTGGTCTGGGAGCAAAGAAAAAACATAGAATGTACCAGTTGCTTCTCATCCCGCGCAGATGGTAAAAACCCATCGAGGGAATGGGCGAAAATCATAGGAATCATGTTATAGGCGATGCGGCTAGCAACCCATCACTATTTTGATTCCACTTTCCACCTCTACGCCCTCAGTGTCTTGCTAAACGTGGCCTGTAGGTCTTGTTACCTTAGGCTCTGTCTACCCCGTAAGGGATAAAGACGTGATTTATGTATGTAGGAATTTTAATTGCATTCTGTTTTTATTTGAATTATTCATTATTTTCTTTGTGTCACTCGCACTTGTGACGATCATTTTGCGAATTAACTACATTGACATTTTAATTTTTTAAATGTCACTGAAAATTAGAAGACATAGATAAGCTATGGTCGGGAATCGAACCGGGATCCTCGTCATTCCGTGACGCGTGCTATACCCCTACACCACCCATAGCAGGTGACATTTTATTTAGTTTGCAGCGACCCTAGCGCCACCTAAAAGGTGGTCCACCTTCACGATCCCGCTAAACGTGGCCTTTTGGTATTACCTGAAGCTCTGTCTACACCGTAAGGAATAACGTAACGTACAGTTTGACAACAAATATAATGCGCATCGGCAGTATTCGTTTGCGCAGAGAAGCGCAGACCAGTTTCCGATGGTAGCCGAACGTGTAAATAATCTATATTGAACTTTATTTGCAAGCGCAACTGGCAGAGTATTGCTTGCTTTGCATTCTTAGCTCTGTCCCGCTTACACGGTTTTGCCATTGTTGGTACGAAATCGATCGACCAATAACAGCGCCAGAGTTTCCCGCGCTACTAAAATTGGTATACTGCGCAGGTACATCGTGGAGCATTATTTTTGTTGTCAAACTGTAAAGGATAAACCCTGGTCATTGTTAA
The DNA here is from genome assembly GCA_949127965.1 of Pandemis corylana. NCBI lineage: Eukaryota > Metazoa > Arthropoda > Insecta > Lepidoptera > Tortricidae > Pandemis > Pandemis corylana. The sequence continues at coordinate 1,773,735 of OX421875.1, read as the reverse complement.
AGTTATTGTTAAAGCAACATGGTTAACAAATAATTCTTCACGTTGTCACATTACTACCCAACAGCGGACATTCCAAACACTTCATATTAAACTTTAAATCACACGATACGCTTTCAGCGTAAACTTTGTTCATACAAAAAACGTATACTAGTCCACTGCACTCGTTAACAAGTATCTCACTGTACATCACTAATACTCAGTACTTTTACCTGTTACAGGTATAGCGGGCATCTCATTCCCCTTTGAGTCGCCTCGTAAACTCTTCCTGTTGCATTTCGCGCCATTCCTTCTTCGCTTTCATACGCTTTAGTTGACCGTCCCTGCAAAAAAAAGGATAAAATATACATACACACATACATACACAAATCACATCTTTATCCCTTACGGGGTAGACAGAGCCCAAGGTAACAAGACCTACAGGCCACATTTAGCAAAATTGTGGGCGTACAGGTGGAGAATGGAATCAAAATAGTGATGGGTTGCTAGCCTCATCGCCTATAACATGATTCCTATGATTTTCGCCCGTTCCCTCGATGGGCTTTTACCATCTGCGCGGGTAGAGAAGCAACTGGTACATTCTATGTTTTTTCTTTACTCCCACACCAGCATGGAAGAAAATATAGAATTTTTAAACGTCACTGAAAATCAGAAGACATAGTAAAGCTATGGCCGGGAATCGAACCCGGTACCTCGTCATTTCGTGACGCGTGCTATACCCCTACACACATAGCAGGTGGGTAAGCCTTCGAATTTTTCTATCCGTTACTAGCTGTCAAGTGACCTTGTTACTATGCGATTTTTTGTCGCCAAGCGTCATCTGTTTGAATGATGTGTCTGTACGACACAATTACAAACTCTCAAAATATAGAATATATTTACTTCTCTTCCCGCGCACGTAAAAGCCCATCGAGGGTATGGGCGAACATAGGAATCATGTTATAGGCGATGCGGCTAGCAACCCATGACTATTCGGATTCCAATTTCCACGAAGGTCTTTCTATTACAAGCTTTATATATTAACTTGCAACGTATACATGTATGTATGTTTGTCCGGGTGGAATCTTACGACTCAATTTAGATCCGATTGAGCTGAAGTTTTGCATACTTGTGTAAGTCAGATGACAATACAATAATCTGGTAGTAGAATTCTGGTGTTCTAGCCAGAACCGTCTCGAGGGAATTCTTCAACGGTTGGTCCGATTGACTTCAAATTTGGCACACATATGAAGGACGGATGGCAACGCAAGTATAGTCAGCAACAAAAGCTTGTATTAAAAAAATTTTTTTTTTACTTACAAAAAAAAAACACGCCAAGGGCTCTTTTACATGTATTTTTTGAAAATAAAATACATTAAGCTACTTTACTACAATACTTTACATTTATAAAAAGGGATGTATAAGGTCCCCGATAAATACTATATAGACCACCCGCTTAAAAGAGTCCTCGCCCGCGCGGTGCAGGGGCGCGGGGCGGGACGACCGCGAGAGCTTCCCTTTGTCGTCCTACCCAGTGGCGTAACTATAAAGTCTGGGGCCCGCGGCAAATTCGTCAGATGGGGCTCCTTCCACAATATAAATAAGTGCACCAGCATCCCTTCTGTGCAAACCCACCCTATAGTTACGCCAATGGTCCTGCCCGCGCCCGCGAGGCCGCACTGCAGCGGTCGCCGCAGCACTTACCACTGCAGGTCGACGAGGCCGCCGCGCGCCGCCACCTGCGCCTTGACGCGGTTGGCGAAGGCCACGGCGTGCTCGGCGTCGCCGCGCCGCATGGCCGGCAGGTACCACACGTCGCACACGATCGCCCACGAGGACATCATGTTCAGCAAGTAGTGCAGCATGCCGTAGCGGGAGCTGTTCCAGAAAGCGTCGCCGAAACGCGGGTCGTATCTGTACATATAATAAAACAGTAGAAATTTCGTGTCTGTACGTTGAATAAATTCATCATATAGAGTGCTAACGATTAGGGAAGAGTGATAAAATACAAAAAAGTAGATTTTACAATTTTTGTCTGTATGTGTGGATGTGTTCATTGAGCCATGCTAATCTCCAAAACTGTGTTGGTACCTTATATCCCTGGTCAATATATGAGATACTTTTAATCCCGGAAAATTAACGAGTTCCCGTGGGATAGTTAAAATACTATAATAACTTATGCAGCTTAGTTCACAAAAACTTAAGCATCTAATTAAGTAAAATTGGCGTGCTGACACCTTATATTGCCGCGGTTACATTAAACATATATACGTTTTTTTTACCTAACAAACACTAATATATTTATTCATAGATTGTTAGCTACAAAACACTTATAAACTTTATGTGTATAGTCACACACTCAATAGTTACACTGCTGACTGAATAGTGACGCTACTCACTGAATAGTCACACTGCTGACTGAATAGTGCCACTACTCACTGAATAGTCACACTGCTGACTGAATAGTGACGCTACTCACTGAATAGTCACACTGCTGACTGAATAGTGCCACTACTCACTGAATAGTCACACTGCTGACTGAATAGTGCCACTACTCACTGAATAGTCACACTGCTGACTGAATAGTGACGCTACTCACTGAATAGTCACACTGCTGACTGAATAGTGCCACTACTCACTGAATAGTCACACTGCTGACTGAATAGTGCCACTACTCACTGAATAGTCACACTGCTGACTGAATAGTGAGACTACTCACCGAATAGTTACACTGCTAACTGAATAGTGCCACTACTCACTGAATAGTCACACTGCTGACTGATTAGTGAGACTACTCACTGAACAGTCACACTGCTGACTGAATAGTGAGACGACTCACTTGATCGACACCGGGTAGATGAGGCCGCCCACTTCGAAGCTGCCCTTTTTGAACTGCATCACGGACGTGTTGTTGATGCAGGTGCCCTCGGGGAAGATCAGGATCGGCGGGTTGTCCGGCACAGAGATGTGCTCCTTGAGCCTGAACAAGGAACAATAATGTAACAATCCAGCCAGCCAATGAGAGGGGGGGGGGGAAGATATTGATTTATTTATTTACTAGCTTCTGCCCGCGACTTTGCCTACAATTAGATTGAAGAACTAATGTTGATAGTTATAAATGTATATTATAAATGTGAAAGTTTGTGAGTATGGATGTTTGGATGTTTGTTACTCTTTCACGCCAGAACGGCTGGACAGAGCTGGATGAAATTTGGAACATAGACAGATTATAGTCTGGAATAACACATAGGCTACTTTTTATCCCGGAAAGATAGCTATAAACGAATTCTATGCAGACGAAGTTGCGGGCAACAACTAGTATTGCAATAATTATTTACGTGGCGACTCTAGGCAGCTACGACCTTTGACATGTTTATCGCTATCCCGCGAGAACTATGCAATTTTCCGGGATACAAAACAGCCAATGTGTTAATCTAGGCCCTAGATTCTAGGGTACCAGCTATCTCCGTTCCATATTTTATCAAAATCCTACCAGCCGTTTGCACAATCATGCTAAAGCGTGGCCTTTGGGTCTTGTTACCCTACGCTCTGTCTACCCCGTAATGGGTAAAGCCGTGATTTATGTGTGTATTTAGCACATTTACCTCCTAGCGACGGCGTGGCGGTCCTTCACCTCAGACCTCTCGAACCAGATGTGGGGCGAGGCCCGAGCCAGGGCGCGTTGGAGGAGCCCCAAGAAGCCCCCGTGCCTCTGTCCGATCTAAAACACGCACATCGATTAAAAGAAGTAATAAAAAAAAAACCTTCCAAGTTCATAAAAAAATATATATAACAATCATAGCATAATTGATAGCTACTGGTAGTGGACTGTATGAAGGATGTTGGAAACACTTCTAACTGTAATATGATTTAATTATTGTAGCAAAACACAACACGTACAAAGGGGGCGTTCAAGTATTACGTAACGCAATTTGAGGGGGGGGGGGGGGGGGGGTATCGTAAAACGTAACGATGCGTTACAGGGAGGGAGGGGGTCTTTCTTACAACACGTTACGTAACGTTTTCTTTTTTTTAATAAAAAAATATGGAATTAAAACTGCCAAGTTAACAATTAAACTATGCATGTATTGCGGGTTAAACATCTCTTGTTTTATTTAGTATTATTACCGTAAAGGCGATTAAAACTATAACAAGGATATTATAGCGACTTTCTTGTACTTTGCGCAACATAAATTTTAACACTTTTGGGTAAAAATGGTCACTTGAGTGTTACGTAACGTTTAGAGGGGGGTTACAGAAAAACGTTACGGCGCGTTATAAGGGGGGGAGGGAGGGTCAAAAATCTTCAATAATTGCGTTACGTAATACTTGAACGCCCCCAAATGGCGGCACAAGGCAGACTGACGGTAAAAATACATTGACATGTATCAAAAGGGTAAAAATAGGCCGCAAACCAGCCAGTAGCCAACAATAATTGTTATAAAATGTCGTGAGACTATGATTCCTAAACATTCATGTGATGCATCATGTGCCAGTAATTTCAACGGTTGTCACTACGCCGGAACACAACAGCGTAAGCGCTGCTCGGCGGCAGGAATGACGAGTAAGATGGTGGTACCGGTCCGGACGGCTTGCACAAAGTTACACCACATACCGCATGCAAAGAACTAAAACTGAATCACTTTGCCGAACTGCCTTTTTACTTTGGTAGATCAACTTTTTCTTGTCACTCGTTGCTATGTTTTTTATTTAATTTCAGTTATTATAATTATTGTTACTATTTTATTACAATTGACGATCCTTTTGTGAATTACAATACAATACAAATGCTCTTTATTGAACACCACAAATCAGTACAAAACAATACAGAAACAAAGAACAAAGTAGACAATAGGCGGTCTTATCGCTTAATAGCGATCTCTTCCAGACAACCAAAAAGCTAAATAAGTTGGAGACAGTTTAAGTAGGTGGCGGAAACAAATAGACAGGATAAACGCAGGGATAATAAAAACAACAGTACCAACATAAATATAATACATAGCTAATTACGTATGTTTGACATTTAATTGTATTTTTAAAAGGGTGATAAATAAATCTAATCTAATCTAATCTATGGGGCCGTCCATTAAACATGTGATGTTTTTTTTTTTGCACCCCTTGGTGATACACGTGGTGAGGTTTAAAACTACCCTCCCCCTACCCCATCTAAAATCACGTGTATTTTTAGTACCCACAAAGAATTTTAATTTTTCCGTCCGAGGGGAAGAGCAGTGCTTGCTCCGGTGCACCCTGGGCATCGGTTAATGATCTCCTGCCAGATTCTGAGGGACATTGGCGAAATCATCGCATCGATCGATGGGGCCATATTAAAAAAGAAGAAGCAGCCATTTTTTTTATTTGTGATGTTGGACGTACTTCTTATCAGCCATTATGTGACCGACAAGAGACTGAGTAAAATATTTATAATTTTATAAAATATATGAGTCAACAGAAAAATCTGTAACTTTTTTCTGTACCCAAGGTTTGTTATTTCTATCAATAGAAAAATCATCAAGCCCTTTTAAAATACTCATCCATTCCCAAATCATCTAACAAAATGTACTACTCTTGTACAATACACACAACCGAATAACAACAAGAATTAGTTGATCCACCAATTATTCGGAATTAAATAACACAAAATACATTTCTAATTTCTGCTCCCTATCATATCAAGTCATGCATTCGTTTTCCGATGCAACGTAACAGCTCCACATTGTCCCAAGCACAATCGTCAATTTAATGATGTCAAATTTAATGACTGATCAGCAACATACTTACCAGCTTGAATGACTGAACACTCACTGCCACAAATCCATCTAACGTCTGGCTTATTAGGTATCAAGAATGTAGTCGACAATGTCTACCTATGCATAGATATTTGTTGATCAATAACAGGGTAGAGTTGTGAGGCTCGTGTGGTTTGCGACGCATATCCCGCCACGAGGCTTGTTGGTCACTGTTGTTGTTCCTTTACTAACCAGCGAGTAGCAGTTGTCGCACATCAGCACGACTTACACGACTTGTCATATTGCTAGCTATTGTAGTAGTGTTGGTCACTGTTGTTGTTCCGTCACTTTAAGTGACTCACTTACCAGCGAGTAGCAGTTGTCGCGCATCAGCACGACACACGACTTGTCATATGGCTAGCTATTGTAGTAGTGTTGGTCACTGTTGTTGTTCCGTCACTTTAAGTGACTCACTTACCAGCGAGTAGCAGTTGTCGCGCATCAGCACGACACACGACTTGTCATATGACTAGCTATTGTAGTAGTGTTGGTCACTGTTGTTGTTCCGTCACTTTAAGTGACTCACTTACCAGCGAGTAGCAGTTGTCGCACATCAGCACGACTTACACGACTTGTCATATGGCTAGCTATTGTAGTAGTGTTGGTCACTGTTGTTGTTCCGTCACTTTAAGTGACTCACTTACCAGCGAGTAGCAGTTGTCGCACATCAGCACGACTTACACGACTTGTCATATGACTAGCTATTGTAGTAGTGTTGGTCACTGTTGTTGTTCCGTCACTTTAAGTGACTCACTTACCAGCGAGTAGCAGTTGTCGCACATCAGCACCACTTACACGACTTGTCATATTGCTAGCTATTGTAGTAGTGTTGGTCACTGTTGTTGCTCCGTCACTTTAAGTGACTCACTTACCAGCGAGTAGCAGTTGTCGCACATCAGCACGAGCGCGTCGATGGGGCTCGTGTGGTTCGCGACGCATATCCCGCCACGTGGCTTGTTGTGAACGTCGTGGTACGTTATCACGGCGCTTATGCACCGCGACAAGAAGTTGAAGCACATTATGCTGATCGCGTAGTTGACCTTCTGTTTGAACAGGCCGTCCGGCAGCGTGCCCACGCACGCCGTGCAAACCACAAGGAACCACACCTAGCGGTAGCAATGACACGGCAGGGTAAGAGCCAGGCCGCGAAGCGTTTCAACAGCGCCATCTTTATGTTACTAAAATTGGTGAATATGTCCGTGGATCTCTAGCCAATTACAAGCCCAGTAGGCTTATTACCTAACTCGCTCGCGATCGCCATCGTGTTCATTTTGACAGTTCATGTATGGGCTGACAGTTGGCATCGGAAACAGCCAGCTGTCACATTCATACACTAACTGTCAAAATGAACACGATGGCGATTGCGAGCGAGTTAGGTAATAAGCCTACAGAAGACAATCACATGAATATGTAAATCTGCACAGCTAGCACGGCAGCTGTATCGCAAGATAGACTACCCTTCTTTTTCTTACTGTTCGTCCTAGAAAGAGATGGGCATTCTATCTCGCTCGCGACACAACTCTCGCGTGCGTGCTAGCCGAGCTGTCGCGAAGTAGAGATAATTGGATTGCATGCCAGTTGCTGGTGAAATGTGTGATACTTTTAAATGTTTTAACAACCTCTTGTAACACTTTTAAGCAAAATAAATAAAGTACAGTTTGACAACAAAAATAATGCTCCACGATGTATCTGCGCAGTAGCCCAATTTTAGTAGCGCGGGAAATTACGATCCACCAATGATAAAATAGAATTCTACGCGCGCTTAACTCTGGCGCTGTTATTGGTCGATCGATTTCGTACCAACATGGCGGCCGGGCCGTGCGCCAATGCCTACCATCGGAAACTGGTCTGCGCTTCTCTGCGCAAACGAATACTGCCGATGCGCATTATATTTCTTGTCAAACTGTATTTGGTATTAGGGCGTTTTAAAAAAAAAAAAAACACTTTTTTCCAGAATTTAAATATGTCGGTTTTTTCTTGCTCAGAATCGTTACCCTATCGATTATCATACAAGAAAAAGTGTGTCCCAGATTTTACTATGGAATTGTTTTTCCTGTTCGTCTTGTTCCGCACTTACGTACTATATTAAAAGAAGTGACGAACTGGAATGGAAATTTCGGGACACATTTTGTCTTGTACAAGGATCGATAGGGTAAACGATTCGGAGTAAGAAAACACAAAAATAGTTAAATTCTGGAAAAAATGTTCATGTGGTCATTTTTTGAAATTGAAATAATTTATTTTGCTTTAGACATGGTAAAAAAGTGATCTAGTATTCAGTGTTGATGTCCAGCGACACGTCTAACCAAATAAATTGGCATGCGAACATTAACTTATTTTCATAGATATATTATAATATATAATATATTTATATATTTTGGAAAACGATCATTAGTAAACAATATCACAGATTTTACTAACTTAAAGATATGGCGGTTGAAACTCTTCGCGGTCTTGCCCATAAACTGTCTCTCAGAATTATCCCAGAATATAAGAGCAGTCGGGTAAGCCCGACTCACTGAACACTCCGGTGAAGATTTCTCATAATAATTTTTGTTTCAAAATTAAGTCACCCTTTTAGGGGCGTTCAAGTATTACCTAAGCGCTTGATTGTCTTTGCTTTGCTTATTTTTGATGTCATGGTGGGTGGGGGTTCGATATGGTGATTACGTCAGCAGTTTCGGTTCGAGCTGCTGCTCACGAATCAATAAAAAACCGAATCCATCAAAAGAAAAATGCATATAGGTTCCAATGATTACGTAAGCATTGGGGGAAGAGGCTTGCTTATTTTAGCTGACAAGGGGAAGGGGGGGGGGGTAAATAATTGTAAAAAATTTGCTTACGTAATACTTGAACGGCCCCTTTGACATTTGACAGCAAAAAAAATCAAGCTTTCAATCAATCTGACCCAACCATCTACTGAGATATTCTGAAATAATTACTAGACAGGTCGCATATCCAACGTAAGGACAATACAAGAATGAAAAAAAAAGGCAGACACATCACAGTATGAACCAAAAAGCCAGACGTCACAACCCGAAAATAAACCTTAGAAAAAAAAAACAATACCATAGAGAAACACTGGTTATAGCTGAGCACGGCAACATCGATTATCGTCGTGTGGTTGGCAACGCAGATACCGCTTTTGGGCAAGTTTTTTTTATCGTGGTAATTGACTACCACAGATAGCGAACGCACTAGTATCCTTATGGATACAATGTATGACAGTTTGCCGATGATCCGTTGAATTCTTCCGGCTGGCAACACACTCGCTAGGGTGGTAGACGTCAGCATGAATGTTATCTGTGTTGCCACGTTACAGCGTTAGTAGATTTAGTAGAAAAGGTTAAAGTTGATAAATAAGAAGAAAAATAATATAATGTACAATAGAAGTTAGTTTTAGTGAACAATAAACAATTATCTTGCTGCACAGCTACCACACATAAAAGTTAGCCAAGCCTGTGTGAAAAACAAACAGTGTTTTATGTACACACTAGCTGTTTCCCGCGGCTTCGCGTCCGTTCCATTTTATTTCTCTCTATAACAACATTCCGTGGAACTTGAGAAACATATGAAAAAAATATTAGCCTAATTGGTCCAGCGGTTCTCGAGTTTTGTGCTTAGCAACATTCATTATTATTTTTATATGAGTTAAGTATTTCACACAGGCAATCTAGCACGTGTAGTAGCGGAGTAGCAAGTTATCCTGCACATAAATGCGAGGTTTAAAAACTTAGAAAAAAAAAACAGAATAATGTTGCCATTGTGTTTCGTAAACTAACAATTTGAGTTTATTGAATTGGCAATCTTCAGCTGTCATTATTTGGTATCAATTCCAATTGTACATCTCTACCCGTTTCTGAGAAAAAGGGTCTACACCAGGGGTCGCCAATCAGTTTCGCCCGGGGTCCGTTTTAAGAAATGAAATGACCATCGCGGTCCGCACATTTTATAGTTTTTTTTTTAGCTCGTTTGTTAGCTCATAGCCTCGCCCGGCCCTTTTCAAATTGACGTCAACAAAGATAGTTCGGGGGATTCATTTTTATTAAATTACGTACTCAGTAGTGCAAGTAGCTGTGTTCTCGCGGTCCGTAAAAAATGGGGTCGGCGGTCCGGATGCGGACCGCGGTCCGCCATTTGGCGACCCCTGGTCTACACTGACAGACAGACGGACAACTGAGTGATCTTATAAAGGTTCCCGTTTTCCTTTATAGGTATGGAATCCTAAAAATTAACAATTACCCAATATACTTTTTGCATACGTGTATTAAATGCAAAAACCTAGCGGGAAAACGACGATTTATTTCAAACGGCCGTTCAACTCGCTAATCGAAGTTTTTTTTTTAATATGAATAGGAAGGCTAACGAGCAAGTGGGTCACCTGATGGTAAGTGATCACCACTGCCCATAGACACCCGCAACCCCGGTGGGATTGCAGATGCGTTGCCAACCTAGAGGACTAAGATGCAATGCCTCTTGTGCCCGTAATTTCCCCGGCTGTCTTACTCTCCACACCGGAACACAGCAGTGCAAGCACTGCTACTTAGCGGCAGGATTAGCGAGTAAGATGGTGGTAGCGATCCGGACGGACCTTGCACAAGGCCCTACCACCCGCAAGAGTTGTCCAATAGCTGTCAATGTTGAAAGTTAGTAATTGTATCTACTGATCACTTATTAGGTCACAACAACATAACTATCAAACTACATCTGTCATCGAGAAAATAAATGATTGGAACAACTATAATAATCCTACTGGGCATCCGTCCTCGTCGTTCCAACTATTGACTCTTTATTTTTGCCATGAAACGCCATCTAACATTCACTCATTCTTCGTGACAGCTCTTGAGAATACATCTGTAGCAAACAACAAAATACTCACTCCAATGACGAATATCATGATCCTCAACGGCAGCAGGAAGAAGTAACGCACCACGAAACCCATCATCCAAATGATGGTCAACCGCCATGACAAGAATTCGTACTGCCTGAAAACATACAACACCATAGCATCGTTACACACATCGTTTTTTCTGTAGAAGTAGAAAAAAGGTAAGCAATCTCGACATGTCTTTTTTGAAACATAAAATATTTACCTTGCTACTCCGCTACTCACGTGGAAGATAACCAAGCCCGTGTGAAATACATATATTTTTGTTATATACTGAAATGGACCTCCGCAAAGTAACTCCCGATTCAATAAAATATGTATTTTTATTGAAAAACAGTTTAAAAAATAAACAACAGCAAGTAAAAATTTTAAACCTCTGGTATATTTTGTTTTGTAAACTTAGGTGGTTTTTCAAGTTCCCGCCTTTTTTCTTAAGTTTTTTTTTTATGTCATCTGTCACCGTAAGCTATTTGAGACATTGTTAAAAACGTTACACTCTAGTCTTTAGAGTCGCGTTTAGAGACGCGCACTCCTCGGCCATCGACTTGGCTGTATGACATTGTTGTTCATTATGCCATAGTCTCTTTGACTTAAAAAAAAGTTAAAAACAAATGAAAAACAGTCCAGCAATCCGATTTATGGTCAGAAAATCGCGAAATACAATGACGACATTTACGACAATGTTTGAAAAAAAAAAAAAAAAAAAAAAACAATTTTAAATGTCTATCTCATGATACTTACATGTTGGTTCTCGTGAGCAGGTTCCAGCTCCTGAGCTCCTCCGCCTCGAAGACGGACGTGACCTGGTCCTCGATGATGGACTCCATGCCGGCCTTCACCAGGTCCATGCAGTGGTACAGGTGGAACTCGAGGTTGTTCTGCAACATGGACGTTCCACATTTAAACATCATCATCATCATAGAGTCAGTCAGTCACTGAACGAGTCAAATAAATTAGTGGGTTATAATATAGGTACTATTACTACGGATCCTCGTCATTCCGTGACGCGTGCTATACCCCTACACCCATAGCAGGTGGGTAAGCCTTCGAATTTTTCTATCTGTTACTAGCTGTCACGTGACCTTGTTACTATGCGATTTTTTTTCGCCAAGCGTCATCTGTTTGAATGATGTGTCTGTACGACACAATTACAGACTCCCGTGGAACATCTGCTCACCAGGGACGAGAGAAGGCGCTGTTTTTCGAATGATAGGTACTATCAAATGAATCAAGAATTTTTATTTTTTGATATTTGTTTACTTTTACGGTTTTACCGCCAGAAATTAGTTTCCAAATGAATTTTAATTATGTGTCTATCTGTCTGTCTGTCACCTTTTCACGTTTATACAGCTGGACCGATTTAGTTGAAATTTGGTATGATAGTTTGAGTCCCGGGGAAGGACATAGTGTAAGTGCAAATGGCATAATAATATTATTACTGTTATTATAATCCATGCTCTTCCATGCTGGCCTGGGAGTAAAGAAAAAACATAGAATTTACCAGTTGCTTCTCTTTCCGCGCTGATGGTAAAAGCCCATCGAGGGAATGGGCGAAAGTCTTAGAAATCATGGTATGGGCGATGCGACTAGCATTTTTTTAGCATTTTGATTTCCCTTTCCACCTATACACCCTTAATCATGCTAAACGTGGCCTTAAGGTTTTTTTACCGTAGGCTCTGTCTACCCTGTAAGGGATAAAGACGTGATATATGTATGTATTTAAGATTATTTGATAGCAAATTGCCGTGCCCTTACAGGGTAAATGTTTGAAACAATATACATACTAACTAAATAGTTTGAGTTTGATCATTACACATAAACGGATAACTCACGTATAAAAAGTCGAGTGATGCTCGACATGTTTCGGACTATTTCGTAGTCCTTTTTCCAAGAGCACTCGCCCCGGCGGCAGCGACACGAACACTGCGCGCCAGCGCTCTGCTCCCGCGGCTGTTCGACGCAACTGACAGCGGCGCACAACTACCCTCGTTTTCATCGTCATTTTTATTATTGTCAAATGTAGGGCAGCACACAACACTGATCACGTCACTCCGTAAAGGTTCGCTCACACTCACCGTTTGGTCAATATTTAAAACAGTTTTCCAACTCGGGGGCACCGACCATCCACTATCCCGGTTGAAATTGGGATACCGACAAACATACACATGTCGAGCATCACTCGACTTTTTATACGTGAGTTATCCGTTTATGTGTAATGATGATTAAGTCTCACGGTAGTTTCATGTTGAAAGTTTGAGTTTAAGTTCAGGATAGTTTTCATCCCAGAAAATTGAATAGTTCCCGCGGAATAGCGATAAGCAAATTCTGCGCAGACATAGTCAACATCTAGTACACATAGTATATAGTAGTAGTAAACATGCACGCGTGTTGCGTAGTGCTACCTCGTTGGCTCCCTCGCCCTTCCCGCTGTCCTGTTTGCCGTGCACGCGCTCCTGGCTGGTGCTCCGTTTGTAGTTCAGCTCCGGGGAAGGTCCCAGGATCTCCTCCCTCTCTATCACCGTCATCTTTGTACCTGGAAGCATTTCAACATTTATATACCTACGTATACATGCAGTTCAAAATTAAAAATATATACAAATACAAATAACTTTATTTCGCTTGAAATATGGTACAAAAGGTGTTAAAATACACATATTTCACCAGCATCTGGCATGCAAAATTTCACAACTTACGACAAAAAAAATTACATTATAATAATCAAAATGTCACCTAATTTAATATTGATAAATGTCACCCAATTTATTATTGATCACAGGAAGAAAAGTATTCGGTAACTGAGTAAAAACCCTTTAACACCAGCCAAGCTTTAAGTTTTCGCTTAAACATCCCCAAAGGTAATTGTTTGATGTCATCACCTAGCCCATTATATATTTTATATATCGAAACTTTATTTTGCAAATAGTCCGCCAACGGCCGAAGCTACCAGCGCATTAGGAAAGACCATGATTGCCAAGAATAATGCGCCGCAAAATACATGGCAGTCATTTTTTCAAAATACAGTGAAACTTCGTTAAGTGGGACCTGGATAAGTGAGAAACCTCCATAGCTGGAACTCATGCTGTGGTCCCGACACCTTAGCACTGGATTACCTCTGTTAGTGGGACAAAACAAACCTCTATATCTGGGATTCTTGTTTCGATTTTATCGTCATTGTTACCTCTATAACTGAGACATCCAGTGTATTTTACCTCTTTTACTGAGATTATATTTTAAGGAACAATTTTTCTAAATTGTTTCCTTTGAATTTCACTGGCAATAACCTCTGTAACTGAGACAAAATTTTATCACCTCTGTAACTGGCACTACATATTTAAATTTTCGTTTTATTTACTAAATTTAGCTAATTTTGTGCCTCAATGACCTCAGGTTTTGTTTTGTTTTTTTGTAATCGGCGTCTTTTTGAAAAATGACGAAATTATAAGGCCGTAATTATCTTTACGTGCGGTTTTGTACTATTTATATTAAAAAAAACTTCTTGATTATTTTTGTGAACTACCTGTTTTATTTACTCATGTAGGTATGTATATGTTTTTACTACACATTATTTTATTTCATTGTCGCACCTCTATAACTATAGTAACCTCTATTTTCACCTCTATTAATGAGAGCCTCTGTAAATGAGACAGATATTAATTTATACCTGGCTATCTGAGACACTGGGTATGTGGAATACCTCTTTAAGTGAGACTATTTCGCAGGTCCCTTGAAGTCCCAGTTATCCAGGTTTCACTGTAAAATACATTTACTACAATACTTCCTTCCTTCCTTTCTTCTCGCCATTTTATATTTGACCTCAAAAAATGTTCGCGTCGGCGGCATTCATCAACTTCAACAAATTTAAAGTTGACGTTGTTTTTTGAATTTATCCCTTTCGCGAAAGGCTAAGGAAACAAAGCCCATACTGCCAAGAAGTTGATGTTTAGTTGCCGCGACGTGTGAGCAACGAACAATGACGTGATGCGTTTTATTCTAAAATTCCCAATGTTGCGTTGCGGATGCGTTCCATTAATTTAAAAAAAGCACGAAAACATGACATGAGTGCGTGAGAGCCAACATTGGGGGCGGCAGACGTAAGCCTTCGGAATCCAAAAGCTTATCGCTTACTTGACATGAAATGTATATTTCATCAATTTGTTTTCTTTTTCTTTTCGACATTGGAGATATCTCCAATTAATTTATTTGACCGTGGAGGCGTTTTACACCTCCGCTGAACTTAAATTATTTCTCTTTCTTTCTTCTCATACTTTGTTTTACTTTCACTAGTAGATACTTTATACATCTCTACTATAGACTGATATAATTTAAGGCTCGGGGACCTTTTACATCCCTTTTATAACCGTATTTAATTTAAGTAGAATTTAAGTATTGTAGTAGCTTAATGTATTTTATTTTGAAAAACTGACTTTCTGACAAGTTTCTTGCGGCGCATTCTTCTTGGCAATAACGGTATTTCCGAATGCGCTGGTATTTTCAGGAAAGACACGTACAAGAGCCCTTGGCGGCCATTTTGCATTTTGCAATCAACGGTAACCTTAATAGCTAGCTTGTAGTCTATACTGTAGAAGCGACGACGCTGCGCCAGCTGCGACGACGGGCCGCCAGTACCGGACAAGCCCTCTGCCGTCTACAAGAACGGCATCAACGGTAACCTTAATAGCTGGCTTGTAGTCTATACTGTAGAAGCGACGACGCCGCGCCAGCTGCGACGATGGGCCGCCAGTATTGGACAAGCGCTCCGCAAGTACTGGACAAGCGCTCCAAGCGCTAATTTGCAAATTTTGAATTTTGCACCAACGGTGGCAAAGCGTAGTTAAGACCGGCCGTCTCGAACTATTTCGTCCGAGCGCGGTAAGAGGCGATTACGTCAATCCGAGCTATAATTTAAATTTAACCACTTAGCAAAACAATGGGATCGTTACAATACACGACAAACATCATACTATTACGTTAACGTGTCTCACTATTCTATTATACAAAGCGGCATAAAATTTGGCTCATATCTCCATACAGAATACTTAAATTCACTTACCAGACCTAAGATTATTTTTACATGTAACTACATACATTTCGATTAGTACTTTTATTGAAAAAATGAATATTAATTTGAAAATGACCTATCGGATAGGTCCTATCCTATCCTACTTGTTTTAATTTGTCTGTGTTTGTAATTGTGTCGTACAGACACATCATTCAAACAGATGACGCTTGGCGACAAAAATTCGCATAGTAACAAGGTCACGTGACAGTTAGTAACAGATAGAAAAATTCGAAAGCATACCCACCTGCTATGGGTGGTGTAGGGTTATAGCACGTGTCACGGTGTGACGAGGATCCGGGTTCGATTCCCGGCCATAGCTTTACTTTTCGGATTTTTCTGTGTTCTAATGTTCAGTGTCGTTTAGAAATTTAATCGATTCTGAGTAAGAAAAACTCAAAATAGTTAAATTCTGGAACAAATTAGCATTGTGTTTGTTTCTGTACTGTTTTGTACTGATATATGGTGTTCAATAAAGAGTGTTTTATGCGGGTGGTAGGGCCTTGTGCAAGGTCCGTCCGGATCGCTACCACCATCTTACTCGCTAATCCTGCCGCTAAGTAGCAGTGCTTGCATTGCTGTGTTCCGGTGCGGAGAGTAAGACAGCCGGGGAAATTACGGGCACAAGAGGCATTTCATCTTAATCCTCTAGGTTGGCAACGCATCTGCAATCCCTCCGGGGTTGCGGGTGTCTATGGGCAGTGGTGATCACTTACCATCAGGTGACCCACTTGCTCGTTTGCCTTCCTATTCACATAAAAAAAAAAAAAATTATATTGTATTGTATTATGGACTTTTTTTTGGATAACCCTCTAGTATTTTTATTGAATAAATGAATGTTAATTTATAAATTACCTATCTGATAGGTCCTACCCTACTACTCCTAATTTTTATATTTTACAAGCATTTTGGACTTGCAAAGTAAGCAGTTAGTCCGGGTGGAATCTTGATCTTGCGACTCAATTTTGAAGCAGATATCTTCAAGCGTTTGAACTGAAATTTTGATACTTGTCGAAGTCGGATGACAATACAATAGTCTGTTAGAATTCTGGTGGCCCGTAGGCTTATTACGTAACTCGCTCGCAATCGCCATCGTGTTCATTTTGACAGTTCTTGTATGAATGTGACAGCTAGCTGATTCCGATGCCAATTGTCAGCAAATACATTAACTGTCAAAATGAATACGATGGCGATTGCGAGCGAGCTAGGTAATAAGCCTACCGGTCAGGATCGTCTCCGCAGTAGGGAACTCTTCAACGGTTAGTCCGTTTGACTTGAAATTTGGTACACATATGTAGGACGCATGGCAATGAAAGTACAGTGAGCAAGAACAGCTTGTATCAAAAATGAGATATTTAGGTTAGGGTCTTTTATATTAGCCTATTATTGTACCCCCACTGCTGGGCAAAGGCTTCCCCTTCTTTCTGCCACTCACAAGTCGTCTGAAAAGAGCATGCTCCTTCCTACTAACCCTACTGGACACCAGTGGCGTGGCGTCAATATTAGTAGGCAAGCCGAAGGGCAATTAACTAGCCTTTTTCTCTAATTCTGCGCAATAAAAGTGCCCAACTGCCTTCAAATAGGCAAGCCGGTGGGAATCGAGTTCTATGGACGCCACGCCACTGCTAGACACACACCAAACGGCTTGACAGATGGGAATCATATTTGGCATAGATTAGGTATAGTCTAGAATAACACATAGGTTACTTTTTATCCTTGATACTGGCAAAATTGACCAATGGACAGAGCCAATATTTTTTTATAAAAATGCAGCTGGCGCGGCGTCGTCGCTTCTACAGTATAGACTACAAGCCAGCGATGTAAGGTTAAGTTGATGCCGTTCTTGTAAACAGCGGAGGGCTTGTCCGTTACTGGCGGCCCGTCGTCACAGCAGGCGCGGCGTCGTAGCTTCTGAAGTATAGACTACAAGCTAGCGATGTAAGGTTACCGTTGATGCCGTTCTTGTAGACAGCAGAGGGCTTGTCCATTACTGGCGGCCCGTCGTCGCAGCTGGCGCAGCGTCGTCGCTTCTACAGTATAGACTACAAGCTAGCGATGTAAGGTTTACCATTGATGCCGTTCTTATAGACGGCGGAGCGCTTGTCCGGTACTGGCGGCCCGTCGTCGCAGCTGGCGCAGCGTCGTCGCTTCTACAGTATAGACTACAAGCTAGCGATGTAAGGTTACCGTTGATGCCGTTCTTGTAGACAGCAGAGGGCTTGTCCATTACTGGCGGCCCGTTGTCGCAGCTGGCGCAGCGTCGTCGCTTCTACAGTATAGACTACAAGCTAGCGATGTAAGGTTTACCATTGATGCCGTTCTTATAGACGGCGGAGCGCTTGTCCGGTACTGGCGGCCCGTCGTCGCAGCTGGCGCAGCGTCGTCGCTTCTACAGTATAGACTACAAGCCAGCGATGTAGGGTTACCATTGATGCCGTTCTTATAGACGGCGGAGCGCTTGTCCGGTACTGGCGGCCTGTCGTCGGAGCTGGCGCTGCGTCGTCGCTTCTACAGTATATACTACAAGCCAGCGATGTAGGGTTACCATTGATGCCGTTCTTATAGACGGCGGAGCGCTTGTCCAATACTGGCGGCCCGTTGTCGCAGCTGGCGCGGCGTCGTCGCTTCTACAGTATAGACTACAAGCCAGCAATTAAGGTTACCGTTGATCCCGTTCTTGTAGACGGCGGAGGGCTTGTCCGGTACTGGCGGCCCGTCGTCGCAGCTGGCGCGGCGTCGTCGCTTCTACAGTATAGACTACAAGCCAGCGATGTAAGGTTACCGTTGATGCCGTTCTCCTTGTAGACGGCGGAGGGCGGCTTGTCGTCCGGTACTGGCGGCTCGTCGTCGTCGGAGCTGTCGTTGCGTTGCAGTTTCTTAGCGACCTCGATGTGTTGCCTTCCATACTGCAACAGAACGATATCTATATAGATATGGTGATATGGTATTATACAGCGTGACTTCAAATTGGTAATACTATGAGAAAACTGGCCTCGAAAAATCGATGGGTAGCAGTAAACGCAAATAAAAATAGATTGCTTCATTATAACTACTTTTATATGCCTCCGTAGCATCGTTCAGGGAGAGCTTGAGAAAGATATGGCTCACAGCATCTCAGTGTGTACTCTTATTGTATTTTGTATGTATGCATGTGTGTAATGATGTTTAGTAGTTTATTTTATGATTTGTTTATTGTATTTAGATGTGTACGTTCTATTGTGGCTTTCACTATCTGGAATTTTAAACTCACACTTTGTTACTCCTCTCATCTACTCGAAGGTTAATAAGGTTGATAATTAGGTACAATAATAGTGGTTCAATAATTAACGATCAGGTGAACTTGGTTTCATCGCCTCGCGTGTCCATTTTTATGAATAGAAAAATTGATTTCGTTAAATACATAACCCTTTTTTTTATGTAACTAGCCGGCAATTTTTTTGAAGTTAGTTGTTTGTTACAATAAATATCTTAAATAAAAGGGTAGTTTGGGAAAATATATGAATGTAGGGACATCATGTTTATTTATTTTTAAGTGGCAATACTGATTTCCCGTCGACACCAAAGGACGCCGGTACATCGAGTCAAAGATATTGGCACTAAAAAGTAAGTATAGTAGTTTAGTTTTGCTTCATTTAAGTTGTTTTTTGGTGGTTTATTGTAAACAAATATAGGTAGGTATTTGTTTTATTGGCAGTAAAGAAGGGAGGGATCGTATGAAAAACATATATATTTCACACAGGCTTGGTTATCTTGCACGTGAGTAGCGGAGTAGCAAGGTAAATATTATTTGTTCACTATAGTCACCCCAGCAGGCTTATTACGCAACTCGCTCGCAATCAGCATCGTCTTCATTTTTAACAGCTGATTCCGAGATTGGTTTCAAAATGAAAACAATCATTCCACGTAACTCGATCGGCTTGACATCGCATTCGAAAGCGATTGCGAGCCATTTTTGAAAGCAATTGGCATTGTTCATTTTTTTTAAGCTGTGCTTTTAACACCTTTATTTGATAAAATGGACTATTTCAAGCAACTAATTTGAATATTATGCTTTTACGTAGCTTTGTTAATTAATAATAAATATTTTTTCGCTGTTTGATAATTCGTGAATTTAGACAGAATCCCAATCGCCTTCGTTCGGCTGGCTATAAAAAAAACGACTTTGTCTATGGTTTTGTAGATTTGACAGTGACACGTGACAGTTGCCGTAGCCAAACTTTTTTTTTCATTTTTGTGGCAAACATTCGATGCTGGATTCTGTCTAAAAACCCGGTCGTTCGGTCAAACAAAGGTTCAAAGTAGATACTTTTACAAAAATATCTGCAATCATAAAGTATTTTTGAAATCGGACAAGATAAATCGGATAATTGATGGTTTACCTCGAAATGGTTTTCGAATTGGAGCATACTAAAAAAATGAACAATGCCAATTGAACGAACGATTTGCCAAAAAGACGTTCCGCGTAACATAAATCCCACCAAAAACATAAATGTAAAAAAGGAGAGCCAAGTTCAATACAAAAATTATGCTTCTCATCACATCAGTCATTTTATAAAGTTATATACATATTTATTTTAATTCTGATAAAAACTGGCCAAGTCTCACATTTTTAAATAACAGCAATTGTTATAGGTATCCAATAAAGCAAAGAAATAGAAATGTTTAAATAGAATACGGTATTTAAACATTTGCACTTCGCAGCGGCAGCGTGACCAGCGGTTAAAACGGTCTCGTTATCGGCAATCAGTGACCTCAAAATCTCCTCTTGATCCCATTCGTAATCCCCGATAAGTTATCACGCGTTAATACGATACAAGATACAAATAATGGTAAATTAACTTAATTTAGTTACAGATAATTCAGTCGCTGTTGACGATTTGTGACACAAACATATATCACGTCTTTAGCCCTTACGGGTAGACAGAGCCTAAAGTAATAAAACCTTAAGGCCACGTTTAGAATGATTAAGGGCGTATAGGTGGAAAGAGAAATCAAAACAGTGATGGGTTGCTAGTCGCGTCACCAACGTGGTCCCTAAGACCACAGTATATATATAAGCTAAAGCAGTAAGGAACCTACGAACAAATCGGTTGAAACGAAACACGCACACAGGCGCGCGCTTTACACGGCCCCTAAGGGGACCTGAGCCTGAGCGGAGTGGATGAGGTCCGCTTAGGGGCCGTGTAAAGCGCGCGCCTGTGTGCGTGTTTCGTTTCAACCGATTTGTTCGTAGGTTCCTTACTGCTTTAGCTTATATATATACTGTGCTAAGACTTTCGCCTATCTCGATGGGCTTTTACCATTTGCGCAGGAAGAGAAGCGACTGGTACATTCTGTTTAAATTGTTTGTTAAGTAAATTCACACATTACACTTAACTAAATCCCAAGATACGACCAAATCACTACATCACACTACATAGTATAAAACAAAGCCGCCTTCTCTGTCCCTGTCCCTATGTATGTTCATATCTTCAAAACTACACAACGGATTTTGATGCGGTTTTTTTTTAATAGATAGAGTGATTCAAGAGGAAGGTTTTTATGTATAATTCTACGCAGACGAAGTCGCGGGCAGAAGCTAGTAAGATATAAAGTAAAAACTTTTAATTAGTTATCATAAACATATCACCGCTGTAGCTTAGTGGAGGCACCGGCTTATCTGGTGAATATCTACATATATTTATAGCTTAATCTCTGTGATAAATAGTATGTAGCTCCTTAGTAACAGAGAAGACATCCACAAGATTGTCCAACAATATTTAAAAAGGAAACTATGCCAACCAGGGGACTATCCCTATCTTAATGTGATGAATGAAAGAAAGAAAGAAATCATTTATACCTTTTTGCAAGACAAACAAATATAAGAGAATATACACACATTTATAGAAAACAAACAATGGGGGCTATCGCGTGTGAATTTACCACTAGGGGCGCTAGTGTCGCGTGAGCTCCAATAACATTCACTTTTCACTGGTTTCGGCGGGCATCATCACTACATAGTATAAAACAAAGTCGCTTTCTCTGTCCCCATGTCCCTTTGTATGCTTATATTATCTTCAAAACTACACAACGGATTTTGATGCGGTTTTTTTTAATAGATAGTGATTCAAGAGGAAGGTTTTTATGTATGATTCTACGCAGACGAAGTGGCGGGCAGAAGCTAGAGAAACATAATGAAATTCAAGATTTAACACTTTGTTTTGGCGCCGATCATAAGATCGGCGCCAAAACAGTAAAAGTAGCCTTTGACAGCCATACCTCCAGAGGTATGGCTGAAGGTCCAGACCTTAGCCAACAGTGGCGCCAACTGGTGAGCAAAGAAACAACAGTGCCCATTTCGATTCGGTTCATGTTTTAGCTGATATTTTTAGCGTGGATACACACACACACACACACACACACACACACACACACACACAAATCACGTCTCCATCCCTTACGGGGTAGACAGAGCCTAAGATAACAAGACCTAAAGGCCACGTTTAGCATTATTGTGGGCGTAAAGGTGGAAAGTGGAATCAAAATAGTGATGGGTTGCTAACCGCAACGCCTATAACATAATTCCTAAGAATTTCGCCCATTCCCTCGATGGGCTTTTACCATCTGCGCGGGACGAGAAGCAACTGGTGCATTCAATGTTTTTCCTTTGCTCCCAGACCAGCATGGAAGTATATGTGCAAGTTTATGTAAGCATATGTGTTTGTTTGTAATTGTCTTACACATTCAAACAGATGACGCTTGGCGACAAAAATTGGCATAGTAACAAGGTCACGTGACAGCTAGTATCAGATAGAAAAATTTGAAGACTGCCCACCTGCTATGGGTGGTGTAGTATTATAGCACGCATCACGGAATGACGAGGAACCGGCTTCGATTCCCGGCCATAGTTTTACTTTTCGGTTTCTGTGTTCTAATTGGCATTGTTCATTTTTTTTAGTATGCTCGAATTCGAAAACCATTTCGAGGAAAACCATCAATTATCCGATTTATCTTGTCCGATTTCAAAAATACTTTATGATTGCAGATATTTTTGTAAAAGTACTTTGAACCTATGTTTGACCGAACGACCGGGTTTTTAGACAGAATCCAGCATCGAATGTTTGCCACAAAAATGAAAAAAAAAGTTTGGCTACGGCAACTGTCACGTGTCACTGTCAAATCTACAAAACCATAGACAAAGCCGTTTTTTTTATAGCCAGCCGAACGAAGGCGATTGGGATTCTGTCTAAATTCACGAATTATCAAACAGCGAAAAAATATTTATTATTAATTAACAAAGCTACTTAAAAGCATAATATTCAAATTAGTTGCTTGAAATAGTCCATTTTATCAAATAAAGGTGTTAAAGCACAGCTTAAAAAAATGAACAATGTAATTTTCAATGTCGTTTACAAATCGCATATGTTAGTGTGAATGCCCTCAATAAAAAATAAATGATAACGGATCGAGTGCACCGTTATCGCGAATGCATTACGTAAATAATTGCATAAAGGTAAATGAACAAAAAAATTACCTTGCTACTCCGCTACTCGCGTACAAGATAACCAAGCCTGTGTGAAACATATGTTTTTCATGCAACCCTCCCGCCACTACTGCCAATAAAACACACATAAATCCAACAAACTTAATTATCCCTTACACCACAAACACTGACGCGTTTCGATCCCTCTACGTGATCATTATCAAAGTTCAATGAGCACAACTGTACACATGCATGTTTTATCGTTGCGAAGACCACTAACGTATGTAGGCGTCGGCAAAAATGCGCAAGGGTCAAACTAGAAAAGCAAAAACAGCGCGGAAAACAATAACAACACAAACGGACGGAATGAATCCAAACACGTGGATGAGGTTGGCGTTGACTTCACACACACATTCACAGATCTATGACGTTGGCGTATAGACAAAACCATAGACAAAACCTCCATAGCCAACATAACTCGCCAAACACGAGTGACCTTAACACCCTATAAAACAAGTTTAAAAATAGCCCATGTACAATACATTGGGCTCGAGATAAATCTCTCTTAAAATGCGCGTTCAAACCTTCGCGCGCAAACTACGCGGCCAGTGACCTTACTGGCTGGAAAACTTCCACATCACGCCACGTGACGGCGCCACTGCTCGCTCCATCTTTGAATATACAAGCCGGCCGGCGTGAGCTCTCAATTCAGTGGCGTAACTATAGGGTGGCAGGGGTGGCAAAATGCCAGGGGCCCCTAGCCTAGCTCTACGGGGTAGAACTGGCTTGGTTTAGAGCACAGAAGGGACGCTGATGCACTTCTTTATATTGAGGAAGGAGCCATCTGACGAATTTGCCGCGGGCCCCAGACGTTATAGTTACGCCACTGTCTCAATTTATAATATTCAAAACTCTGAGAAAACGCTGTGAATTTGTGTGAAAGTGTGGCGGGTGTGTCCATGGACTGAAAGAGCACGTTTTTGTTATCTTAGTTCCACCAGTAGTGTTGCGGGTGGTAGGGCCTTGTGCAAGGTCCGTCCGGATCGCTACCACCATCTTACTCGCTAATCCTGCCGCAGTGCTTGCACTGCTGTGTCCGGTGTGGAGAGTAAGACCGCCGGGGAAATTACGGGCACAAGAGGCATTTCATCTTAGTCCTCTAGGTTGGCAACGCATCCGCAATCCCTCCGTGGTTGCGGGTGTCTATGGGCAGTGGTGATCACTTACCATCAGGTGACTTCCTATTCATATAAAAAAAAAACCAGCCCATTTTCTAAGCAACATGTTTCACTAAGCCCCTATTGTTGCACATTTCTGCCGCGGCGTACGCTGTGATCGTTTTCTATGCCCCCACCAATCCCACCATATACTTGGCACGTTCTCAATATGACGCCGGATGTACCAGGCAACGGATATGAGTAAACATACTATATCCGTAGGTAGATAATATATTTAAATAAGTACATAGGATGACCGGATGGGCCAGTGGTTAGAGAACCTGACTATGAAGCTTGAGGTCCCGGGTTCGATCCCCGGTCGGGGCAGATATTTGTATGAAAAATGCGAACGTTTGTTCTCGAGTCTTGGATGTTTAATATGTATTTAAGTATGTATTTATCTATATAAGTATGTTTATCCGTTGTCTAGTGCCCATATTACAAGCTTTGCTTAGTTTGGGGCTAAGTCAATTGGTGTCAATTGTCCCAAGATATTATTATTATTATTTGTATATTTATTTTCATCTTAGGTAGGTTTTTACAATATTCATATAAAAAGTAATAAAACAATATTAATACAAAATATAAAAACATTATAAAAACCTAACCTAGGGTGCCGCCGGCAGCAAGGCGAGGCCTAGGCTACCGGTGGTCAGGGCGACAGAGAGAGGAATCTCCTGACTATCCGAGCCGTGTCCAGGAGTACCGCCTTCTGTATCTGGCCCTTGACCCAACCACCTAGCGAGAGCCTTTTAAGGTGATGGTCAAGGCTCTTCGCTATTAGACCGTTCGCCGAAACGACTATCGGGACAGTGATCGTGGAATCAACAGGCCACATGGCGGTAACCTCATGAGCCAAGTCAAGGTACTTGCTGACTTTGTCCTTCTCGGCCTTCACGAGGTTCACGTCATGGGGGATCGTGATGTCTACGAGCACAGCCTGGCGTTTCGATCGATCTAGCAGCACGATATCAGGTTTATTGGCGACAATAGTCCTGTCCGTGATGATAGATCGATCCCAATAGAGCGTGACACGACCATTTTCAAGAACTGGCGCAGGTGTGTACTTATAGTAGGGTACTTCAAAGTTCACAAGACCGAATAAAAGAGCAAGTTGCTGGTGAATAATCCTGGCTACAAGGTTATGTCTGTGCAAGTACTCGCCGTTAGCAAGACTAGAACAACCAGAAATAATATGCCTGAGTGACTCTCCAGGACGGCGGCATGCCCGGCAGATGTCGACCGTACCGTCCTTCAGGATATACCTCCGGTAGTTATTAGTCATGATAACTTCGTCAGCAATTGCACAGGCAAAACCTTCGGTTTCCCCATAGAGATCCCCGAAGCGTAGCCAGTTCACCGACGCGAGCAGGTCTACATCGGGCCCCATGAGGGCCTTATAGAACCGCCCGTGTAGCTCCTTACTCTCCCATTCAGTCTTGCGATCCTCGGTGCTCCGTACCTTAGGTCTGCGCCAGTTCTCTTTTGCCAAGGCGAGAGGGGTGAAGGATTTGTCCACCGCCACTACATCACGATGCATCCCACATTCGTTGTTCAGGAAATATTCCCTAAGACTGCACACCTCACGGTTGTGGAGGTCCTGAGCATTTAAGAAGCCTCGGCCTCCACATTTCCGTGGGATGTACAGTCTCATAACAGACGAACGTGGGTGTAGCATGCGACGCGTAGTGAGCAATGAACGAACCCTTCGATCCAGGGCATTCAGCTCAGTCTGATTCCACCTTAGTATGCCAAAGGAGTATATGAGCAGGGGCATCACCCAGGCGTTGAAGGCACGCACCTTGTTGCCTCCTGACAAAAGACTATCAAGTACTTTTGTCAGGCGCCCAAAGAAACGCTCCCTCACCATCTGTTTGATATCCCTACCTTCAATACCCAAGGACTGTGACATACCAAGATATTTGTAGGTTTCAGTTTCGGAGATAGATCTGAGGGACATTGTCTCAGAAAGTTGTAAGTTCGGTGAATTTACAACTATTATTATTATTGTTTTTCAAGTAATTTTGATCTCGACAATGTTGTCGGCTTTTTTTTTTTTATTATTATTATTATTATTATTACATACGACATACAACATCCATCACTCGGGTACAAACAATCGCACAATAAACAAATCGCGTCTATATCCCTCACGGGGTGGACAGAGCTACATACAGGCTGGATATGACACCAGTAGGCTTATTGTCCAAGGTCCAACTCGCTTAGAGATGGGTAAGGGTAATCTCGACTCCGCGGAGTGTTTCAAATCACTGACTCCGAATCCGCTCTCGGTACCGACTCCGCTTATCGACTCCTTGACTCTTTTGAATCTCTCAAACCAAATCGCTCCGGACTCGATGGTTTCACAACGGGTGCAGTGCTCTTAACAGTTTTTCGAATCTTTTGAGACTAACAATTCCGGATTGGATCGAAATATTTGATATTAGTAATTACTTTTATTTGAGCTTATTGTTATAAATGCGTTATTTTTTCAGAACGAATACTTGAAGTATTTTGTTTTATTATATCATTACTTGTTTTTTACTTTTTTTATCAATCGATTTCCCTTCGTGCTTCACAGAAGTTCTCTGATTGGAGCCGAATGTTATGTTAGCTTGCCAACTCGATCGACTCGGCTCACTCGGCGGCTCCGGTATCGAGTCGGAGTTAATAAATCCTCGGATTCGATAAGATTTTAAAGGAGTCAATAAGGAATCGGAACTGCTTGCGGAATCGAATCATTTAAATCATTAAGTCCGGATTTACCCATCTCTCAGCGAGTTACTCGCTCGCAAATGCCATCGTGTTCATTTTGACAGTTCTTGTATGAATGTGACAGCTAGCTGATTCCGATGCCAACTGTCAGCCCATACATGAACTGTCAAAATAAACACGATGGCGATTACGAGCGAGTTAGGTAATAAGCCTACTGGACGCAAAAGGGATAAAGCAACAACACTGATTAGTTAATTAGGTATAATTAACTTCGATTATTATATCAATTAGATATTAATCGGACGGATCTGTTTGTTATACGGACACTACATCCGTAACAATTATTATAAACTAGTTGCTGCCCGCGGCTTCGCGCGCAGCATTAAATATCCTACATACATACATACATAACGTCACGCCTCTTTCCCACAGGGGTAGGCAGAGACTACTTTGTTCCCCTTACTACGATCCTGGCATACCTCTTTCGCTACATCCACATTCATCAATCTCTTCATACTTGCTACTCAACATTGCTACTCCGCTACTAACGTGCAAGATAACTAAGCCTGTGTGATATATATGTTTTTCATGCAATCCCTCTATCCGCTACTGCCACATAAAACACATATAAATCACACAAACTTAATTACCCCTTACGCCACACGAACGCTGACGCGTTTCGATCCCTCTACGGGATCATTATCAAAGTTTAGTGAGCACAACTTAAACATGCAAACCAAGATCGTATCGTCGGCTTGGTAAAGTAACGCCTGATTCAATAAAATAATTTATTCAGTAACTTAAATTAGAACAACAGTATATGTGCTGGTGAATCTTTTATTTTTTTTCTCTTTTTTTTCTTTTTTTTTTAAATAGGCAAAAGAAAACAACATGCATTTAACAGAACAAAAAGTATTACAGAAAGACACAAGGACAAATCGGACGCGGTATTTACCGTACGAGCATTATGTGTGCATCCGCGTGCGCGTGTGTGTGTGTGTGCACAAAAGTATTCACAAAAAGTCATAATAAAAATAGAACCACAGTGGGATCCGTTTATAATGTAACTAGCTTCTGCCCGCGACTTCGTCTGCGCAGAATTATACATAAAAACCTTACTCTTGAATCACTCTATATATTAAAAAAACCTCATCAAAATCCGTTGTGTAGTTTTGAAGATATAAGCATACATAGGGACATAGGGACAAAGAAAGCGACTTTGTTTTATACTATACTAGCTTCTGCCCGCGACTTCGTCTGCGTAGAATTATACATAAAAACCTTCCTCTTGAATCACTCTATCTATTAAAAAAACCTCATCAAAATCCGTTGTGTAGTTTTGAAGATATAAGCATACATAGGGACATAGGGACAAAGAAAGCGACTTTGTTTTATACTATACTAGCTTCTGCCCGCGACTTCGTCTGCGTAGAATTATACATAAAAACCTTCCTCTTGAATCACTCTATCTATTAAAAAAACCTCATCAAAATCCGTTGTGTAGTTTTGAAGATATAAGCATACATAGGGACATAGGGACAAAGAAAGCGACTTTGTTTTATACTATGTAGTGAAGTGATGATATCGAAGGGAAATGACAAACACGTCATACTAAGCGCTCGTCATACAAATAATTTTGAGAAAATAAACAACCTCCTGTTTTTGTAGGTAACTAACTATTTATTTTAATAGAGAATCATAGCATATTAAATCAAAATGAAAATTGTATTTAATAAGCACGGTCATTAGGTATGTATATTTTTCATTTCAAAACAAAAACAAGCGACGACGAACGTCGTCGGGCGTCAAGTGCCGAACATTGCCGAAGGTGTGAAGCATTATGTCGGTCATTATAACCGGACATGTTTTTATTATAAACTAGCGACCCGCCCCGGCTTCGCACGGTATATTATGCATGTATTATACATATAAACCTTCCTCTTGAATCACTCTATCTATTAAAAAAAACCGCATCAAAATCCGTTGTGTAGTTTTGAAGATATAAGCATACATAGGGACATAGGGACAAAGAAAGCGACTTTGTTTTATACTATGTAGTGAAGTGATGATATCGAAGGGAAATGACTAACACGGCATACTAAGCGCTCGTCATACAAATAATTTTGAGAAAATAAACAACCTCCTATTTTTGTAGGTAACTAACTATTTATTTTAATAGAGAATCATAGCATATTAAATCAAAATGAAAATTGTATTTAATAAGCACGGTCATGTAGGTATGTATATTTTTCATTTCAAAACAAAAACAAGCGACGTGCCGAACGTCGTCGGGCGTCAAGTGCCGAACATTGCCGAAGGTGTGAAGCATTATGTCGGTCATTATAACCGGACATGTTTTTATTATAAACTAGCGACCCGCCCCGGCTTCGCACGGTATATTATACATGTATTATACATGTAAACCTTCCTCTTGAATCACTCTATCTATTAAAAAAAACCGCATCAAAATCCGATGACTGGTTTTGAAGTTATAAGCATACATACGGACACGGGGACAGAAAAAGCGACTTTATTTTATACTATGTAGTGACTAGCTTCTGCCCGCGACTTCGTCTGCGCAGAATTATACATAAAAATCTTCCTCTTGAATCACTCTATCTATTAAAAAAAACCGCATCAAAATCCGTTATGTAGTTTTGAAGATATAAGCATACATAGGGACATAGGGACAGAGAAAGCGACTTTGTTTTATACTATGTAGTGAAGTGATGATGGGTCACTGAGCAAATTCACTGTGTCAGACTATGTTATAATGAGTTTTATATGAAAACTTTGCACTTTGATATGTCAACCTGTTGTTTTTGAACAATTTAGTTTTCCCTCCTTTTTATTTTTGTTTATTGTGAACTATTTAATTAATTCATGTATTTCTTTAGTTACACATAAGTCGGGTTCTATCTATGTATTGCATTGTTTACGTAAAAGTTTATGGATTATGTAGTATATTTTATCTGTGTATCGTTTCGTGAGTCACAGACGGTTCTGGCTGAAAATCAGTGCTGCAGTCTAACGCCTCAGCGTAATGCTGAGCCAGCGACCGTTTCACTTTTGCGAAGACACACAACGCTGATGATCTATTTTTCATGTCTATGTTTTTTATTGTTATACCTTGTTTATTTTCTATAAAATTGTGTATATTATCTTATATTTGTGTGTCTTGCAAAAAGGAATAAATGTCTTCTTTCTTTCTTTCTTTCTTATTTAATTCCAAACTTCATTGTGTAATGAGGACTATCGCATGTGAATTTGCCACTAGAGGCGCTAGTGTCTCGTGAGCTCCAATAACATTCACTTTCCACTAGTTCTGGCGGGCTTCGCGACATAAATTATAATTTCTTTCATTTACCCGTCGAAAATTGATCTTCGTGAAATTATCGCAAATATGCCCTAAACTCCCAGCCGAGACCAGAAACAGAATAATTGCAGACGAATTTACATGTCATTTATAATAGGAAATACTTTTGTTGAAATCACCAAAAGCACTTATATCAAAGGACATTTATTTTAGAAACTGCGTTTCGTATTTTATCTATACATATAAAATTCAAAGTCCTGACTGACTGACTGACTGACTGACTGACTGACTTAACTATATATCAACGCACAGCCCAAACCACTGGACTTAGAGACTTGAAATTTTGCACATAGATACCTTATACAATGTAGGCATCCACTAAGGAAGGATTTTTGGAAATTCCCACGGGATAAGGAAAAAACGGGAATTATATATTCGACTCCGAGTGATGCTATTTCAGTAACTATAATAACTAGACTCTTCAAATTTGATACAAAAGTAGGTGATTACAAAACGAAGAAACTAATTTCAGCATATTTGGAAATTCCCACGGGATAAGGAAAAAAACGGGATTTATATATTCAGTTAAACGAAATCCTATCTATCTATACATATAAAATTCAAAGTCCTGACTGACTGACTGACTGACATAGTGATCTATCAACGCACAGCCCAAACCACTGGACGGATCGGGCTGAAATTTGGCATGCAGGTAGATCTTATGACGAAGGCATCCGCTAAGAAAGGATTTTTGGAAATTCCCACGGGATAAGGAAAAAACGGGAATTATATATTCGATTCCGAGTGACGCTATCTCAGTAACTATAAAAAGTAGACTCTTCAAATTTGATACAAAAGTAGGTGATTACAAAACTAAGAAACTTATTTCAGGATTTTTGGAAATTCCCACGGGATAAGGAAAAAAACAGGATTTATATATTCAGTTTAACGAAATCCTATGAACTATAATTACTACTCTTAAAATTTGGCATAGAAGTAGGTGATTATAATAGTAAAATAATGTTTTAATGCTTTTTGGAAATTCCTACGGGATAAAAACGGGATTTATGTATTCAGTTCTACGGGATCGATTTTTCGTTTTACTGGTCGTATAAAATTGAAATTTGGCCTTCAATTTCCCTTGGGGAGTGTAGGGGAGCGCTACAAAAGGATTTCCCGAAATTCCTACGGGAACGGGAAAACCGGGACTTTTCGTTTTCTGGTTGCAGATAGCTGAAATTCGGCATGTATGTTGCTTCGGGAGTGTAGAGGAGCATTAAGAGAGTACCTACTTTCCAAAATTCCCATGGGAACGGGAAAAAAACAGGATTTTACGTTTTACTGGTCGTAGAAAGCTGAAATTTGGCAAGTGGGTTCCTTGGGGAGTGTAGGGGAGCATTATGAGATAATTTCCCAAAATTCTTCTTCTTCGTTCCCGTAAGAATTTCGGGAAATGCTTTATTTGGCGAAATTCTTACGGAAACGGGAAAAACGAAAAGCGGGGGAAAGTTGAAATTTGTCATGTAGGTTTATTCGGGAGTGTAGGGGAACACTAAGAAAGTATTTTCCGAAACGCCCACAGGGACGGGAATAAACCGGATTTTACGTTTCCAGACGAAACAGCGAAAGAAAGAGACTTAACATTTATAACGTGTGTTTCTTTAAAGGCTTTAAGTGTACTCCGAAAGCACTCCCCAAAATTTCCACGGGAACGGGAAAAAACTTATTTTTTCATTTTACAACTTAGCGCGTACGAAGTCGCGGGCAAAAGCTATTTAGGATGTATTTTAGGACAGCCCTATAGGTTAGGTTAGGTTTGTTTTATAAAAATCCTGCAATATTTACAGTTTCAGAAAAATTAAGGCAGCGGGGCAATGCGGGGGCTGGCTTGCATGCTTGCTTGAGTCCTTGCTTTGCATGCTTGCTTGCATGGGTGCTTACTTGCATACATGCTTGCTTGCACGCTTGCTTGCATGCATGCTTGCATGCTTGCTTGCATGGGTGCTTACTTGCATGCATGCTTGCTTGCACACTTGCTTGCATGCTTACTTGCTTGCATGCTTGCTTGCACACTTGCTTGCATGCTTGCTTGCCTGCTTGCATGCCTGCTTGCATGCATGCTTGCATGCTTGCTTGCATGGGTGCTTACTTGCATGCATGCTTGCTTGCCTGCTTGCATGCCTGCTTGCATGCCTGCTTGCATACTTACATGCTTGAAGGCTTGCATGCCTGCTTGCATACTTTCATGCATGCTTGAAAGCTTGCAGGTTTGGTTGCTCGCTTGCTTAATTGCTAGCTTCTTTGAAATGCTCATGGTTCACGCGTGCGAAGCCGCGGGCAAAAGCTAGTTCGTTTAACAAACGCCTTTGTCTCAAACTGTGTGCACGAGACGCGTGCATGTGTGCGTGCCATTGTATTAATTGTACATATTAACAAAAAGCACGTCAATAACCTTCCCCTTCCATTAACTTTTTTAGGGCAAGCAAGTCATTTATTTGTGATACACAGGTAAATTACACAGGATCTACAATAATAGACTACAGGCCCACGTACAAAAAATGTGGGTCATATGAACCACCAGGTGACGTATATAGGACGATATAAGAGCATAAAATAATAAGATTCAGCACTATGCCGTCACTCGTAAGCTGTCCAACTGAGTGCTGGTGAGAATTCAAAAGTGCAACCCTCGATTTTTTCCCCTTGTCGCATGATTTTTGTACGGCGTTGCGGAATAATGGATTAGAAGCTGTATTGAAACAGTATGAAACTGATGCCGTACAAATGGTGCGCCACAAAGTCGGTAATTTTTTTTGATTTTCTGACCATTTCCAGAGTAAATTTGGTCATTTGATTCTGTACGGCATCAGTTTCATACTGTTTCAATACAGCTTCTAATCCATTATTCCGCAACGCCGTACAAAAATCATGCGACAAGGGGAAAAAATCGAGGGTTGCACTTTTGAATTCTCACCAGCACTCAGTTGGACAGCTTACAAGTGACGGCATAGTGCTGAATCTTATTATTTTATGCTCTTATATCGTCCTATATACGTCACCTGGTGGTTCATATGACCCACATTTTTTGTACGTGGGCCTGTAGTCTATAAATTACACAGGATCTACAATAAATATAATTAGGCTGCTCTGTAATCTATATATATATAATTCAAAGGTGACTGACTGACTGACTGACTGACATAGTGATCTATCAACGCACAGCCCAAACCACTGGACGGATCGGGCTGAAATTTGGCATGCAGGTGGATCTTATGACGTAGGCATCCGCTAAGAAAGGATTTTTGGAAATTCTCACGGGATAAGGAAAAAACGGGAATTATATATTCGATTCGGAGTGACGCTATCACAGTAACTATAATAAGTAGACTCTTCAAATTTGATACAAAAGTAGGTGATTACAAAACTAAGAAACTAATTTCAGGATTTTTGGAAATTCCCACGGGATAAGGAAAAAAACAGGATTTATATATTCAGTTTAACGAAATCCTATGAACTATAATTACTACACTCTTCAAATTTGGCATAGAAGTAGGTGATTATAATAGTAAAATAAAGTTCTAATGCTTTTTGGAAATTCCCACGGGATAAAAACGGGATTTATGTATTCAGTTCTACGGGATCGATTTTTCGTTTTACTGGTCGTATAAAATTGAAATTTGGCCTTCAATTTCCCTTGGGGAGTGTAGGGGAGCTCTACAAAGGGATTTCCCGAAATTCCCACGGGAACGGGAAAAACTGGACTTTTCGTTTTCTGGTTGCAGAAAGCTGAAATTCGGCATGTAGGTTGCTTCGGGAGTGTAGAGGAGCATTAAGAGAGTACTTTCCAAAATTCCCACGGGAACGGGAAAAAAACAGGATTTTACGTTTTACTGGTCGTAGAAAGCTGAAATTTGGCAAGTGGGTTCCTTGGGGAGTGTAGAGGAGCATTATGAGATAATTTCCCAAAATTCTTCTTCTTCGTTCCCGTAAGATATTCGGGAAATGCTTTATTTGGCGAAATTCTTACGGAAACGGGAAAAACGAAAAGCGGGGGAAAGTTGAAATTTGTCACGTAGGTTTATTCGGGAGTGTAGGGGAACACTAAGAAAGGATTTTCCGAAACGCCCACAGGGACGGGAAAAAACCGGATTTTACGTTTCCAGACGAAACAGCGGAAGAAAGAGACTTAGCATTTATAACGTGTGTTTCATTAAAGGCTTTAAGTGTACTCCGAAAGCACTCCCCAAAATTTCCACGGGAACGGGAAAAAACTTATTTTTTCATTTTACATCTTAGCGCGTACGATGTCGCGGGCAAAAGCTATTTAGAATGTATTTTAGGACAGGATGTATTATAGGTTAGGTTAGGTTTGTTTTATAAAAATCCTGCAATATTTACAGATTCAGAAAAATTAAGGCATCGGGGCAATGCGGGGGCTGGCTTGCATGCTTGCTTGAGTCCTTGCTTTGCATGCTTGATTGCATACTTGCTTTCATGCATGCTTGCATGCTTGCTTGCATGGGTGCTTACTTGCATGCATGCTTGCTTGCACGCTTGCTTGCATGCATGCTTGCATGCTTGCTTGCATGGGTGCTTACTTGCATGCATGCTTGCTTGCACACTTGCTTGCATGCTTGCTTGCCTGCTTGCATGCCTGCTTGCATGCATGCTTGCATGCTTGCTTGCATGGGTGCTTACTTGCATGCATGCTTGCTTGCACGCTTGCTTGCATGCTTGCTTGCCTGCTTGCATGCCTGCTTGCATGCCTGCTTGCATGCCTGCTTGCATGCCTGCTTGCATGCCTGCTTGCATGCCTGCTTGCATGCCTGCTTGCATACTTACATGCTTGAAGGCTTGCATGCCTGCTTGCATACTTGCATGTATGCTTGAAAGCTTGCAGGTTTGGTTGCTCGCTTGCTTAATTGCTAGGTTCTTTGAAATGCTCATGGTTCACGCGTGCGAAGCCGCGGGCAAAAGCTAGTCTACCATAAAGGTGAACAAATGTCAAACTTAAAGACAACACTATCCAACACAAAAGCCAAGAAATGTGTCATAACAATAGAAATTATAATAACAATAGATACAATACATCATGATTAATTATTATTATTATTCATCATCTATACATATAAAATTCAAAGTCCTGACTGACTGACTGACTGACTGACTGACTGACTTAACTATATATCAACGCACAGCCCAAACCACTGGACTTAGAGACTTGAAATTTTGCACATAGATACCTTATACAATGTAGGCATCCACTAAGGAAGGATTTTTGGAAATTCCCACGGGATAAGGAAAAAACGGGAATTATATATTCGACTCCGAGTGATGCTATTTCAGTAACTATAATAACTAGACTCTTCAAATTTGATACAAAAGTAGGTGATTACAAAACGAAGAAACTAATTTCAGCATATTTGGAAATTCCCACGGGATAAGGAAAAAAACGGGATTTATATATTCAGTTAAACGAAATCCTATCTATCTATACATATAAAATTCAAAGTCCTGACTGACTGACTGACTGACATAGTGATCTATCAACGCACAGCCCAAACCACTGGACGGATCGGGCTGAAATTTGGCATGCAGGTAGATCTTATGACGAAGGCATCCGCTAAGAAAGGATTTTTGGAAATTCCCACGGGATAAGGAAAAAACGGGAATTATATATTCGATTCCGAGTGACGCTATCTCAGTAACTATAAAAAGTAGACTCTTCAAATTTGATACAAAAGTAGGTGATTACAAAACTAAGAAACTTATTTCAGGATTTTTGGAAATTCCCACGGGATAAGGAAAAAAACAGGATTTATATATTCAGTTTAACGAAATCCTATGAACTATAATTACTACTCTTAAAATTTGGCATAGAAGTAGGTGATTATAATAGTAAAATAATGTTTTAATGCTTTTTGGAAATTCCTACGGGATAAAAACGGGATTTATGTATTCAGTTCTACGGGATCGATTTTTCGTTTTACTGGTCGTATAAAATTGAAATTTGGCCTTCAATTTCCCTTGGGGAGTGTAGGGGAGCGCTACAAAAGGATTTCCCGAAATTCCTACGGGAACGGGAAAACCGGGACTTTTCGTTTTCTGGTTGCAGATAGCTGAAATTCGGCATGTATGTTGCTTCGGGAGTGTAGAGGAGCATTAAGAGAGTACCTACTTTCCAAAATTCCCATGGGAACGGGAAAAAAACAGGATTTTACGTTTTACTGGTCGTAGAAAGCTGAAATTTGGCAAGTGGGTTCCTTGGGGAGTGTAGGGGAGCATTATGAGATAATTTCCCAAAATTCTTCTTCTTCGTTCCCGTAAGAATTTCGGGAAATGCTTTATTTGGCGAAATTCTTACGGAAACGGGAAAAACGAAAAGCGGGGGAAAGTTGAAATTTGTCATGTAGGTTTATTCGGGAGTGTAGGGGAACACTAAGAAAGTATTTTCCGAAACGCCCACAGGGACGGGAATAAACCGGATTTTACGTTTCCAGACGAAACAGCGAAAGAAAGAGACTTAACATTTATAACGTGTGTTTCTTTAAAGGCTTTAAGTGTACTCCGAAAGCACTCCCCAAAATTTCCACGGGAACGGGAAAAAACTTATTTTTTCATTTTACAACTTAGCGCGTACGAAGTCGCGGGCAAAAGCTATTTAGGATGTATTTTAGGACAGCCCTATAGGTTAGGTTAGGTTTGTTTTATAAAAATCCTGCAATATTTACAGTTTCAGAAAAATTAAGGCAGCGGGGCAATGCGGGGGCTGGCTTGCATGCTTGCTTGAGTCCTTGCTTTGCATGCTTGCTTGCATGGGTGCTTACTTGCATACATGCTTGCTTGCACGCTTGCTTGCATGCATGCTTGCATGCTTGCTTGCATGGGTGCTTACTTGCATGCATGCTTGCTTGCACACTTGCTTGCATGCTTACTTGCTTGCATGCTTGCTTGCACACTTGCTTGCATGCTTGCTTGCCTGCTTGCATGCCTGCTTGCATGCATGCTTGCATGCTTGCTTGCATGGGTGCTTACTTGCATGCATGCTTGCTTGCCTGCTTGCATGCCTGCTTGCATGCCTGCTTGCATACTTACATGCTTGAAGGCTTGCATGCCTGCTTGCATACTTTCATGCATGCTTGAAAGCTTGCAGGTTTGGTTGCTCGCTTGCTTAATTGCTAGCTTCTTTGAAATGCTCATGGTTCACGCGTGCGAAGCCGCGGGCAAAAGCTAGTTCGTTTAACAAACGCCTTTGTCTCAAACTGTGTGCACGAGACGCGTGCATGTGTGCGTGCCATTGTATTAATTGTACATATTAACAAAAAGCACGTCAATAACCTTCCCCTTCCATTAACTTTTTTAGGGCAAGCAAGTCATTTATTTGTGATACACAGGTAAATTACACAGGATCTACAATAATAGACTACAGGCCCACGTACAAAAAATGTGGGTCATATGAACCACCAGGTGACGTATATAGGACGATATAAGAGCATAAAATAATAAGATTCAGCACTATGCCGTCACTCGTAAGCTGTCCAACTGAGTGCTGGTGAGAATTCAAAAGTGCAACCCTCGATTTTTTCCCCTTGTCGCATGATTTTTGTACGGCGTTGCGGAATAATGGATTAGAAGCTGTATTGAAACAGTATGAAACTGATGCCGTACAAATGGTGCGCCACAAAGTCGGTAATTTTTTTTGATTTTCTGACCATTTCCAGAGTAAATTTGGTCATTTGATTCTGTACGGCATCAGTTTCATACTGTTTCAATACAGCTTCTAATCCATTATTCCGCAACGCCGTACAAAAATCATGCGACAAGGGGAAAAAATCGAGGGTTGCACTTTTGAATTCTCACCAGCACTCAGTTGGACAGCTTACAAGTGACGGCATAGTGCTGAATCTTATTATTTTATGCTCTTATATCGTCCTATATACGTCACCTGGTGGTTCATATGACCCACATTTTTTGTACGTGGGCCTGTAGTCTATAAATTACACAGGATCTACAATAAATATAATTAGGCTGCTCTGTAATCTATATATATATAATTCAAAGGTGACTGACTGACTGACTGACTGACATAGTGATCTATCAACGCACAGCCCAAACCACTGGACGGATCGGGCTGAAATTTGGCATGCAGGTGGATCTTATGACGTAGGCATCCGCTAAGAAAGGATTTTTGGAAATTCTCACGGGATAAGGAAAAAACGGGAATTATATATTCGATTCGGAGTGACGCTATCACAGTAACTATAATAAGTAGACTCTTCAAATTTGATACAAAAGTAGGTGATTACAAAACTAAGAAACTAATTTCAGGATTTTTGGAAATTCCCACGGGATAAGGAAAAAAACAGGATTTATATATTCAGTTTAACGAAATCCTATGAACTATAATTACTACACTCTTCAAATTTGGCATAGAAGTAGGTGATTATAATAGTAAAATAAAGTTCTAATGCTTTTTGGAAATTCCCACGGGATAAAAACGGGATTTATGTATTCAGTTCTACGGGATCGATTTTTCGTTTTACTGGTCGTATAAAATTGAAATTTGGCCTTCAATTTCCCTTGGGGAGTGTAGGGGAGCTCTACAAAGGGATTTCCCGAAATTCCCACGGGAACGGGAAAAACTGGACTTTTCGTTTTCTGGTTGCAGAAAGCTGAAATTCGGCATGTAGGTTGCTTCGGGAGTGTAGAGGAGCATTAAGAGAGTACTTTCCAAAATTCCCACGGGAACGGGAAAAAAACAGGATTTTACGTTTTACTGGTCGTAGAAAGCTGAAATTTGGCAAGTGGGTTCCTTGGGGAGTGTAGAGGAGCATTATGAGATAATTTCCCAAAATTCTTCTTCTTCGTTCCCGTAAGATATTCGGGAAATGCTTTATTTGGCGAAATTCTTACGGAAACGGGAAAAACGAAAAGCGGGGGAAAGTTGAAATTTGTCACGTAGGTTTATTCGGGAGTGTAGGGGAACACTAAGAAAGGATTTTCCGAAACGCCCACAGGGACGGGAAAAAACCGGATTTTACGTTTCCAGACGAAACAGCGGAAGAAAGAGACTTAGCATTTATAACGTGTGTTTCATTAAAGGCTTTAAGTGTACTCCGAAAGCACTCCCCAAAATTTCCACGGGAACGGGAAAAAACTTATTTTTTCATTTTACATCTTAGCGCGTACGATGTCGCGGGCAAAAGCTATTTAGAATGTATTTTAGGACAGGATGTATTATAGGTTAGGTTAGGTTTGTTTTATAAAAATCCTGCAATATTTACAGATTCAGAAAAATTAAGGCATCGGGGCAATGCGGGGGCTGGCTTGCATGCTTGCTTGAGTCCTTGCTTTGCATGCTTGATTGCATACTTGCTTTCATGCATGCTTGCATGCTTGCTTGCATGGGTGCTTACTTGCATGCATGCTTGCTTGCACGCTTGCTTGCATGCATGCTTGCATGCTTGCTTGCATGGGTGCTTACTTGCATGCATGCTTGCTTGCACACTTGCTTGCATGCTTGCTTGCCTGCTTGCATGCCTGCTTGCATGCATGCTTGCATGCTTGCTTGCATGGGTGCTTACTTGCATGCATGCTTGCTTGCACGCTTGCTTGCATGCTTGCTTGCCTGCTTGCATGCCTGCTTGCATGCCTGCTTGCATGCCTGCTTGCATGCCTGCTTGCATGCCTGCTTGCATGCCTGCTTGCATGCCTGCTTGCATACTTACATGCTTGAAGGCTTGCATGCCTGCTTGCATACTTGCATGTATGCTTGAAAGCTTGCAGGTTTGGTTGCTCGCTTGCTTAATTGCTAGGTTCTTTGAAATGCTCATGGTTCACGCGTGCGAAGCCGCGGGCAAAAGCTAGTCTACCATAAAGGTGAACAAATGTCAAACTTAAAGACAACACTATCCAACACAAAAGCCAAGAAATGTGTCATAACAATAGAAATTATAATAACAATAGATACAATACATCATGATTAATTATTATTATTATTCATCATCTATACATATAAAATTCAAAGTCCTGACTGACTGACTGACTGACTGACTGACTGACTTAACTATATATCAACGCACAGCCCAAACCACTGGACTTAGAGACTTGAAATTTTGCACATAGATACCTTATACAATGTAGGCATCCACTAAGGAAGGATTTTTGGAAATTCCCACGGGATAAGGAAAAAACGGGAATTATATATTCGACTCCGAGTGATGCTATTTCAGTAACTATAATAACTAGACTCTTCAAATTTGATACAAAAGTAGGTGATTACAAAACGAAGAAACTAATTTCAGCATATTTGGAAATTCCCACGGGATAAGGAAAAAAACGGGATTTATATATTCAGTTAAACGAAATCCTATCTATCTATACATATAAAATTCAAAGTCCTGACTGACTGACTGACTGACATAGTGATCTATCAACGCACAGCCCAAACCACTGGACGGATCGGGCTGAAATTTGGCATGCAGGTAGATCTTATGACGAAGGCATCCGCTAAGAAAGGATTTTTGGAAATTCCCACGGGATAAGGAAAAAACGGGAATTATATATTCGATTCCGAGTGACGCTATCTCAGTAACTATAAAAAGTAGACTCTTCAAATTTGATACAAAAGTAGGTGATTACAAAACTAAGAAACTTATTTCAGGATTTTTGGAAATTCCCACGGGATAAGGAAAAAAACAGGATTTATATATTCAGTTTAACGAAATCCTATGAACTATAATTACTACTCTTAAAATTTGGCATAGAAGTAGGTGATTATAATAGTAAAATAATGTTTTAATGCTTTTTGGAAATTCCTACGGGATAAAAACGGGATTTATGTATTCAGTTCTACGGGATCGATTTTTCGTTTTACTGGTCGTATAAAATTGAAATTTGGCCTTCAATTTCCCTTGGGGAGTGTAGGGGAGCGCTACAAAAGGATTTCCCGAAATTCCTACGGGAACGGGAAAACCGGGACTTTTCGTTTTCTGGTTGCAGATAGCTGAAATTCGGCATGTATGTTGCTTCGGGAGTGTAGAGGAGCATTAAGAGAGTACCTACTTTCCAAAATTCCCATGGGAACGGGAAAAAAACAGGATTTTACGTTTTACTGGTCGTAGAAAGCTGAAATTTGGCAAGTGGGTTCCTTGGGGAGTGTAGGGGAGCATTATGAGATAATTTCCCAAAATTCTTCTTCTTCGTTCCCGTAAGAATTTCGGGAAATGCTTTATTTGGCGAAATTCTTACGGAAACGGGAAAAACGAAAAGCGGGGGAAAGTTGAAATTTGTCATGTAGGTTTATTCGGGAGTGTAGGGGAACACTAAGAAAGTATTTTCCGAAACGCCCACAGGGACGGGAATAAACCGGATTTTACGTTTCCAGACGAAACAGCGAAAGAAAGAGACTTAACATTTATAACGTGTGTTTCTTTAAAGGCTTTAAGTGTACTCCGAAAGCACTCCCCAAAATTTCCACGGGAACGGGAAAAAACTTATTTTTTCATTTTACAACTTAGCGCGTACGAAGTCGCGGGCAAAAGCTATTTAGGATGTATTTTAGGACAGCCCTATAGGTTAGGTTAGGTTTGTTTTATAAAAATCCTGCAATATTTACAGTTTCAGAAAAATTAAGGCAGCGGGGCAATGCGGGGGCTGGCTTGCATGCTTGCTTGAGTCCTTGCTTTGCATGCTTGCTTGCATGGGTGCTTACTTGCATACATGCTTGCTTGCACGCTTGCTTGCATGCATGCTTGCATGCTTGCTTGCATGGGTGCTTACTTGCATGCATGCTTGCTTGCACACTTGCTTGCATGCTTACTTGCTTGCATGCTTGCTTGCACACTTGCTTGCATGCTTGCTTGCCTGCTTGCATGCCTGCTTGCATGCATGCTTGCATGCTTGCTTGCATGGGTGCTTACTTGCATGCATGCTTGCTTGCCTGCTTGCATGCCTGCTTGCATGCCTGCTTGCATACTTACATGCTTGAAGGCTTGCATGCCTGCTTGCATACTTTCATGCATGCTTGAAAGCTTGCAGGTTTGGTTGCTCGCTTGCTTAATTGCTAGCTTCTTTGAAATGCTCATGGTTCAC
Source organism: Pandemis corylana (assembly GCA_949127965.1). Lineage (NCBI taxonomy): Eukaryota > Metazoa > Arthropoda > Insecta > Lepidoptera > Tortricidae > Pandemis > Pandemis corylana. The sequence goes on along the minus strand of OX421875.1, from coordinate 1,731,223 downwards.
GCGTGCGAAGCCGCGGGCAAAAGCTAGTTACAATATAATTCATAAATTATTTATCGCTACCAAGGAAGACCAAGGTCGTCTGTTTTTTTTTTTTCTTTTTTTTTCTATAAAATTGTGTATATTCTCTTATATTTGTGTGTGTTACAAAAAGGAATAAATGTCTTCATTCTTTCTTTCATTAATTACATACATACATACATAAATAACGTCTTTATCCCTTACGGGGTAGACAGAGCTTAAGGTAACACGACCTAAAGACCACATTTGGCATTAGTGTGGGCGTATAGGTGGAAAGGGGAATCAAAATAGTGATGGGTTGCTAGCCACATCGCCTATAACATGATTCCAAAGATTTTCTTAGTAACCAGAACTCACGTACGGTCAAGTGCAAAAATAAGTATCGATATGAACTTCTCAAAAATATGTCCCACGACCTTATTACGCCGGTGTAAGAGCGTATGACACTTATTTTTGAAACTTTGACTAGATACATATTATTACACATTGTTTTATTATAAAGTAGCCTTCCGTCCGCAGCTTCGCCCGCGATAAATTAATTTTCCCGTAGGAATAGGTATTTTCCCGCGGTAAAAAGTAGCCTATGTCACTCAGTGATAATGTAGCTTTCTAACGGCAAAAGAATTTTTGAAATCGGTCCAGTAGTTTCGGAGCCTATTCAATTCAAACAAACAAACAAACAATCAAATCTTTCCACTTTATAATATTAGTATAGAAATAACGTTTGCCCGCGACTCCGACTGCGCAGAACTTATCGCGACCCCGCGGGAACTATGCAATTGGCATTGTTCATTTTTTTTAGTATGCTCCAATTCGAAAACCATTTCGAGGAAAACCATCAATTATTCGATTTATCTTGTTCGATTTCAAAAATACTTTATGATTGCAGATATTTTTGTAAAAGTACTTTGAACCTTTGTTTGACCGAACGACCGGGTTTTTAGACAGAATCCAGCATCGAATGTTTGCCACAAAAATGAAAAAAAAAGTTTGGCTACGGCAACTGTCACGTGTCACTGTCAAATCTACAAAACCATAGACAAAACCGTTTTTTTATAGCCAGCCGAACAAAGGCGATTGGGATTCTTTCTAAATTCACGAATTATCAAACAGCGAAAAAATATTTATTATTAATTAACAAAGCTACGTAAAAGCATAATATTCAAATTAGTTGCTTGAAATAGTCCATTTTATGAAATAAAGGTGTTAAAAGCACAGCTTAAAAAAAATGAACAATGCCAATTTTCCGGGACAAAAACCATCCCTATGTCCTTCCCCGGGACTCAAATTTCAACTAAATCGGTCCAACGGTTTAAGCGTGAAAAGATAACAGACAAACAGACAGAGTTACTTTCGCATTTATAATATTAGCAACGATTGATCATAACATAATAAAAAAACACTACATAATGACTTTCACGCTGGTCTGGGAGCAAGGGAAAATAGAATGTAGTTGCTTCTCTTCCCTCGCAGATGGTAAATGCCCATCGAGGGAATGGGCATCATGTTCCAGGCGATGCGGCTAGCTACCCATCACTATTTTGATTCCCCTTTCCACCTATACACCCACAATCATGCTAAACGTGGCCTTTAAGTCTTGTTACCTCAGGCTCTGTTTACCCCGTAAGGGATATAGACGTGATTTGTGTATGTATGTAAAAAAAAAACAAAATTAAATTATTCCGACTCCGATTTATTTCTTTCCTTTAATTGGTTGTCTGGTAGAGATCGCTATTAAGCCATAAGATCGCCTATTGTCTACCTCGTTCTTTGTTTCTGTACTGTTTTGTACCGCTTTGTGTGGTGTTCATTAAAAAGTATTTGTATTGTATTGTATTTTCACTCATTTTCCTTCTTAAAATCAAAAATATTTTATAGCATAATAGATGGCGCTGAACGCTAATTGAAAAACAGTTAAAAAAAAAAACGGATAACAACAACAGTAGCCCTACTGTTAAAACACGGTATGTTTAGGGTACCCTCGACCCTCGTGCTAGCCGGCAAACAGACGGATAGACAGTTACTTCTGCATCTCTAATATTAGTAGGGATTTAGCGCGCACGTCAACTCCGGTCGGTTTATAGTTCCGCGGGGTCGAAGGTGGCATAAACAAATGAGGCGCGCGTGGTCGCTCGGGTGACACAGTCAGCTTCCGCGGGAACTGTGCCCGCCGCACTTTAGACACTAAAAAAGGTAAACAACACTGATAACGCGATTATTGGATAGTTTTTTTTGCAATGCAAGGGGGCGTCCATTAATTACGTGAGGCATTTTTAAGGATTTTTTGACCCCCCCTCCCTCTTGGTGAGATGTCGTAAGATTTTTCTCGACCCCCTCCCCCCTACCCCGATCTCACGTGAGATTTTTCAAAACTTGTACTTTGGGTATAAAAGTATTGGATTTATTAAAAACATAACACAATTGGCATTGTTCATTTTTTTTAGTATGCTCCAATTCGAAAACCATTTCGAGGAAAACCATCAATTATCCGATTTATCTTGTCCGATTTCAAAAATACTTTATGATTGCAGATATTTTTGTAAAAGTACTTTGAACCTTTGTTTGACCGAACGACCGGGTTTTTAGACAGAATCCAGCATCGAATGTTTGTCACAAAAATGAAAAAAAAAGTTTGGCTACGGCAACTGTCACGTGTCACTGTCAAATCTACAAAACCATAGACAAAGCCGTTTTTTTTATAGCCAGCCGAACGAAGGCGATTGGGATTCTGTCTAAATTCACGAATTATCAAACAGCGAAAAAATATTTATGATTAATTAACAAAGCTACGTAAAAGCATAATATTCAAATTAGTTGCTTGAAATAGTCCATTTTATCAAATAAAGGTGTTAAAAGCACAGCTTAAAAAAATTGAACAATGCCAATTTGTTTAATTACTTTTTTAAGACTAGCAAGGACTAGTATTTGCAAATATTGCTGTCATTTTAATTATTAATTCAATTTTAAATACCCTGAAAAGGAGCTCTGCCTTTGACAGAGCGGAGTGGACCAACTGTAGGTAGACCACAGGTCTATCCTCAATAAATGGGATTTATATTTAGTTTTTAAATGCTCCTATCTCGGTAACTATAATTCTACAGACAAAGTCGCGGGCTTAAGGTAGTCATACATAAACAAGACTGTTGCCGCATGACTAGTGTCAGAAGTCAACAGGTTAACATTTGTAACAGCTGACTAGTCACTATCACAGCACATGTTTTAAGATAACAGAACGCCAATTAAGTACCTTTAATTATATTAAAGTCCATTCCATATTATCAACTATTGACTTAACCTCTCATATGCGGGAAGTAAAAGAAGTGTTTATGGATTTAGTCTGAAATTTTTTATTTTATTATTATAGCCTTTTTTATTCCGAATTCGCTACAATTTCATTTTTGTTGTTGTTATTGTTGTTTTTTTTTTATTATTATTAATTTGTCGCGTAATTCGGCGTGCCTCATGGCATAGGCCTCCTCCGTGTATTGGAGGGTTTGGGCTATAGTTCCCACGCGCGCCAGTGCGGATTGGGAACTTAACACACACCATTGAATTTCTTCGAAGATGTGTGCAAGGTTTCCTCACGATGTTTTCCTTCACCGAAAAGCTCATGGCAAATTTCAAATGTAATTTTCGCACATAAATTCCGAAAAACTCAGAGGTGCGCGCCCGGGATTTGAACCCACGACGCTCTGCTTGAGAGGCCACAGGTCAAACCACTAGGCTACCACGGCTTTAAAGTCTGAAATTAAATATTTTAAATTTGAATTTGTAGCGGCCAACCCTGCCGGATTTTATGCATTAGCCCCCCCATTTCAATGTCATTAAAATCGTGACTTAAATGACCTAAAGTGTCCCCATGTGGGTTTAGTCAAACTTAAAATAAGTAGCTAGTGAGACCAAAAATCTTGTATTTATGAGGCGCAAAATATTAGATGCAGTTTAATCTAATTTACATTTTTTTAGTCTGCTGTTAAATAGGCGCTTTGGCTTCACTTAAAATTAGCCAGTTTATCCTTCTGTCTCAAATTATACCAATCTGACTGATACAATAAAAATATGAAAATATATTTGTAGTAAGAATTTTTTTTTTCTTTTTTTTGTTCATTTTTCATAATTTTTTTTTTATCAAAAATATTTTTTTCGTAAATAAAATAAAAATAAACACTTCAACCAACATGGATCTAGTGTATCAGAAGGAAGTAGGACCAAATTGAAAAGAAAATTTCAACATTTCAAAGTTAAATCAAAGCTTAAGAAATACGTAAATCTTAAAGCAGCATATTTAAGTCAATATTGTGTGTCAAGACGTCAACAACAACAACAAACAGTTTTTTGAATAATTAGATCTTTTCAAGGCCAAGTACAATTATCATCAAAGAGGCAGAAGTCCATTGCCCTGTCCTCTTCAGTCTATTTTAGCAAATAAGTATTTATTTACATTGGTAATTGTAGAAATGACTTCACAGTGCTTCTATTTTCTTAATGTAGTTCGGCAATCTTTGTATTTCATATTACTGAATTCTACAAAATATATAATAGTCATTTGAAAAATGATTGCATGTTACTAGAAAAAAAAAAATTAAAAATGAAGATTGCCAAACTACATTAAGAAACTAGAAGCACTGTACATGACGTCCATTGGACAAAAGCAAATAATAATTAGGATTAATAGGATCATTTGCATAGCTAAAGTTCATTAAAATTAAAAAAAAAACGAGCCAGAAAAAAGAAAATAATATTATTATTTCTGTTTTCATTGTAACATTGCTGAAATGAATAGTACCTATCTAATCATTATTTGTGTGTACCACATGCATGGTACATAAAGTGTAAATACCAAAGGATTTAAGATAATCATAATCCCTTTTTACACACACCATAAATTATTGATAAACACGACAAAAGAATGTCAATGTTAGTATCGGTCAAACAGCCAGTCGATTATTAAAAGAATAAAATAATGCGTGACTCAGACGGGGCCACACACGACCTAACCTTTCGCAACACCTGATCAACCTTTTGTTAGCTACCGTAATACAGAATAAATGGCATTCATAAAATAAAAGACGCAATTATCTATTCACCCGAACGCTAATTCCTGCGTCCTCGAGTAAATTAAAAAGTAAAAACGCACCGCAATATTTTCTTTTTTAATTATATGGCACAGGTACTTACCTCGAAAAGTTTGAGTAGGATGTTCACATACAGCCTTCTCACACCTAATGATTTACCGATTGAAGCCAAGAATATTATGCACAGGATTAAAAGAAGAAACGGCGTGTAGAGTATAGACACCGCGACCGACACAAACGACATGATTAACGCCATTTTGACGACTGATTGACTAAAATCCGACGTCATTCTAGCGCCCGCTGGCTGTCAAAAGTTATCTGATATCGATGTTTCTGAAGAAAATTTTAATTGTGTCCGTATAAGCTTTCTCCTTTGTATATGCAAAAAGAGTCCTTATTTGTAGCGAAGTAAATAAAAATTTGGTCTGAGCAAATACTTAAGTAAGTAATAATTAATAGCGGAAACAAGACAAGAGATTTTGACGTTTCAAAATCGTCCAGAAACATGAATAAAAATATTGACTGGGAGACTGAACACTACAATTTAGAATCATTTCCGTTATTTTGCTTATCTTATCTTTTAGTCTTTTCTTTTCTTTAAGTTAACATTAAAAATTAAAGAAATTATTATTTAAATTGATTTCTTATATTTGACATCTTTTTTTTTGCTGTGGTATCACGTTATTAAAAAACGAAAAAGGGGGAATCGTATCGGGATTTTCATAAAATCCTGTTTGAATTCTAAATTTCTTCTCGGAAATAAAACAGAATGTCTTCTCTCCCCTACGGACCCCCCGTGAAAGTTTCTCCTCTGATCAGGGTAAGTATTAAGTTTCATTAAAATATACAACCTCCGTCATTATGTAACATTATGTTTTTGAACGAGATTTCCAAATTTAAAATTATATTTTTTTTATAATTGCCGCAGATTTAATGGCTGTTATTTTATGTTTCTTCTCATTAATAACAACCAGTAATAATAGAATGTATACTAACTTTAAATCCTAACCTCTATGGCATAGAATTCAATCTCAAATTCAATATTTAGCTTAGGGCACTCTAAAAGTTATGAACTTACTGGTCTTAACCCATTAACACAAACAACATTTTAATAGCTACGTATTTTTAAAGAGTACTTTCAATGTGATTTGACAGATAAGGCTGGGTAAAGGCATTAAAGTCGTCCTGCCACCTTCTCTTTAGTCTAGCTCTGCCTATACCTGGCCAACATTTTATTACAACTATTACTTCTATATTGCAGTTTGGCCGCTGGTCTTTCCTGACAGTAGGCATTGTCTATGGTGCCTTCCACCAGAGCAGACTTTCAAAGAGGGAGGAGAAGCTGCGGGAGATCGAAGCTAAGGAGAAGCCTATCCGGGATGCCAAGCTCGCAGCGGAGAAGGCTATAGCATCAGCCGGTGGGCTATTTGTTATTTTTTATTGTACAGTCAAGAGCATAAATATCCATACAGCCATGCACATCAACCATTTTCACTAATCATAAAAAAATTTAATCATTCCAGTATATTTGAGCAAGTGGTTGGGTTTGAATCTATTGTGCTTGACAAATGTTTCCAGACATTTGTTGGTGTTCAAAGTTTATGGTGTCAAAGAATGACACCATTTTAAATTCAAAACTATATTTGGGCGCTAGGTAGGCGACAAAGGGGCAGTGGCGTAACTATAACGTCTGGGGCCCGCGGCAAATTCGTCAGATGGGGCTCCTTCCTCAATATAAAGAAGTGCATCGGCGTCCCTTCTGTGCTCTAAACCAAGCCAGTTCGGGGCCCCGTAGAGCTAGGGGCCCCTGGCATTTTGCCACCCCTGCCACCCTATAGTTACGCCACTGCAAAGGGGGCAGAGATAGGTGCGGGCGGGTAGTGCGCCTGCCGCCCGCACCCCGCGCCCCTGCGCCGCGCGGGCGAGGACTCATTTAAGCGGGCGGTCTATGGTGATATATATCATACATTATTTTTACAATGCAACAACTTCCACACTGGTCTGGGAGCAAAGAAAAAACATAGAATGTACCAGTTGCTTCTCTTCCCGCGCAAATGGTAAAAACCCATTGAGGGAATGGGCGAAAATCATAGGAATCATGTTGAAGGCGATGCGGCTAGCAACCCATCACTATTTTGATTCCACTTTCCACCTTTACGCCCTCAGTGTCTTGCTAAACGTGGCCTTTAGGTCCTGTTACCTTAGCCTCTGTCTACCCCGTAAGGGATAAAGACGTGATTTGTGTATGTGTGTATGTACGTACAATTTCGTGAGGTAAAAAAAAAAATTTCGTTCCCCAAATTTGCCGCCCCCAAAATCTGCCGCCCTAGGCTCGAGCCTACTCAGCCTGCTGGTAAATCCGTCACTGAGTGGCTGTTGCCCGCAACTTCATCTGAATAGAATTCGTTTATCGCTATCCCGCAGGAATTACGCAATTATCCGGGATAAAATGTAGCCTATGTGTTATTCCAGACTATAATCTATCTATGTTCCAAGTTTCATCCAGATTGTCTAGCCGTTCTGGTGTGAAAGAGCTACAAACATCCATCCATCCATACTTACAAACTTTCGCGTTTTTTTTTTTTTTTTTTATATGAATAGGAAGGCAAACGAGCAAGTGGGTCACCTGATGGTAAGTGATCACCACTGCCCATAGACACCCGCAACCCCGGAGGGATTGCAGATGCGTTACAATATTAGTAGGATGTGGGTAGACTATGAACAGTGAATAAATGTGGGTAGATAAGAGGATCAGTCGGTCATAGAGGTTCTACTTAGCTGATGTACTCAACTCCCAAATTGTAAGTTATAATAATTGGGATTGTCTAAAAAAAAATACCTATCCTTTTTATATTTTTTTTGTGCAGAATAGTCAATTATAAGAAACCAATTTCAATATTTTCTCATATAACTCGGTATTTTTTTCACTATTAATTATTGAAAGTATTTTGGTTGATGACGTCAGAGTTTCCACTGCCGGTGTCACACATCTGCTTATTGGATAAATTGATCATAAAACGTATGTGAAGCGCCGCCATTAACGTCTTTTCTATCTGTGGTGAAGTTGGCAAACTGTCAATACTGTCATTAGTATCAATGTCAACATGATTCAACAATAACACAGGAAGATTCACGCGATCTTCTCCTATGAATTTTATATTTTCACAGCCGTTACACGTACCATAACATTCTGCGCGAAGCAGAAAGGTCCATAAACACATACCAGGTATGATCAAGACAAAACAGGACCCGGAAATAAGACAGTAAACTCAGTAGGTGAAAGTAAACCGAAAAACGTAATATTTCGCTATCCATTAAAATATTTAGCGGAAAATCTTTCATGTGAGCGAAGCACATCGCTGTGCGGATACACTCTTGCCTAATTATCTACCGAAAGTGCTTCTAAATCTAAACTATAATACAACAATATGAAAGTAATCAGTGGAAAAAACAAGAATGACAGTAACAAGATTGTCATTTTGCTTGTCAGCTGTCATAAGATGAATGAAATGTCAGATTGCGGGTCCAAATTGAACTCCGTAGTATAATCCACGCGTAAATAGCATAGAATTTGTAACATTTGCAAATAAAGTACATTTTGGACCGTCTACGTCATGTCTGGGAATGTCAAATGAAGGTCATTGCTTATTTTTCATGTAATAAATTCATTATAGTAAAATAAAATAAAGTAAATACAGAAAACGATTTAAAAAGCATTTATCTCGAAATGGTTTTCGATTGACTATACATTGTAAAAAAATAGACAATCCCAATTAGAAATCTGTAAACCCAACCACCTGCCCAAATATTCCAGAATAATTTGCAGACCTTGTATTAGTACTTATACATACTTTCATAACCTTTTCAATGTCACTACCCCTGTGAACAAGTATGGGAATTGAGTTTACCCCTAGCTAATTTAAAATAATTAAAACCACACAAATTCGAACGAAAATATGTTTATTATGTAAGAAATTGCACGTTTAGGTAAGTAAAGTAATATATAAATCTCGGAGTTAACCGTACTACTATTTTGTTTATTGCTATTTTAATACTATTTCGTGCCATCTCGTGTTACCCCCTAGAATCTCCGTTTTACCCCTGCGGGGGTAATTACCCCCAGGTTAGGAACCACTGCCTTACAGGGTAGACAGAGCTCAAAGTAACAAGATCCAAAGGCCACATTTAGCTTAATTGTGGGCATATAGGTGGAAAAGGGGAATACATGACAATGTATATTTTTTCTCATATTTTGGTAATTATAGATTATTTCTGCTCAGGATTAAAACACTATCGTTTCTCATACAAATTTACATATATATTTTTGCTGTTGGTTTTGTTACCTCTATCCATATCCATACATACAAAACACACATACAAGAGTAAATGTACATAAAACTAAACTACAAAATAATAAAACTGACTTCTTCCATGCTGGTTGAGTAAAGAAAAAACATAGAATGCACCAGTTGCTTCTCTTCCCGCGCAGATTGTATAAGCCCATCAAGTCAATGGGCGAAAACATTAAGAATCATGTTATAGGCGATGCGGCTAGCAACCCATCACTATTTTGATTCACCTTTCTACCTATATACTCAAAATCACACAAACATGGCCTTTGAGCTTTTTACCTCAGGCTCTGTCTACCCAGTAAGGGATAAAGTCGTGATTTATGTATCTAATAAAACAAGATACAGGTTCGAGAAATACTCCTTTGCTGCCAGAGAATCTGGTAATGGGCAGGGGAGTGTTTGATGAATCTGACCCAAGGGACATCCAATGAGGCTGGCTTAGTGCACTTAAGCCTCGAAAAAATATATAAAAAAAATAAAAAATGAAAAACTGTCCCGGATTTTTACTCGTAACTACAAGAATCAGTAGCGTTGGCTCTGAATAGGAATGATTCAAAATATCCAAAGGCTGACAAGAAAAATCTAGCATTTGTTTTTAAATTCCCCGAAATAATCGAATTACAAAAAAAAAAAAAAAATTGATAATTTTGTTGAATTAAGTGGCTCTACTATTTCTTCTTTCTTCTTTTCTAATATGGCCCCATCGAACCATGCGATGATTTCGCCAATGTCAAGGTAATAAATATAGTATTCAAAAATCTTGTGACAAAAATGTCGGCAACGTTGTACGGTAGAACATGGTCATAAGACCCCCCCCCCCCCCTGTCGGGCTCTTAGCCAACGGATAATGATATCCCTCGGAGACCGCCAGGAAATCATTAACCGGTGCCCAGGGTGCACCGGAACAAGCACTGCACTTCCCCTCGGACGGATCCAAAAACGAACCGCAGCTCTTGATCACACGCGGAGGTAACCCGACTCGCACCCCGGCTCTACTATTTATTTAAGTTTAAAAAAAATGACATATTACATTGTTTTAAATTAAATCATAGTGTATCTATATAAATAAAAAAATTCCCCGTATAAATGTTGAGAGAACTTGATGTTATTTATCTATTTTAATTACCTACTTTTCTGCTTTCAGCTGAAATCAAGGCCCTGGAAGAAATGGTCAACAAGAAGTAGATATCCACCAACTTTAGAATTAAGCGTACTCCGCCGAACATCGTGGCGTTTCCAACAAGCGTTATGTTATTTCAATTATAGGTAATTGTATACAAGGTGTAGTTTCATTTATATTTATACCATAAGGCAGTGATTCCCAAAGTGGTCCAGGTGGACCCCCAGGGGTCCACGGAAGACTCGACGGGGGTCCACGTTGGGCGTGACCAAAAATGGGGGTCCACAATCGTAAGCGGGGGTGCATGAAAATTAATAGTGATTCAAGAGTAAGGTTTTTATGTATACGCAGACGAAGTCGCGGGTAGAAGCTAGTAGTAAATATGACACATTTTTATTTTTGCCCGGCCGGCAGAACAGCCGCGCGCGCGTTTAGTCTTATTGTATTTCATTTTACAGTTCCTTAAAAATACAATATCCGTAACCCAAACTATCGGATAATCCGAAATAATTTAATATCCATAACAGTAACCGAAACGGACATTATATTTTACCAATATCCATATCCATATCCGGATCCGAAACTATATATCCGTAACATCCCTCGTACACACCTCGGCCGGTGATAAAGTAAGCCTCAGGTCGTATGTTTATGCTCTAGGCCAAGCTAGTTCGGAACCCCGTAGAGCTGGGGCCCCGTGGCATTTTGCGTGTCCTATCCCTTTTAGTTACACTAGCTTCTGCCCGCCACTTCGTCGGCGTCGAATTATACATGTAAACCTTCCTCTTAAAAAACTATCTATTAAAAAAAACCGCATCAAAATCCGTTGCGTAGTTTTACAGATCTAAGCATACATAGGGACTTAGCCCCAGTGACATTGTTAATCTATAAAAAAAAATTGGCAACATTTTTATTTTAGTTTGGCTACTCAACACTAGATGGCAATGTAAGTCAACCATTTTTACTAAAGGTTACACAGGCATACGTTTCATTAAGTAACAAGAGCTAGGAAATAAGTTCAATACTGGTTTTTGCAAACATATAATTCGCAATTCCTCAAAAATATTATCTCATAAACATCACAACACGAAATATTTATTTTAATTAACGTTTCCCTAGTATTTAGGGTGTGGTAAATTTAAGCATGACATATCTTTGTTTAAAGTAAACTGTCTAATTTTAACTGAAACTTAAGATAGCCGGAACTTTACGGAGATTGGTGAGAGACTCTTAGTATTGGGACCGAGCGCGACGACAGCGCCACGTGACAGGCGGCCATTATGGACAATATTGTCACCGCTGTCAAACAAGAAATAAGTAAATATTTTGAAAAATATTAATGAAATCTTGTGTTTTTTTACTATATTACACAATTTTGGACAATGGTAGTCAGTAACATTATTGCCAATAATATTAAAATTGTTGTTTTCAGTGAAAATTTTAGAGGTTAGGTAACTTACTTTTTTTTTCTTACGGCAAATATCCACTTATTTCTTTGGTCTCGTTTTCACCATGGTCTTGGAAATTGGTAAAATTTACAGTCGCTATTCTTCTTGGTGTTATTACAATTCACAACAACACATCTTACCAGGACCATATTTTTATCTCAAAAACGATTAGATAATGTTTACTGCAATATGGATTTGACAGCTCAAGTCAGCGACAAAAATGACAATTTTAGCCATAGCGAGCGCTGTGATCGTTTAGGCTACCCCCTCCACCCGCTTTGCACTCTGCCAATACCACTAATAAAATTAGACGATTACGTGACAAACGAAAACAAATGTTAGTTTCCCTACTCGTCAACAGGTAGCAGCACACGCGCTGTCTTCCTCAAGAAAAAATATTTTTCGTGAATAACATTAACGATTAACAGAAAATAGCGCTTTTCTTAAATCCGAATGCGTATTATTAGACGACCGGATAGCCTAGTGGTTACAGAACCACTATGAAGCTTGAGTTACAGGATCCAATCTCGGGTCGGGGCAGATATTGTTATGAGAAATACGAAGTTCTTCTCGAGTCTTGGGTGTTTATTATACAGGATGTCCCAGAAAGTAGAGTCAAGCGAAAGTCCTGACGTAGAGCAACTCAAGGGGCATCCGAATCACCCCCATGTAGGTTCCGCGATTTTTCGTAGTTTAGGAGTTATGGCCTTTTTTCACATTTTCTATTAGTCTAAGACCACGAAGACAGTTTTGCTCACTCTGACTGCAATAATTGAGATAATTGGCTGTTTGTTTTTTTAACGAGTAGCTGAATAGTACGTGCATGTATTTCATTTAAAAACAAAACATCATCGTTGACCGTTTGGGCAAAAAAAAATATCGAATCACAAAAAGTGACTAAATTTTGACTGTAGTTCAGACTTTGAAGGCAGATTACAAAAAAAACTAGCAAAACTTTTTTTTTTCAAACCACGTTTAAAAACTGCCTTATTTTATTAATTTTACCCTATTCATTTTATTGATCTATCATTAAGGGATCATGCCAAAATAAATTATCTTAATGTGCTTCATCCGTAATTTTCACTTTTTTTAGTAAGTCCAAGTACAAATCTGAAATTAGGTTTGTGCTCCGGATTTAGCATGGAAAACTTATTGGTGCAAAACAATAATACCAGCCACTGATTTTCTGTGGCTATTAAATGAAAATTAAAAAAGATTTCAGATTTGCGTTTGTGGCGTGAAAGGCGTTTGTGGTGAAACCCTAGTGGCATCCCACTGCGTCCCCATCACACCGGATTGAGGCAACGCCGGAGAGTTTTTAGTTTGGGTATACCCCTCCGGGGGGGGGGGGGGGGGGTAGTCCCACATAAGCCTGGGCATCCCCGTGCCTAGGGCATCCATAAAGATTTCCTCTCCGTTTAAAAAAAGGCTCTGTCTACTGTCTACCCCGTAAGGGATTATGAAGTGATTTATGTATGTATGTATGTATTACAGATTTCTAGAGTATTTTGTAGGGGTCTACTTTTACATTCTACATTCGTTTTTTAGAATATAGATTGTTCAAATCGTAATCGCATCAAAATAATAAACAAGCTGTCATGACCGAGTGTGTTTATCCAGTAATGAATTATTCTAGCGGCGTTTGCGCACGATAGATGTGTATTTTCAAGGAAACAACCATCAAAATCATATTACTATATACAAACGAATAAACAAATAGGTAAGTAAATACTAAATATAGTCTGGGCGAACAATTTCAGAGCATTGGCCCGATTTTTGAGCACACATTAGTGAAATACCTATATTATATGAAATAAATAGTAGTTTTGGAGATATAAGCTGATTTATACAACTTTCGAGTGATGTGCTTTCCAAAATCGGGCCCCTGTTTAGTTTGGGACGTCAGCCAATGTCTTGAACGGGGAACTACTCTTAAATTCGAAGAAAAACAATATTAAGAAATATCAATTATTAAATTAAATTATAAACGAATTAAAACTAAAAACTAATCTTGGAATAAAACAATTAAAAAACCGGTCAAGTGCGAGTCGGACTCGCGCACCGAGGGTTCCGTATCATTATCTATAAATATCTAAAACCAGTGTAAGCAGAGCCCTGTTCCAAAGCAAAATGTACGCAGTGTGGGGTTACTTTATATTGGTCACTGCTATATACAGACATACATACACATTTACGGTTTTCGCAATTATTCTTTAATCTGTGCTATAAGACCTACCTTCATACCAAATTTCAAGATTCTGCGTTCACGGGAACTACCTTGTAGGTTTTGATTCCCTTGAGAGTTGAAAATTTGCGGAAATTTGCGGCATAAACGGCTGTATCTTTTGATTGCGTTGGCTTAGAAGTTTGATTTTTTCACAGCTTCAAGGGACAGTAGACTTGAGTAATTGATATAAATTTCAGCTTCATACCTCCACGCGTTACTGAGAAAAAGGGTCTTGACAGACGGACGGACGGACGGACAGACGGTGTCGCGGAGTTCCGCGAATCCAAGGCGTAACCATGTTGTGGTGAGTAACTGTCCTTACAATTTTATGATGTAGTAACACTGCTTGGTACAGATGGGTAAGGTTTTGACGGTTGCAGAGGCAGCTGTCAGTTGAGATGGCGGGAAAGAAAATTGTGTGAGGAGAGAAGAGGAGGGCAGTGTTGGCTGGACAGGGGATGAAGTGACACGGCGAACGTGGTGAGTCCTTAAAGCTTATAACTTGATTATGAAAGTATTATCGTCTTGCGTGAATGTAACAACGTGAGTCGAGACATGAGATTACCCTCTTCCCGGTCTAGAAAAGTATAGCTTAGATGCGGACGTTATGGATATGAACCGACGTGCAGGTTCAAGTGTTTAGAGAACTGTGACGGAGTACAGTTAGGAACCGACGGGCAGGTTCCGGTGGCATGGGCTGGCTGTAAGGGGACTTGGTGGAGGCCAGTGGGCTGCGGCCCGTATCCGCGTGTAAGAGAGTGACAAAGAGCGCCCTGATCCGCCAACGTGTGCTTAGGCAACGTAAGTACGGCCGCGACGTCAGTACCAAAACAGAGTGTTGTTCCTCTGTCCCGTATGTTACGGCTTTCGTCGGTAGGCGCGGGGCGATCAGGGAAGGGCCTACATTGCGACGCTTAGTAGCGGCTCTCAGGAGAGTAACAAATCAGGGTTTCCATCCCTGTGCCGTGGCTGTGTCCAAACGGCTCTCCCAGTATAAGCTAACTAGTAAAAGCATCTAGTGACGATGCAGAGCATAGTAAAGATAGACATAGGATATGGGTGGTCTCATTGAACGACCATGACATGGTCTTTATTGCGTATATATATAATGTGTTATATAATTACTATATGTGGTATCGCTACGGTCATACACCGTGTTGTATGATAAACCCCCTTCCTGTTTTAGCGCACCACATTTTGGTGGAGATGTAAGGGATCTTTGCGTTGTTCGGGGGGGAAGTCACGAATCAAATTAAAATAAAGTATGAGCAAGACTAGTTTCTTGCAGTCATGCTTTCAAGGCGTTGTTGATGAATAAAGAATGACAGTTTCGACTCATTCAAACGCTAGCCAAAGTATCGGCTGTAAATAATGGTGACTGGTCCTACCTTGACAGCGTAAAGCTACCCAGTTTTAGTTTATAATTTTTCCTAACCGATTTAACCCCACGGTTCCTCTTTTTCTTAATTTTATGTTTTGTGTTTAATTTTAATGAAATAAATGTATGCGGTTCAGAGGTGGTTTAAAATAAAAAATAAAAACTATGATGTGACTTTCAATAAATGATTCTATTCTATTCTAAAAAAAAAAAAAAAAAACTTCTCACTAAAGCATAACTTCAAACGGATGTTCGGCGCGCTATCTCCAGTGTTATTTAAGTAAGCTGAAGCTCCTTGACATCCCTTTGAACAATTCGCCTTTTTAGCGCTCAATAACCGGTAAAACGATAGTGTGGGAGTTACTTTATAAAAACATTTACTTAGTCTATGGTGTACGTTTGGATACTTAAAACGCGGTAAGTACTATTTACATGGTTTCATAGAAATAAAATGTTATTAAAAAATAAAAGAAAAGAAGAAAGGTCACGAGTTTTATTACCCTTTAACATATTATTTAAGCAAATGCAAGGATTTAATCACGCATAGAATAAATACGGCAATTATTTTTCTCTTTATCGCCAAAGTAATGGAGTGAACGAAGCCGGAATCGAGATAAGTCTACACAGCGCAAGGTATCCGAACGCACTGTTTATTCTCGGCATACCCGTACCTACGAAAAGAAAACTTGTCTCGTTTTCTAGTTAGAGAATTCTTTCAGGTTTTATACTAATAGTAGTAAGCTATTAATTAAAGGATAAGAAGTCGTAAGCATTAAGTAATGCTAATAATCTGTAAAGTACAGCAGAAGAAAGTAGGCATACTCTAAGTTCATTGTCGATAACCCCAGAGTCGGCATCACTCCAGAGTATTTAAGAAAAGAACGCGATACAATACGAGAATACGATCCCTCCGGAAGTTTTGTTCCCTACGGATAGTTGAAACCCATAAGGTAGGAAACATGAAGATAACATTTTATTGTAAGAATCTAGTACAAGTGGCATTTTAAGGTAGTGACGGTTTTTATTTGTTATAATTTCAGTCAGCTTCACAATGGAACAGGCTTTTCGAACAAGGCTGGTGCTGAGACACGGACATCTCAGGGATCTTGTCGAAAAGGGCAAAGCGATGCTGGATAGTGAAGCCGGCATACCGCTCATTCAAGTGTCTCAGATGTGTCTGCAAATGAAAACTGCCATTGGGGCACTAGAAAAAGAAACCTTTTTGTTTATTGAAAAATATCAAGATGAAGAAGGTTTAGTTTCCCAGTGCACCGAGGCACAAATGATGGGTGAAGATGTATTAGCGACTTTAGAGGCTTTGAGTCAGGTAGCTGTAGCTGTACCAGAAAATACAACAACAGATCAAGCGTCAAGGCTGCCCAAACTAGACCTACATAAGTTCAATGGCGACATCTTAAAATGGACTGAATTCTGGGATAGATTCGAGTCCAATATCGATTCTCGGAACTTAAAAGATGTGGACAAGCTGTCTTACCTATTAAGCACGCTAGAAGGAACAGCGTTAGAAACCGTAGAGGGACTAGGCGCTACAAATGCCAACTACAAAATCGCTGTCGAAGTCTTGCAGAAAAGGTATGGTGAGAAGGAAAAGGTGGTTGATGCACACCATGCTGCGATAAATAATCTAAAGGTCGCAGCCAACCTACAGAATGAGTGTCGACGTAATCTTAACCACATAGAGAGGCACCTCAGGGTTCTAGCGGCGTATGGAGAAGATGTAGAAAGCAGCCACCTGAGAGTTGCTATAACATCGAAGTTTCCAGGACCTGTCCTCTTTCAAGTAAAGATGTTGGCAAAAGATAAAGGGATCACAGAGCTCAGGAACTGCTTAGAGAAGGTGATCTCTGCCATGGAACATACCGATATACCCACACCTTCCTCGTCAAGAAATGTCCCTCAGGAAACATCTACAGAGGTACTGCATGTAGCTGCTAAGGCGAGGCCCAGGAAGTTCACGGAACGAAGGAATGACAGATTCCAGAAAACGAACATGTCCTGGGACAGAAAAAGGAAGTCCAGCGCTACGAGTGAAGAAAGGACAAAAAGGGCTCGCAAAGAATGTGCTTTCTGCGGGGAGGCACATTTTAGTGACCAGTGCCCAAAATTTGTTACCCTAGAGGCCCGGAAAGCTGAACTACGGAACAAATGCTATATATGTTTTAAAGCAGGTCATAGCTCAAGAAAATGTTACAATGCTATGAAACAAAGATGCCCATACTGCCAGAAGGGACACAACAGAGCCTTGTGCCCTAAGAAGCTTACCGTAGCCCCGAGTAAGACAGAACCCTCACCTGTATTGATACCTATAGAAACTTCTTGTTTTGTTGATCATGTAAAATCTTGCTTACAGACGGCAATGGTGCAGTTGAGAAACAATGACTCAACAATACCGTGTAGGCTGCTGTTAGACTCAGGGAGTCAACGCAGCTACATAACAAAGAAGATGGCCAAACGACTTGACTTAGCCATGGACGCGGAAGATCTACTCGTCATATTTACCTTCGGCTCTGATATTCCACAAAAAACATCCAGCCCATCAGGGGATGTTAAACTAGTAACTAAACGAGGTATCAACAAGGAGATACGGGTGAATGTAGTTCCACACATCACCGACAAGATCCCGGTACTCAATTTCGACGCTCATGACCTAGATATTGACCTTCTAGCGGATGATGACTCGGCTGGCGATGGCATAGACCTTTTAATTGGCAACGATTATTATTTTTCTTTTATAAGGAATGAGCGTCTAAGACAATTAGCGCAATAAGAAAACTAATCGCTCTCTGTGAAGGATATGCTGCCTCACACGGTCTTAAGTATAATGTCAAGAAATCTGAACTGATGGTTTTTAAATATGATAAGGGGCCAGACATCGTCGCGCCAGTATATTTGCTCGGATCAGAATTAAAAGTAGTTTCCTCTTTCAAATACCTAGGTCATATCTTAACGGATCGATTGACGGATGATCAGGACCTAGAGAGACAACGTCGTGCCTTATCTGTGAAGAGCAATATGCTGGCGCGAAGGTTTGCCAAATGCTCAGATCAAGCTAAGATCACTCTGTTCGGGTCGTACTGTCAGGCGTTTTATACGAGTCAGTTATGGTACAATTACACTAAACGGTCGCTTAACTCGTTACGAGTGCAATACAACAACGCATTTCGTGCCATGCTGAAGCTACCCTGGCGTTGCAGTGCGTCTGGCATGTTTGCCTCGAACAGAGTGGATGACTTTTTTGCTGTTATGAGGAAACGCCAGTGGTCTTTTATGGAAAGAGTGCACAGATCCAGTAATGTACTGGTCAGGAACGTCTGCGATGCATGTCACCTTGCCATGACGTCTTTTAATATGTGATTTTTTGTTTTATATAATTTTATGTCATTTAATTATTGTTATTTTTTTTTTTTTTTTTTAGTTAATAAATTTTGATAATTGTAATTGTAATGGGATTAATGCCTAAGTAAATAAATATATTATTATTATTATTATTATTATTATTAAGACTTCAAGATAATCTATACATGATAGATACAGACTTTGGCTGGATTTTTTCTGGAAATTTCGTTGAAGAACATGAAAATAAATTACCTGTTGTCATTACCTATTGTCAATGCCACGAACCAGGCTGTCCTTATTTTAGCGAACCGGACTTACCGTTAAGAACTGTTGATATGAAATTTCTATGGGCCCTAGAAAGTATAGGCATCACAGATTCGCCAAAAACGACTCGCGAAGAGGAAGCAGTCAAACATTTTAACGCAACGGTAGTCTACTGCGACGGGAGATATAATGTGAAGTGGCCGTGGATCGACTACCCGCCAGAGTTACCTACGAATTTCGGATTAGCATATGGTCGGTTAAAAGGTCTACTGAGACGGTCCGATGAGGAAACCATACGAGATTACCAGGAAATATTGAATGAACAGCTAGAATCGGGAATTATTGAAGCTGTAGACGCGCAACCTATGAACTCTGGTGTTCCTATTCATTACTTACCACACCACATTGTCAAGCAAAAAGGGAAAAAGGGCAGAATCGTATACGACGCCTCCGCTAAAAGTAATGGACAGAAAAGCTTGAATGAGTGCCTGTATCGAGGTCCATCCATGATCGAAGACATGACCGCTTTAATTCTTCAGTTTCGGACTGGACAGATCGGTATAACTGCGGATGTGGAGAAAGCGTTTCTTCAAGTTGGACTACAAGAAAGCGATAGGGAAGTTACCCGATTTTTATGGGTGAAAGATCCAACTAAAGAGCTGAGTGAAGACAATTTGCTTCATTTCAGATTCTGTAGAGTACCTTTCGGAATTATTTCAAGCCCATTTCTGCTGACTGCAACAATAAGGTACCATTTTGCTCAGACGAACCAGCCACTCTTGAAGAAAATTGCAGATAGATGTTATGTCGATAATTTAGTGACAAATGCGAATTCCATAACCAAAGCAAAAGAAGTATACAGAGAAAACCGAGAAGCATTTGGGGAATTATCGATGAACATCAGAGACTGGACTTCGAATAGCCAGGAATTCTTGGAAAGTATTCCAAAATCACATAGAGCAAAGAAAACGGACCAAGTTAAGGTGCTTGGTTTGGTGTGGAACCTTAAGAAAGACACGCTGCAGTTAAAGCTCAATGAAGATATGTTCGAAACCGATAAGGCTAAAGGAGCTATGACCAAGAAGGATGTTCTTAGGATGTTAGCACGGTTTTACGATCCTTGTGGCTTTATTGCACCGCTGATACTGCCAGCAAAGCTTCTTTTCCAAGAATTATGTGCGCAAAAGATGAAATGGGATGCAAAGTTACCTAGCGAATTAAGTAAAAAATGGGAGTCAATTGTTGAAAACTTACAAGCTTCAAAAACGGTCGAGTTGCAACGATATGCTTGCAGTAATAACACGGACAGCAGCGCTAAGTATGAACTACATACGTTTACAGACGCTTCGAAAAATGCATATGCTGCGGTTGTCTACTTAAGAACGACGACGGAGAAAGAGACGAGTGTATCCTTTCTCATGTCGAAGTCTAGGGTCACTCCTATTGAAGACAAAGATGACCTGAAGATACCGCGTCTGGAACTACTTGGATATCTGATTGGCAATAGACTGCTAAAATATGTGAGAAATAACATAAACTTGCCGATACACAAATCGTTCTTGTGGACAGACAGTCTTATCGTCATAAGCTGGCTTAGATCAAGCAAACTTCTCCCACCATTCGTGGCAAGACGTGTCAATGAAATAAAAGAAAACAAGGAGGTGGAATTTTGTCACGTCAGTACACACATTAATCCGGCCGACCTAGCAACACGGCCAGAGTTGTGGGACCAAAAGAAAGAACTTTGGTTCAACGGCCCTGCCTTCCTAACCCTAGAACAAGAATGTTGGCCAACCTGTTCACAACTCGACGAACAAGCAGCCTTTTTTGCGGCCGGGGAGGCCCTGGGCGTGGTCGACGGCCCAGAGATGGTAACGAAAGGCTATGAAGAGTTACTTGAATGTGAAGAGCTTGATGTTCCAGCTGCTACTGACGAATTAGTACTGGATGATGTTTCAACTGCCGTTAATAACGTATTACAGGAGAATAGTGATAGAATCAGGATGTTGCAGGCTGAACACTTTCCGAACGAAGTTGCGGGCAAAGAAACAAATTTAATGCGGAACCTTGGTCTATTTCTAGACGTTGATGGTCTTTTGAGATGTAAAGGCCGCATGTCTAACACCGATTGGACGTATGAGAAGAAGCACCCGGTACTTATTCCTAGGAATTGTTCCTTTACTCAAGAGGTCATAAGAAAAACGCATGAGACCAACTACCACGTGGGTATACCACATACATTAAGCCTCATTAGGCAAAAATACTGGATACCCCAAGGTAGAGCAGAAGTAAAAAAGGTACTAAAGAAGTGCACACAATGCGTAAAATATGGAGGAGGACCTTACCAGTTGCCACCTACCCCATCATTGCCAGTAGAAAGAGTAAGCTACAGTGCTCCATTCAATTATACGGGGTTGGACTATTTTGGTCCCATGTTCGTAAGCACCGAATCTGGTAAAGAAAAACGTTGGATCTGTTTATACACTTGCCTTGCGGTACGGGCGATCCACATGGAAGTAGTCAAGAACCTAACCGCTGAAGAGTGTTTACTCGCTTTGCGACGGTTTATCGCCACAAGAGGCGTGCCAATGAAGATAGTTTCAGATAATGCCCTTCAATTCAAACTATCAAGTGAAGTTTTGTCTAAACCTTACTGCAGGGATAATAAGATCCAGTGGAAGTTTATACCCCAGCTGGCGCCGTGGCATGGCGGTTTTTATGAACGTTTGGTGGCCCTGGTCAAGCATTGCCTGAAGCGAACCTTAGACAAACACCTACTAGAAGACACACAACTCCTAACTGCCATCAAAGAGGTAGAATCTGTACTTAACACGCGCCCTCTGGTTCGAGTCGGCACTGACCTCGATCATGTACTGAAACCATCTGATTTCCTTACCTTAGGAAGATGTTTAGAGGTTGACCCTGCTGACACTGATGTGTCAGGTGGCACGAACACAAAAACTGATCTTGTCCAAGGATGGCGTAGAGGTAAAATGATTCTGGAAGAGTTCAAGAAAATGTTTCAAGACCAATACCTACCTAGCTTGAGAGAGAGGTACGGACATTCGTGCAAGCAACCCAGGGTGAAGTCGCATCGTGCACCTTGCTTAGGCGACCTTGTTCAAATTAGAGATGAATCCAATAAAAACAGGGGTTGCTGGAAGGTCGGACGAATATCTTCACTGTTTAAGGGTCGTGATGGAGAATGTCGGGTAGCACGAGTTAAGGTGGGAAACTCTGAGTTTACTCGTTCTATTGCTCACCTTTACCCTTTGGAGAATGATACTGATCATGATGATAAAGTGCCCAGTGAGTCAATTCCCGTTGAAGTGTCGAGGGCTCTAGACTCCAAAGAAACTAATGCAGAACATCTTGCAGTACCCGTGCCGAACATGGAGATAGAGGTACTAGATGCGTCTGGTACGGCTCAACAAGATAACATCCAAGACGAGCTCAAAGGTGACAGTATAATGTCGGATCACCTCGAGACGGCTCAGCCTTCGGAGGAAAATTTAAGTGACGAGCAAGTTGATGCTGTTCAAACAAACCCGGCCGAGATGGAAGTCGAAGAGGTTTTGTGTGATACTGAAACAGTTGAACAAGAAGATATGAAAAGGAAGAGGGTGGCGTCCATTAGAGCAAGGGAGAAGATAGCGGAGTGGACGCGCCAACTTCTTGTGTTATTAAAGTAACAACACTCTCTCGCCTTCGGGAGTGTCGCGGAGTTCCGCGAATCCAAGGCGTAACCATGTTGTGGTGAGTAACTGTCCTTACAATTTTATGATGTAGTAACACTGCTTGGTACAGATGGGTAAGGTTTTGACGGTTGCAGAGGCAGCTGTCAGTTGAGATGGCGGGAAAGAAAATTGTGTGAGGAGAGAAGAGGAGGGCAGTGTTGGCTGGACAGGGGATGAAGTGACACGGCGAACGTGGTGAGTCCTTAAAGCTTATAACTTGATTATGAAAGTATTATCGTCTTGCGTGAATGTAACAACGTGAGTCGAGACATGAGATTACCCTCTTCCCGGTCTAGAAAAGTATAGCTTAGATGCGGACGTTATGGATATGAACCGACGTGCAGGTTCAAGTGTTTAGAGAACTGTGACGGAGTACAGTTAGGAACCGACGGGCAGGTTCCGGTGGCATGGGCTGGCTGTAAGGGGACTTGGTGGAGGCCAGTGGGCTGCGGCCCGTATCCGCGTGTAAGAGAGTGACAAAGAGCGCCCTGATCCGCCAACGTGTGCTTAGGCAACGTAAGTACGGCCGCGACGTCAGTACCAAAACAGAGTGTTGTTCCTCTGTCCCGTATGTTACGGCTTTCGTCGGTAGGCGCGGGGCGATCAGGGAAGGGCCTACATTGCGACGCTTAGTAGCGGCTCTCAGGAGAGTAACAAATCAGGGTTTCCATCCCTGTGCCGTGGCTGTGTCCAAACGGCTCTCCCAGTATAAGCTAACTAGTAAAAGCATCTAGTGACGATGCAGAGCATAGTAAAGATAGACATAGGATATGGGTGGTCTCATTGAACGACCATGACATGGTCTTTATTGCGTATATATATAATGTGTTATATAATTACTATATGTGGTATCGCTACGGTCATACACCGTGTTGTATGATAAACCCCCTTCCTGTTTTAGCGCACCACAGACGGACAACAAAGTGATCCTATAAGGGTTCCGTTTTTTCCTTTTGAGGTACGGAACCCTAAAAAGGAGAGGCTCCCGTGGCATAGTACCTCAGACGCTGGCAGCGTTTCCCCTTTGGACAGCGATACTAATTCGCTGTCCAAGGAAGCCGCCAGCTGGGCACCCGTAGCGTCTATTAGCCCCTTCGAAATATCTTTAAAGAGGCTAATAGCGCTAGGACCCCACGGACCAAGAGCCTCAACGCCGAAAGGGACAAAGTTATATTCGGCGCTGAGACCCCTATATGTATTTATTTATTTTTGAAAAAAGGCGACGCCCCGCTTCATCGAAAAGTCATGCTACGCACACGAGTACATCGCCTCGTATCCAAATTAAGGCGGTCGTTTCCACAGCAGTGCACGCAAACGCTACGCAAGATGACCAATGGAGCCACGTGGGTGACGTGTATAGCGTGTCCGTGCACAACGTGCGCAGCCGTCGCCTTTAGATTGGCCTAGCAACAGTTCATTGTTTTATTCGCAACACGTCATCCACTCGCAGCACAGGAAGCGACAAGGTTTGCCAACGCTAACATCCGGCAACGACGCTCGAAGGAATGTTAATGTGTCGAGATATTTGGGATCATAGGGATAAATCATTGGGATTTTCCTCCATGCTGGTCTGGGAGTAAAGAAAAAACATAGAATTTACCAGTAATTTATTCAATAAAAATTACATAAATGGAAATTGATACAAATTAAACTATTAAATTAAAAACGAATTAAAAACTAAACTAAAACTAATCTTAAAGTAAAATAATTAAAAAAGGAGGGGCCCCCGTGGCATAGTTCCACAGACGCTGGCAGCATTCCCCCTTTGGAGAGCGATACTAATACGCTGTCCAAGGAAGCTGCCAGCTCTGCGGTCACCCGTAGCGTCTATTAGCCTCTTCGAAATATCTTTGAAGAGGCTAATAGCGCTAGGACCCCACGGACCAAGGGTCTCAACACCGAATGGGCGAAAGTCTTAGGAATGATGTTATAGGGCAGGGGTGGCCAACAGGTCGATCGCGACTGTTATTCCAGTCAATCGTGGCAAGGCAAAAAATATAAACACGTAGACCAGACTGCGCAACGTAACCACCAACTGCTGATTTAAGGTATCATGAAGTATGTAATTGCTAGATCGCACACGTAACCCCGGCCCATAGACGCCGGGAACGTGGGTCGCTGTCTTTTTCAAGACAGGGGCCACGAGGAGACAACCTCCATAAAAAAATCCAAGCGGCACCAGCGGGGGAGGGCGGGAATTCCCAAACCTGCATTGCGCAGGTGCCGCGAAGAGGGAACCCCATTCCGGAGTGGTCGTGGGGCGTCGCGGTGACACCGAGTGCCGTAACGCCTCACATACGACCGAATAGGGAATCCGTGTGGTTTTTAGTGGGCATGCTTGCCGTCACTGGAGAGCCCCACATACACATACCCCCGGTAAACCCGTACTAAGCGGTTGCATAAGGCGCATTTTTCATACCATAAAAAAAGACTCGGTGTACCCGTAAGGGATAAAGAAGTGATTTATGTAGGTATGTATGTAAGTAGTTAATCAAATACCTAGCATTTGATTTGTTTGGAATAAACATATTTTTTTGTATGTAAGCAACAATCAAGAAAATCTTGAAAACTAACAGTGGTATTCAGTCAATCTAAACAGTGTAGGTACCACACATGTATACATATACATAGTTTGCTTAGTCTGATGATTTCATTGAAAGCAATTCTGTTTGTTTTCCAGTTTTCCTAACGTCTAATTGAGTCGCTATTTTGGTGGGCGCCTGCGATCCGTCAGGCGGGGAATAAAACTGTCGGCCGCTTCGAGTGGCCTTAGGACTGCCGTGGTCCATGTTGTATAATCTGTGGAGTCTATAGACTACACTGTCTGTGCTAGCAGCTCAAGTTTGACATTGTATATTCCTAACGTGTTGTAACGAATTCTAATAAATATTAAAACACAATAAGTCTTGGTCATCTTCTTTATTCAATTTCTCGCATCATATATCGAGACCAGAGATTTTTGAACGCACATCACTAGAAAGTACCACTCAAAAGTGGTATAAATAGTGGTATGTCTTCAAAACTACAGCTCTAATCAAATTTTTAACTAGTAAAAAAAATATATCTTGGGACAAATTACACCAATTGACCCAGCCCCAAACTAAGCAAAGCTTGTACTATGGGTACCAGGCAACGGATAAACATACTTATATAATGTAGATAAATACGTACAACATCCATGACTCGTACGCAAACATTCGTATTCATCATACAACTGTCTGCCCCTATCGGGATTCGAACCCGGGACCTCTAGCTACATAGTCAGGGTCACTAACCACTAGGCTATCCGGTCGTCAAACTAGTGCACAAGATTAATGAGAGCCGTAAACATCTTTTAAGCTACTCGCATTTCAAATTCCACACAATTTTTCACCACTTTCGTATAGTATTTTCACACATATGCTTTCGAAAATCGGGCTCTAGTTCTAGCCCGCGACTTCGTCTGCGTACAATTATATACATATAAACTTTCCTTTTGAATCACTCTATGTTGTAAAAAAACTGTCTATGTATTAGAAAAACCGTGGTAGCCTAAAAAAACATCACAAGCGCTGCCGACCTAAGAAACCATAAACAATATCGATTTCGTTTTTTTATGACATCTGTTTTGCCGCCAAACCGAGCTGTCAAACGGTTTACGTTCCAAATCACGCCCGCGACCGCAATTTATTGACTCTGTCGCCTTAAAACGTTCCAAACGATTATTTAATGATGTACCGGACACACTATGGACATTTTAATGGCTTTGCAAACTAATGTTTGCGGTTACATTGGCGCTAGTATCGAACTACAGCCGAAAAAAATGTACCTAATAAACTAGTTCTGCAAATGGCCGCTGGTAAAAATAAGTTTGTGTTTTTTTATTAGTTTGTTTTCTCTGGACATCTAATAATAAAGGCTGGAGTATTTCGATTCGTTTTGCGAATGGCAGGTAAAGTCAAACAGGTGTCAATAGGTAGACTAAACAGTTTTATTTGCTGATAGGTAGTCTAAATAATGTACAGAAGTTACATCACTACTGGACAAAAGAGAGAAAAATATACCTAGGTACCTAGGAGTTTTAAATTGAAAAAAAAAATAGTTTTGATGATGGGCCTTACCATTATAATGAAACACACAATCACCTTGTTAACATCACTACATAGTATAAAACAAAGTCGCTTTCTCTGTCCCTAGATATGTCTCTATGTGCCTATGTCCATATGTATGTTTATATCTTCAAAACTGCGCAACGGATTTTGATGCGGTTTTTTTTAATAGATAGAGTGATTCAAGAGGAAGGTTTTTGTGTATAATTCTATGCAGACGAAGTCGCGGGCAGAAGCTAGTGAAATATATTTCTCCAAGACAACCATACAATACCATTATCTAGTATGTAGGAACTCTTAATCCTAATATTCGTTTCTTATTTCTAAAACAACCTTTTATCAACAGTTTTCTATCCACAATCCCCCAAGCTAGCGACTGTCACAAGTATATCGGCTTTGTCGCCAAAACCCAATTAGAAAGTGTTGCAAGCAGGCTGTGTTGCTTCTTCCATGCTGGTCTGGGAGCAAAGAAAAAACATAGAATGTAGCAATTGCTTCTCTACCCGCGCTGATAGTAAAAGCCGATCGAGGGAATGGGCGAAAATCATAGGAATCTTAAAGGCGATGAGGCTAGCAACCCATCACTCTTTTCATTCCCTTTTCCAACTATACGCCCACGATCATGCTAAACGTGGCCTTTAGGTCTTGTTACCTTAGTCTATGTCTACTCCGTAAAGGATAGACGTGATTTATTTTAAGTATGTGTGTGTAAAGTTACTATTTTATACACAGTGATAGTCCACTGAAAATCGGTAACATGGCGAAGGTCACATTTGTCAAGCTAGGAAGTTTACGAGTTGCTTTCACAGGATAATCAACACGTTAAATTTGCGATACCGTTATTCATGCCGTGAACACGTAAAACCGACATCAAAGTTTAGCTCTGTTTATTGACGCACGCCATTACGCCCCATCGATGGCTTCTAAATTTAAACGCGTCTTGCAGTCTGTTCGGCGAGTAGCGTGTGACGTATCGATGTTTTGCCAATGCCGATGTCGATACAGTCGAGGGCATAATATAGGATCGCTACCACCATCTTACTCGCTAATCCTGCCGCTAAATAGTAGTGCTTGCACTGCTGTGTTCCGGTGTGGAGAGTAAGACAGCCGGGGAAATTACGGGCACAAGAGGCATTTCATCTTAGTCCTCTAGGTTGGCAACGCATCTGCAATCCCTCCGGGGTTGCGGGTATATATGGGCAGTGGTGATCACTTACCATCAGGTGACCCACTTGCTCGTTTGCCTTCCTATTCATATAAAAAAATATACATATATATATATATGTTATACAACCATATATTATATCTCGGCGCGTCTTATAGAGGCCTCTTGTGACCAGAGGCCCGATTTTTGAAAGCACATCACTCGAAAGTGGTATAAATCTGTTTATATCTTCAAAACTACAGCTCTAATCAAGTTTTTGACTAGTTCACAAGGTTAAGGCCTTAAGTATTTTCTCAGCTACTCATATTTCGAATTCAGCACACGTTTTTACAGCTTTCGAGTGGTATTTTCACACATGTGCTTTCAAAAATCGGGCCCCAGAGGGCTGGCCAATATTTCGCTCAGCGAGCACTGCCATACAACGTGGCAATGCTGCCAGTTTTCTGGGCACCCTCCCGTTTTTTAGGGTTCCGTACCTCAAAAGGAAAAAACGGAACCCTTATAGGATCACTTTGTTGTCCGTCTGTCCGTCCGTCTGTCAAGACCCTTTTTCTCAGTAACGCGTGGAGGTATGAAGCTGAAATTTATATCAATTACTCAGGTCTACTGTCCCTTGAAGCTGTGAAAAAATCAAACTTCTAAGCCAACGCAATCAAAAGATACAGCCGTTTATGCCGCAAATTTCCGCAAATTTTCAACTCTCAAGGGAATCAAAACCTACAAGGTAGTTCCCGTGAACGCAGAATCTTGAAATTTGGTATGAAGGTAGGTCTTATAGCACAGATTAAAGAATAATTGCGAAAACCGTAAATGTGTATGTATGTCTGTATATAGCAGAGACCAATATAAAGTAACCCCACACTGCGTACATTTTGCTTTGGAACAGGGCTCTGCTTACACTGGTTTTAGATATTTATAGATAATGATACGGAACCCTCGGTGCGCGAGTCCGACTCGCACTTGACCGGTTTTTTTTATCTTTAACTAGCTTCTGCCCGCGACTTCGTCTGCGTAGAATTATACATAAAAACTTTCCTCTTGAATCACTCTATCTATTAAAAAAAACCGCATCAAAATCCGTTGTGTAGTTTTGAAGATATAAGCATACATAGGGACATAGGGACATAGGGATATGGGGACAGAGAAAGCGACTTTATTTTATACTATGTAGTGATTAAATAACAGTTTTAGCTAGGTTTAAGTTAATTTTAAGTTTTGACTGTTTTTTATTATGATTTGTTTTTCTTTTCCAATAAATGTTTATGCAGCCAAATGTCAAATAACATGTCATCGACATTATTGTTTGTGGCATAAAAGGGATTTTGACGTCTTGGTGTATTCATTTAAGTTTTAAGCATTGCAGCTGAAACTAACATTTGTAGCTGAATTTGCTTATCGCTATCCCGTGGGAAGTATGCTATTTTCTGTACTGTGAAAAGCTAACAGACAGACAGATAGACAATGTTCATGATAACTTATAGTTATACTAGGACCTAAAGGCCACGTTTAGCGTACTTAATTATTGGCGTATAGGTGGAAAGGGGAATCAAAATAGTGATGGGTTGCCGCATCACCTATAACATGATTCCTATGATTTTTGCCCGTTCCCAACTGGTACATTCTATGTTTTTTCTTTACTCCCAGACCAGCATGGAATTACATGTTGAAGTTGCTATCGAGGGAGTGGGCGAAATTCTTAGAAATCTATACATATAAAATTCAAAGTCCTGACTGACTGACTGACTGACTGACTGACTTAACTATATATCAACGCACAGCCCAAACCACTGGACTTAGAGACTTGAAATTTTGCACATAGATACCTTATACAATGTAGGCATCCACTAAGGAAGGATTTTTGGAAATTCCCACGGGATAAGGAAAAAACGGGAATTATACATTCGACTCCGAGTGACGCTATCTCAGTAACTATAATAACTAGACTCTTCAAATTTGATACAAAAGTAGGTGATTACAAAACGAAGAAACTAATTTCAGGATTTTTGAAAATTCCCACGGGATAAGGAAAAAAACGGGATTTATATATTCAGTTAAACGAAATCCTATGAACTATAATTACTAGACTGTTCAAATTTGGCATAGAAGTAGGTGATTATAATAGTAAAATAATGTCTTAATGATTTTTGGAAATTCCCACGGGATAAGGAAAAAAACGGGATTTATATTTTCAGTTCTACGGGATCGATTTTTCGTTTTACTGGTCGTATAAAACTGAAATTTGGCCTTCAAGTTCCCTTGGGGAGTGTAAACAATAAAAAAAGGATTTCCCGAAATTCCCACGGGAACCGGAAAAACGGGACTTTTCGTTTTACTGGTTGCAGAAAGCTGAAATTCGGCATGTAGGTTGCTTCTGGAGTGCAGAGGAGCATTAAGAGAGTACTTTCCCAAATTCCCACGGGAATGGGAAAAATATTTGTTTACAAAAAAATACTGCGGTAGGCATAATATGGCTAGAAACTTGAAATTTGGCACACATATACCTTGAGTATCCTAGAGGTGCACTAAGAAGGTATTTTTCGAAATTCCCACGGGATAGGGAAAAAACGGGATTTTTTGTTATACTGGTCGTAGAAAGCTGTAATTTGGTAAGAGCCTTCCTTGATGAGTGTATGGGAGCACTAAGAAAGGATTTCCAGAAATTCCCACGAGAACAGGAAAAACGGGGTTTTTCGTTTACTGGTCGTAGAAAGATGAAATTTAGCATTTAGCTTCCTTAGGGAGAGTAAGGCAGCATTAACAAAGGATTTCGTAACATTTTTACGGGAACGGGAAAAATATTTGTTTACAAAGAAATACTGCGGTAGGCATAATATGGCTACAAAATTGAAATTTGGCACACATATACCTTGAGTATCCTAGAGGTGCACTAAGAAGGTATTTTTCGAAATTCCCACGGGATAGGGAAAAAACGGGATTTTTTGTTTTACTGGTCGTAGAAATTGGTAAGAACCTTCCTTGATGAGTGTATGGGAGCACTAAGAAAGGGTTTCCAGAAATTCCCACGAGAACAGGAAAAACGGGGTTTTTCGTTTTACTGGTTATAGAAAGATGAAATTTAGCATTTAGCATTTAGCTTCCTTATAGGGAGTGTAAGGAAGCATTAACAAAGGATTTCCTAACATTTTTACGGGAACGGGAAAAACCGGGATTTTACGCTTCCAGACGAAACAGCGGAAGAAAGAGACTTAACATTTATAACGTGTGTTTCTTTAAAGGCTTTAAGTGTACTCCGAAAGCACTCCCCAAAATTTTTACGGGAACGGGAAAAAACTTATTTTTTCGTTTTACATCTTAGCGCGTACGAAGTCGCGGGCAAAAGCTATTTGGGGTAGGTATATTTTAGGACAGCCCTTTAGGTTAGGTTAGGTTTGTTTTATAAAAATCCTGTAATATTTACAGTTTCAGAAAAATTAAGGCAGCGGGGCAATGCCGGGACTTGCTTGCATGCTTGCTTGAGTCCTTGCTTTGCATGCTTGATTGCATACTTGCTTTCATGCATGCTTGCTTGCATGCATGCATGCTTGCGTGCTTACTTGCATGCATGCTTGCTTGCATGCTTGCTTGCCTGCTTGCATGGGTTTGGGTGTTCGCTTGCTTGATTGCTAGCTTCTTTGAAATGCTCATGGTTCACGCGTGCGAAGCCGCGGGCAAAAGCTAGTCATGTTATAGGCGATGCGGCTAGTAACCCATCACTATTTACATTCCCCTTTCCACCTATACGCCTACAATCATGCTAAACGTGGCCTTTAGGTTTTATTACCTTAGGCTCTGTCTACTCCGGAAGGAATAACGACGTGATTTATGTATGTGTAGAGTTAAAGTTAAATTAATCTATACATATAAAATTCAAAGTCCTGACTGACTGACTGACTGACTGACTGACTTAACTATATATCAACGCACAGCCCAAACCACTGGACTTAGAGACTTGAAATTTTGCACATAGATACCTTATACAATGTAGGCATCCACTAAGGAAGGATTTTTGGAAATTCCCACGGGATAAGGAAAAAACGGGAATTATACATTCGACTCCGAGTGACGCTATCTCAGTAACTATAATAACTAGACTCTTCAAATTTGATACAAAAGTAGGTGATTACAAAACGAAGAAACTAATTTCAGGATTTTTGAAAATTCCCACGGGATAAGGAAAAAAACGGGATTTATATATTCAGTTAAACGAAATCCTATGAACTATAATTACTAGACTGTTCAAATTTGGCATAGAAGTAGGTGATTATAATAGTAAAATAATGTCTTAATGATTTTTGGAAATTCCCACGGGATAAGGAAAAAAACGGGATTTATATTTTCAGTTCTACGGGATCGATTTTTCGTTTTACTGGTCGTATAAAACTGAAATTTGGCCTTCAAGTTCCCTTGGGGAGTGTAAACAATAAAAAAAGGATTTCCCGAAATTCCCACGGGAACCGGAAAAACGGGACTTTTCGTTTTACTGGTTGCAGAAAGCTGAAATTCGGCATGTAGGTTGCTTCTGGAGTGCAGAGGAGCATTAAGAGAGTACTTTCCCAAATTCCCACGGGAATGGGAAAAATATTTGTTTACAAAAAAATACTGCGGTAGGCATAATATGGCTAGAAACTTGAAATTTGGCACACATATACCTTGAGTATCCTAGAGGTGCACTAAGAAGGTATTTTTCGAAATTCCCACGGGATAGGGAAAAAACGGGATTTTTTGTTATACTGGTCGTAGAAAGCTGTAATTTGGTAAGAGCCTTCCTTGATGAGTGTATGGGAGCACTAAGAAAGGATTTCCAGAAATTCCCACGAGAACAGGAAAAACGGGGTTTTTCGTTTACTGGTCGTAGAAAGATGAAATTTAGCATTTAGCTTCCTTAGGGAGAGTAAGGCAGCATTAACAAAGGATTTCGTAACATTTTTACGGGAACGGGAAAAATATTTGTTTACAAAGAAATACTGCGGTAGGCATAATATGGCTACAAAATTGAAATTTGGCACACATATACCTTGAGTATCCTAGAGGTGCACTAAGAAGGTATTTTTCGAAATTCCCACGGGATAGGGAAAAAACGGGATTTTTTGTTTTACTGGTCGTAGAAATTGGTAAGAACCTTCCTTGATGAGTGTATGGGAGCACTAAGAAAGGGTTTCCAGAAATTCCCACGAGAACAGGAAAAACGGGGTTTTTCGTTTTACTGGTTATAGAAAGATGAAATTTAGCATTTAGCATTTAGCTTCCTTATAGGGAGTGTAAGGAAGCATTAACAAAGGATTTCCTAACATTTTTACGGGAACGGGAAAAACCGGGATTTTACGCTTCCAGACGAAACAGCGGAAGAAAGAGACTTAACATTTATAACGTGTGTTTCTTTAAAGGCTTTAAGTGTACTCCGAAAGCACTCCCCAAAATTTTTACGGGAACGGGAAAAAACTTATTTTTTCGTTTTACATCTTAGCGCGTACGAAGTCGCGGGCAAAAGCTATTTGGGGTAGGTATATTTTAGGACAGCCCTTTAGGTTAGGTTAGGTTTGTTTTATAAAAATCCTGTAATATTTACAGTTTCAGAAAAATTAAGGCAGCGGGGCAATGCCGGGACTTGCTTGCATGCTTGCTTGAGTCCTTGCTTTGCATGCTTGATTGCATACTTGCTTTCATGCATGCTTGCTTGCATGCATGCATGCTTGCGTGCTTACTTGCATGCATGCTTGCTTGCATGCTTGCTTGCCTGCTTGCATGGGTTTGGGTGTTCGCTTGCTTGATTGCTAGCTTCTTTGAAATGCTCATGGTTCACGCGTGCGAAGCCGCGGGCAAAAGCTAGTTCACTATAGATTCCTGATTTAGCCGTAATTGCATAACTATTCCATATTCACTTAAATAAAACCAAATATTTTTTATTTAAATATGTATCGATACATAATTTTTTCGCGCAACGCCCACCATTTTATGAAAATATCGATACATAACACACGATGCCGTGTCCCATCTTGCGTGGCAGCGCATTTCCAGTCCACTGGAGACAGCCACTGCGAAACGATTTTCCCGCGTTTTCTTAAGTCAAAATCAAACTTTTTTTTCAACTTTAATTAAATCTCAAGAATATTGAACAAGTGATAATTAAAAAAACAGTGTGATTTTTTAGAAATCAATATGACGTTGATAATGATAAAATTGCCGCCGCTTATTTTATTAGTTTTAATTTGTGCGGATGTCATGGCGAAGGACTCTGCAGAAAAGCTTGAGGGCGAGACCAAAAGCGAACCGATACCAACAGTAGAAACTAAACAGCCAGTCAAGGTACTTTTTTATTTATATTCCTTTACCTTAATATTTAAATTATAAATATTTATATCGAATTACAAAAAAAAAATAAACTATGATAAAATCTAAAAGTTAACTAAATATACAAAACTTAAAACTAAATAAATATACCTAACTATAAAAAGAAAACACCATCTAAAAGGCCCTCCTGCGGCATAGACCCCAAGACACTGGCGGCATTACCTCTCTGTACAGCCAGAGAAATTCGCTGGGAGAGGTAAGCGCCAGCTCTATTTAAATTATAATATTTTTTATTTATTTATTTATGTAAATAATTTTCAGGACTTATTTAAGTATATCTACGCACAATCATTAGTGCTCTAAAATGCGTTCAGAGGCCGTAGGAAATGATAATAGATAAGGGGGCGTCCATTAATTACGTGAGGTATTCAGGGGGGGGGGGGGAGGGGGTCGAGCCGAATCTTACTAAATCTCACTTGGGGGAGAGGGGGGTCTTGGCAAATATCACGTAATTTTTTTTAGCAGAAAATGGTGTAAAACTGCGTGAAAATTAAGTTGAATTAATAATTAAAATTACAGCAATATTTGCAAATACTAGTCCTTGCTAGTCTTAAAAAAGTAGTACCTAATTAAACAAATTGTGTTATGTTTTTTAATAAATCCAATACTTTTATACCCAAAGTACAAGTTTTGAAAAATCTCACGTGAGATCGGGGTAGGGGGGAGGGGGTCGAGAAAAATCTTACATCTCACCAAGAGGGGAGGGGGGGTCAAAAAATCCTTAAAAATGCCTCACGTAATTAATTGACTCCCCCATAGACAGAGTGATTCAAGCGGAAGGTTTATGTAGAGAAATACTGATTGCACCCGGGCGAAGCCGGGGCGGCTCGCTAGTAACTATAAAGTAAACTTATCCAAACTGAGATTTTTAAAAACATAAATATCACAAATTTACACTGTTTTTAACATACTAATAAAACTGTACGTTAATAAACATACACACTGTTAATAAACATAGAATGTGCCAGCTTGTCTCCCCGCACAGATGATAAAAGCCCATCAAGGGAATGGGCGAAAATCTTAGGAATCATGTTATAGGCGATGCTAGCAAACCATCACTATTTTGATTCCCCTTTCCAACAATACGCCCACAATCATGCTAAGCGTGGCCTTTAGGTCTTGTTACCTTAGGCTCTGTCTACCCCGTAAGGGAGAAAGACGTGATTTCTGTATGTTTGTATGTATGTAAGTAAAAAAAAACAAAAGTAAGTGAAAATATAAGTGTGTATATCGTTGTCTAGTACCCATAACAAGCCTTACTAGCGCTTACTTTGCGACTAGGTCAATTTGTTGTGAACTGTTCCCTAATATTTACATTTATTTAGTTTTTCGCTATCCCGCGTGAACTATGCAATTTTCCGGAATAAAAATTGCCTATGTGTTAATCTAGGGTATCAACTATCTCCATTCCAAATTTTATCGAAATCCATTCAGTAGTTATTACGTGAAAGAGTAACAAACATCCATCCATCCATACTTACAAACTTTCGCGTATATAATATTACTAGCTGTTGCCCGCAACTTCGTCTGCATAGAATTCGTTTATCGCTATCCCGCGGGAATTACGCAATTTTCCGGGATAAAAAGTAGCCTATGTGTCATTCCAAACTATAATCTATCTATGTTCCAAATTTCATCCAGATCTGTCTAGCCATTATGGCGTGAAAGAGTAACAAACATCCAAACATTCTCACAAACTTTCACATTTATAATATTAGTAGGATAGACCGGGAGATAGTGACCCAAATTATTGGGTCATTTCTACCAGTATGGCGGTTCTTCAGGGGTAAATAACGTCAAAATAATCAGGTAAGCACCTACGCACGCTCGCGCCGTATCTATCCTGCTTACCGAATAGCTTTGCTGTGTGTACGTACCTACACGCCAGATGGCTCGTCTGTTGGTTTGCACACAACAGTAGGCTTATTGTCTAACTCGCTCGCAATCGTCATCGTGTTCATTTTGACAGTTCTTGTATGAATGTGACAGCTAGCTGATTCCGATGCCAATTGTCATCCCAAACGTGAACTGTCAAAATGAACACGATGTCGATGGCGAGCGAGTTAGGTAATAAGCCTACTGTTCTTTAAAAAAATAGATTTTTCTTCCAAAATATTAGATAATTGGTCCACCAGCACCAAGTACCTTGTGCTTTATTTTGTCACCCTAAATGAAATAAAGTTGGCCTATACATAGCATTGCTCTAGGGCAGTGGTTCCTAACCTGGGGGTAATTACCCCCGCAAGGGTAAAACGGAGATTCTAGGGGGGTAACACGGGATGGTACGAAATAATATTAAAATAGCAATAAACAAAATAATAGTACGGTTAACTCCGAGATTTATATATTACTTTACTTACTAGTTACCTAAACGTGCAATTTCTTACATAATAAACATATTTTCGTTCGAATTTGTGTGGTTTTAATTATTTTAAATTAGCTAGGGGTAAACTCAAATTTCCATACTTGTTCACAGGGGTAGTGACATTGAAAAGGTTAGGAACCACTGCTCTAGGGTACCTATAATATCTAAAAAAAACCCAAGGTCGCAGTTATAGAAGCTCGCACAGGGCGCAGAGGCTTTTTACGGCACTGGGTCTCAGTACGCAATGACAAAAAGAAAAATGATTTATATTGAATTGACAAGGAAAATCATGTGACGTTTACTGTGACAACGTTCTACGGTAGGTCAGGAATCAAATGTTTCGGCTGTACCTTGGAACAAGCTTATTTGACTGACGTGTAACTCAAGACACGAATTCTCGGACAGCGCCGCCGCGAAAATAGAGACTGGCTCGGTTTAATTTTAATTTTATAAACGAACTAGCTTCTGCCCACGACTTCGTCTGCGTAGAATTATACATAAAAACCTTCCTCTTAAATAACTCTATCTATTAAAAAAAACCGCATCAAAATCCGTTGTGTTGTTTTGAAGATATAAGCATACATAGGGACATAAGGACATAGGGACATAGAGACAGAGAAAGCGACTTTGTTTTATACTATGTAGTGATCTACATATATATATACGAAAAAAACCATGTCTTTATCCCTTACGGGGCAGACAAAACCTAACCAGCCCTAAAGGCCACGTTCAGTGGATGACAGTAGGCATCAGTGGATGAAAGTAGGCATCAGCGGGTGACAGCAGGCATCAGCGGGTGACAGTAGGCATCAGTGGGTGACAGTAGGCATCAGCGGGTGACAGTAGGCATCAGTGGATGAAAGTAGGCATCAGCGGGTGACAGTAGGCATCAGCGGGTGACAGTAGGCATCAGTGGATGAACTTAGGCATCAGTGGGTGACAGTAGGCATCAGCGGGTGACAGTAGGCATCAGTGGATGAACTTAGGCATCAGTGGGTGACAGTAGGCATCAGCGGGTGACAGTAGGCATCAGTGGATGAAAGTAGGCATCAGCGGGTGACAGTAGGCATCAGCGGGTGACAGTAAGCATCAGTGGGTGACAGTAGGCATCAGTGGATGACAGCAGGCATCAGTGGGTGACAGTAGGCATCAGTGGGTGACAGTAGGCATCAGTGGGTGACAGTATGCATCAGTGGGGGACAGTAGGCATCAGTGGGTGACAGTAGGCATCAGTGGGTGACAGTAGGCATCAGTGGGTGACAGGAGGCATCAGTGGGTGACAGTAGGCATCAGTGAGTGACAGGAGGCATCAGTGGGTGACAGTAGGCATCAGTGGGGGACAGTAGGGATCAGTGGGTGACAGTAGGCATCAGTGGGTGACAGGAGGCATCAGTGGGTGACAGTAGGCATCAGTGGATGAACGTAGGCATCAGTGGGTGACAGTAGGCATCGGTGGGTGACAGTAGGCATCAGTGGGGGACAGAAGGCATCAGTGGGTGACAGTAGGCATCAGTGGATGACAGTAGGCATCAGTGGGTGACAGTAGGCATCAGTGGATGACAGTAGGCATCAGTGGATGACAGTAGGCATCAGTGGATGACAGTAGGCATCAGTGGGTGACAGTAGGTATCAGTGGATGAACCATAGACTATCCGTCTTTTTCTTACTGTTCGTTCTAGAAAGAGACGTGCGACATAGATCTCGCGGGCTCTCGTGCTAGCCGTGTAGGTCAGACGCCATTACGACGTCCAAAAAAGTAGCTTGTGTTGCCAGATTGAGGATATTTCACAATTTTGGGCTAATAACATTATGGAGAAGTTTGGCGAAAAACGATGGAAAAATTTAAGGACGTATATTAATTAATATTAATTAAGTACTAAAGTGTTTTTGTGTACCTAAAACCACGTTTTATTTTCTTATTTTACATGTTTTACTTAACAAAAGTTACACGGGGAAATTTATACGAAATCATATCGTCTTGGGGATTTTTGTTTTAAGACCTAAAGCCTTAAACCAAAAATAGAGCCTCGTAAAGCGCTGCGGGTGTCTATGGACAGTGGTGATCATTTAACATCAGGTGAACATAAAAAAAAGAGCCGGGGAATTTCGCTATCGACTCTGGCAACCCTGGCCCCGTGCGTCAGCGCAGCTCTAACAGTCATAATCACATCGCATCGCCTTCATGTTATCATCGTGGGGCACTTCATACTTAATTTAATGTCTGGCTACAACGCGGGCGCATCGATCGCGTAATGCAGCTCGTTCATTCTAAACATGTATATTTGTTTTCTAAATGTCTGTGAAAATCAGAACACATAGAAAAATCCGAAAAGTAAAGCTATGGCCGGGAATCGAACCCGGATCCTCGTCATTCCGTGACGCGTGCTATACCACTACACCACCCATAGCAGGTGGGTAGTCTCCGAATTTTTCTACCTGTTACCGACCGTCACGTGACCTTTGTTACTATGCGAATTTTTTGTCGCTAAGCGTCATCTGTTTGAATGATGTGTCTGTACAACACAATTACAAACTCCCGTGGAACATCTACTGCTCACCAGGGACGAGAGAAGGCGCTGTTTTTCAAATGATAGGTACTATCAAATGAATCAAGATTTTTTTTTTTTTTTATTTCTTGTTTTTTTTTTATGTTTTACTTTTACGGTTTTATGTATATTTGTAACTAGACACACTAGCCTCGTCTAGAGCAGGCGTGGCTGCAGAAGCGGCCGAATCAGGCAAGATAAATAAATATAGGGGTCTCAGCACCGAATACAACTTTGTCCCTTTCGGTGTTGAGACCCTTGGTCCGTGGGGTCCTAGCGCTATTAGCCTCTTCAAAGATATTTCGAAGAGGCTAATAGACGCTACGGGTGACCGCAGAGCTGGCAGCTTCCTTGGACAGCGTATTACTATCGCTGTCCAAAGGGGGAATGCTGCCAGCGTCTGTGGAACTATGCCACGGGGGCCCCTCCTTTTTTAATTATTTTACTTTAAGATTAGTTTTAGTTTAGTTTTTAATTCGTTAATTTAATAGTTTAATTTGTATCAATTTCCATTTATGTAATTTTTATTGAATGAATAAAGTTTACTAGCTGTTGCCCGCGGCTTCGCTCCCGTTTTTTTTCTTCTAAATTTCAATATTGTCTCGCCGTCTAAACCTTCCCTGGGCTTCTCAAGACTAAAATTAGACAAATCGGTTCAGCCGTTCTTGAGTTTTAGCGAGACTAACGAACAGCAATTCATTTTCATTTATATAGATTAGCTGTACAATGGTATCTTAAAATTATTTGGGAATATTTCGCAGACTGTTGCTACCCTGCGCAGTCGCTTGAATGCGTATTGGCTCGATGGATCCTCTTAAATGAATGTGATGTGTTTTGTAACTTGTGTGTGTATTTATATATTTATATATTATGTAGTATATTTTATTTATTGTGTATTAGTTTATCGCATTTATCTATTATGTGTAGTTTATTATTATAACTTAC
This sequence comes from Pandemis corylana, assembly GCA_949127965.1. Taxonomy (NCBI): domain Eukaryota; kingdom Metazoa; phylum Arthropoda; class Insecta; order Lepidoptera; family Tortricidae; genus Pandemis; species Pandemis corylana. Next base: position 1,690,790 of record OX421875.1, on the reverse strand, counting down.
ATTATTTAAAATTTAGACATTTAGGATTATTTTAAGTTTCGATCGGTTCTTTTACTTTTTCTGTGTGTCTACTCTTGCTTAATACTTAACTATGTCCTGTCAATCGTTCAAAGGTTCACTGGAAGAGATCCATTTTAGGGATAAGTTCGCCTTTGTGCATGTGTGTTATCCTGTATTCGTCTTTTTCTTGTGTTTTATGTACAATAAAGAGTTATACATACATACACATACATATTTCTTCAGAGTGGGTTATTTTAGCACCCCTACAAAGAGTTTTCATTTAATTTTCAGATTAAAAGTGTAGTTCCCTCCCTTGACGCTGTTCCCTTTGAACATCGATCATTGTATGGACATTTGTAAATTTATATCCCATCAAAAACAAAACTTCTAAAAAAAAACAAGTCTCGCTACTCAGCTCTTCTACCGTAAAAAGTTGTGAGATCCATGTAATACCAAGTCGGTTAATTTATTCAGTCCCTACTAAAGAGACCTCCTGTCTTAAGTTATTACGTAATTAGCTAACCTAACAACATATAATAATGCCCATATCAAAATTAAAAATCGTTTGTTATAAATAAATAAATTGACTTGGTATTCGCATTAACCCATCAATTTAGTATAATATGTATTACTTGTGAGAAAAATTGTGTTTTATACATGTTATATTAAATTGAATGAAATTTAATTTGAATGAAATTTGAAATATACAGTGTTTATACAATGCCTGCTTGGTTACAGAAAATTCAGGCTTCTAGTTCTAGCCAAAACGAAGTTAAAGGGGGGTCGAAAATGGCCTGAACTGCTTCGAGAAAAGATAGTACGGCCGTGCCGCTTTTTTTGCTCGACTTGGCGGGGGCACTCCCGTGCCCCCAGATATAATCGAATATTTTTATAGAATCGATTGTTAAATTGTTGGTACTAAAATATAATCGATAATCGTTGATACCGAGTGACAATGAAGCCTCACCCCTAGAGTTGTCAAAGTGAATATCCCACCCATACCTTCCTTACTGAAACAGGTTTGTAAACGCTGTAATTGTCTTCTAATCTACAGACTCTTATTTCAAACTAGCTTCTGCCCGCGACTTCGACTGCGTAGAATTATACATAAAAAGTTAACCTTCCTCTTGAATCACTCTATCTATTAAAAAAAACCGCATCATAATCCGTTGTGTAGTTTTGAAGATATAAGCATACCTACATAGGGACATGGGATATAGGGACAGAGAAAGCGACTTTGTTTTATACTATGTAGTGTGCAGCGAGATTTTTCAGCACTTCCGTGTGGTATTTTCATATATATTATGTGCTCCAAAAGTGGGGTCAATGGACCTTACTGAGTTATAGCTACTTTACTCGACAGTCGAGCCAACTGATAGCACCAAGGTAGCACAAATACAGTAGCCCCCATTAACGCGAACTGTAACAGTTGCACACTACAATACAACCTCACTATAAACTCTAGTGTAGCATGACGTACCGCTCGCAGCTACCAGCCAAGTCCACACAAGGGTTTTGGGTTAATTTCGTGCAGCTGTTACTGCAACAGCTCGCATATACCCGGCTCTAAGTTGACAACACTAGAAAAATTCGAAGGTTTTCCCACCGGCTACGGGTGGTGTACGCGTCGCGGAGGATCCGGGTTCGATTCCCGGCCATAGCTTTACTTTTCGGATTCTGTGTTCTAATTTTCAGTGAGTTTATTTTATGAATATATATATACAAACACTAATCCTAAAAACCACATATCTATGCTAAAAATAACTATAAAAAACCTATATTTACAAATTAGAATAGTTATAAAAAGAAAACCCCGTCTAACCCTACTGGCTGCGGCAGGGTCCCCATGACGCTGGCGGCATTAGGTACCCCTTTGGGCCGCAAGTGCCATCCGCTGGGATAAATACACGTCAGCTCTTGGGTCCCCTGAGGCGTCGATCAACCGGGACGACAGGTTCTTTACAAAACCTTTCATGTCGGCTGACCAAGGCCCCAAAGTTTCAACCGCAAGCGCCGCAAACTCATAATCCTTTAGTAAGGTGGAGTATTTGCGGCGCTTGAGGATTTGGGCCTGATCAGCTGGAGCGCCGGCATGTAAGCAGGTTGCCTGGATGTGGGACAGAGCGAATGTGTCGACGCAAGTAGCGTCCCACACCAGTAGGCTTATTACCTAACTCGCTCGCAATCGCCATCGTATTCATTTTGATAGTTCATGTATTTGCTGACAATTGGCATCGGAATCAGCTAGCTGTCACATTCATACAAGAACTGTCAAAATGAACACGATGGCGATTGCGAGCGAGTTACGCAATAAGCCTAGGCCCTACCTAGCTTCCACGGCACCAGAGTGTCGTTTAGATTTTTTTGACAACACTAGTTAATAGTCGAGGAGCATCCCACACCATTATTAACATGTCATCGCCACACGTCATACAGCCAGAACGAGCGCGACATAATTTATCGGGGAATATTTCTGGTTGTAAAACAAAAATAAGTCCAATGCCAGTTCGGTGCTTATTTTTGTGACGACAATTGGGCTTTAATAAGAGGGAAATTATTGTTATGAGTTGTTTTGTCTGAGTTTCTAGCTATCTAATGCCGCGGAAGCCGCTGAAACAAAAGATATATTTTATGCGGGAACTATGCAATTATCCGGGGTAAAAAGTAGCCTATGTGTTAATCTAGGGTACCAGCTATCTCCGTTCCAAATTTTATCCAAATCCGTCCAGTCGTTTCAGCGTGAGGAAGGAACAAACATACACAGTCACTCACTCACATCGTCACAAGTTTTCGTATTTATTATATTAGGAAGTAGGATTCACGATCTTTTTATGACTTTCTTGTTTTGAGATAAAAATATAATGTAATTTACAAATAATGTATGTATGTTTGTAATGTACTTGTGTGTGTTTGTATATATTTATATATTATGTAGTAGCTATATTTTATTTATTGTGATATATCTTACATTATTTAAAATTTTGCCATTTAGGATTATTAAAGGTTTCGATTCGGTTCTTTTACTTTTTCTGTGTCTACTCTTGCTTAATACTTTTATGTCCTGTGAATCGTTCAAAGGTTAACTGGAAGAGATCCCTTTTAGGGATAAGTTCGCCTTTGTGCATGTGTGTTGTCCTGTATTCATATTTTTCTTGTGTTTTATGTACAATAAAGAGCTATAGGGTAAATTATAATTAAATATGATAGCACTTTTCTATGTACATTAAGTGTCATATTTTAAGTAAGGTGCAATGGGGGAATTCCGAAAATCGTCGATATCCACCAAACGAGGAACAATTCCATAATCTGACAATGCTTATCAGAAGCCAAAGATATTGGAGCTTCTAGGTAAGGGAGCGTTCAAGTATTACGTAAATAACGCAATTGGCATTGTTCATTTTTTTAGTATGCTCCAATTCGAAAACCATTTCGAGGAAAACCATCAATTATCCGATTTATCTTGTCCGATTTCAAAAATACTTTATGATTGCAGATATTTTTGTAAAAGTACTTTGAATCTTTATTTGACCGAACGATCGGGTTTTTAGACAGAATCCAGCATCGAATGTTTGCCACAAAAATGAAAAAAAAAAGTTTGGCTACGGCAACTGTCACGTGTCACTGTCAAATCTACAAAACCATAGACAAAGCTGTTTGTTTTATAGCCAGCCGAACGAAGGCGATTGGGATTCTGTCTAAATTCACGAATTATCAAACAGCGAAAAAATATTTATTATTAATTAACAAAGCTACGTAAAAGCATAATATTCAAATTAGTTGCTTGAAATAGTCCATTTAATCAAATAAAGGTGTTAAAAGCACAGCTTAAAAAAAATGAACAATGCCAATTATTAAAGATTTTTGACCCCCCCTCCCCCGCTTGTAACGCACCGTAACGTTTTTCTGTACCCCCCCCCCCTCCCCCTCTAAACGTTACGTAACACTCAAGTGACGATTTTTACCCAAAATTGGCAAAATTTATGTTGCGCAAAGTACAAGAAAGTCGCTATAATGTCCTTGTTATAGTTTTAATCGCCTTTACGGTAGTAATACTAAATTAAACAAGAGATGTTTAACCCGCAATACATGCGTAGTTTGTTAACTTGGCAGTTTTAATTCCATATTTTTTTATTAAAAAAAGAAAACGTTACATAACGTGTTGTAAGAAAGAACCCCTACCGCCCCTGTAACGCATCGTAACGTTTTACGATACCCCCCTCCCCCTCAAATTGCGTTACGCAATACTTGAACGCCCCCTAAGCGTTGCTAGATTATTTAATTGTTCCCCGTTTAGTGGATATCCACGAGTTTCGAAATTACCCCATTTTCGAATTTACCCCAATCCACTAGGTATACCTACCTACTCGGTTACTTTCTTGATGATTAAAGTTTCGCGTAAGCGTGCTTAGAAGCCAAGAAGCACAGTATATATATAAGCTAAAGCAGTAAGGAACCTACGAACAAATCGGTTGAAACGAAACACGCACACAGGCGCGCGCTTTACACGGCCCTTAAGGGGACCTCGACCACTCCGCTCAGGCTCAGGTCCGCTTAGGGGCCGTGTAAAGCGCGCGCCTGTGTGCGTGTTTCGTTTTCAACCGATTTGTTCGTAGGTTCCTTACTGCTTTAGCTTATATATATACTGTCTTGGCTTGGCTAATTCTTGTGCAATTTATTAGCCACATCTTAATAATACGGTATAGTATTATTTGCGTTTAATAATTTCTTCAGCATGACAGCGCGCCAAAACTTTCAACAGATGCGATGTAATTTCAAAATTATAGCCAAACATCGGAATATATTCGAGTCACCTTCGCGTTCGTCCACCAAAAGTGTCCTACAACATTGTTATTAAAGTCAATGACTTGTTATTTTAGGGTAACGTATTGCAAACCGGTTAACCGGACTTTTTTAGTTAAGGCAAAAAACCGGTTTTCGGGACGCAAAAACCGGATTAAAACCGTAAGAAATAAAAACTATAATAAGTTGATTATTTAATTCTATATGCTACAGCGAGACTAAAACTGTTTTGTTCAATATTCTGACTTATTATATATTATTATTATTAATATCTATATTTTACAACATTTAAAACGCATTTTATTAATATTCTTGACATCTGAAAGTATGTATGTATGTAAGTATAACTCTTTATTGTACAAAACACGAGAAAAAGATGAATACAGGACAACACACATGCACAAAGGCGAACTTATCCCTAAAAGGGATCCCTTCCAGTTAAGTTGAAAGTTTACCATCTGCGCGGGTAGAGACTGGTACATTCTATGTTTTTTCTTTACTCCCAGACCCAGACCGGCCTGGAAGAACTAATTCTATTCCATTAGGTAGTTGCGAAAGAGCTACCCTTCATACCAAATTTCAAACTTCTAGGACTACGAGATGTACCCAATAGGTTTTCGGTCTTCGTCTCGGAGACCGCCAGGAAATCATTAACCGATGCCCAGGGTGCACCGGACCAAGCACTTGCTCTTCCCCTCGGACGGATCCAAAAACGAACCGCAGCTCTTGACCACAGGCGGAGGTAACCCGACTCGCACCCCGTACAATATCTACAACAATACAATACAAATACTCTTTATTGAACACCACAAATCAGTACAAAACAATACAGAAACAAAGAACAAAGTAGACAATAGGCGGTCTTATCGCTTAATAGCGATCTCTTCCAGACAACCAATAATAGAAATAAGTTGGAGACAGTTTAAGTTGGTGGCGGAACCAAATAGACAGGACAGGATAAACGCAGGGATAATAAAAACAACAATACCAACATAAATATAATACTTAGCTAAATAAATAAAATAATACATAGGTACATATACACATAACATTACTGTATAATACTTAAGATAAAATAAATACGATATCTAAATACGACATCTATGGACTTACAGCTACAACGTCAAAGAGTTGGGTTAGGTAAGAAGTATTTGTTTTGAAACGTTTCGTAAAACGTTGTATAGGTAGTTAGGCACACTCAGACTAAACTTAATCCTACATCCGATATTTCTCAGATCTAATATTCGATCCGCGGCTGGCAAGCGGCCAGAACATTATTAATATTCACATGCGAAGTGTCCATGGCGCCAAATTATTACACGCTACTATTTTTCTAACGGTTTACACGAACACCAATGTCTGAAACGATAAAGCACGGATTACCAAGAGAATTAGGAAGAATTAGCAAGCTTACACGTGAAGAAATAAGATTTTTGAAAATAAAATAGAGCTGGGGCGGTTCATGCGTTTATTAACTATGAAATTAAGACGAATTGACGTGATTCAGACGTTTCGAATGACTCAATAACTTTTGAGGTTATAGTTGTAAAGCAAAGTTATGTTTCCCGCGTAAATTGAAATTGTTTTTTTAAGAATTAAAGTGTCGTGGAGCAGCGGTTTTTTTTTAATTTATTCGTGTCCGAATTTATTTTAAGTTGTAGACTATTCGGTGTATTTTTGCAACATTAATGTTTACGCTGGCGTATTTTTGGCAGTGTTATGCTGACCTTAGTCCAGTTTTCCGTAAATGCAATTAAAACTCTACCTAATGATACCAGAGCTGTCGTAAAAAATCTACTATATTCGAGTAATAAAACCTATTCAAAATATTCTGCAGATTTTGAGATTTTAAACTATTTTCGACGGCAAATGTTATTTACAGGTTCTCAAACGAAAAGTTTGTAAAATTAAACGTAAAACAGCAACATAGTGACATCATTTTATTGTCTCGATCCTAGTGGAAGTTTTCGCACAAAAAACATCTCCAACACGTTCATGTAGACGTTCTCAAAGACTATGGAAAAACTGGCAGCGCCATTGGCAGATCGAAACGGCAACAAACTGCTCTCATCATAGTGGTCAAAATCGAAACTAATACCGTAGGTAAACATACCTATTTCATCAGCCAAAAGACGTCCACTGTTGAACATAGGCGTCCCCCAAAGAGCGTCATGACGACTGGTCTCGTGCCGCCCTTATTCAGCGGACCCCCACGACCTTTATCGGGTCATCAGACCACATTGTGGGGGGGGGGGGGGGGCTTCCCACGCTGCGTCTTCCAGTACGTGCTCGCCACTCGAGAACCTTCCGGCTCCATTGGACGTCGGTCGACTCACTTTTGTTCTTCTGCGGATCTCATTAGGGAACATACCCAAACTACGTGACCGATTTAGGGGGGGGAGGGGGGTCTTCAAAGTACCACTCATGGTCACCGGGGGGAGGGGGGGGGGTTTGGTTTCTTGTCACGTAGTCAATAATTTTTTTTTAAGAACGCCACGTTTTTATTACCCCATCAATAAAACTTGTCCAGTATCGCCACATCACTATAAAATTTACATTGCCCGTACATATACATTGTGCAATGTACTATTTTTTCTTGATATATTTTTTACTAAACACAATTACAACCGTATGCAATTATAGGTACGCATTCTCAAAGTACGCACTTTTAGGGGCCGTATAAGAAAATACAAACAAAAGCCATTATTTTGTAACTTTACGCAAAAAATATTGATAAAATATACTACGTGAAAACCAGGGGGGGGGGGGGGGGGGGTCTGGGCATATACTACGCTTGGTCACCGAGGGGGGGGAGGGGGTCAAAAAACACGAAAAAAAGGGTCACGTAGTTTGGGTATGTTCCCTTATGTCTGATACGATCACGCAGCGCGAGCGTACATAAAATTGGTCAAGAGCTGCGGTTCGTTTTTGGATCCGTCCGAGGGGAAGAGCAGTGTGGTCCGGTGCACCCTGGGTATCGGTTAATGATTTCCTGGCGGTCTCCGAGGGATATCATTATCCGTCTACGAGCCCGACAGGGGGAGGGGTCTTTTGACCGTGTTCTACAGTAAAACTTTGCCGACATTTTTGTCATATGATTTTTGCATACTGTATTTATTACTTTGACATTGGCGAAATCATTGCATCGATCGATGGGGCCATATTAGACAAGAAGAAGTAGTTATTATTTTATTTTTTTCCAGGTCAACAACGGAGCGCCGCTGCTTCTGGCGGATGAGCTGAAACAGACGCTGGAGCGCTACTTATTCGGAATGTGCCCACAAGGCTACAAGGTAACTTTTTAACTTATTTCGTGTCCCAGGTCTGGTCAAAGGCCTTTCCTCCTTTGATTATGTGCGCGATCATAAATCTTTAGCAACAATTTTAATCTAAACCGTCACTCTCTCACACCAACGACCAGTGGCGTAACTATAGCGTGGCAGGGGTGGCAAAATGCCAGGGGCCCCTAGCTCTACGGGGTAGAACTGGCTTGGTTTAGAGCACAGAAGGGACGCTGATGCACTTCTTTACATTGAGGAAGGAGCCCCATCTGACGAATTTGCCACGGGCCCCAGACGTTATAGTTACGCCACTGCAGTGTGATTCTATTCACACTGCACGCTAACCACACTAATATTATAAAGGCTAAAGTTTGTAGGTACGTGTGTGTGCATGGCGGATTTACAAATTTTCAAGGTATAGGCTGAATTTTTGCCGCCCTTGCAAAATGTGTTGCAGACTTCTAAGATTTTTTTTTTATTTATTTCTACGAGGTAAAAAAAAGCTCATTCCCCAAATTTGCCGCCCCCAAAATCTGCCGCCCTAGGCTCGAGCCTACTCAGCCTTCTGGTAAATCCGCCACTGTGTGTGTGTGTGTGTTTGTTTCTTATTCACGCTGAAACGACTGGACGGATTTGGATAAAATTTGTAACGGAGATAGCTGGTACAACATTAACACATAGGCTACTTTTATCCCGGAAAATTGCATAGTTCCCGCGGGATAACGATAAACATGTCAAAGATCGTAGCTGCCTAGAGTTGCTACGTAAATAATTGCAGAATATAACTATCACCAGAGGGTTTATTTTTTAAAAAACACAATTAATTTAAATATACAAATACTAATCCTAAAAACCTACATATCTATGCTAAAACTAACTATAAAAACCTATATTTACAAATAAGAAATAACTTACAAGAAAAAAAGTCATTAAAAGAAAACCCCGTCGAACCCTACTGGCTGCGGCAGGGTCCCCATGAAGCTGGCGGCATTACCCCTTTGGTCCGCAAGTGCGATCCGCTGGGATAAACACATGCCAGCTCTTGGGTCCCCTGAGGCGTCGATCATCCGGGACGACAGGGCCTTTACAAAGACTTTCATGTCGGCTGACTAAGGCCCCTAAGTCTCAACCGCAAGCGCCGCAAACTCATAATCCTTTAGTAAAGTGTACTTGCGGCGCTTGAGGATCTGGGCCTGATCAGCTGCAGCGCTGGCATGTAAGCTGGTTGCCTGGATGTGGGACAGAGCGAATGGGTCGACGCAAGTAGCGTCCCACACCAGGGCCCTACCGAGCTTCCACGGGACCCCGTCTGACCGCTTGTCATCGTCCCTAGCCATGCCAGCTGGCTGCAAAATGGAAGGCACTGACGCGGTAGCAAGCGACCGACGGACCCGTAAGCTTATTACCTAACTCGCTCGCAATCGCCATCGTGTTCATTTTGACAGTTCGTGTATAGGCTGACAATTGGCATCGGAATCAGCTAGCTGTCACATTCATACAAAAACTGTCAAAATGAACACGGTGACGATTGCGAGCGAGTTAGGTAATAATAAGCCTGACCTAAAGAAAAAAGTTAAACTGCAAACAGGTTGCAGATTGTAGTAGGCTATATTTGCAGCCTTATCACAGTAATTACCGATTTATGAATGCACTATTCGTGTGTCATAGTAACACCGTGAAATTTTGTTATTTAAAGAACCTACGGCCATAGAAATACCGTGTGGGATTGTTTTAGCGTTTCAAAATGGCCGCAGAATCGTTAACGGTCGCGCTGTTAATTTTGGCGGCAAGCGCACCTGCGCCTGTCGTATAATAAGAATAAGGGAGCGGCGGCGTCATGCATTGACGCAATTTCGGTCATAAAATGCGTTTAGATATCCGCATAATTTTGTAGATGTGCCTCCAGAGCCTCTAGTGTAAGTTTTCGCATATAAACCGTCTCGAAAGCGTTCACGTAAACGTCTCGATTACTATTGGCAGAGTGCAAAGCGGGTGGAGGGGGTAGCCTAAACGATCACAGCGCTCGCTACGGCTAAAATTGTCATTTTTGTCGCTGACTTGAGCTGTCAAATCCATATTGCAGTAAACATTTTCTAATCGTTTTTGAGATAAAAATATGGTCCTGGTAAGATGTGTTGTAGTGAATTGTAATAACACCAAGAAGAATAGCGACTGTAAATTTTACCAATTTCCAAAGACCATGGTGGAAACGAGACCAAAGAAATAAGTGGATGTTTGCCGTAAGAAAAAAAAAATAAGTTACCTAACCTCTAAAATTTTCACTGAAAACAACAATTTTAATGTTATTGGCAATAATGTTACTGACTACCATTGTCCAAAATTGTGTAATATAGTAAAATAACACAATATTTCATTAATATTTTTCACAATATTTACTTACTTCTTGTTTGACAGCGGTGACAATATTGTCCATAATGGCCGCCTGTCACGTGGCGCTGTCGTCGCGCACGGTACCAATAGAAAAATTGGCAGCGCCACTTGCGGATCGAAACGGCGACAAACTGCTCTCACACAGAGACACTGACGTCAAACTTAAAACACACTAGATGCTGCCCGCGACTTTGCCTGCAAAAAAATAATTTTTCGCTATCCCGCGGGATATTCCACAATTTTCCGCAATTTTCCAGGATAAAAATGGCCTGTGTTAATCTAGGACAGCTACCTCCGTTCCAAATGTTACCCAAATCCATTCAGTAGTTTTTACGTGAAAGAGTAACAAACATCGATCAATCCATACTTACAAACTTTCGCGTTTATAATTAGTAGGATCTTTTTGCGCGGGGGTAAAAACCGACTTGCTTTAAAGATATATTTTGAGTAGATGAAAACTATCAACTAACGTAACACAGTACCTCTCGCAGATGCCGTTGGGTAAGCTGAAGAACGCGACGACCCTCACATGCGACCTGGACACCGAACAGCAGGATCTGGCTGGCAGGTGAGAACAGTCCGTCGTCATCGACCCATAACCTTTTCGGCGCCAATGCAAACGAGTAAACTGTACAGTCAAGTGTAATAATATGTATCTAGACAAAGTCTCAAAAACAAGTACCCTTACACCAGCGTAATAAGGTCGTAGGACATATTTTTGAGATGTTCCTATCAATACTTATTTTTGCACTTGACCGTACATGAAATCTTTCATTTTAGCATGACGTTCAAGCCACATTACTGTTTGTTTGGAATTTGAATCTATTGTTACAGGCGTAAGGTTTGTTTTCCACAGATGTTTAAATCTTTAGAATCAGCCTGACAGCGTCACCTTTGACGATCTGAGCTTCCTTTTCTTTTTTTTCTTTTTTTTATATGAATAGGAAGGCAAACGAGCAAGTGGGTCACCTGATGGTAAGTGATCACCACTGCCCATAGACACCCGCAACCGCAACCCCGGAGGGATTGCAGATGCGTTGCCAACCTAGATGACTAAGATGCAATGCCTCTTGTGCCCGTAATTTCCCCGGCTGTCTTACTCTCCATACCGGAACACAGCAGTGCAAGCACTGCTACTTAGCGGCAGGATTAGCGAGTAAGATGGTGGTAGCGATCCGGACGGACCTTACACAAGGCCCTACCACCCGCTGATCCTGATATTTTTACCACATTGAACTTTCCAAATTTACTGAAAAGTCGACGCTGCTTTTATATCTCTGTCAAATTGCGTATTATTGTTGTTATTTAACGTTATCGAGTGTAACAAATTTATTTAAATTTGATGATGCTCCGAAATATTCGTATGGCGACGGACCTCCGCAAAGTAACGCCTGATTCAAATAAAAAAAAAATCGAATCTAATCCATGCGAATAAAGGTTGTGCTTGTGGTACAGCTAACCACTCGGCACCGGCTCTGCGCCGCCTCACCTCATCGGCTCGCCGTCAACCAGGCGACAACCAATCGCAAGCATGTAACGGAAACGGCTCAGCACCACATATGTCCACGCAGCTGCGGCTAGGTGACATCGCGCTTACGGCTGGCCGAAAGCGCGCTTAAAGCGAGGCGGCGGCTAAAACAGTCAATGATGGTCATTCCCCGCGGGGGGAACGACGGCGGTCTGCGCCCCGTTCCCGTTGCGGCGAGACGCAAGCGCGGCGGCGGCCCGACGTATGCTCGATGACTGAGTTGCCAGCGCGCCGCTTGCGGTTTGCTAGGCTTGTGCCGAGGCGAAGCGATGCTGTTCCGATGCTGATATGTGACAGTGGATTTTCTTACTAAGAATACTGGACGGCTCGAGTTGAGGCGGCGCCGATCCGATGCCAAGCGGTTAGGTGTGCGACAATCTTAAGCCCCCTTGTTATGGTTGGTATAGGTTGGCAGCCCTGGCGCTCCGTGCCCACTCGGCGGGGCGCGCGGACTGCTCGCGGCTCGGCGCGGCGCTCGCGAACACGTTCGGCGAACTTGCTCGCACCGCCGCCAGCAGACACGCTGCCATCACAGGTAGTACATACATACACAAATCACGTCTTTATCCCTTACGGGGTAAACATAGCATTTTTTTTCGTGCAGGCATGCGATCCACCTGATTTTAAGCAATCACCGCCGCTCATAGACACCTACAGTACCATTAGGACTGCGTGCGTGGCCGGCCTTGCAAATAGTGGTACAGTCGAGGGCATAAATATCTAATACAACCATCATTTGTGGCATAAAGACGACCGGATAGCCTAGTGTAGCGACCCTGACTATGAAGCTAGAGGTCCCGGGTTCGAATCCCGGTAGGGGCAGACAGTTGTATGATGAATACGAATGTTTGTGCCCAAGTCATGGATGTTGTATGTATTTATCTACATTATATAAGTATGTTTATCCGTTGCCTGGTACCCATAGTAACGTAATGGCACCAATAATCGACACTTTAAGGAGATGGTGTGTTTTGTTATAAAATTTTAAATACTTGTGATATTTTTAGAAGGAAATTGACACTTCAATATGATGAAATATATCCTTGAGATATAAATGGGGTATATTTTTACTTTTAAATAAATATGTAGCAGAAAAAAAACCTGAAAAACCGTTTTTACTTCAAAATCTCCAGTAATCGACACTTGAAACTCCAAACGCCGACACCCAGTTATCGACAGCTACCAGTTATCGTCACCTAGTTATCGACTATAATTCACAATGGGCACTTGCATGATCACCACAATTGGCAAAGTGAGTGTAGATAGGATTGGAATGTTGGTTAGATAAATCCGTAATGAATTAAAATGAACAGTTCAATAAGTATTTATTTATTGTTATCTATGTTCACTCATTCTTATTTTTTTTATTTATTCAGCAGAGAACAAACTCTAAATTACAAGTACCAAAACAAAATATACTGTATCCAATTATTAATATTTTATTCATTATTATTATTTCGGTTAGTTATCAAGCCAAATGTTTGGAAAAAACGTTAAAAATCACATAAATACCTAGTATTTAGTTATCAATTAGTCGTATTTTTATAATAGCATTAGTAGTTTTAGTGATATAATTTCTTAGGTACAAGTAAATTCAAACAATAATAAAACGGAAAAAGTAAATCAAATCTTTTTTATAACATTGCATATCTTGATGCTCTTAATATGTGTTCATAATAAAACGAAGAGCATCAAAATATGCTGTAAGTAATTATTATTTTTTATTCATAATCATTATTTCGGTTGGTAACCGTATCACTTTCCTGAAAAAATATATAAGATTAGTTAACAATTAGTCGTATTCATAATTAAAAAACTACCCTGTAGTGTCATAATAACCTAATAATCTATCTAATCACCTTGAGTGGAATTAAAGTCAATCAAAAACAAAACAGAATGTATAACAATTAGGAACTGCAGTACTTTGCGATATTACAATTTCTTGAGAACAGAACAAAGTCTACATATTATATTAAGACCATCAAGATACGCATTAAGTAAAATTTTTGTTCATAATCATTATTTTGATTACTAACCAAATAGACAAGTATGTCTGCAAGTAATATTTCACAATAACATACCTAAGTATTAGTTAACAATCAGTCGTAATTATATTAGATAACTAATACAATTTGAATGCCTCTTCAAGAACGACTGAAATCACTTCTTGATGGGCCTGTTGTTTGGAAAAGGATTTGCTGTACATACATACGTTTTAATCAATAATTATTTTTCACACACTGTGCAGTATTTTTAGCCAGCGGGGCATAGATGAAACAACCTAATAGAGTAAAAATGTCGTATAATTAATATGAAATGAATTTAAGCTAAGCCAGAATTGGCGATTACTGCTCTCAGGTTGGCCAGCCGAAGGTTAAACAGGTCACTAGAATGAATAAAGCAATCATTACGATCGATATGGATGGTTAATGTTTAGTCGTTATGTGGCATAGTGAATGAAAGTCGATTATTTTTTATAAAAACCAAAAAGTAAATTACTTAAATGACTTGGTTCGACGTAGAAGATAAAGGAAAAAAATGTATTAGTATGGTATACGTCGAAAGTCAGATGTATTGCCATAATTTGATAGTCCTTATTACCTGTTTAATTGGTTATTTCCTCGATGGTCAACGGAATTATAATTTTTAGATAACGCTAATATCCATGTAGATAACGCTAATATCCATGTTTCCAAAATGTATTGTTCTGATTTTGTCAAGATAGTACTTGGCCCCATAATAGCGCATCCAATTGGAATTTTTCCTGTGATTTTGTCGTGAAGAGTAATCCCAGGTACTGCAATACGTTTAGCAGCAGCTGCAACCTTTACAGTTCCTCACAGCCTCGAAAGCTTTTCCCATTTGGTCAGAAATGTAAATTTTTCTTGATGGCATCTGTAAGAACCAATTATCGACATAATTTGGTTCCAATAATCGACACCGCGTCGATTACTGGTATCTCGACGTTTATCAATCTATTTCAAATACCCACCAACTCAGCAAAGGAAATAGAACTTTATTTGTATGTAAAGAGACACTTTACAAAAAAAATTGCTACCGACACATGTCGATAATTGGAAAAAGTCATTTTGTCAGATCCAGTCATCGACAACGGCAATAAATGCTAAAAAAATTATCTGTAAACTTTGGCTGTAATAAAAACCGATCCTCCGATTGCTATAATAACCAGCGGAAAACACCAAATTCAAGTGAGTTTCAATACATCACGATAATAAACAAAATATTGTACTCACCTCCTTAACGATTTCTGTAAGAAATTCCGCCATATTCACGAAAACACTCACCGTGCTTAGTTATCCTCAGGCCATTTTAAAACGCAACGGCCGATTTCTTTCATAATGCCACCGAATGAAAGTACGAAGTGTCATCTCTACGGCACAGTATTGCCACATTAAGAAATCGGTTTACAACTCTTATTTTCTTTGATCAAAAAAAGAAGTGTCGGTAACTGGTTCTTGTCGGTCATTGGCGCCACTACGTTACAAGCTTTGCTTAGTTTGGGGCTGAGTCAATTGGTGTAATTTGTCCCAAGATATTTATTTATTTATTAAAGGTGCATCGATGTTTTGACGTCTGTAACGTAACGTATATATTTATGCCCTTGACTTTACACCGCCTTTTCTTTTTCTTCGTTTTTTTTTTCTTTTTTAACGGGTTGGAAACTACGAGTACCTACCCCCAAGCCTGGGAGACCCGGGACTGTTGTGGGACTCTCTTCCCCGGCCTCTTTCCGCACGGACAGGGGCGGTGGATAATATCCGCTAAAACTACTCCGGCGCACTCTTGCCGAGTTTAGGAAGACGCCGTGTGATCCCGAAACTTCGAGCCGACGATGGGGGCATATGGAGAATATCGGTCTTATAGCAATTTTAAAACAATCAAATCGGCCGCAGAATTATCAAAGTCAGCGGTTACCGGCAAAGTTGACAGTTGCGAGTGACAGCTGCTTGGGGGGCGTTCAAGTATTACGTAACGCAATTTGGAGGGGAGGGGGGTATCGTAAAACGTTACGATGCGTTACAGAGGCGGGGGGGGGGGGGGTCTTTCTTACAACACGTTACGTAACGTTTTCTTTTTTTAAATAAAAAAATATGGAATTAAAACTGCCAAGTTAACAAACTACGCATGTATTGCGGGTTAAACATCTCCTGTGTTATTTAATATTATTATCGCCAAGGCGATTAAAACTATAACAAGGATATTGTAGCGACTTTCTTGTACTTTGCGCAACATAAATTTTGCCAATTTTGGGTAAAAATCGTCACTTGAGTGTTACGTAACGTTTAGAGGGGAGGGGGGGGGGGGGGTTACAGAAAAACGTTACGGCGCGTTACAAGGGGGGGAGGGAGGGTCAAAAATCTTCAATAATTGCGTTACGTAATACTTGAACGCTCCCTTGGCGGTGAAACGGTTAAAAAGGCCTTCGGGTCTGTCTTGTTGACTCACTCACACCTATGGGTTAAACCCGAAAAACATTCTAGGAGCCCACTGACATACATGCCTTTACCATTTCTCCTCGTCTCCCGCCAGCTTCTGTCAAGAACTTCTGTCTGTCTGTCTGTCTCTTGACTTAAAAATCTATTATTTCACAGCATCGAATGAAGCCATAAAGAAGCGGAAGCTCTCGAAGAGTCAAAAAGCGAAGATTCAGGCGAAACAGCGGACCGCCCTCGCCGTGAAGAAGAAGGCAGCCGCCCTCGCCGCCGCCGCCGCCGCCAAGATCTCCGTATATAACTAGACTTATTAGAATATTGGGGTGTGGCAATGAAGACCTCAGAATGTAGCCACGGAATATACGATCGCGGAATGTACTGTATTTTTAAAACGGTTGAGGGCATAAATATCTATATAACCATCATGTCAAATATATGTGTCACCGGCCATATTGTTTATGGCATAGGTGTATAGATGTTTATGATGTCTTGGCAACGTGCATATATTTCTGTAGGCTTGTTACCTAACTCGCTCGCAATCGCCATCGTGTTCATTTTGACAGTTCATGTATGGGCTGACAATTGGCATCGGAATCAGCTAGCTGTCACATTCATACAAGAACTGCCACGATGAACACGATGGCGATTGCGAGCGAGTTAGGTAATGAGCCTACAGGTCCCGTTTAACTTTTATGCAGCACAGGGATTATTGGAGCGAGAATTGTAAGCTGTATCTTCCAGGACCTACATTAGTCGCACCTATAATTTTAAATAAAATGTTAAGTCTTTTTCGTCTGTTTTCTACTCTTTCTTGCTGTGTATACAGAAACATAATCAAAACCCGAAAAGCCATTTGGCGCTGTTTTGTATTTAAAAATAGCGCGTGGCATTAAATCGAAGCGAAGTCTACAACTTTATCCACGTTCTGGATAGGGCGTTAGATTTCGAGATCTACATGAGAAGTCCTTCGATGAACAATTACATGGAAAGTCGATTAAAACTTGAGGAGCGTTTTAAAAAAAAAAGGACACTAACATTTTTTCTAGAATTTAAATATTTTGGGTTTTTCTTGCTCAGAATCGTTTACCCTATCGATCCTCATACAAGAAAAAATGTGTCCCAGTTTTAACTTTGAATTTTTTTCCTGTTCGTCACGTTCCGCACACATAGGTACCATATAATAAAAGTGACGTTTATTTTTTATTTTTTTATTATAGCCTTTTTTATTCCGAATTCGCTACAATTTCATTTTTTTTTTGTTGTTATTGTTGTTTTTTTTTTATTACCTATTATTAAATTGTCGCGTAATTCGGCGTGCCTCATGGCATAGGCCTCCTCCGTGTATTGGAGGGTTTGGGCTATAGTTCCCACGCGCGCCCAGTGCGGATTGGGAACTTAACACACACCATTGAATTTCTTCGCAGATGTGTGCAAGGTTTCCTCACGATGTTTTCCTTCACCGAAAAGCTCATGGCAAATTTCAAATGTAATTTTCGCACATAAATTCCGAAAAACCCGGGATTTGAACCCACGACGCTCTGCTTGAGAGGCCACAGGTCAAACCACTAGGCTACCACGGCTTTTTTAAAGTGACGTAGGTACTGGAATGTAAATTTTGGGATACATTTTTTCTAGTATATGGATAGTATAAGGGTAAACGGTTCCAAGTATGAAAAACTCAAAATTTAAATTCTGGAAAAAAAAAAATCATGTGGAATTTTTTTGACTTTTATATTGGCATATGGGGCCTGATTTTTGAAAGTACCCAGTCGAAAGTTGTGTAAATCTGTGTATTGCTACGAAACTGCAGCTCAAATTAATAATTGGCAATATTAAATTAGAGTTAGAGCTTAAGTTTTGTTCTAACCTACACGTATTTGTAATTTTTCACCATTTTTTACCATTTCCGAATGGTATTTTACTCTTTATTTAACAGCACATATAACTACCAAAACAGAAAAAAGGTAAACAGAATATTACAAGGTAACAATAGGCGGCCTTATCGCTACAGAGCGCTCTCTACCAGGCAACCATAATGGACTGGAGAAAAGACCAGATCTGAGCAAGTGGTGCAATTTAGAATATATACAAAGTAGTGAAAATACGTAATACATTATACATGAAACACATTTATAATAAATGGAAATATAAATAGACACATACACACATACATAAAAAAGCCAGCTGCAAGATTCATGCACAAGATGGCAGATACAATGTGCTTTCAAAAATCATCGAGCAAACAAATGTGAATAAGTGAGACTAAACCATCCCCTTTGTCTGTTTAATTATTATTAAAGGTATACATTAATAATTTTATAATAATTGTTGTAAATTTGTTCGTAATTATTTGGGACTAATAACTAATTATCGGTAATTTTAATCATAATTTGTTGTAAGTGGAAATGTAAATAAAGAAAATAAATTAAAAATGGTCTTTGTCTTTACAGAAATTATGAAGATTGACATTGAGTGGCTAGCCAATATATTGGTAGAATGGAAATGTTGTATATTGAAAAATAAATTCATCGACCTCTGCGGCGACTACTGCACTCTTTCTAAAATAGCTTTGTTCAGTCTGTTACATATTACTTGACAAGTAGCGCCATCTAGCGGTGAGTAGCAAACTTCGGAACTATCACATTTTGATAGATAACTGTGTCATTACATCAAACTGTTTGACAGTTTCACACTATAAAGATTAAATTGTATTTTGAAACGTAGCAATAAGCTCTAATAAAAACTTATTGTAAAAAAAACACACGCAGTGTCTAGTACTTCACTACAGCTTTAATTATTTTCACGGCAACACTACGGTCTATCACTGTCAATGTTTGGCTGAAGGGCTTTGCACCCCGAGCCAGAAATAAATTAAAAAAAAACACTGTCAGTGTCATCCATCTGTCAGGTGTCACTGTCAATACTGACATTGTCATCAAAAATGGCCGATATTGTTTTATTTTTGCTTGGTCAGGATGTTGACTTGATTTGAGTTTTTGTATGTAAATAAAGGGCTATTTATTACTAATTTTATATCTAATTCTCTGCAAGAAGTATCTAGTCGCAGTAAATAACCCGATGTTTTTCTAATTAGCAAATTTAAACATGGATTTAGAAAATCAAGTGTTGTTTTTGGAAGAGGTGTCTCCTGACCACATAGAGGTGGAGGTGGAGACAAGTGAGACTTACCTGTTAGACCCTTTGACTGACCACAATTATATGTAAGTATTACCTCTATACGTTTTATTTTAACATGACTTTCTGCCAAGTTTCTTGAGCCATATTCCATGCTATTGGTGATATCCAATAGATATTAAAAAAAGCTCTTTGCGGCCTATGTATGAACGAACATGTTCATTTTGTTTTTGAAGTATTTTGAAGCATTCCATTGGCTCACACAGTTGTTCACTTCGTACCTACATTTCCTAACATGAACTGCTAAGGAACCGGAATACATGCTCTCTATTTTAAGTCAACTGGGATTTTCCGGGCTATTTATCAGGTGTTCCATCCATCAAAGGGCAATCCCTGACCAGTTTATTGTATAAAAAGTTGCCTTGCAGACATTAAGTTAACCATGATTTGGTGATATACTTAGGCAAAGCACACATAATATACACATAGCTTCGTCTCTTTATAAGTCCTTAGGCCTTTTCGTGACTTGGTGCAGCCAATCACTTATCTATTCTTTTACATCTTATATTTTATTATCCATGCTGATCTTGGAGATGGTATAATCCCTTTGAGGGAATGGGCGAAATTACGAATCATGTTATAGGCGATGCCCCTACCAACCTATCACTATTTTGATTCTCCTTTTCACCTATATGCCTACAATCATGCTAAATGTGGCCTTTAGGTCTTGTTACCTTAGGCTCTGTCTACCCTGTAAGGGATAAAGATGTGATTTACTTTTGCACATTTGTGCTTAATGCATTTATATCACCATTAATTTTACATTTTCCAGCCTCACAGAGCCAAAACAACCTGACAGATCTGTCATCCCTCACAATTTGAAAATACGCGAACTAAAAGCCTTGTACCACTGCAAGAAATGTGGGTACGCTACACTCAAAAAAGACAGCATGGACGCACACTCCCTAACACATAAAGAAAAAGCTAAACCTGTTCAACAAACACGGCGGTACGTGCCATGCCCGAGCTGTAACATAAAAAAATATGAAAACTACGAGAAATGTACGGAGTGCAGTTTCTTTACTAAGAAAAAGACAGCGCTGAAGATCCACATGAGGATCCATATGAAGGAGAAGCCCTACAAGTGTACGGAATGCAACGAGCGGGCGGAGAACTTGAAAGAACTGATAAAACATTATGAATGTAGACACAGAGTAATAGACAAATTTAGGAAAATAAAACTGTGAACATAAATTTTTTTGATAAGTTTTTTTTGTGTATTGGAGTTTTTCCGCAATAGAATACAGAACAGAGCAATTCGTTGAAGATCTGTGTATACTTATTACATGTTCGCGATCGATGCGATGATTTCGCCAATGAAAGTAATAAATACAGTATTCAAAAATCTTGTGACAAAAATGTCGGCAACGTTGTACGGTAGAACACGGTCAAAAGACCCCTCCCCCCTGTCGGGCTCTTAGCCAACAGCTAACGATATCCCTCAGAATCTGCCAGGAAATCATAAACCGATGCCCAGGGTGCACCGGACCACTGCTCTTCCCCTCGGACGGATCCAGAAACGCACCACAGCTCGACCACACGCGGAGGTAACCCGACTAGCACCCCACGCTCGCAATCGACATCGTGTTCGTTTTGACAGTTCATGTATGGGCGGACAATTGGCATCGGAATCCGCTAGCTGTCACATTCATACAAGAACTGTCTATTAATCTATATCACTGAGTGACATCGGCTACTTTTTAACGCGGGAAAATACCTTTTCCTACGGGAAAATTAACTTACCGCGGGCGAAGCTGCGGACGGAAGGCTAGTCTATACTAATATTATAAAGAGGAAAAATGAGATTGTTTGTTTGCATTGAATAGGCTCTGAAACTACTGGACCGATTTTAAAAATTCTTTTGCCGTTAGAAAACTACATTATCACCGAGTGACATAGGCTACTTTTTACCGCGGGAAAATACCTATTCCTACGGGAAAATTAATTTATCGCGGGCGAAGCTGCGGACGGAAGGCTAGTGTCTAATAAGCCTACTGGTATCACTGAAACAACTCAAGAAATATGTAAGAAAGGCGTTGCAACCCCGAGCCGCGATAAGGGTTAAAGTAACGCAACAAAATCTCAGCAATAAAAATAAAAAGTATTCGTAACATATTTATTTCACCGCATTACATTGTAACAATACACTTACAAATATTAAAATAACACCAATTATATGACACGCAACTTAAAACTCGTCGTTTTCGAACGGATGGTATTTGTGCCCCAGAGACCTGCAACAAAAACCAATGGTTTATATTTAATTTCCAATAACATGCGTATACCTACAAACTGCGAGATTGTGTAGTTTAAGCCTCATTAAGTGATGTGCTATGTACGCCACAGAACAAACCGTGAGTAGGGAAATACAGATTTTATTTCAATTGTATATAAGGATATATTTGGTTTACCATCAATTGCTAAACATTTCTCAAATGCATCGTTTGACAAATGCTTCATTTGACAACCTTTTATTTTCTACTAAAATATTGACTTTTTGCTAAAGTTTTAGTAAAGCTAGGTATGGCCGGGAATCGAACCCGGTACCTCGTCATTCCGTGACGCGTGCTACCCCTAAACCCATAGCAGGTATTAAAGGGTTGTCAAATGAAATGTTTGTCAAACGATACATTTATGAAAAGGTGATTAGAAAGTTTTTATTTATTTCGACTAGAATGTTGGTCATGTATTGGTGGGTGTGGCGTGTGAGGTTGAAGAGGTTAATGCCCTCCCTTGTATCGTAGTGCAGTGTTTCTTAACCTTTTTCAGCAGGGATGTAACGGAGGTAGTTTTATCGGAACCGAAGGCGGAGTCGTTTTTAAATTTGCTTCATCGGAGTCGGAGGCAGGGTCGGATAATTGACGATAGAGTGCACGTAGTGGGAGTCGGGGGGGATTCCCCGCGCGACATGTATGAACCTGTTCATAACAGTTGACACAGGCCGCCCTGTTCATAACAGTCGACACACGCTGCCGCTATGTTATGCTTCGACATCCGATTAAAACCTTCGATTTAAAAGTGTCGGAGCCGAAGTCGGAACCGAAGGTGTTATAATAATCGAAAGTTCCGACTTAACGGAACCGGAGTCGAAGCTCCGTAACATCCCTGTTTTTCAGTCACAGACCCTTGCAAAATGAAGCGCAATTTCCAGCCCCGCTAGCACGAGAGCGCACGAAAGTCGCGTCGCGCGCGAGTTGGACTACCCGTCTCTTTCTTGTTGGTACAGTAAGAAAAGGACGGGCAATCTATCTCGCGCGCGACGCGACTCTTGTGCGCTCTCGTGCTAGACGTGCAGTACGCCCTAATAAAAAAATCTGAGCGTACCGATCACCGCACTTGCGGTTGCATTTATTTTGTAAAATTGTTCAGATATGAGACCGCGGACCCCATACTTACAGTGGCGTAACTATAGGGTGGCAGGGGTGTCAAAATGCCAGGGGCCCCTAGCTCCACGGGGTAGGACTGGCTTGGTTTAAAGCACAGAAGGGACGCTGATGCACTTCTTTATATTGAGGAAGGAGCCCCATCTGACGAATTTGCCACAGGCCCCGGACGGTATAGTTACACACACGGCGCCCTAGGGGCCCGCGGACCACAGGTTAAGGAAAACTGTCGTATTCAACATGAAACTACCGTGAGACTTAATCATCATTACACATAACGGATAACTCACGTATAAAAAGTCGAGTGATGCTCGACATGTTTTGGACTATTTCGTGGTCTGCTGTCGCTGAACATTCGATGGAATCTGATTCGACGCATTATATCAGGTTTGATAAGGTGTCCGTACTGGCGAGAGAAAAGTTTTTCATTCCTCGGAAAGTACGCGAAGCCATTGAAATAAGTCGGTATCCCAATTTCAACCGGGATAGCGGATGGTCGGTGCCCCCGAGTTGGAAAACTGTTTTAAATATTGACCAAACGGTGAGTGTGAGCGAACCTTTACGGAGTGACGTGATCAGTGTTGTGTGCTGCCCTACATGTGACAATAATAAAAATGACGATGAAAACGAGGGTAGTTGTGCGCCGCTGTCAGTTGCGTCGAGCAGCCGCGGGAGCAGAGCGCTGGCGCGCAGTGTTCGTGTCGCTGCCGCCGGGGCGAGCGCTCCAGGAAGAAGGACTACGAAATAGTCCGAAACTGCATCACTCGACTTTTTATACGCGAGTTATCCGTTATGTGTAATGAAAACTGTCGTAGTGTATTCGGGTGTGCAGTCACTCACGCAGTCATGGGCACGAAGCGTCCGTTGACGTCGAACGAGTTGACCAGCTCCAGCTCCTCGGGCGACAGCTTGAAGTCCAGCACGTCGAAGTTGCTCGCGATGCGGGAGCGGGTCACCGACTTGGGTATCACCACGTTGCCGCGGTCGATCTGGTATCTGCAAATATAAACATATTAAGCGCCCTGTAAACGATCAAATTTGTTTGTCAAACTTCACGTTTTCATCAAACATAAACTTAAACGATCAAACCAAATATCAAACAAATTTGTTAAAGCGCCCTGCGCAAACGGTCAAATTTGCTTGACAAATTTGTTTGTCAAACTTCTTCTACCGAGATCTTGTTTGACAAACACCGTCGTACACGTTCAAACCTGTTTGTCAAACTCGACATCAATCCAGATATTCATCAAACGCATCAAACACGTAGATTGTTTGACGAACGCCTCAAACACAGCCGTACACTAACAAATAATTTGACAAACACGTAAAATTTTACAAACAATTTGATCGTTTACAGGGCGCTTTAAATTCTCATGCTGATGAAATTAATATGTTTGCTGGATGTAGCCGGCATGACTTTATTAACAGAAACCCGAGACTTCTTCAGGTGCCTCAAACGCACATGCGCGTTCAAATGCCTGTAAAATTATGGCAGACGGCACTGGGCGAAAGTCACGAAAAGGCATATATGCGTCGGTAGCAGTGAATGTGTTAATCTTTCTCTTCCCCTCCCCCCTCCCCTCCTCTTTTCCCCTCCAATTTGCCTTTATCCCCTTCACCTATCTTCCTATCCTCCTCCTCTCCTCTCTTCTCAAACTTGCCTCTATCCCCCTCCCCGCATCTCTTCCCCTCCAAATTGCTTTTATCCCCTTCATCTATCTTCCTAACCCCTTCCTCTCCTCTCTTCTTAAACTTGCCTCTATCCCCTTCACCTATCTTCTTATCCCCCTCCCCTCCTCTCTTCCCCTCCAAATTGCCTGTATCCCCTTTACCTATCTTCCCATTCCCCTCCTCTTCTCTCTACCCCTCCAAATTCTTCCCTTTTTGTCCTCTTCCCCCGACGTACCTGATGAGCACTTGCGCGGCGGTCTTGCCGAGCTTGCCGGCGAGCGCCTTGAGCTTGGGGTCGTCCATGAGCTGCGGCTCGCCGGGCTTGGCCCAGGGCCGGTCGGGGGAGCCCAGCGGCGAGTACGCCGTGAGCCGGATGCCGCGCTCCTCGCAGAACGCCTTCAGCCGCGACTGGTTCAGGTAGGGGTGGCACTCCACCTGGAAGACGGGAGATGTATCCAAGTTCTCTGAAGGTGGAACACTAAGTTACCCGTCAAAGTGTCATTTTCAAGGTACCGTGCCGAAGAAGTTTTGGAAAGAAGTCAGGTCAGGAGTACCCGAAACCGACGAGAATGTGTGAAGAGATTGATGAGTGTGGATGAAGCGAAAGAAGTATGTCAGGATCGTAGCAAGTGGAACAAAGTAGTCTGCCTACCCCTGTGGGAAAGAGGCGTGACGGTATGTATGTATGTATGTATGCCAGAGCCTGGGGGGGGAACTTGCGGCAACTACACCTGGCAAGTGTCACCTGCTGACCTGGTTGACGACGGGCTGCACGGAGGCCACCTCCAGCACCCTGGCGACCTGCTTGCTGTTGAAGTTGGACAGCCCGATGCTGCGCACCAGGCCCTCGGCCACGAGAGGCTCCAGCGCCCGCCACGTGTCCACGTAGTCCACGTCAGAGAACTGGATCTTGCCCGCCGCGTCCGTCGGGAACAGCTCGCCGTCTTCCTGTTCAAAAATTAAACGAGATTCCTTTGAACCTTTTAACCGACTTCAAAAATTATCTCTATTTGTCGTTGGTCGTTCAACCTGCTCTACTGATATTTGTGTCGTTGGTCGTTCAACCTGCGCTACTGATATTTGTGTCGTTGGTCGTTCAACCTGCGCTACTGATATTTGTGTCGTTGGCGTTCAACCTGCGCTACTGATATTTGTGTCGTTGGTCGTTCAACCTGCTCTACTGATATTTGTGTCGTTGGTCGTTCAACCTGCGCTACTGATATTTGTGTCGTTGGTCGTTCAACCTGCGCTACTGATATTTGTGTCGTTGGCGTTCAACCTGCTCTACTGATATTTGTGTCGTTGGTCGTTCAACCTGCTCTACTGATATTTGTGTCGTTGGTCGTTCAACCTGCGCTACTGATATTTGTGTCGTTGGCGTTCAACCTGCGCTACTGATATTTGTGTCGTTGGCGTTCAACCTGCGCTACTGATATTTGTGTCGTTGGTCGTTCCACCTGCGCTACTGATATTTGTGTCTTTGGCGTTGACTAAGTTAACACGTGTGGGGTTTTTTAAACTTTTAACTTATGTTAATGTGGCGGCAAAGATGTTAAGGGTTAAGTTAGCAAGACTGTACCTTGTAAGCTTGGGGCCAGTGGATGAGATACAGGTCCAGGTATTTGAGGTTGAGGTTCTCGAGCGACTGCAGCAGCGCGCCGCGCACCAGGTCGGGCCGGTGGAACGTGTTCCACAGCTTCGACGTGACGAACAGATCCTCCCTGAAACGACAGTACAGTCAGCACCACATGTTGATAAACAGACGAAGAGCTCCAAATAACGTACACACGGCTCCTCATACATACAAACATTATAAACGTGAAATTTTGTGAGTGTGGATGTTTGTTACTCTTTAACGCCAAAACGGCTGGACCGATCTGTATCTTATTTGGCACAGAGATAAATTATAATTTACATACATAAATCACGTCTCCATGGTAACAAGACCTAAAGGCCAAGTTTAGCATGATGCATGGTGGAAAGGGGAAGCAAAATAGTGATAACATGATTCCTAAGAATTTTACCCATTCCCTCGATGGGCTTTTACCAACTGCGCGGGAAGAGAAGCAACTGGTGCATTCTAAGTTTTTTTCTTTATTCTCAGACCAGCATCCAAGAGATTATACCTAATTTGGAATAATAATAACACATAGACATCGGCTATTTTTTATCCCGAAAAATTGCGTACCAAGATCCCGTGGGATACCGATAAACGAGTTCCTTACAAAAGAAGTCGCCGGTAACAGTTACTTTATAATATAAGTAGGAATTCCTCTCTCCGTAGCAGATGTCAGCTCACCTCTTGACGGCAGGCAGCATGGCGCTGAGCGCGGCGCCTCGTTGTACATAACGCGCGTTGTCTGTAGCAGATGTCGGCTCACCTCTTGACGGCTCCCTCGGCCAGCTTGGCGCTGAGCGCGGCGCCTCGTTGTACGCAACGCGCGATGTGTCTGTAGCAGATGTCGGCTCACCTCTTGACGGCTCCCTCGGCCAGCTTGGCGCTGAGCGCGGCGCCTCGTTGTACGCAACGCGCGATGTGTCTGTAGCAGATGTCGGCTCACCTCTTTACGGCTCCCTCGGCCAGCTTGGCGGTGAGCGCGGCGCCGACCTCCTTCTCGTTGCCGTACACGAACGCGCAGTCGATGTGTCTGTAGCCGATGTCGATGGCATCTTTGACAGCTTGGGTCACCTCGCCGGGTTTCGACTGGAAAGCATATTTACCATCATGTCGGGGTCCTACTTAAACTTTTTAATGCTTCAGGAAGGTTAGTACAAGCGTGCGCGAGGTATATTACCTGGGGGGCGATTTTTGAAAGCACATGTGTTAAAATACCACTCGAATTGCTTTAAATCAGGGATATTTTTTTTTTTCGGATTATCCGATAGTTTCGTTACGGATATTAAATTTTTAAGGAACTGTAAAATGAAATATAATACGACTATACGCGCACGCGGCTGCTCTGCCGGCCGGGCAAAAACAAAAACTTGTCACGACGTGTCATATTTACTAAGTTGTATTTAGTTAGACTCCGCCCTATCCGAAACTATCCAAAACTTTTAACGGATTCGGTTACGGTTACGGATATTTTTAGGGTTCCGTACCTCAAAAGGAAAAAACGGAACCCTTATAGGATCACTTTGTTGTCCGTCTGTCCGTCTGTCAAGACCCTTTTTCTCAGGAACGCGTGGAGGTATGAAGCTGAAATTTATATCAATTACTCAGGTCTACTGTCCCTTGAAGCTGTGAAAAAATCAAACTTCTAAGCCAACGCAATCAAAAGATACAGCCGTTTATGCCGCAAATTTCCGCAAATTTTCAACTCTCAAGGGAATCAAAACCTACAAGGTACTTCCCGTGAACGCAGAATCTTGAAATTTGGTATGAAGGTAGGTCTTATAGCACAGATTAAAGAATAATTGCGAAAACCGTAAATGTGTATGTATGTCTGTATATAGCAGTGACCAATATAAAGTAACCCCACACTGCGTACATTTTGCTTTGGAGCAGAGCTCTGCTTACTACTCTGCTACACTGGTTTAAAGATATTTATAGATAATGATACGGAACCCTCGGTGCGCGAGTCCGACTCGCACTTGACCGGTTTTTTTTATTTCGGATATCCGATAGTTTCGGTTACGGATATGGATACCCATAACACTGGTATAAATCTGTATACATATATCTTCAAAACTACAGCTCTAATAAATTTTTTGACTAGTGCACAATATTAACGAGAGCCGTAAGTATCTTCTAAGCTACTTGTATTTCAAATTCAGCACAATTTTTCACCACTTTCGAGTGGTATTTTCACACATCGATAACACACATTTCACATCGTCGATAAAGACGTGATTTGTGTGTGTGTGTAGGTACAGAATATATTGGGTTCACAAAAACAAAAAAGTTATATGCGACACATGTTACAATAATAATAATAATAATAATAAAGCCTTTTATTTCCAAATACTAATTTACAGTAGGTATTTGTTCCCACAATTTCTTTAGTAGTTAGTAGTGTTAGTGGTTATTTAGTTTTGTTAGTTGTGTTAGTATTAGTTTCCACAGATTTGGACCCCTCTTTGGGTGTAGGCCTCCTCCAGCTTGCTCCATGACTGCCTGTCTTCCGCCTTCTTCTGCCAGTCTTTTCCCGCTATCTCCACTATGTCGTCCGTCCATCTTTTGTAGGGTCTGCCGACTCTTCCCATTTGGACCTTTCCATTTTGTTGTGAGTATCGTCCACCTTTTGTCCTTGTACCGAGCTAAATGCCCTGCCCACCGCCATTTCAGTTTCAGAGTGTTACAATTGTAAAGGTTTATTTATAGGAATTACGCTAAGAACCATCATTTCAACATAACATGAAATAACATAGAATTTTATTGACTATCTGTTGACGTCACCCAAAGTTCAAGGTAGCGGCTATAGATATAACTTCCACCATAGCTGATAACCTCAGTTCATGTCTGATAACCCAGCAATTATATAAGTAGGTAATTTAATTGCTACCTATTACATAATATACGGTATATTGTAGCCGACGGTAGGTTTGTATAAACGACTGAACGCCCATACAAATATTTTTCATTTAAATTTCGAACATGCTTGAGTTCCGGGTTCGATCCCCCGGTCAGGGCAGATATGAAAAATACAAATTTTTGCTCTCGAGTCCTGGATGTTTAATATGTATTTATCTATATAAGTATATTTATCCGTTGTCTAGTACCCATAGTACGAGCTTTGCTTAGTTTGGGACTAGAGTAATTGAGTAATTGGTGTCAATGGTCCGAAGTTATTTATTTATTTAATTTTTTTTTCTTGTACGAGAATCGATAGGGTAAACGATTCTGAGTAAGAAAAACCCAAACGAGGTAAAGTCTGGAAAAAAAATTTCATGTGGACTTTTTTTGGAAAACGCTCAATTACGGAAATGGGGGCGTTCAAGTATTACGTAAGCGCTTTGGGGTCTTCGCTTTGCTTATTTTTGATGACATGGTGGATGGGGGGGCGGGGGGGGGGGTTCGATATGGTGATTACGTCAGCAGTTTCGAATCAATAAAAAAACAGAATCCATTAAAAGAAAAATGCATATAGGTACCAATGATTACGTAAGCATGGGAGGGGGGAGGGCTAAGAGGTTTGCTGACAAGGGAAAGGGGAGGGTAAATAATTGTAAAAAATTTGCTTACGTAATACTTGAATGCCCCCAATAACAAAGTTATTTTTTTCACATATCAAAGCTTTCGCAATCCGCGAACTCTTTCTCGCTTATTAGCTCGTTATTTCGCCCGGCCGTTTTTGAATTGACGTCAAAGATGTACATTTTTATTTTTATTTTTTTAATTACGTCCTCTGTAGCGCAAATTGACAGAGCCTAAGGTAACAGATACCTACAGGCCACATTTAGCAAGATTGTGGTTGTATATGTGAAAAATGAAATCAAAATAGTGATGGATTGCTACCCTCATCGCCTATAACATGATTCCTATGATTTTCGCCCATTCCCTCGATGGGCTTTTACCATGCGCGGGTAGAGAAGCAACTGGTATATTCCATGTTTTTTCTTTACTCCCAGACCAACATGGAAGAATCTCTTTTGCAGTGGCGTCACTATAGGGTGGCAGGGGTGGCAAAATGCCACGCGCCCCTAGCTCTACGGGGCCCCGAACTGGCTTGCTTTAGAGCACAGAAGGGACAGTGATGCATCTCTTTATATTGAGGAAGGAGCCCCATCTGACGAATTTGCCGCGGGCCCCAGACGTTATAGTTACGCCACTGCTCTTTGACAACTAGAATTATTTCTATCTTGGGAATAACTGTCAATCTGTATTCACATGTATCCTGACAATTTGAGCCGGTAGCTTTAACATATCAGTAGTTATCAATACTTATAGTATAATGTTTGTGCTCCTTATCACCTTATAACTTATGTTTGCAGTTTTTATGTGAATTGTTATCAAGATAGTCCAATAGGCAACAAACACTCAACATGGTATCTTTTATAGTTAAAGATCTTAACGGAAAAATACAAGTTTTATGCGGTACTGGCAGTACCCATGGACAGGGCCGTCTTAAACTAGGCTGGGGGCCTTGGGCACACAAGAATTTTGGGCCCTTTTGGAGAGTAAAAAAAGCGAATTATAATAACAAAAATGTTTTGAGAATAAATGTGTGAGAGAAATTGTAGGTCCTTCGGGGCCCCCTGAGAATGGGGGCCCTGGGCATGGGGCCCGTGTGCCCTTCTGGTAAAGACCGTATTGCCCATGGAACCTTTTTTTACAAGCTTTTTATTAACTTGCAATGTATGTATGAATGTACGTAAGTATGTTTGTCCAAGAGGAATCATAATATATTTTTTTTAAAAGTGGTTGCTTCCATGCTGGTCTGGGAGCAAAGGAAAAACATAGAATGTACCAGTTGCTTCTCGTCTCGCGCAGATGGTAAAAGCCCATCGAGGGAATGGGCGAAATTCTTAGGAATCATGTTATAGGCGATGCGGCTAGCAACCCATCACTATTTTGATTCCTTTTTCCGCCTATATGCCTACAATCATGCTAAACGTGGCCTAAGGTCTTGTTACCTCAGGCTCTGTCTACCCCGTAAGGGATATAGACGTGATTTGTGTATGTGTGTATGTGTATGTAAAAGTGGAATCTTGCAACTCAATTTTGAAGCAGATATCATCAATAGTTTGAGCTGAAATTTTGCATACTTGTGGAAGTCGGATGACAATACAATAATCTGGTAGTAGAATTCTGGTGGCCCGGTCAGGACCGTCTCTGCAGGAGGGACCTTCTCAACGGTTGGTTGGCTAGTAACTAGCAAATCGCTTGAAAAATATATCTAGGGCTGCTATCTCTAATTTGTGAACCACCACAAAAAGCATAAAATCCCCAGATTTTAGAACTCGAAATCTGGATAATGTCAACATTTTTTCTTATTTAGTTTATTCAGTCAGTATAATAGAAAATAGGTCAAATAGTCATAAATTATTTATTCATTTTCCAACAAACTTTTAACATAAATTAGTTAACTTAACATTCATCAAAGTCTGAGTGAGAAACCTTTTCAAAACAAATAGTAGCACACCATCGTACCAAAGAATACCCGAAGATTTTACAATATCCATTTTTTTTAGTTAACTTTTTAACCAGAGAAATTCGGACACGGATTACAATCGAAACCGCGCCCGGACGCCGGAGGAAACACGGATCCAGGATGGCAGCCCTAAATTTACGTAAGTCGTTAATTGAGGGAGATAATTTATTGTGAATAGTTCTGTCCAGCTACACGGTTATTAAACTTGAGTAATGCTTCGTGTAGCAACGGCAATCTTGTTTTCCTTGACACATTTGTAGGTTATGCCAATTGCCGGTTTCGAACGTCGACTTGTATGTTGTTCGATGAAAAATATTTATTTAAAAAGAAAATTTAAGAAATTACCTTCCAAGTGCCGATTCCGAGTATTGGGCATTCGAATCCGTTGTTGAAAGCAACTTTGGGGACTTTGGAAGCCATTTTCGTGAACAGTGTTAGAAAAATGGTGAAGTTCAGCAACAACCTCGCGAAAACACTATCGAATTGGATTATTTATCTTTTGTCTTTAATAATTTTAATGCTTATAAATAATGGTTGAAGGAAATAATGCCACGAACACAGACTACTAAGGGATACTACGTTTCGTTTAGACTTTTGTTTATTTTGTTTCGATTTGACACTTGACAGCAAACAGCAAGCAATGACAGCAAGACAGCGCAGTGGGAGAAAAATTATAGGCTTGAAATAGGGAATGGTGGTAAAATCTATGTAGGTATTGTGCTAAATAACCACAGCTCAAATACCATTCCTATTAGTTGACAAGATGAATCAGAACTGTAAGTTTCTTCTTCTTTCTCTACGCGAAAATCAAATTCAACATAAGTTCTACCACTCAAAAGCGCTGGACGGTTTTTTCATAAAGCGCCATCTAGTGTTGAATAGCAAAACGCGATTTTAAAAAATCACTGCGAAAAATATTTTCTTTTTTTTCATTATTAATTACTTTAAAAAAGATATAATTATTATTTTATTACTAATGATAGCTATTGCTTACCTTCCACGTCCCCAGTCCAAGCGCGGGAATAGTTTTCCCATTGTTGAAAGTGATAACCGGAACTTTTGCCATTTTGTTTTTCCGCACAACCGCTACACTGGGCTATGGAACGTGAAGTGAAAATGCCAGTGCTGAAACCAAATGTGTAACTCGGTAGGGTTGTCAGATTAAAAGCTGAAAATATCGGTAGTTGTTGAGCAATATAACAAACTAGCTTCTGCCAGCGGCTTCGCCTGCGTAAAATTATACATATAAACCTTCCTCTTGAATAACTCTATAAAAAAACTGCATCAAAATCCGTTGCGTAGTTTTAAAGATCTAAGCATACATAAGAACAGGCGGACAGACAGCGGAAAGCGACTTTGTTTTATACTATGTAGTGATTGTAGTGATGTGAAAGTAACTTCCCAAATTAGTAAATTCCCCTTTCCACCTATTCACCCACAATAATGCTAAACATGACCATTGGGTCTTGTTACCATAGGCTTTATCTACCCCGTAAGTATACAGTCGTGTTTATATATGTACGCGCATAACTTCAAAACGACTGCACTGAATTAGATAATATTTTTTTCTGTTGTGTTCTTTATTGCCAGAAGGCAATAGCAGCGAATAGCAACCGGCTGGCGAGTTAATTCATCTCGCTTAGCAATAGAGATAAACTCAACGTTCCCCCTCACAATCGCGAACTTTGTCATGCACCAACCTGCGACAGGACGCTGTGCTGCCAAACCTTATAACTGAAAACTCCGTGCCGCATCTAATATTGGTACTCCGATCGCATTGTTAAATTTCGTAGAACTACGGAAATATTGGTAGGCTTGCAACACTGAAAAGTCGCCGCCATTGTAAAATTATCTTATCGTGTAGTAGTAGATAAAAAGATGCAAGACTCGTTCAGTATATTTTAAACATTCTATGGATAACATATATTTAGATTGTCGGCTTGCACGATCATATGTTAGCCTGAAATAAATTAGGTATTTATTATTACATACATATGTATACGTAACACATACACAAATCAAGTCTTTATCCCTTACGGGGTAGACAGAGCCTAAGGTAACAAGACCTACTGGGCCACGTTAAGCAAGACTGTGGGCGTATAAGTGGAAAGTGGAATCAAAATAGTGATGGGTTGCTAGCCGCATCGCCTATGACATGATTCCTATGATTTTCGCCGATTCCCTCAATGGGTTTTTACCATCTGCGCGAGAAGAGAAGCAACTGGTACATTCTATATTTTTTCTTTACTCCCAGACCAGCATGGAACTATTTATTTCCCCACTTAATATTATAAATGCGAAAGTAACTCTGTCTGTGTTTTACGTGTTCACGCCTAAACCACTGGACCGATTTAGCTGAAATTTGGTTTACAGATAGTTTCAGTCCCGTGGAAGTACATATGTTAGTTTTTATCCCGAAAAATTGCAGTCGCGGGATAGCTTATAAATAAAAACCATTATTATTAGAGAAAAAAAATAATTTAATTCAGATACAAAAATGCTTTTAACATTTAAATACTATATTTCATGCTTATCACTAGAGTTAAATAACGAGCAAAACATATGGTCACTAAACATACAGTTTGACAACAAAAATAATGCTCCACGATGTACCTGCGCAGTAGACCAATTTTAGTAGCGCGGGAAACTCTGGCGCTGTTATTGGTCGATCGATTTCGTACCAACAATGGCAAAATCGTGTAAGCGGGACAGAGCTAAGAATGCAAAGCAAGCAATACTCTGCCAGTTGCGCTTGCAAATAAAGTTCAATATAGATTATTTACACGTTCGGCTACCATCGGAAACTGGTCTGCGCTTCTCTGCGCAAACGAATACTGCCGATGCGCATTATATTTGTTGTCAAACTGTACCCGTCTCTTTCACGCCTGTTTCACGATTCTCTGTTAAAAAAAATTGCCTGGCAGTTTCTGAAGAACATATTTGACCGTTGCCTAAGAGCCCGACAGGGGGGAGGTATTTTGACCGTATCACCGTACAACGTTGCTGACATTTTGTAACAAGATTTTTGAATTATATTTTTACTACTTTGACATTGGCGCAGTAACTTGATACGCCACAAATAAGAAGATAATGGGACACAACATTTCTTCTAATATTTTTGTTCTTTCACAAATAAGTAATTCACCTATATCTGTTGCATAAACAACTATTATTTAACGACAACATATTTTTAGTTAATAAGTTAATTTCAAGGTCAAATCTTTCAAGTCTAATTTGAACCACTTCTAGTGGACAAATTGACTTGATATTCAGTACACTTGGTGTAGGATGGATGAGATCGCAAGTACAGTCAACAAAAAGCAGTCACCAAAGTTTTACTAAAAAAATTAAATTGCTGACCTCTATCTACATACAAGCAAGCGCCCGTTTTTTTCAATATAAAATACAAGTGATCGCCTCTAGCGTCAATACCCGACTTCAAATTGGTACAGTCAACGTGAAAAGTAAGTGATCAAAATCAACGTTTCAAAACATCTTCTTGCATGACGTGCCAGATATAACAAGTCATACCAGTGTCAGTTTTAAATGAAGTTCTAATTTGTCAAAAGAAAGCGGTCATAAATAACAACACCGAGACAGAAATGAAGTGACAAATCAATATTTCAAAATAAAATAATAATACACCGTTGCAAACTCCAGAATTGACAGCACTGAGCATTCTTGCTGCTGATCTACACATCTATCGCACAAGAATTCCAGTTCTAAGTTCTTATTTCTGCTCGTTGCTAATTTGGTGTAAACTGAAAAGTTTTCGTTTACGCTAAAATATCAAGAAGGAATGCTCTTGTTTTGGCTGTAGCTCTGTTCTTTTGTTCTAAAACCACCTTCACAAGAACGGGAACGTTTGAAGAACTTTATTATAACCTAAATAAACTGGTTTATTCGACGAGACGACCGGCTATTACAGAATTTAAGAACATTTATAGCGCATAGAATAAATAAAGGTTAATCTGACAAGAGCTTTGTGGAAACGTTCCCCTAGACACCGGTTTAAAAATAACGGTATAATTGGCATTGTTCATTTTTTTTAAGCTGTGCTTTTAACACCTTTATTCGATAAAATGGACTATTTCAAGCAACTAGTTTGAATATTATGCTTTTACGTAGCTTTGTTAATTAATAATAAATATTTTTTCGCTGTTTGATAATTCGTGAATTTAGACAGAATCCCAATCGCCTTCGTTCGGCTGGCTATAAAAAAAACGGCTTTGTCTATGGTTTTGTAGATTTGACAGTGACACGTGACAGTTGCCGTAGCCAAACTTTTTTTTTCATTTTTGTGGCAAACATTCGATGCTGGATTCTGTCTAAAAACCCGGTCGTTCGGTCAAACAAAGGTTCAAAGTACTTTTACAAAAATATCTGCAATCATAAAGTATTTTTGAAATCGGACAAGATAAATCGAATAATTGATGGTTTTCCTCGAAATGGTTTTCAAATTGGAGCATACTAAAAAAAATGAACAATGCCAATTAACGAAACGAACGCTTTGCGCCAAGCACAAGACGGTTTGCAAATATAACCGGTATCCACAGATATCAGATATACCACAGATTAAGCAAATATTGATTTGCATTGAATCCAAGCGCGCCCAATTTTTACCACTGTGGCGCCACAGCTAAAAGTTAGTGAGGTGTACAGATGTTTTTGGAGTCTTGGTAGCGTACATACAGGGTGGAAAGTTGAAATGGGGCAGCAAGCGCAGCTACTAGATCCCTTGCTGCTACGCGAAAATGCTCTTAGGAGACCTTTACTAACTTTTTGAGTGATGGCAATCGACATTCACAGATTTTTGATAAAATGTACAGTCAGCGAAAAAATCGACAGATTTGACTTTTTTTTTTTTAATGCCAATCGGTCCCATTTCTATCAAGGATTAAAACACTCTTTGAGACCAACCGAGGTTAGAGTACTAGAACACCCACAAATCAAAGAAAACTTTTTCCATACAGTTCGTAGGGTAATTAATTACAATGTGAAATTTTCTTTAGCTTAAAGATCATTAAATTGTAGACAACTACAATTAGGATAATAGAAATGAGAAAAGTTCGTTTGTCTGGCCTCTCTAACATAAAAAAAAACAACTAGTCTGTGCGAAAGAGAACTTTAAATACGAACATTTTGCTACACAGATAAAGCTGGCCGTCATGGATGAAACAGTTAACAAAAAACAACATGTGAAAGTTTCACCCTACGAACTGTATGGAAAAAGTTTTCTTTGATTTGTGGGTGTTCTAGTACTCTAACCTCGGTTGGTCTCAAAGAGTGTTTTAATCCTTGACAGAAATGGGACCGATTGGCATTAAAAAAAAAGTCAAAACTATCGATTTTTTCGCTGACTGTACATTTTATCAAAAATCTGTGAATGTCGATTGTCATCACTCAAAAAGTTAGTAAAGGTCTCCTAAGAGCATTTTCGCGTAGCAGCAAGGTATCTAGTAGCTGCCCTTCAACTTTCCACCCTGTATATTTATGCCTGACTGTGCATCTCAGTGATCGGCAAACAACGCGGCCCGCGGGCCGGGTCCGGCCGCCAAAGAATTTAATCCGATTTTTTTTGTCCGAATTTAATTCGTTCGAAATGAATTGTGTTATGGAAGCGATAATAATTTAAGGCTCGGGCACCTTGTGCATCCCTTTTATAAATGTATTTAATTTAAGTAGAGTAAAGTATTCTTACTGTATTTTATTTTGAAGAAATGACTTTCTGCCAAGTTTCTTGCGGCGCATTCTTTGCAATGATGGTCTTTCCGAATGCGCTGGTAGTTTCAAAAAAAAAAAAACATGTAAAAGAGCCTTTGGCGGCCAATTTAAAAAATAAAATTTTGATTTTGTTTTTTGATTTTGATAATGATATTTTGACAAGCCATATTACTAGGTGCATCCATAGAAACTAAGTGGTAGATTTGATATTTAAGTACTGCAAAAAAGTTTTTTTTTTCAGTAAGGTACATTGGGGTAAATTCGAAATTGAGCGAATTTTGAAAATCGTGGATATCCAATAAACGGGGAACAATTCCATGATCTGGCAACGCTTATCTAGAAGCCAAAGACATCGGAGCTTCCAGGTAAGCGTTGCTAGATTATGTAATTGTTCCCCGTTTAGTGGATATCCACGATTTTCAAAATTCGCTCAATTATAATTGATGATCATACAAGGTATAATTTCGGTACTTCGCTGAAATATTTATAATTATCTCGCCCGCCATGACAAAAAAAAACTATCCCTCACTGGTATCTGATATCTGTAGCGGTATCCGAGCCTTAGAGAGAGGACTTTACGAGGCTATATCTATATATTTAGAATGTCTTCCTGTGCACAGCACGATGCCCTTCCTCGTCGTACTCTCGCTTGGACACCCACATCTTCCGGAAGGTGTCGAGCGAGGCCAGGATCGAACCCCCGATCCACGTGGAGTACAGGCGCTCCTGCGGCGCTGAGATCTGAGGAACAACAGTTACTATACAATTTTCCGGTATAAACCTATTCTATATCCTTACCAGGGTCTCAAACTATCTCCATACCAAATTTTAACAAGATCGGTAGTACCCGTAAAATATTACTCCTTTGCAGAAACTTAGGAAATTACTCACTAGACAAAAGAAAAGTCTTCATTTAGTAAAAGATACAAACAATAAAAAAAGAGAGCTTTAGGAAGCCCATTCATTTGCATGGGCTTAAATACCGGATCTCGCTAGCATGGGATTTAGGAGGCTGCAATAAGAAGTATGAAACATTCACTCAGCCGACGACACCTTCCTACGGAGGTTTATGGAAAGCTGCAGTAAGAAGTATGAAACATTCACTCCGCCGACACCTTCCTATGGAGGTTTATGGGAAGCTGTAGTAAGAAGTATGAAACATTCACTCTGCCGACACCTTCCTACGGAGGTTAATGGGAAGCTGTAGTAAGAAGTATGAAACATTCACTCCGCCGACACCTTCCTACGGAGGTTTATGGAAAGCTGCAGTAAGAAGTATGAAACATCCACTCCGCTGACACCTTCCTACGGAGGTTTATGGGAAGCTGTAGTAAGAAGTATGAAACATTCACTCAGCCGACGACACCTTCCTACGGAGGTTTATGGAAAGCTGCAGTAAGAAGTATGAAACATCCACTCCGCCGACACCTTCCTACGGAGGTTAATGGGAAGCTGTAGTAAGAAGTATGAAACCTTCAATCCGCCGACACCTTCCTACGGAGGTTTATGGGAAGCTGCAATAGGAAGTATGAAACGTACCCTGATCTTCATGTCTTTTGGCGCTAGCCTCCTGATCTCAGCCAGGAGCCGGTCTCCGAACCCTCGGAACAGCGTGGAACCACCAGACAGCACTATGTTCTGATACAGAACCTTGCGGAGGTCCATGTCCGACTTCTGTATCGCGAACATGAGGACTTCATGGAGGCCTGTGGGAGTATATGGGAGCTGTAGCTGGGCCATTAACCGCCGACGCACAGAGACAGGTATTATATGTTTAACATCAATGTCTGTAAGTGTGTGGCATCGTAGCTACAAACGGATGGGCCGATTTGGATGCGGTTTTTTTCATTCGAAAGCCAGTTTCTTTGCGGTAGTTCTTAGCCATGTTCGGTAAAAATCGGTCCAGCACTTCGAAGGGTATCAGCTCTTTTCCAAAATTATATAATTAAGGCATTTTGATATAAAATCCTTTCGTTTCATTTTATTTACGTAGCTTAAAGCTTAACTTCAACTGTTTGGGTCAAATATGACTTCGAAATTTGGTGCATCTATGTTGACGACAATGCGAGTACTATCAACAAAAAGTACAGTCAGCAAAAAGCATAGAATGTACCACTTAACTCTCTTACTGCGCAGATGGTAGAAGCCCGTCGATGGAATAGGCGAAAATCTTAAGAATCACGTTATAGGCGATGCGTCTAGCATCCCATCACTATTTTAATTTCCCTTTCCCACTATACGTCCACAATGACTAAGCGTGGCCTTAAGGTTTTGTTACCTTAGGCTCTGTCTACCCCGTAAGGGATAAAGACGTGATATATGTATGTATGCATTACGTGACCTTAGTCGAGCACTAGTGAAATAAATGTGGTAACATTATTTCGTAAAATGACATTTGGAGGTGTCATTTGGCCGCAGTAATTTATCTGTGAGATTGTAGGTACTAGGTAAATATTTGTACACGAATGTTCCAACATGAATGTGTTTTATGTACAATAAAGAGTTATACATACAATTATACATACATGCATACCCAACTACCTGCTGATTTATTTCGGAACAATTCTAAGAGGCTCTGTCATTCTGTCAAACTAATTTGGCAAATTATTTTGACTTCATACCTTCGCACTCCTCACCGATGAGGTCCGGCCTGAACAAAACTTCTGGCGCACGGAAACGCGCTGGGCCGATCTGTGAAAAAAAAGGCTATTTTACTACAAACGTCTGGTTGGTGTGTGTAGGTGGTCTGGGTATTCTGGTATGTTTGGGTAGTCTGGGTATTCTGGTATGTTTGGGTAGTCTGCTGGGTATTCCGGTATGTTTGGGTAATCTGGGTATTCTGGTTTGTGTGGGTAGTCTGGATATTCTAGTTTGTGTGGGTAGTCTGGGTATTCTAGTTTGTGTGGGTAGTCTAGATATTCTAGTGTGTGTGGGTAGTCAGTATAATTCTAGTGTGTGTGGGTAGTCAGTATAATTCTAGTTTGTGTGGGTAGTCTGGGTATTCTAGTTTGTGTGGGTAGTCTAGATATTCTAGTTTGTGTGGGTAGTCTGGATAATTCTAGTTTGTGTGGGTAGTCTGGATATTCTAGTTTGTGTGGGTAGTCCGAGTATTCTGGTTATTGCGGGTAGTATGGGTGTATGTGTGCGTGTGCGTCACCTCCAGCTGTGTGCCGTCGGGCAGCGTGTACTGCGCACGCTCGGTGTCGAGCGTCTCCTCCTTCAGCGGATTGGGGGACAGGTAGCAGGCGCGCTCCTTGATCGCCTTCACAATCTCCAACTCCGCAGAGGTGCGGAGGTTCACGCCCTCCTTGCGGAGTAACAATCTAGAAATAAATATTTATTTCCCAACAATAATATAAATACGGTTTGTATCCAAAAGGGCTTCACATGAAATAGATAACAAAATTGTTAGTTGTTACAAAATAGGATTCCAACTCAGCATGTGTCGGAGCACAGGGTGCAACGACGCTGTTTTCCAGTGGATCCATTAACCAACACAAAACATACACAAATCACGTCTATAACCCTTACGGGGTAGACAGAGCCTGAGGCAACAAGCCCGAAAGGCCGCGTAGCATGGTTGTAGGCGTATAGGTGTAAAGTGGAATCAAAATAGTGATTGGTTGCTAACCGCATCGCCTATAACACGATTCCTAAGAATTTCGCCCATACCCTCGATGGGCTTTTACGATCTGCGCAAGAAGAGAAGCAACTGGTAAATTCTGTTTTTTCTTTACTCCCAGACCAGCATGGCAGAAAGATGGAGTTTTAATTTGCTCTTAAAAGCAGTCAACGAAGTAGAATTTCTTGTAGGCGGTGGGATGTTATTCCAGCATAGCGTCGCAGCGCAGCGGAAGCTGCCGCGAAATCTAGTCGATTTGTGTCGCGGGCAGGCGCGGCGGGGGGCTTGTCTTAAGCGGCCTGTTAACGGTCAAATTTGCTTGACAAATTTGTTGTAGAGATCGCTATTAAGCGATAAGACCGCCTATTGTCTACTTTGTTTCTGTATTGTTTTGTACTGATTTGTGGTGTTCAATAAAGAGTATTTGTATTGTATTGTTTGTCAAACTTCACGTTTTCATTGTTAGATTGTTTGACAAACGCCTCAAACACAGCTGTACACTATCAAATAATTTGACAAACACGTAAAATTTTACAAACAATTTGATCGTTTACAGGGCGCTTTACGGGCATACGGCAAAATAGTAGATTACTGCCGAGGCCTGGGAAGTAGCCAATTGCTTTTTAAAGTTACGAATCCAGCAATTGCTCTTCCAACTGAGGCAGACACAATGTTTATCTCAAACGAAGAGAGAATGAAAGGAAAATAATGAGAGGAAATGAAAATATTGCACTAAACTTCCTCGTTGGTTTCCACGTTCCCGCCTTTTTTCTTGTTTTTTTTTTATGTCATCTGTCACCGTAAGCTATTTGAGACATTGATAAAAACGTTGACTCGAACAAAACGCGCACAACTCGGCCATCATCATCATTTCGTGTATACAGCAGGGCTAAACAGGAGCGCATACCTCAGGTATCTGGTGGCGTCCCGGCCTGCCACGTCCACCCGCATGATGCTGTGGGGCATCGCGAAGCCCTCGTATATGGGCACCGCGTGCGTCACGCCGTCGCCCGAGT
The DNA here is from genome assembly GCA_949127965.1 of Pandemis corylana. NCBI lineage: Eukaryota > Metazoa > Arthropoda > Insecta > Lepidoptera > Tortricidae > Pandemis > Pandemis corylana. Next base: position 1,648,631 of record OX421875.1, on the reverse strand, counting down.
CCAGCACCACGCCCGTGGTCCGCCCTGTCGCGTATCTGGATTAAATAATAAGTGCATGCTAAAACAAAAACCACTATTAATAACAAATCACTTGCGGGTGGTAGGGCCTTGTGCAAGGTCCGTCCGGATCGCTACCACCATCTTACTCGCTAATCCTGCCGCTAAGTAGCAGTGCTTGCACTGCTGTGTTCCGGTGCGGAGAGTAAGACAGCCGGGGAAATTACGGGCACAAGAGGCATTTTATCTTAGTCCTCTAGGTTGGCAACGCATCTGCAATCCCTCCGGGGTTGCGGGTGTCTATGGGCAGTGGTGATCACTTACCATCAGGTGACCCACTTGCACGTTTGCCTTCCTATTCATATAAAAAAAAAAAAAACACTACATAGTATCATCATTACTACATAGTATAAAACTAAGTCGCTTTCTCTGTCCCTATGTCCCTATGTATGCTTATATCTTCAAAACTACACAACGGATTTTGATGCGGGTTTTTTTTAATAGATAGAGTGATTCAAGAGGAAGGTTTTTATGTATAATTCTACGCAGGCGAAGTCGCGGGCAGAAGCTAGTCTTACATAAATCTGTTGAGGTCAATTCAAAATGCAAGATTTGAACTGCATACCTCAGCCGTCACCTAGCTACTAGTTTAGTGGGGCACTAGCAGCAGTGTGCGTTAGCAGTGAGTGGCTGACAGCTGCGTGTGAGCCAGCAGTGAGTTGCCGACGGTTGCGTGTGCGCCAGTAGTGAGTTATAACGGGTGAGTGTGCGCCAGTAGTGAATCACTGACGGTTGAGTGTGCGCTAGTAGTAAGTTACCGACGGCTGAGTATACGGCAGCAGTGAGTCACTGACGGTTGAGTGTGCGCCCGCAGTGAGTTGCCGACGGCTACGTGTGCGCCAGTAGTGAGTTACGACAGTTGCGTGTGCGCCCGCAGTGAGTTGCCGACGGCTGCGTGTGCGCCAGTAGTGAGTTGGGACGGTTGCGTATGCGCCAGCAGTGAGTTGCCGACGGCTGCGTGTGCGGCAGTAGTGAGTTACGACGGTTGCGTGTGCGCCAGCAGTGAGTTGCCGACGGCTGCGTGTGCGCCAGTAGTGAGTTACGACGGTTGCGTGTGCGCCAGCAGTGAGTTGCCGACGGCTGCGTGTGCGGCAGTAGTGAGTTACGACGGTTGCGTGTGCGCCAGCAGTGAGTTGCCGACGGCTGCGTGTGCGGCAGTAGTGAGTTACGACGGTTGCGTGTGCGCCAGCAGTGAGTTGCCGACGGCTGCGTGTGCGGCAGTAGTGAGTTACGACGGTTGCGTGTGCGCCAGCAGTGAGTTGCCGACGGCTGCGTGTGCGCCAGTAGTGAGTCACTGACGGCTGAGTGTGCGCCAGCAGTGAGTCGCCGACAGCTGAGTGTACGCCAGCAGTGAGCCACTGACAGCTGAGTGTGCACCAGCAGTGAGTCGCCGACGGCTAAGTGTGCGCCACAAGTGAGTCGCCGACGGCTGAGTGCGCGCCAGCAGTGATTCACTGACGGCTGACTGTGCGCCAGCAGTGAGTCACTGACAGCTGACTGTGCGCCAGTAGTGAGTTACCGACGGCTGAGTGTACACTCACAAGCTGAGCACGGCCTGCATGCTTAGGAACAGCGCGGGCACGTTGAACGTCTCGAAGAACACCTCAGCAGCCTTCTCGCGGTTGCGGCGCGGATTCAGCGGAGCCTCTGTCAGCAGCACCGGATGCTCCTCAGAGAATGTTGACAGCTGGTCCTTTAAATCCAAAGGTAAAACATTAAATACATACATACACACATACATTGTAACATTCTGTATACCTTTTTTCTGTTTTAATTGTTATATGTGGTGTTCAATAAAGAGTTATTGTATTGTATTGTATTGTATTGTAAATGAAAGGTATGAATGTTAATGTAAGCAAGACGAAAGTTATGGTGTTTGAAAAAGACGATAGTATGACTGAATGTGAGATTGTGATTGCGGGTAAGAAAGTCGAACAGGTAAAAGAGTTTGTATATCTAGGTTCGGCGTTTACGAAAGATGGGAAGTGTGAAAGTGATATTGAAAGAAGAGTGAATGCAGGAAACATGGTAAATGGGGCGCTGCGCGCCTTTGTGAGCAGTGAGAAGGTGTCGAAGAAGGCTCGTCTGGCTGTTCACAGAGGGGTGCTTGTTCCAACATTAATGTACGGTAGCGAGACTTGGGTATGGCAAAAGAAGCATGAAAGTAGAATAAATGCAGTAGAAATGAGAGCGTTAAGAAGTATGGAAGGTGTATCACTGAAAGATAGAATAAGGGAACGTGCTGGTGTGAAAGAGGATATAGTGACTAGGATAGAAAAAAGTATGCTTAGTTGGTTTGGGCATGTAGAGCGGATGGATGAAAGTAGACTAACTAAACAGATCTATATGGGGAGTACGAATGGTTGCGTTGGGAGGGGAAGGCCTAGACGGACGTTCCGAGACCAAATACCGACGAGCATGTATGAAGAGATAGATGACTGTGGATGAAGCGAAAGAAATATGTCAGGATCGTAGCAAGTGGAATAAAGTAGTCTCTGCCTACCCCTGTGGGAAAGAGGCGTGACGGTATGTATGTATGTATGTATGTATGTAAATGCTGGTTTCTTTGTTTACATCAGCTCGGCTGGCAAGAGTGCGCACGATAGCTGTGTCGCGCGCGAAGTAGACTCCGTCTTTTTGTCCTTATGCTCGGCGGGAAAGTATGATTTGGGGAGAGTTTGTGTGTGGGAGCGCTGCTGGGACAGTAACCGGCGGCTCCAGCCAAGGGGAACTGGGCTGAACGACCGGCAAAAGGATCGACAGTGCCTGACCCAGCTAGGCGTCCCCACCCAACATCAACCCGTCTTTTTTAGGGTTCCGTACCTCAAAAGGAAAAAACGGAACCCTTATAGGATCACTTTGTTGTCCGTCTGTCCGTCCGTCTGTCAAGACCCTTTTTCTCAGTAACGCGTGGAGGTATGAAGCTGAAATTTATATCAATTACTCAGGTCTACTGTCCCTTGAAGCTGTGAAAAAATCAAACTTCTAAGCCAACGCAATCAAAAGATACAGCCGTTTATGCCGCAAATTTCCGCAAATTTTCAACTCTCAAGGGAATCAAAACCTACAAGGTAGTTCCCGTGAACGCAGAATCTTGAAATTTGGTATGAAGGTAGGTCTTATAGCACAGATTAAAGAATAATTGCGAAAACCGTAAATGTGTATGTATGTCTGTATATAGCAGTGACCAATATAAAGTAACCCCACACTGCGTACATTTTGCTTTGGAACAGGGCTCTGCTTACACTGGTTTTAGATATTTATAGATAATGATACGGAACCCTCGGTGCGCGAGTCCGACTCGCACTTGACCGGCTTTTATCGTTCGTTCCGGAAAGAGAGGGGTGCTCGTGCGCCACAGCTCTCGCGCACGCTCGTGCTAGCCGTGCCGGGCCAATATATTATGAGGATACATTTCGCGAGGATGGATACTAGGCGTCTTAATTTGTTTTGGGCAATAAAGGTTTTCCATCATAATTTTTCATTCGAAATGTAGCCCTTTCACTTTTATACTTCAACCAATGTATGGAAATATTTGTCAAACTTGTGTAAATTTCTTCCTGAAAATATATTTAAAAATAGGTTAATGCAGATACTGATAGAAAGAAACTACTATAGTGTAAATGATTTCCTCTTGCAAGATAACTTTGTATAATGTAAGCAACCCATAAAATTAATAATTTTGCATGCTAGTACAATAAAATTGTACAAATAGCAGAATAAGGAACCTATTGTCTCTGTGCCACCCAATGACATTGTTATATCTACTTATTCTTTGCAAATAAATATGTTCTATTCTATTCTATGCCGGTCTGGGAGTAAAGAAAAAACATAGAATTTACCAGTTGCTTCTCTTACCGCGCAGATGGTAAAAGCCCGGCGAGGAAATGGGCAAAAGTCTTAAGAATCATGTTATAGGCGATGCGGCTAGCAACCCATCAATATTTTGATTTCCCTTTCCAGCTATGTATAGCCCTTAATCATGCTAAACGCGGCCTTAGAAATCGCCTATAACATGATTCCTAAGACTTTCGCCCCTTCCCTCAACGGGCTTTTACCATCTGCGCGGGAAGAGAAGCAGCTGGTAAATTCAATGTTTTTTCTTTACTCCCAGACCAGCATGGCAGAAGGGTGCATGTCCAAAAATACAGATTTAGTTTTTTTTAATTATTAGACAGACTAGACAATCTATCAGAATGAAAATATAAAGAAAGAAAAGAAAGAACAATTTATTGCCACAAAAACAGATTTACAACAACTACAAATTAAGTAAAAATACTCAAACGGTTTGTGATAGGGTGACACCCGAATATGAAATAAAAATCTTAGTTATTAAGAAAACACATGATAGATGTTCGGGGGCGGCAGACGTAAGCTTGCCTTCGGAATCCAAATGCTTATTGGTTACTTACTTGACATGAAATGTATATTTCATAATTTTGTTTTTTTTCTCTTCGACATTGGAGACATCTCCAATTAATTTATTTAATGGTGGAGGTGTTTCCCACCACTGAACTTAAATTATTTTTAGTTTTTTTTTTCTTTCTTTTTTTCCATATCTACTTTGTTTTATTTTGACTAGTAGAGACTTTATACATCTCTACTATAGATTAATATAATTTTTAAGGCTCTGGGACCTTATACATCCCTTTCATAAATGTATTTAAATTAAGTAGAATTTAAGTATTCTTACTGTATTTTATTTTGGCAATGATAGTCTTTCCATAGGTGCTGGTAGTTTCAAAAAGACATTTAAAAGAGCCCTTGCAAAAATAAAATTGTCTTTTTTATAATTTTCATCAAAAACTTACATATGTAAAAAAATCGAAATCTGTTTTTTTGGACATACATCCTTTTGTAATAGGATGGCAGTGTACCTTGCTGTAAATGTAGTTCCACACGCGTTCCATATCGTTCCAGTCTGTGACAATGCCATGCTCCATGGGATACTTGATGCTGAGCAGGCCGCGGTGCTCCTCCGCGCGCGGGCCCACGAACAGCTCGCCCTCCAGGGCTCCAGCCATCACTCGCACATGCTTCGGACGACCAATGCTGACAAATACAAATAATAATAATATAGCCTTTTTATTCCGATTTCGCTACAATTTCATTTTTTGGTTGTTGTTGTTGTTTTATTATTAAATTGTCGCGTAATTCGGCGTGCCTCATGGCATAGGCCTCCTCCGTGTATTGGAGGGTTTGGGCTATAGTTCCCACGCGCGCCCAGTGCGGATTGGGAACTTAACACACACACCATTGAATTTCTTCGCAGATGTGTGCAAGGTTTCCTCACGATGTTTTCCTTCACCGAAAAGCTCATGGCAAATTTCAAATGTAATTTTCGCACATAAATTCCGAAAAACTCAGAGGTGCGCGCCCGGGATTTGAACCCACGACGCTCTGCTTGAGAGGCCACAGGTCAAACCACTAGGCTACCACGGCTTTTAACAAATACAAATACACATTTACAAATTTTGTAAGAACTCTCCATTTTGAGCCAGAATAGGGCAGTTATGCTATTGAGAAAGAAATTAACAATCCGAGAACTGGCCTAGGTATTAGACTAGTTGTTTATGCATGCCTAATTCAATGAATCTTATCTTCGTTGTTTCAAACATTAAGAACAAACAATTATACTTACTAATTGGGAAATCTGCATTTTGGTATCTGGTCACCAGCGAAGCCCGCTTTGATCACTCCGGAGCCCTAAAACAACCGGCGAAAAAACAAAACGTTTATGGAACTATAATAGAACTAACACAAAAAAGGGCATGTCGACGTAAGACGTGACTCATTAACAGGACTTTAAACACGTTTAGAATTCGTTTAAACGCAGTTCTTACATTATTTAAGAAATTTAAACATCTGATCTCCAAATAAGACAAGTCTCTGTAACAAATGCTGCAAAATTAAAAGTAAAACCAAAGTTACATTTCATTGGTAAGTAAGGGTTATAATATAAGAAGTAAGTATTTACATTATCAATAACCACGGGCTGATTAACGATAACGTCGTTTAACTCCATTTTAAGTTATAAGAATTTAAATACGGTACTATTTATTGATTTATTTAGTGAAACTGCATACGGTGGCCCCACTAAATGACAATGACACACAAATGACATCAGAGATGCGATGTTGCCATGCCAACTATTTGTTTTTTTTTTTTGTTAAGATTATGGCTGGATGCAAGTCTTTTGAGCCAATACTTCATATGGTTATTCAAATATTCATTCCATAAGTTATAAGCGAATTCACTTCACAGCTGTTTGGTCAAATGAGCCAGACTACTATTGAAAAAATGCAACCTTTATAAGAGCACATCGCAGTTCAAACAGGAGAGAAACCGTAAAGTAGTGACGCGTGCAACAAACGGTTTGCCAGATCCCCCCTCTAAACTTACATATATACATAAATCACGTCTTTATCCCTCTAAACTTAAAGTATCATAATCTGAGGTATCATAAACCAATTTTCACTAACGAGTGAGCCTTTACTCTTTAAAAGACACGACTTCTGTCGCGACGTCACGCGAATTCTCCTGTGGCAACACTACTGTGACGTAACGCTGCTGGGAGAACCCCGCAGCGGCCATAGTTGTGAGTATGTTCAAGCTAGTCAATTTCTGACAGTATTAAAGAAGTTTATTAATAGTGTCCGGCTTTAACCCATCCATATGACTTCATATCGAGCTCTACATAGAAAGCTAAGTATCTAAGTATTATCTAAGCATTATCTAAGTATTATCCAAATGTCTAATCATACTAAATAAGTATTAACTAAGTTCCTACGTGTTCAAACGTCCTACGGGCTTAAGTGGTCCCAAGTATTAACTTGTGTCTAAGTATCTTAAGTGCTTTATGCCTAACATATTTCAACTACTGTGTAATTCTGGATCTAACCCAGATTCATCTAATATGTTCAGACCATTGAATGACTTATATACTGTTTGAACTCATGAGTACGTACTATGACACACACATCCTTATAGCTACGAGAGTCACCCCGGCCGCGGGCTGGGGTGTGACGTATTGACAGAGGCATCACACCATGGTGGTGTCGTCTGTACATTAAACCGCAAGGGTCCAGTAAGACCAGGCGGTGGGCAGTCAGGTCCCATTACATTAAACCGCAAGGGTCCAGTAAGACCAGGCGGTGGGCAGTCAGGTCCCATTACATTAAACCGCAAGGGTCCAGTAAGACCAGGCGGTGGGCAGTCAAGTCCCATTACATTAAACCGCAAGGGTCCAGTAAGACCAGGCGGTGGGCAGTCAAGTCCCATTACATTAAACCGCAAGGGTCCAGTAAGACCAGGCGGTGGGCAGTCAAGTCCCATTACACTAAAGCCATGAGGGTCCAGTAAGACCGGGCAGTGGGCAGTCAAGTCCCATTACACTAAAGCCATGAGGGTCCAGTAAGACCGGGCAGTGGGCAGTCAAGTCCCATTACACTAAAGCCGTAAGGGTCCAGTAAGACCAGGCAGTGGGCAGTCAAGTCCCATTACAAAGCCGTAAGGGTCCAGTAAGACCAGGCGGTGGGCAGTCAGGTCCCATTACATTAAACCGCAAGGGTCCAGTAAGACCAGGCGGTGGGCAGTCAAGTCCCATTACATTAAACCGCAAGGGTCCAGTAAGACCAGGCGGTGGGCAGTCAAGTCCCATTACATTAAACCGCAAGGGTCCAGTAAGACCAGGCGGTGGGCAGTCAAGTCCCATTAGGTACACTAAAGCCATGAGGGTCCAGTAAGACCGGGCAGTGGGCAGTCAAGTCCCATTACACTAAAGCCATGAGGGTCCAGTAAGACCGGGCAGTGGGCAGTCAAGTCCCATTACACTAAAGCCGTAAGGGTCCAGTAAGACCAGGCAGTGGGCAGTCAAGTCCCATTACAAAGCCGTAGGGGTCCAGTAAGACCCGGCTGAGGGCAGTTAAGCCCCATTACACCAAAGCCGTAAGTGTCCAGTAAGACCAGGCAACGGACAGTAACGTAGACATACACACCTTAACCTAATGACTCTAAGACCGACCGATGAGATACTTCGGCAGGACTCATTTCCATATTTATCCTGACCATGTGGACGGACAGTGGACAGTCACGACTTGTATGACTTGAATGAATATACTATGACTTTGCTAAGAACTTATTATAACCCGTATATTTAGATCTGGAATTATCTTTCAGTACTGTTGTGAGCCAATCCAGCTATGAGCTGGGACTGTGGCTCCAGGACAGAGGCACCACATACTGTGGTGTCATCTGTCCCTCCTAAACCTACAGATGGCGAAGCAGAACCCGGAAATGACACGAGATACTCCAGAAAGCTACTAAGCAGGTCTGGTGCAACTCATCACCCTCATGTGAGTCATTTCATTTAATTTAAATTTGACGCAGCATATATCGACTATTCAAAATAATTCTGTCGCTACAAGAGACTATCTATAAACCCAGGCGTATGTATGATAACACGGCGACAGAAATGGTGTAGCATGCTGGGATAAACAAAGTGCATCACAAGTTGAAATTATGTATGTTTTCAAAAAACCAGAAAGGCTAAGAAACTAATAAAACTGTCATGTGCAAGGATTGCTGGCTTATAGCAACATGTACGGAGAAAATGAAACGAAACGTGGAAATAAACAATGTGAAGACATTAGAATTATTTGTTTGTTAGTTTTACAATTTGGAGCTGAAGTCGCTCATTATTGAAATTCAAGCCATTTAGTTCAACGAGTACAACAAGGATGGCGCTGTAATAAAGGACAGCGGAAATCGCAAATGTTAATTGGTGCGTAGTATTTAAGAAATAAAGGTGAATTGTATTAATCTTAGAATGTATTAGAGTTGAAACAATGGGCTTCAACAGTCGGTAAAAAGAAATATTTATCGATAAGTGGTTTGACTCCGTGGCGGAAGGCAGTGTTGCCAGTGCCATGAAACGTTGGAGTTTGTAGGGGAATTAAGGGAGTCGTACATCATATTTTTAGTTGTACAATTTTAACTAGATAATTTATCTAATTAAGTGTGGTACTATAAAAAACCCGAGCAGAGTAGTAGGACTCGTGCTTACTATTTAATTGTGTACATTGTTTAAGTTGCATGTCATATTAGTGACTAAATATGTGAACTGGATCGTATCTTGACGTCTATCGTACTCCATATTTAATTGCAAATAAAGATTACTTACTTACTTTCAACACAACAAGGTACGGGTCCATGAGCAAAGTTGGTAACTTTGAGAGATACATATATGACGTCCTTATTCCTTATGGGGTGAGCAGAGCCTAAGGTAATAGGACCTTAAGGCCACGTTTGGCAACATGATGGGCGTATTGATGGAAGAGGGAATCGAAATACTGATGTGTTGCTGGCCGCATCGCCTATGGCTTGATGCCTAGGATTTCGCCCATTTCCTCGATAAGCGTTTGCCATCAGCAAAAGAGGAGAAGCTGCTAGTAAATTCTATGGATTCGTTACTTCCAGACCCACACGGAAGGAACAACTGTGTGGTTGTGTTTTATGATTATAAGCCTAAAATTTGTTATATTTACAAATAAAGTGTTCGATACGTTGTAAATATTAAGCATTTGGGCCTTAAGGAGTCGCCTGTACGAAGAAACTAGTAGAATAGTGGTGGTACATTACTCTTATCGCACGTATAATTGTTTAAGTCTATGGTTTACCTTGAAATTGAACGTATACTACCTATTACGAGTACAATATGTGCGAAGGAAATAATTCATATTTGTTTGCGTTGAAAGATTCGTGCATCTAGGGTCTAAATTACGGGAAACTGGTTTCCGCCCCCTGGCAACATTAGAACGACACTTGAGATTTGAACAAGCGCGGCGCCAGCGCGCGGGGTGAAGGTAATAAATCTCTTCGTTGAGTGGTTCGGATAGGATTGGTGCCCAGAGCGATAAGTTGGTGTGTTTGAGACTCACAGGTGAGTGCACGTATTGTTGATTTCGCTTTGTTGTTGTCATGAGCCTTTAAATAGTGCAAAGGAAAATGCGAGAGAGCGACTAGAACAATCCATTCGTGTTTGCCCTTGTTTTTAAAATCTACAACTGTTATTATTGCAATAAATCACGAATAAGACGTAGCCAAGCATCACGAGTCTTTGTGTAAAGTGATCCGTTTAGTTAAGATATAACATTCGTCGCAATGTTGTAAAGAAACTTGGTACTTCGTGGTTAAAGGACGCCATTGCTGCGTCACGAGTTATTGGAGTTATAATAATATTGAATTGGCAACTACTACACTCGAATTTATGTAATAATAGCGATCATTTGAAGCTATATATTTTCGCGGACTGCGATGGTGAATTAGGTCAGTGGACATTTCGAAAGGAGGAGTAAACAAGTACCTGCTAGACACCTCTCTTAACGCAGTATCAGCCTGACGAAGTATTACGACTTGTTTATCATGGAAAAATTAAAACTTATTCCATAATGTTAGGATAGAAACCTCGGCAAGAGGGGAACACTGCCCTTCGCTGGACGCAGGTTCCAGCGCAGATACCTGTAGCGGTCTACTGTCATCGCAGTTACAGTAGCAGTTTCATCGAGACTTGCTAGACTAGATTGGTCCGGCCCAGCTCAGGTATGAGGAAGCATAATACAATACTTAATTTAATGTCTAACAATTTTCATAACGTTTGCAGTCCTTATAAGCTGAAATCTTATAAGAAAGAAAGTGCATTTAATAAAAGAGACACTCACTTGGTTTATAGTGATATTTGCGCGCGCGGAAATTTAAACACAGTGAAGCTGTCACTATGACAGCTTATAGTAAAAAATTAATTCTATGCATTTTACCTATACCTATTAAGAGCAAATACATGCAGTGAACGCGATTAATAATCATTTTAATAATTACAGTGAATTAGTTTCCTTTAAAAAATAATAATAAATAAATTGATTAATTAAATAATAATAGACAATGTCAAATTCTTTATATTGAATTCAAAGAATTACCATTAAAGTGATGAAATTTAATTTATCATACTCACCTTTTGCAAGTACATGCCGATCTAATGGAACTTTTACAGATGTAGATACATTTGATATAATAATTTATATTTATTTGAAAAATTATTGGAATTTGAAGTTTAACTTTCAGTTTGATGTTGATATAGGTAGTTAATGAATGTAAAACCTGATACATGGTAATCTTCATGTATAGACCTAACATTTGTCGTTGATGCAATATTCATTGGAAATGATTATATTATAGCATATATTGTTAGTGGATACCCTCGATTTCAGAATATCAAGATGGAAGAGATCCTTTTAAATAGGCTGCAGCTATTGATCACCCACATAACGGGACTTAGTGATTCAGCCAATGAATTAAATCAAGTGTCCGTCCTATCTGACAGTGACTATAAGAAGGCCGAAGTTATCTGTCAAAAACTCGATAACTTCGTGGGTAAATTTAGTTCGGAGTTGAACAATTATTTCAGACTTAGTACTGATCCGTCTGCGGATGATGTTTCTCGATTCACCACTATCCAACTGCAAGCAGAAGAAGTACAGATAGAGCTTTCACTGAAATTAAAGGAACGAAACTCAACCACAGCAAATGAGACCCAGAAGTCATCTAGCAAGCTTCCTAAGCTGAGCTTGCCCACCTTTGATGGAAACTTACTTAAATTCCAAGAATTCTGGGACCAGTATAAATCTAACATACATGAAAGAAACCTCCCTGAGGTGGACAAATTATTATATCTTAAAATGTCATTGCAAGGTCCGGCTAGGAAAGTTGTTGAGGGCCTAGAAAGTACAAATAAGAACTACCAGATAGCAATAGAAACATTGCGAGAGAGGTACGGCAAGAAGAGTGAGGTGATTGACGCACACCACTCAGCACTGGCGAAGATATCTCCAGCTGACAATACCAACGAAGAATGCAGAAGAGTGCTGGGTGAAATCGAGCGCCACCTTAGAGTCCTAAGCTCCCTAGGGGAGGACACAGAACAGAACCATCTCAGATACCTTATTCTAGAGAAATTTCCAGAAGACCTGGTGTATGAAATCAAAACGAAAATTAAGTCAGACTCCATCGATGAAATTCGGACGGAATTAGAAAAAACGGTTTCAGCAAGGGAGGAGGCGCATCGTACATGTCGGAAACCTAACAATTACACTGTTGAGACTTTACATAAAGTTCAGCTGCGTAACCACGTGTTAGAACGTAACAAACGTAACGTCATGAACGGGAGTCGACAACTTAACGAGGGAAACACTAATTTCGTAAGAAGATCCTACAAATTCAACAAAGGCCACGGTAACTTCACCAAAGGCCAAGGTAACTCCACCAAAGGCCAAGGTAACTTCACCAAAGGATTTAACGACCCGCACAGAGGACATGGCGGAACAAACAAGAATGCCGGCCAGTATTATCGATCACACCATATAAGCCAAAGGCCACGTGAGAATGGGAATAAACGTAAATTCGCCAGTCAAAATAGTACGAGGAATGAACATCCATCAAAGAGAACAAAATTTGTTTGTATATTTTGCGGAGATGCTCATTATAATGATCAATGTACTACATATAAAACTGTTCGAGACAGAAAAGAAAGGTTAAAGGTAAAAGACCAGTGTTATGCATGCATGCGAAAGGGACATGTTATAAAAGATTGTACTAACCAACGACGATGCACATATTGTAACGGGCAACATAATAGGGCGCTATGCCCTAAACGCACTCAGATAGGTGGAAACGCCACAACTGTTATGCACATCGATGCACCAAATGAAGTAGTTCTGCAAACGGCGATAGTTACTGCATCGAAAGATAAGGAGACATCACACGGCAAACCATGCCGAGTCCTGTTAGACTCTGGCAGCCAGAGAAGTTACATCACCGAGAAACTGGCCAAAACGCTGAAACTCGATATAGAAGAAGAGTGCAGTCTGTCAGTATACACTTTCGGAGCCGAGAAACCGCTCGAATACAACAGCAGTATTGTAAAAATACATATCTTATCTAAAACAAATGAGAAGATTATGATCTACGCTAATGTAGTACCGGTTATATCGCAATACGTACCATATGGTCATAAGATTGACAGCGTTAAAGACAACATAATAGTAGCTGATGACGGCTCACTAGGAGGAGGAATTGACATACTTGTCGGGAACGATTACTACTTCTCGCTCATTTATACCAGGAGAATTACAATCAAGCAGAACTTATACCTAGTGGATTCCAAATTAGGTTGGATTCTGACAGGTCAGCTGAACCTAGAAACTGATAAACCAGAGTTTGACGTCATCACATACTTTCAATCAAATACCTTAAATAAATTAAGTAAACCAGACTTGCCTCTAGACAAATACGATATGAAAGTTCTGTGGGAACTAGAGTCGATAGGTATCACAGATTCACCGAAACTTACCCGGGAAGAGGAAGCGATCAGAAACTTCAATGAAACCACCCAACTTGTAGATGGAAGGTATTCAATACAATGGCCTTGGAAGGAATACCCTCCTAACTTACCTTCGAACTACGGCATGGCTTTCGGTCGATTGACAAACCTCATCAAACGGTCGGATTCTAAGTTGCTACAATCATATGATCAGACACTTAAACATCAGCTGGATAACGGAATCATTGAAATAGTACCTGAAGGTCAATACAAACAAGATAAAGGAATACCTGTTCATTATATCCCTCATCATGGTGTGCACCAGCCAGATAAACCCACGAGGATAGTATATGACGCATCTGCAAAGGGCAAGGATAGCAAAAGTCTGAACGACTGTTTGTATTGTGGACCTTCCCTTGTAGAAGACCTCACAAGTATACTTATTAGATTTAGGACCCATAGAATCGGTTTGACTGCAGACGTAGAGAAGGCGTTCTTACAAATCGAAATCCAAAAGAAGGATAGGGATGTTACCCGATTTTTATGGGTCAAAGATATAACTAAACCAGTCACACAGGATAATTTGCTGCAATTACGGTTTTGCCGAGTTCCCTTTGGAATTATCGCTAGTCCGTTCCTCCTAAATGCAACTATCAAACATCATTTATCAAAAACTAACAAACTGAAGGGAATGATAGATAACATTTATGTGGATAACTTAGTGTCCGGAACGGATACACTTGAAGAAGCTATCGACTTGTACAAAACATCCAAAGAGGCATTCAATAAGATCTCAATGAATCTCAGAAGCTGGAGTTCCAATAACAAAGAATTTATACGTCAAATTCCAGACAAAGATGATAAGTCAATCATCAAAATTCTTGGTTTAGATTGGCATGTCGAAGAGGACAAGCTTAAATTACGACTGAAAGATCTAAAGGAAGCAAATACGAAGAGAGAAGTTCTGAGAAACATAGCCCAAGTTTTCGACCCCTGTGGATTTGCTGCACCTTCGTTGCTGCCAGGAAAACTGTTTCTGCAAGATCTGTGGAAAGAAAAGAGCGTTAAATGGGATACAGTGCTACCATCAGAACTGACCTCTAAGTGGAAGGAGATAAACACAAATTTAGAAGACATAACGGATATTTGTTTGCCGAGACACATTGAAAATTCGCAAACACATGATAATAATCAGTTGCACTGTTTTACAGATGCATCCACAAAGGCTTATGCAGCCGTTGTTTACTTAGTAAGCAACAAAGGGAAAGGATTCATAATAGGAAAATCAAGGCTAGTACCCATCAAAGAAAAAGAAAATCTAAAAATTCCACGGTTGGAGTTATTAGGAGCTGTTATAGGAAATCGACTCCTTAAATATGCCGAAAGCACGCTTCGTTTGAAGATCGCTCAACAATATCTATGGACCGATAGTCAAATAGTCATCGAGTGGATTAAATCCGAAAAACTGTTGACACCTTTCGTGACCAGACGAGTAAACGAGATAAAGGAAAATAAAAAATTGACTGTACGATATGTTCCAACCGAACTTAACCCAGCAGATTTAGGGACTCGACTCGGCAAGTCTAAGGCAGAAAAAGCATATTGGCTAACAGGACCTGACTTCATTCTACACAAAGAAAAAACATGGCCAGCTTACAGATTTAAAGAGCTTTCTTTGCTGTCCCGGGAGGGTCTGTCTAGGACAGAAACATTAGTTAACCAAGAAGAAATAGGAATCCAAGTCACTCCAGAAAATTCGAATCAGCCACGGCATGAACGCGCAGTAGTCGAAGAAATAAAAGCTCTACAAAAACAACACTTTCCGGACGAGTTTAGTGGAAAAACTACTCACCTTACTCGAAACCTAGGCCTATTCACCGATGTAGATGGATTACTAAGATCAGAAGGACGAATGAAAAATGCAGATTGGTCATACGATATGAAACATCCTATCCTTTTACCGAGACACAGCGACTTTACCAATAAAGTAATCAAAGAGGTCCATGAGAGTAATTACCATGTGGGAGTACCTCATACTTTGAGTTTAATAAGGAAACAGTACTGGATACCAAAGGGACGCGCCGTAGTTGAGAGAATTCTGAAAAGGTGCCCTCAGTGTGTTAAACACGGAGGCGGTCCATTTGCACTACCAGCGACTCCGGCATTACCAGCTGAACGGGTGAATTACAGTTCACCGTTCACTTATACAGGATTGGATTATCTTGGCCCTGTATTAGTCAACACAGAAAATGGTACCCAAAAGAGGTGGATATGTCTTTATACCTGTCTAGCAGTGAGAGCCCTACACCTAGAGGTCGTCCACAACATGACTGCTGAGGAAACACTCCTCGCTTTAAGGAGAATGATCTCGACAAGAGGTGTTCCCGCTGTTATTACTTCAGACAATGCTCAGCAATTTAAATTAACGGCTGAAGTCCTTACTAAACCGTTCTGCATACAAAACAACATAAAGTGGAGATTTATTCCTCAGCTAGCCCCATGGTATGGAGGTTACTACGAACGGCTAGTGGCGCTTGTAAAACATTGCATGAAAAGAACCCTGCAAAAGAATCTGCTAAACGATAACCAGCTATTTACTATCATAAAAGAGATAGAAGCTGTTTTGAACACGAGACCGCTCACATGTGTTGATTCTGAACAAGACCACATCCTGAGGCCTTCTGATTTCCTAACAATGTCTAAATGCCTAAGCCCGGACGTAACCATTGACGACGTGACTGTACAAGGAACGATCACGAAAACCGACCTAATCAACAGTTGGAAAAGAGGTCTTAGAATACTAGAAGAATTCAAGTCTATGTTCGTGAATCGTTACCTGTCTAGCTTACGGGAGCGATACAGACACGCTCCGAAACAACCAAGAATTAAATCTAAACAGAAACCCATCGTAGGTCAAGTAGTTCAAATCAAAGGTGATACTTCGAACCGTCACAACTGGAAGGTTGGAAAGTTAACAGAACTTTCAAATTCGGGTAGGATTGCCAAGGTCAAAGTAGGAAACACTGAATTCACACGTTCAGTGGCACAACTATATCCTCTCGAAGTCGAAGACGAAGTCTGTGAATTATTTTGTGAAGAAAGCGAGCCCTTAGCAAGTGACAGTTTTACTGATGAAAGCCAAAACGTCATACGTGACGATGACGAATCAAATGATGAAACCTGGGAAAGGGAAATCGAGCTCAATACTGATAACGAGGAACCAACCCAAATAGAAGAACCTGAAATGGATACAGCTGAGAATAATCAGCATAGACGGACACTTGAGATTCAAGACGAATCATATATCGAAAAACCCAAACGTGCTGCAGCCACTCGAGCCCTGGAGAAGATCCGGGAGTGGACGCAGAATTTATTCACTTTGTTGTAACTTCTCGCCGTCGGGAGTGTCGCGACGTCACGCGAATTCTCCTGTGGCAACACTACTGTGACGTAACGCTGCTGGGAGAACCCCGCAGCGGCCATAGTTGTGAGTATGTTCAAGCTAGTCAATTTCTGACAGTATTAAAGAAGTTTATTAATAGTGTCCGGCTTTAACCCATCCATATGACTTCATATCGAGCTCTACATAGAAAGCTAAGTATCTAAGTATTATCTAAGCATTATCTAAGTATTATCCAAATGTCTAATCATACTAAATAAGTATTAACTAAGTTCCTACGTGTTCAAACGTCCTACGGGCTTAAGTGGTCCCAAGTATTAACTTGTGTCTAAGTATCTTAAGTGCTTTATGCCTAACATATTTCAACTACTGTGTAATTCTGGATCTAACCCAGATTCATCTAATATGTTCAGACCATTGAATGACTTATATACTGTTTGAACTCATGAGTACGTACTATGACACACACATCCTTATAGCTACGAGAGTCACCCCGGCCGCGGGCTGGGGTGTGACGTATTGACAGAGGCATCACACCATGGTGGTGTCGTCTGTACATTAAACCGCAAGGGTCCAGTAAGACCAGGCGGTGGGCAGTCAGGTCCCATTACATTAAACCGCAAGGGTCCAGTAAGACCAGGCGGTGGGCAGTCAGGTCCCATTACATTAAACCGCAAGGGTCCAGTAAGACCAGGCGGTGGGCAGTCAAGTCCCATTACATTAAACCGCAAGGGTCCAGTAAGACCAGGCGGTGGGCAGTCAAGTCCCATTACATTAAACCGCAAGGGTCCAGTAAGACCAGGCGGTGGGCAGTCAAGTCCCATTACACTAAAGCCATGAGGGTCCAGTAAGACCGGGCAGTGGGCAGTCAAGTCCCATTACACTAAAGCCATGAGGGTCCAGTAAGACCGGGCAGTGGGCAGTCAAGTCCCATTACACTAAAGCCGTAAGGGTCCAGTAAGACCAGGCAGTGGGCAGTCAAGTCCC
This sequence comes from Pandemis corylana, assembly GCA_949127965.1. Classification (NCBI taxonomy): domain Eukaryota; kingdom Metazoa; phylum Arthropoda; class Insecta; order Lepidoptera; family Tortricidae; genus Pandemis; species Pandemis corylana. The sequence continues at coordinate 1,630,815 of OX421875.1, read as the reverse complement.
ATTACAAAGCCGTAAGGGTCCAGTAAGACCAGGCGGTGGGCAGTCAGGTCCCATTACATTAAACCGCAAGGGTCCAGTAAGACCAGGCGGTGGGCAGTCAAGTCCCATTACATTAAACCGCAAGGGTCCAGTAAGACCAGGCGGTGGGCAGTCAAGTCCCATTACATTAAACCGCAAGGGTCCAGTAAGACCAGGCGGTGGGCAGTCAAGTCCCATTAGGTACACTAAAGCCATGAGGGTCCAGTAAGACCGGGCAGTGGGCAGTCAAGTCCCATTACACTAAAGCCATGAGGGTCCAGTAAGACCGGGCAGTGGGCAGTCAAGTCCCATTACACTAAAGCCGTAAGGGTCCAGTAAGACCAGGCAGTGGGCAGTCAAGTCCCATTACAAAGCCGTAGGGGTCCAGTAAGACCCGGCTGAGGGCAGTTAAGCCCCATTACACCAAAGCCGTAAGTGTCCAGTAAGACCAGGCAACGGACAGTAACGTAGACATACACACCTTAACCTAATGACTCTAAGACCGACCGATGAGATACTTCGGCAGGACTCATTTCCATATTTATCCTGACCATGTGGACGGACAGTGGACAGTCACGACTTGTATGACTTGAATGAATATACTATGACTTTGCTAAGAACTTATTATAACCCGTATATTTAGATCTGGAATTATCTTTCAGTACTGTTGTGAGCCAATCCAGCTATGAGCTGGGACTGTGGCTCCAGGACAGAGGCACCACATACTGTGGTGTCATCTGTCCCTCCTAAACCTACAGATGGCGAAGCAGAACCCGGAAATGACACGAGATACTCCAGAAAGCTACTAAGCAGGTCTGGTGCAACTCATCACCCTCATGTGAGTCATTTCATTTAATTTAAATTTGACGCAGCATATATCGACTATTCAAAATAATTCTGTCGCTACAAGAGACTATCTATAAACCCAGGCGTATGTATGATAACACGGCGACAACTTCTAATGTACATCCAACATTTTCGTTTACTCAAAGAAGGAGAGAGACGGCCTTTAAATGTTAGGTTTAGACTTTAAAGTGGCGTTACTTTGGAATATCTATCTACCTAATACCTCTAAACTAGTAATTCTTTTAAATATGGGGGAATTTCTAAAGTCGTCGATATCCACTAAACGGGAAACAGTTTCATAATTTCCAAATCCAATAATTTACTTTCTCGATGACAGCTCCAATAGAATGTAACTACGCTTTTTACGCAAAAATTAAATTAACTCTTAAATGCGAGGTATAAAAAATATGACAACTGCTTGAGGCCCCCGGGGCACGCCTAGCCCTTAGGTAGCTACGCCACTGCCGCATAATAAAAATAGATAACACTGTAGTGGATAATTTGCACTAACAAATGAGGTCATTGACATCATAGTAAGGGATAAGATGTGATTAATTAATTTTATATATACGTATTAACAAAACTATAATATATCAGACGTGATATATGGGCTATAAAGCCTTTGTGTTCCTGTGTAGAAAAAGAACATTTAAAAATAAACATTTCAGGCATTTTGTACTATATCTCTCTACAATATCATACATTTATTTAAACCAACTAATCTAAAATTACAACATAATACAAAACATCATATCTCTCTAATGTCATTAGTGTCACTTGCCATGACATATGATATGTAACATAAAATAAACATACATTGACATTTTACGTCAACGCGCCTGCGTCCCATGTATACAATCGATAAAAATCTAACAAATGGCTTGCAGTCGTAACATAATCAAATTCAACACTTGAAGTGGAATCAGTGAATGCACCTTTGAAGATAAGATAAGTGTTTGTTACAAATGCCGCCGGCGCATGAAACATCAACACGCTTTTGAAGATGGAGTCGTCCGCCAGCCGCTGTCATGCTTCCGGCGCGGAACAGTGGACGTGGTCATACAGCATAACGGCGGATAGCGGGCCTGTGAAGGAGGAGCCCGAGTGCGGCGTGAGCGACGCGGCCGCGGCAGATGACTTGTACGGCGACCACGAGGTCAAAGAGGACTTAGTGATTGGACCTGAGGTGGTGCAACAGCAGGACATCGCTTATTCAAAGCACAGTAAGCTACCTGATAACTTATGTGAATCATTTAGTTACAGGGAGCATATGTACGGCAGTTCTTATTAAAATTGTTTCCACGGATATTAAAAGGTATGATTTCATAAGATATTTGATGGAATGTGAAATGACGAAGGATAATAGAGAGAGTTACCTGGCTGATGTAAGCCTGTTTAATGGAGCAGTTAACAGAATATTGAGTTATACGGCATCATAAAACGCAGTATAAATATATGGGTTCGTGAAATACTCCTTTGCTGCCAGAGAACCTGGTAGTGGGCAGGGGAGTGGTTTATGAATCTGACCCAAGAGACATCCAATGAGGCTGGCATAGTCGCACAAGTGCACTTAAGCCTTGTAAACGGAGACCGCCTGGAAATCATTAACTGATGCCCAGGGTGAACCAGACCAAGCACTGGTCTTCCCCTCGGACGGATCCAAAAATGAACCGCAGTTCTTGATCAAACATGGAGGTAAACCGACTCACACCCCTAATTAGGCCTCTTTAAAATAATCTGGTTCCCCGACATGACAGTTTACTAGGGTTGACAATATTTTGGCTTTGATATATAATTTATTTTGTACCATGGTATATGTATATGAAATAAAACATTCCTTGGCAGATGATTTCAGTACAATGGTGGAGGATCCACGCAAGCCTAAGTCCAAGTGCACCCGCACCCGCCCTGCGGACAAACCTCACTGCAATGAAAGTACTGAACAGCAGCACCGGCTCCGAAGCTGTGTTGTCAGGCTCGAGCGATTGCCGGTAGGAGACCTGCGCAGTCTCAATGGTGAGTGTTATGGTCTGACCACACGCAGCCGACCCCAGGGTGCTGTGGCGCGGTGGACAGCTGAGCTAGAGATGTTCTTGCAACTTGCTAGTTCCACTTGTGTGACAGCATGATACACACACACACACACACACACACACACACACACATACACACACGGGAAAATAGAAATGGGTTAAGACTATCTCCAATGGTATCTGATGATGATGGTATCTAAGAAACTTATTACTTGTTGATGTTGATGTTGTGGGGACGCCTGGCTGGATCAGGCGGGCTGTCGATCCGTTATGGCGATCATTCAGCCCAGTTCCCCTTGGCTGGAGCCGCCGGTTACTGTCCCAGCAACTCTCCTCAAATCTTCGTGTCTTCCTGCCGAACATAAGGACATCTTTTAGTTTGATGTCCCTAAGCTCTTCCTCCTCAATTTCATCGCTCCCGAATGCTTCTATGTCTTCGCGCCGCGCTGCCGCGTTCATGACGCACTCGGTGAGGACGTGTTTACTCGTCTCCTCTTTCCGACAGTGTGGGCAGGAGGGGTCACCTGTTATACCTATAATGCTTAAATGCCTGTTAAGAGTATTATGGCCTGTGATGATGCCAGTTAATATTCTTAAGCTACTCTTACCTAGATTCAGGAGATACCTAGTTCTTCTGCGGTTTATGCCTTTCAGCATCATCTTCGACTGTACGTGGAAAGATCACATAAAAGCCAAAAGAGACCAAGTCAACTTCAAATTTCGAAGCCTATGTTGGATGCTATGTAGAAACTCTGTGCTCTCCCTGGACAATAAACTTTGTATACAACTCTATTTTAAAACCTATATGGACATACGGCATCCAGCTATGGGGAGTAGCCAGCAAGAGTAATGTTGCATGCTTGCAAAGAGTGCAAAACAACATTTTGAAGAACATCGTAAAAGCTCCATGATTTGCGAAGAATGACGAAATACACGAGTATTTGAACATTGCAACAGTATCCTCAGAAATAGAGCGCTTTAAGGAACAGCATATATAAACGACTTACAAATCACCCCAATCCACTTGCTTCTGGATTACTTGACAATGCCAATGTGGTCAGGAGGTTAAAGAGCAACCACATATTCTAAGTTGGCAGCAAGGCATTGGCCTGCTGAGCTTCAAAAGCCCTGCATTCACTCAACACAGCTGATAAAAGTCTGGCGACTGATTGCAGTTATATATCAATAAAAAAATAAAAAATCTTCGATTGTCTGCACCCCGAAGCTTGGCTCCATTCTACGTTTGGTTCAGGACCGATAAATTCCATGTCCGCTCCCTCCCTCGCTAGTTCATCCGCTTTTTCGTTGCCCATCACCCCTTGATGTCCCGGGACCCAGGCTACCGTTACCTTCGTGTTCTTCCCTAGTCTGTTGAGTGCTATTTTGCACTCCCTTACCTGTGGGGAACTGACTGCTGGCTTGTTTAGTGTTTTTAACGCTGCTTGACTATTGGAGTAGATAACCACTGTTCCTACATCTCGATCGTTTTCCAGGTTCTCATGTATAATCTGAGCGTATTTCATTATTGCGTTGCCATGTATGTATATGAAACATTCCTTGGCAGATGATTTCAGCACAATGGTGGAGGATCCACGCAAGCCTAAGTCCAAGTGCACCCGCACCCGCCCCGCGGACGAACCTCACTGCAATGAGAGTACTGAGCAGCAGCACGGGCTCCGAAGCTGTTTTGTCAGGCTCGAGCGATTGCCGGTAGGAGACCTGCGCGGTCGCAATGGTGAGTGTTAGGGTCTGACAACACGCGAGCCGACCCCAGGGTGCTGCGGTGGACAGCTGAGCTAGAGATGTTCTTGCAACTTGCTAGCTCTGCTTGTGTGTATATAAATATCTTGGGACATATTACACCAATTGACACAGCCCCAAACTAAGCAAAGCTTGTATCCTTGGTACCAGGCAACAGATAACCATACGTATATAATGTAGATAAATAAATACATGCAACATCCATGACTCGGGCACAAACATTCGTATTCATAATACAACTGTCTGCCCCTACCAGGATTCGCACCCAGGACCTCTAGCTTCATAGCCAAGGTCACGAAAGACTAGGCTATCCGGTCGTTGTGATGTGACACAACATTTGTTTTATTATACTGCACTTCTTGTGTACCCTCACTGACGACACAGAACCAACCACCAGAGATAGTTGATCTGTCCAAACAACATGACTATGTAACAGGGGGTGGTTAAAATGTTCTGCCGTCACAATGGCAGAACCAGCATGTGCTCCATCATCTGTAACGTATTTGGCCAATATGCATAATTATTTATATATTTTTTGAAACAATTACCGTTGCCCGCAACTTTGTCTGCTAAAAATTAAATTATCGCTAGCTATGCAATTGGCATTGTTCATTTTTTATGGTATGCTCCTATTCGAAAACCATTTGGAGGAAAACCATCAATTATCCGATTTATCTTGTCCGATTTCAAAAATACTTCACGATTGCAGATATTTTTGAAAAAGTACTTTTGACCTTTGTTTGACCTAACGGCTCGGTTTCTTATCAGAGTTAGGCATTAAATGTTTGCCACAAAAATGAAAAAAAAGTTAAGCTACGGTAACTGTAAGGCTGTCACTGTCACGTCTACATCATAACAATACATTCCTACATAATCTACAAACGTTAGAAATAAAAGCAAATTCAAAGTATAAAACTGTGAAATACACGATGGATATTTATGAAAAATGTTTTGTGCCGGGGTGCAACAATGATTTGAACAATAGCCCCACAAAATCGAAAAGAAGAAGAAGAGAAAAGAGAAATTTTGTGGAAGGAATGGTGTACGCAAGCTAATTTGGAATATTTCAAAGTTTACACAATGTATTGTTGCGAAAATCACTTTAATGTAAGTAGGAGTCGGGAAAGATGTACAGGGCGTTCGACCACATTGAACATTGGCTGACGTTGACATCACACACACATTCACAGATTTATGACGTAGACGCATAGACAAAAACGTTTTTTTTTTATTGCCGAACGAAGGCGATTGGAATCGTGCCTAACTTATCAAATTATCAAACAGCGAAAAAATATGTATTATTAATAAACAAAACTACGTAAAAGCATATTATTCAAATTAGTTGCTTGAAATAGTGCATTTTATCAAATAAAAGTGTTTAAAGCACAGCTTGAAAGAAATGAGCAATGCCAATTCTACGGAATAAAAAGTGGCCCATTTAATGAAATAATATTCAAACTAAATATCTCCTTACCAAATTACATTAAGTATCAAGATTGGTATGGTTTTGTCCATGAATAGGTAGTCTGGCAGACAGAGAGACAAGGGGTACTTTCACACTTATAATATAACATAACTACTATACTAAACTAATATGATTTTTATAAATGAAATACTCCATTACAGATGTGCTGAGCAAAGCTGAGCGGAGTGCCTGCAAGCTGAAGCCAGCTGACGAGGCCGGGCCCGCAGTAGAGAGTACACGCACCCAGTCTACTTTGACGACCTGCAAACATTTGCACACAGGACAGAAACCACACAGTTGCGACACATGTCGAGAGCAGCTTACGCAACGAGGCTCCTTGACTAAACACACACAAACACACACGGCTGCGAAACCGTACAGATGCGACATATGTAACAAACGATTTGTACGTAAAACTGTATTAAATAATCATATACTAATACACACAGGTAAGAGACCGTACGGTTGCGATGTATGTAACAAACGGTTTATACGTAAAACTAGTTTGAAATGTCATTTACAAATACACACAGGTGAGAAACCGTACAGTTGCGATATATGTAGCAAACGGTTTTTACGTAAACTTGATTTAAGCAATCATATACTAACACATACAGAAGAGAAACCGCACAGTTGCGATATATGCAACAAACGGTTTACACGTAAACCTGAATTAAGCAATCATATTCTATTACATACAGGAGAGAAACCATACGGTTGCGATATATGTAAAAAACGGTTTATACGTAAACCAGATTTGAACTGTCATTTACGAATACACACAGGTGAGAAACCGTACAGTTGCGATATATGTAACAAACGGTTTTTACGTAAACCTGATTTGAATAGTCATATACTAATACACACAGGTGAGAAACCGTACGTTTGCGATATCTGTAATAAACGGTTTACACGGAAGACTAGTTTGAATATTCATATACGAATACACACAGGTGAGACACGGCACAGTTGCGATATGTGTAACAAACGGTTTATACGTAAAAGTGAATTAAATAGCCATATACTAATAATACACACAGGCGAGAAACCGTACGGTTGTGACATATGTAACAAACAATTTATACGTAAATCTGATTTGACTAGTCATAAACGAATACACACAGGTGAGAAACGGCACAGTTGCGATATATGTAACAAACGTTTTACAAGTAAAACTATATTGAATAATCATATACTAATACACACAGGTAAGCGACCTTACAGCTGCGATATATGTAACAAACAGTTTATACGTAAACCTGATTTGACCAGTCATATACGAATACACACCGGTGAAAAACGTTATAGTTGCGATTTATGTAACAAACGATTTACACAACGAAGTCCATTGGTTAGGCATATACGATTACACACATGTGAGAAACTGTACATTTGTGATATACGTAAAAAACGGTTTATACGCAAGTCTGATTTGATCAGTCATATACGAATACACAGGTGAGAAACCGCTTTGTTGCATTGTATGTAACAAACAGTTTACACAACAAGGTAACTGGCTATGCATATGCTGATACACCGCGCCCCATGAGAAACACACACTACAGCCCATGAGAAACTGCTTTGCTGCGATGTATGTAACAAAGTGTTTACACAACGACGGCGCTTTGCTAGGTATGTACGAATACACAAAGGTGAGAAACCTTATAGACCAGGAGATAGTGACACAAATTATTGGGTCATTTGTACCAGTAAGGCGGTTCTTCGGGGGTCTTAGTACGCAATGATACCTGTTAGGGCCTAACAGTTAGGCGAAAAAAAAATTGCTGATTTTCGGCGGTATGGCGAACATTTGGACCCCTCCGAAAAGTATGGCATGGTGATTTTCGTAAATGGCTGCACGACGATGATTAACTGTGCCAAAATTAGCCTGGTACAAATGGTTGTTTTTCGCATTCGCTTCGGTAAGGCGGGCTGTAAGTCACACCGGAGAAGTATGGCATGACACTACCGCCTACTTCTTTTTTATGGACTATCGGGAAATACTAAAACTTTTGTGGAACAAATCGTTTGACACTCGTAATTTATCCGACGAGTTCGACTAACGCCCACGCGATTGGGCCGCCGGTACCAGCGCTATGACCATCATTTTTCTTTTTGTCATTGCGTACTAAGACCCCTGAAGAACCGCTATACTGGTACAAATGACCCAATAATTTGTGTCACTATCTCCCGGTCTATTAGGCCGGGTCCGCACTGGTGACGCGTTGGCGCCGCGACAGCGCAGTGACTAAACGACAGGAGAAAAAAAATGATTTTTCTTTCAAGTATTTATTTTAAATCACTATCACTACATACCATATACACAAAGTCGCTTTCCGCTGTCTGTCCGTCCCTATGTATGCTTAGATCTTCAAAACTACGCAACGGATTTTGATGCGGTTATTTTTAATAAATAGAGTGATTCGAGAAAAAGGTTTATTTTAAATGTATAATACGTAGACGAAGTCGCGGGCAGAAGCTAGTCTATATGAAATAATAAAAAATATGAATCCAATATCTCGGGTTTTGACAAATGTACCTTATTTATAAACTGTGATTCGAAATGTACACTGAAAGAGTTTTCATTTGATAACACTTAGTCTCTAGGACTTAAAACAACAGCGGGGTCCGCTCCGAAAACCAGGTGGGCAAACTGTGGGCGAACCACTGGCAACGACCGACCATTTCCTATTTGAACATATTAAAAGATTTCGAACTTGAAGTTGGTTTGTTTCCTTTTTTAAACATAAATTGAAATCAACCTTACCTACATACTTTTTTATTATGTTAGAGGCCAGACGAACGAACTAGTGGGTCACCTGATGGTACAAAACAGATACAAGTGAAAAGTACACTATCTCTGTGCGGAAGTCATGAGGTGCTGTCAGCACAAGACGTTGGCTGGAACAGGATTTTACAACCAGAATAAACCTATTTTTTTTTTTGTAAAATTTTTCACCTCTACCTCTTGCTATAATCGCTGTCCATTGAGAACACCGAAAAACTGAAAAAAATATATTTAAAAACGTACATTATGTATGTGTAGGTCATATAAAGTAATTTCTTAACGGGGTCCGCAAAATCTGCTATTTTATTATATTTGTTTACTGTGATTTGTCTTTGAATACAGGTTTATTATTATTATGATGATGTTAAACTTGGCCAGTGTCACTGTATTCTTCCTTTGCAGGCATACACATAAAGTGAACATTATATCCTTGCTCATTAAAAATAATAATTTAAACAATTCAGCTCCACTGCTTTCTTGTTTCTGAAGCTACAGTTTGTCTCAAGAGTTTGAGATAACGGTGCAAAAGAGACATACGAATGGCGAGAACATTTTGATTTAGCAATTGAAATCTAAATATTTATCAAAAAGCTAAAAAATATCAAGATAATTTTGGGGTACCTCCCATTAGTTCTATGGAACTGTGACGTCATAGAACTGTTAACATTTTTCTTTCCCAGCAGTTCCATGGTAGAACTATTGAACCAAAAAACGTGCTATTTGTTCTATAGAACTAAAAGCACCTCAAGTTTCCCATCAGTCCTATGGAACTGTGACGTCATAGAACTGTTAACATATTTTTTTTCCCAACAGTTCCATGGTAGAACTACTGAGACAAAAAATGTGCTATTTGTTCTATAGAACTAGAAGCACCTCAAGTTTCCCATCAGTCCTATGGAACTGTGACGTCATAGAACTGTTGCGATATTTTTTTTCCCAGCAGTTCCATAGTAGAACTGTTGAAACCAAAAATATTTTTTTAGTTCCATAGAATAGTTGCTCTTGACGTAAATTACAATTTAAAATAAAAACTGTAAGATCAATAAATATTTTGTATTTAATTGTTCTCTAATCACTTTAAATTGAGTTCTAAAGAGATCATTTGAGTTTACAGTTTTTATTTTAAATTGTAATTTAGGTCAAGAGCAACTATTCTATGGAACTAAAAAAATATTTTTGGTTTCAACAGTTCTACTATGGTACTGCTGGGAAAAAAAATATCGCAACAGTTCTATGACGTCATAGTTCTATGGGACTGATGGGAAACTAGAGGTGCTTCTAGTTCTATAGAACAAATAGCACATTTTTTGTCCCAGTAGTTCTACCATGGAACTGTTGGGAAAAAAAAAATGTTAACAGTTCTATGACGTCACAGTTCCATAGGACTGATGGGAAACTTGAGGTGCTTCTAGTTCTATAGAACAAATAGCACGTTTTTTGGTTCAATAGTTCTACCATGGAACTGCTGGGAAAGAAAAATGTTAACAGTTCTATGACGTCACAGTTCCATAGAACTAATGGGAGGTACCCTAATTTTGTAAGTTTAAAGGATCCTTTTTATGTGGATCGTTAGGCTTATTACCTAACTCGATCGCAATCGCTGATAATTGGCATCGGAATCAGCTAGCTGTCACATTCATACAAGAACTGTCAAATGAACACGATGGCGATTGAGAGCGAGTTAGGTAATAAGCCTACTGCTATCATTATGAATGTTTTTCACCGAACTCTTTGTCATTGCGGGACGTTATTATAAAGTGCGGTCGAAACTAACTGAACCAACGTGTCTATATCAATAGAGGCATCGTGTAGACTGGCTTCCGACAATTTTTGAGCGTGATTGGGAGCCTAGTTGCTTAGTGTATTTCAATGTATATATGTTCCAAACTATATAAATCAGACGTGATGTATGGGTATTCAAGTCTTTGTCTTTCATGTGAAGAAGAAATTTTTAAAAATTCAGTAGTGTCAATGTCAATCTTGTCATGTCGTCTTCGTCTAGTCTATTGGTGGTTTACTTGTCTGTTGTTTCGTCTTCGTTAATAATTCGCGCGTCCCGTTCGTACGCAAGCATGAAAAATCGACAATTTTTTTTTTTTTTGCAAAAATAGCTTGCAGTCGTAACATAAGTCAAATTGAGCACTGTGAAGCGAAGTCAGTGAAAGCACTTTTGAAGATAAGAGTGTCTATTACAAATACCACCCCATTCGTAACATGGAGTCGTCCTCGTCCGCCTGCCGCCGGCGCGCTTCCGACGCTGAACAGTCGTTGTGGTCATACTGCATGACGGCGGAGAGCGCGCCTGTGAAGGAGGAGCCCGAGTGGGGCGAGTGCGGCGTGAGCGACGCGGCCGTGGCAGAAGACTTGTACGGCGACCACGAGGTCAAAGAGGAATTAGTGATTGGACCTGAGGTGGTGCAGCAGCAGGATATCGCTTTTTCAATGCAAAGTAAGCTACCTGATAACTTATGTGAATCATTTAGGTACAGGGAGCATATATAACAGGGGTGGCCAACAGGTCGGTCGATCGCGACTGTTAGTCCAGTCGATCGTGGCAAGGCAAAAAATATTAATACATAGACCAGACTGCGCAACGTAATCACCAACTGCTGATTTAATGTTTCATGAAGTATGTAATTGGTAGATCGCACAGGGTTTCGTTAGTAAACAGGAGATCTTGGGTCTGATCAAGTTGGCCACCCCTGATATATAAGGTAGTGCTTATTAAAATTGTTTCCACTGGATATTAAAAGGTATCATTTCATAAGATATTTGATGGATTGTGAAATGACGAAGGATAATAGAGAGAGGTATGATATTATACCTGGCTGGTGTGACCCTGTTTCATAACACAATATTGAATTTCCGGCATCAGAAAAAGCAGTATTAGTACAGGTTCAAGTTTATTATTCAGGTATATTTATCGATACTAATATTAAAAAGAGGAAAAATTTGATTGTTTGTTGGTTTGTTTGTTTGCATTAAATAGGCTCCGAAAGTACTGGACCGATCACAAAAATTCTTTTGCAGTTAGAAAGCTACATTATCACTGAGTGACATAGGCTACTTTTTACCGCGGGAAAATACCTTTTCCTACGGGAACATTAATTTATCGCGGGCGAAGCTGTGGACGGAAGGCTAGCATGTTCATAAAACAAACTCTGTAACTTCTAATTATTAATAAAACTTTACTAGCGTTGACAATATTTTGGCTTTGATATTGAATTATATTTTTATGGGGTATTTTGTACCACGTATGTACATGAAACATTCCTTGGCAGATGATTTCAGCACAATGCACTGTGGTCCCACTCATAGGTCATAAGTCTAGATAATCAACAATACTTGGGCTGAGATTAGTACTCGGCTATATCGTCACTAGTACAGCTGACACCCAAAACTATAAATAGTTTTATAGTGATAAGCTTACATCATTGTATTCCGGACCTCCGAAGGGAACACATCTACAGCGCGCTTTGAGTCTTATCAGCAATCCGTTAAAGTGGAAGTTGTTTGTTGACGAAGTTCCAACAATTTGGTTTTTGTAACCTAGTGATTCATAATGGATATTAATGACAAAGGTATGTATATTTATTATTGTAATTTATTTTGTTATTTTTACATTAAACATTTGGATTTATAAGGGAGCTACGAGACGCCTAAATTAACAAGAATTTTTCCTTGAAGGTGTTTTTAACTTTGAGTTTCAACAATGTTCCCCCGCTAACCCCGTAATAATTTTGCATAGAAAATTAGCTTACAGTACTGTAGTTACTAGGACAATTATTAGTACTTGCAGGAAATTGCCGGAAGTTTTAGTAATTTGACCTCTACGCCAATCGTAGCGTGCTACGAATTTTGACCACTTTCTAATTGTAAACAATTCTCTTTGTTCAGGTTCTTTTTTTTTCAGGTACAGTTTTCAAAAATGTTCCTATTTGAACAGTGGCATCTTGTAAAAGGAACCGATATAGAATACACTCGACGTGTACTTGAGACAGAGTGCTCAGAATAGTGCTGGATGCTGAGAACGTTGAAATCGACATTCTTCGTAAACACATTCAATACATGACCAAAAAGCTGGAAGAATATTGGAAAAAACAAATAGAACATGGCATTTACTAATCAGTACACACCTAGAATGGTTGAGCGTCATTGAAACTATTGACATCGCGAAGAATGTGGCCGAACCGACAAGTGCAAAACGATTGTCTGGTCAAGACCATTATACATTCAGTATCCGTTGACCAAAGAAAAACTTTGAAGATTGCAGTAAGCGACACAGCAAAGAAGAATAGCGAACCTCTCAAAAATTGATAATTCTGCCATTAGTACTATCATAAATACTTCATCGACATCGTGTGAACAAAGTGATATTAATAAATGTGAGGTAAACCCAGATGAGATTTTGTCTTTAATATAACAGAAGCCAAATTAACAAAACACCAATACCTTTTAATTAAAGAGTTTATTAACAACAAAACATCTCCACTTTTGCCTTCGTATCAAAAGGTTTTAAATGCGAAAAAGCAGTGTTACCCTAAAAACCTGAAAATTAAAAGTTCTGCAGAAGTAGAGTTACAAAGTTTATTGGACCACACAGATTTTTAATCGTTTAAATTTAGCATTTTAGCATAAGAGCAATTTAGCATAAGAGTTTTTTTATTTTAAGAGTTTGCAAAGAATTAATTAATTCATTTAATAAAATTTTCATCGTCTAACATGAGAGTAACAAAACAGCCTGTTTAAAAATAGTTTCTCTTAAAGTGCATTTAAATATTAATTAACTAATAAAAAATGACATTTTGTTTTATTTTTCAACTCAAAATTTATTTAATAATACAAAATACTACGTCTCAAAACCGCATACACAAGTGTTAGTAAAATTGTAAAATAACTGATTCCTTATTTTTTTTAATTTTCCCTATATTATTTAAAAAAAAACTTTTATTTTTAACAAATTACAATAGATTTTATAGTAAAGAATCGAAACATAAAAGTATTTTATAATTTTTCTTAGTATTACAAATGATATCGACTTTTGACACTTGCTCCATACAAGCTGGACCACAGTGCAATGGTGGAGGATCCACGCAAGCCTAAGTCCAAGTGCACCCGCACCCGCCCCGCGGACGAACCTCACTGCAATGAGAGTACTGAGCAGCAGCACGGGCTCCGAAGCTGTTTTGTCAGGCTCGAGCGATTGCCGGTAGGAGACCTGCGCGGTCGCAATGGTGAGTGTTAGGGTCTGACAACACGCGAGCCGACCCCAGGGTGCTGCGGTGGACAGCTGAGCTAGAGATGTTCTTGCAACTTGCTAGCTCTGCTTGTGTGTATATAAATATCTTGGGACATATTACACCAATTGACACAGCCCCAAACTAAGCAAAGCTTGGACCCTAGGTACCAGGCAACGGATAACCATACGTATATAATGTAGATAAATAAATACATTCAACATCCATGACTCAGGCACAAACATTCGTATTCATAATACAACTGTCTGCCCCTACCGGGATTCGCACCCAGGACCTCTAGCTTCATAGTCAAGGTCACGAAAGACTAGGCTATCCGGTCGTTGTGATGTGACACAACATTTGTTTCATTATACTGCACTTCTTGTGTACCCTCACTGAGGACACAAAACCAACAACCAGAGATAGTTGATCTGTCCAAACAACATGACTATGTACAGGGGATGGTTACAATGCTCTGCCGTCACAATGGCAGAACCAGCTAGTGCTCCACCATTTGCATTTGAAACAATTACTGTTGCCCGCTTTGTCTACTAAAAATTTAATTATCGCTATCTTGCGGGAGCTATGCAATTCTACGGAATAAAAAGTGGCCCATAAAATGAAATAATATTCAAACTCAATATCTCCTTACCAAATTACATTAAGAATCAAGATTGGTATGGTTTTGTCCATGAAGAGGCAGCCGGGCAGACAAGAGGTACTTTCACATAACTACTATATACTAATATGATTTTTATAAATGAAATACTTCATTACAGATGTGCTGAGCAAAGCAGAGCGGAGTGCCTGCAAGCTGAAGCCAGCTGACGAGGCCGGGCCCGCAGTAGAGAGTACACGCACCCGGTCTACTTTGACGACCTGCAAACATTTGCACACAGGACAGAAACCACACAGTTGCGACACGTGTCGAGAGCAGCCTAAGCAACGAGGCTACTTGACTAGACACACACGAACATACACCCCTGAGAAACCGCACAGTTGCGATATATGTAACAAACGGTTTGTACGTAAAACTAATTTGAACTGTCATATACGAATACACACAGGTGAGAAACCGTACGGTTGTGATATATGTAACAAACAATTTATACGTAAATCTGATTTGACTAGTCATAAACGAATACACACAGGTGAGAAACGGCACAGTTGCGATATATGTAACAAAAGTTTTACAAGTAAAACTTTATTGAATAATCATATACTAATACACACAGGTAAGCGACCGTACAGTTGCGATATATGTAACAAACAGTTTATACGTAAACCTGATTTGAACTTTCATTCACTAATACACACCGGTGAGAAACGGTATAGTTGCGATTTATGTAACAAACGATTTACACGACGAAGTCCATTGATTAGGCATATACGATTACACACATGTGAGAAACTGTACAGTTGTGATGTATGTAAAAAACGGTTTATACGCAAGTCTGATTTGAACAGTCATATACGAATACACAGGTGAGAAACCGCTTTGTTGCATTGCATGTAACAGAGGGTTTAGACAACGAGGTAACTTGGCTATGCATATGCTGAAACACCGCGCCCCATGAGAAACACACACTACAGCCCATGAGAAACTGCTTTGCTGCGATGTATGTAACACAAAGTGTTTACACAACGGCGGCGCTTTGATAGGCATGTACGAATACACAAAGGTGAGAAACCTTAGGCCGGGTCCGCACTGGTAACGCGTTGGCGACAGAAAAAAAAATTGTCTTGCAAGTATTTATTTTAAATCACTATCACTACATAGTATAAAACAAAGTCGCTTTTTGCTGTCTGTCCGTCCCTATGTATGTTTAGATCTTTAAAACTACGCAACGGATTTCGATGCGGTTTTTTTTAATAGATAGTGTGATTCGAGAGGAAGGTTTGTATAATACGCAGACGAAGTCGCGGGCAGAAGCTAGTCTATATTAAATAATAAAAAAATATGTGTCCAATGTCTCGGGTTTTGACGAATGTACCTTATTTATAACGTGTGATTCGAAATGTACACTGAAAGAGTTTTCATTTGAAAACCAGGCGTGCAAACTGTGGGTGAATCACGGGCAACGACCGAGCATTTCCTATTTGAACATATTAAAAGATTTCGAACTTGAAGTTGGTCTGTTTCCCTTTTTAAACATAAATTGAAATCAATATATCTTACACTATCTCTGTGCGGAAGTCATGAGGTGCTGACAGCACAAGACGTTGGCTGCAACAGGATTTTACAACCAGAAAAACTTTATTATTTTGTAAAAATTTTCACCTCTACCTCTTGCTATAATCGCTGCCCATTGAGAACACCGAAAAACGAAAAAAAATATATTGACGTGACAACGTCTTATAAATTGGTTTGCCGGGTGACACTTCAAGAAACTGCGTTACGCTCCGCTCACGTTATGCGCTCACAATGAGAGCGAGTGAGAGGCATGGTTAGCCCGCCTAAGAGCGAGAGAGACAGACATAAAAAGTGAAAGGCACGCGTCCCTTCCACTCGAGCACAGTTAGCCCGCCTAAGAGCGAGAGAGAGAGAGTGAGAGAGATAGGCATACACACCGGTTCATGTCTTGCGCTTCTATTTCGCTTAGGCGCCTGCATACAAGTTTACACGTTGCCAGTTAATTGTAAAAAGATTGTGTAGTGATAATGTGAAGGTAGTTTCGTCCATCGCAACAATTCAAACAGCAAAGGTAAATAATTTCAGACTGATAATATAACATGATGAAATAAATGACTAAGACATAAGTGAATAGGTTATGTTGTAGTAATCACAATGTTGTGGTAGTTTTCAATCAAAAAAGTAGTATAAATCGTTTCTCAACCAATAATAATTTGTTTAACTTGAAAAAATGAGCGCGACTTGCTATGTAAAAAATTGAAATAACAATGTTTAACCTCCAACCTGTCAAATCCAAACTTTCAAACATTCAAACCGAGACGACCAATCACTGCGCAAGGTAGTAAGCGCGCGATTTACAAATTGCTGCTGCGCTATAAGGAGTGTATCAATGTATGGGTTTTAAGGTAAACCAACCAAATTGTGATCTTTTCTATGTTATAGAGAGTTTATCGTTATAAAGAATGATGTTATAAAGAGTTTACACTGTATTTGAAAACATTTAAAAATATGAGAAACAATAATTTCTAATTTGTTCAATTTTAGTACAATGGAGCCAGATGTACAAATTCCTTCAACGTCCAGTACACCGATGGAGACTGATGATATCGTGCCACCAACGTCTGCCATACCTTTCGCTGTGCCACACACACCCCATAACGCCAAAGCGCAACGACAAAGTATGTATAGAAAACGTAAGGCCGCGGAAAGAACTCCTGCAGAGGCAGCAGATTTTGCAAAAGCAGCCGCCGAAAGACAACGTAGATGCAAGCAACGTAGACTCGCCAACTCAGCTCTTGACACCGGCACGCTAGAGTCAGCCACAGTGTCTGCTCCTGTGGTAGTGGAAAGAACAGTTACTGCCCAGACCAGCGCTCAGCGACAACGTGCTTACAGACAGCGTAGAGCTGCTCAAATTGTTTCACAAATAAGTACTCCACCGACTCACACAGCAGTGCAACCGGAACAATCAACCTGGAATATCAAATGGTCGTCGTCAATAAAGAGGTTTAAAACTACATTTCTGGACAACGAATTTGGCCACGCTTGCTCTGTTTGCGACCGATTGTGGTTCAAGAATGACCTTAAAATCATCACTGCTGCACAACTACAGGTCATATCGGATTGGTTCGTTAAGGAAAATAGGCAACTACGCGAGGAGGATTATACGCATATTTGCAACACCTGTAGATTTTCGCTGAACAAACATAAGCTTCCTACCCTTGCAAAAGTGAATGGCTTCTCATATCCAGAAATACCTCCTGGCTTACCGCCACTGGATCCAATTAGTGAACGATTAATCTCACCACGTCTGCCATTCATGCAAGTGCGTCGTCTGCGGCATGACTTCTCTTATGGAATTATTGGTCAAGTGATCAACGTTCCAGTCAACGTAGAAGACATGGTAAAATGCTTGCCCCGGCATTTAGATGAGGACGACGTCATTAATGTCAACATCAAACGGAATCTCGCACACAAAACAAATTACATCAGCGGCTACATGTCCAAAAGGACAATCAAAGAATGGTTGGATGTACTTCAAAATTCAAGTCTATATCGCTTGTACGATATCAAAGTAGATTTGTCAAGGCTGCAAACTGTCGTGCCACCAGAGGAAGATTTGCAGGATGACTCGGCTCATCGAATCGAAACAATCGCCGCCGAGTGTACTCCGGAGTCAGAAATTCTTGCTTCCAGGCAGCATACACTACTGTGGAACGAAGAGGATTGCCTCGACATCGCACCAGGACATCGGGCCATGCCTCTGAACATCATTTACGACCGTCATGCTGAAGAACTATCATTTCCTGCAATATACTACGGCCAGCCTCGTCGCTTCCACATGGGAGTTTCAGTGACACCTTACATGATGGCAACCAGTGAATTACGACGAAGTGACAGACGCGGAGCCACGCCTCAAAAAGTCTTGTACGTTGCTATGAAGATTCTACGTCTCCGCATGGTGGATGGCATTTACAGCACATTTCGGAATGTGTCAACCACGGAAAACGTAACTCGACGCATGTTGGAGGACCCGGAATTTCTTAAAGAATTTGTCGTTCAAAATCTTGACTTCATGAAGTCAGTACCCAATTCCGTCCAGTATTTTGCCTCTCGCAAACGAGATCTGTTTGCGATGCTCCGTCAACTAGGTAAACCGACCATATTTCTCACTTTAAGTGCAAACGAAGTACGCTGGTTGATATTACTGAACTTACTCCTCAAATTGAGTAACAAGTATCCTGGAAAAGTTGCTGAAGATCTAAACACGTCAGAGCGGTGCAACTTAGTGAGCGACGATCCAGTTACGTGCTGCAAATATTTCCACAAACTCGTCGGTACATTGATGAATATGCTGAAGGCAAAACAATCATATAATCCATTTGGCCAGTACTTTGTTAAAGATTATTTCTTTCGCATTGAGTTCCAGCATCGAGGAAGCCCCCACGCACACATTTTGGTGTGGTTGAATAATGATCCACACGAGGCCGTGTCAGAAAATATGCCAATGACCATCGAGCTCGTGGAGAAGCTGAGTTCTGTCGCCAAAGAAGATATGCCCAACGAGACCATCTACGCCAATCAAATTCACAAGCACACTTTCACCTGCACGAAGCGAGGTGAGACGACTTGCAGATTTGGGATCCCGTACTGGCCAATGCCTGCTACTCGAGTCTTGGTTCCAATGCCTCAGACTGATGGACGCCGGTCAACATTCCAAA
The DNA here is from genome assembly GCA_949127965.1 of Pandemis corylana. NCBI lineage: Eukaryota > Metazoa > Arthropoda > Insecta > Lepidoptera > Tortricidae > Pandemis > Pandemis corylana. The sequence continues at coordinate 1,611,312 of OX421875.1, read as the reverse complement.
AAAAATCCAAGGAGCTACGAACGTGTCTCAGCGAACGTACATACCCTAGCATGGATGACTTTCTGAGGGAACATGGTCTGACATTTGATGCATATCTTGATATAGTACGTTCAACCCTTCGCAGGCCAACTTTGTTGTTTAAACGTAACTTCGATCAACTTATGACAAACACGTTCAACCCTTACCTTGCTGGTCAAATTAATTCCAACATCGATATTCAGTTTATCTTAGATGAATACAGCTGCGCACAGTACGTCGTGGAATACGTGAACAAATCAGCTCGTGGAATGGGTAACTTGAATCGAGAGTTGACTAAAATGATGGAAGAACATCCTGACCGCGATTACACTGGTCAATTAAAAGCATTGAGTGTCAAACTTCTCAATGCAGTTGAAATGTCGGCGCAAGAAGCAGCATGGTATTTGTTACGACAGCCGATGAGCGAAGCAAGCCGTCAAATTGTGTACATACCAACAGTGTGGCCCTCAGAGAGACAACGTTGCCGCAAACGTCGGAAACAATTGGATCGCGAAGGAATCGCAGAGGATAGCACAAACGTGTGGACCAAAAACATCATTCAGCGGTATGAAGAAAGAGCTCCATCTTTGCAAGATGTATATTTGGCCGAGTTTGCGTCGTGGTATGCTAATTCTCGTGATTTCATTGACAATGAAGACGACTTGAACGTGCATGAAGATGACGATCCTGAACCGCCGACTGGAGAAAGAACGACATCGAGAGGATATCGCAAACGTCTGATCGGTCGAATCATACGATACAGATGCTACGACATAGATGAAACTGTCAATTATCAACGTGAGATGGTACTGCTGTACTTGCCCTTTCGCAACGAAGTCGCTGACATTGTTGATTGTAATAAATTTATACAATTATTCAATGACAACAAGGAAACTATCATGGAACGCAGAAAACTTTATGAGAACAATATTGACATCGACAAAGTGATGCAAGAGCTAGAAGCAATGATGATTTTGCAAAATTCAGACACCACAGAACCAACGGAAACAGAGTCAAGAAGAGTGTTTGTAGAACAGCTGTTAGGAGGAGAGGGAGCTGAAAATAACGATGATGTTAATGAAATCGTGCCGCAAAACGGATTGTCAGTTGTAAAAAACGGAGCAACGTGATGCCAAAACAACAATATTGTGAGCTGCTACGAACTACAAATGCTGAACAACGTGAGGTGGTTCTTGAGGCTATACATCGTTTACATGGCTGCGGAGATGAGCTCCTACAGGCTCTACAAATCTTCTTCACCGGACCAGCAGGATGTGGCAAAACGTATACATTGAAGGCCCTCATGGAAACGTACAATCGTTACACTCAGAACCACAACTCACTCAACAACGCCTACGTTGCTTGTGCAAGCACAGGTAAAGCAGCTGTACCTCTTGGTGGAACAACAGTTCACTCAGCATTTCGCCTAACAACTTCTCGAGTTACAAGACTTCTATCAGCTGAAAACTTGCAAGCCTATAGAAATATGTTCGTTGGCGTGAGAGCAGTTTTCATTGACGAGATCAGCATGTTGAGTGCAGCTATCCTCGGTAAAATCAATTATCGATTGCAACAGATAACCGGCATATACGACCAAGTTTTCGGAGGCCTTCACATCATCTTATGCGGCGATTTCAGACAGCTGCCGCCTGTACGCGCTACTCCGTGTTACGCAGTGCCAATCAACCAACTCGGGGGACCTATACTGTGGCAAAGCATCGACTACTTCCCATTGGTCCGTGTTGTACGACAAACTGACGAGCTGTTTTCGAGAATTCTGACTAAAATTGGAGATGGACTTAAACTAAGTGTCAATAACATCAAACTTATAGAATCCAGACATAAGTCAGAGTCCTGGTGCAAAGAGAACGTACCTGACGCTGTTCGGTTGTTTTACAATAACTTTGAGGTTGATTCATACAATCGAAAAGCAATTGGCTAAGTAAAGTTTTTGGAAGAGGTGCAAATTATATTTTTTTTCGATAGTCGACGTCTTAATAATCCAGGAACTGCAGCTCTTTTATTTTTATTCCCTATTATTAATGAGATATAATTTTTTAAATGCTCGATATGACATTTGTGAGATTTAACGGCCGAAAAGCTCTGTTGCCTAGAACTAGCTTGTAATAAAAAAAAACTACGTCAACTGTCACGTTTGACGTTGTCAAAAAATAATACCGCGGTTCTGTTTATTTGCGTTTGCGTGTAATCAGTGTTAGCAGTGTGTTTTTTAATGATATTTCAACGACCTCAGCACAACCCCTGGACTTTCGATATTGCCGCACTTCTCTTCGACCTTTGCACGATATTTGGACTACGATTTCAGCTACTTTCGACGACTTAGGCACTGCTTCTTGGACAACGTTTTTCTGCTTTGCGACGACCCCCGCCTTGACTTTTGGACTGATTTTTATAATACTGAGGCTTCGCTATTGATCACAAAATGAGCGAATTTGTACGAGCGGATTCAAGAAACTTGCCACACATGGATATGTTCATGATAATGGAATATTTCCACACAAACGATAAGCACAATGTTGCTGAAATAAGAGGTGTGAAGACACTCATGTACGTACTGGCGAATTTCACATACATTCTGATGCATATAATAATTAATTATGATTACAAATATTTAACATGTATATACATAGTGTATTGTTGTGCATCAAATTAAATCAAAATCATTTATTTGGTTATAAATAAGCCGGGCACAGGCAGTGGGACATAAATAGGCAGATGATAATGATGAAAGATCTTGTGTTATAATGTTTTCCATTGCATTTTAGGTCATCCAGAGGTGGTTATGTTGATAATGCAGTAGGTTATGTTGAAATTAAAAGAGGGAGCACTGAATGCGTTGTCAGGGCCAAAGTTGTTCCGGAGCACAAAATAAGGATGAAATATTATCTTGTGACTATTCATTTAGAAGAGGCGAATAGTAATATAATTGATGCAACATGTGATGGTTGTCCTGCATCAGCTGGTAAATACTTACACTATAGAGTAAATATTTATGGTTAATGAGGATTATAAATATTTTCATTGATTTGTTTTACTTTCAGGTGGATGTAAACACACATTGGTGGTGTTATATTGGTTACAAAAAAAATCTACAGAACCATCATCTACATCCATAGAATGTTATTGGGCTAAACCACGATTAGCCAGTGAGGGAACACAGCCAATATCCTCCAAGGATATTTTTCCATCCAAGAAAAGAGGAATAGAACTAGGACCAAGAGATCCGGAGAAACTCAATGCATTTTATGAAGAATGTAAGAAAAGAAAAATTGGGGACTCTCTGATTTTGTCATTTTTACCAGATCATGATAATGGTTTGACAAAATGGTGTATATTTGACATGATACTTGATTTTGCAACTAAAACTAATAATCACAGTTTTGAATATTTTAAAAGTAACGTATCTGTGCCTCAATCTGTGCAAAATCAAATAGCAAAAAGCACTAAAAAGCAGGCAGAGTCAAAGTTATGGCATAGCATAAGACAGGGCCGAATAACAGCATCAAAAGTACATGAAGCTTGTCATTGTGACACACCTGATGGCTCTCTTGTGGAACAAATTCTTGGTGGTTACAAGATTTATGATACCAAAGCAATGAAGAGAGGAAAAATATTAGAAAAACCAATAATAAAAGAAGTTGAACGGCTATTGGGGGTCCACATTGAAGAATGTGGATTTCACTTAATTAATTTTTTTAGTGGAGCTTCGCCTGATGGTGTAGCCAATGACTTCATTGTTGAAGTAAAATGCCCTAGCACTGCTAAAACCGTGAAAAACTATCTAGATAAAAATAAAATAAAAGAAAAATTTTTGGCTCAATGCCAGTTCCAAATGCTGGCCACAGGATATAAAAAGTGTGCTTTTTGTGTTGCTGACCCAGATTTCGAACACAACAAAAAAATCGAAATAAAATGGGTTAAGTTTGACGTGGCTTATGCCAACAATTTGTTAGAAAGATCAGAAAAGTTTTGGAAAAATGCGATTTATCCCAAAATTTTACTTAACGCTTTGTCCTAAATATATTGGAGAAAAATCCCATGATAGCCAGACCTTCGTCATAGTATAAAGGAGTTTCTCTATGGATGCCTTTAGCCGTTATACTATACTAGCTGACCCGGTGAATCTGTTCCGCGTTAAATTTGAATAATTCCAGTGGTTTGGGCTGTGCTATCCTGCGGGAACTATGCAATTTTCCGGGATAAAAACTATCCTATGTTCTTTCCCGGGACTCAAACTATCTGTATACCAAATTTCAACCAAATCGGCCCAGCGGTTTAAGCGTGAAAAGGTAACAGACAGACAGACAGAGTTACTTTCGCATTTATAATATTAGTAAGGATAACAAAGGTCTGACTACCATGGGCTAAATCTGTACTAAGATAGACTAAGTTCCGAAGGATGTTTCATTTTCATAATATGAGGACCCCATTCTGACTTCTGATGTGTGTTATCATGAACCCCAGCTAAAATATGACTTTATGTAGAAGAGGTACAGTCGAAACCTTACTCATACGTCCAAAGAAATCATTGTGTAATTTATGATAAAAATGTTCCACAGAGGTATGCAATTCTGTTTGTTCAACTGTACAGTATTAGGCTCTGTCTACCCCGCAAGGGATAAAGACGTGATTTATGTGTTGTGTATGTGTGTACAGTATGGTGATTTTTTTCTTATATACCACATCAGGTTTCGTTGGATAGGTCTTTCAAAAAGATTTTTGTTAAAAAGTCTATATTTATAACTAATTTGTACATTTTAAAATAAAACAAAGCAAAAATTATTGTATTTTTATTATGTCGCCTTGCAAATTGACTAAAGCACATGCTATAATAACTGCTTCGTCCACATATCTGACATGGTTATGGTTTATAACCGAGTGAGGCTTTAAAAAGGCAAATTCCCTCAATCTCCTTATCACACGTTCCACATGTATCCTCAAGCTGGCAATAATTTTGGTTTGGATCACCTCCTTTTTGGTTGGCGTTTCCTGTGAGGAAACACTTGGGGGCCGAAGTAGTTTCACGTGTCTCTGCGATAGGAGAGTTTCTATGCCTTTGAAGCCTCGATCGGCTAAAACCACAGCCCCCGGAGGAAGAATATCGACAAAGCCACTACATTCAGTAATAGCTTTGTCAGAAATCCTTCCTCCATAACCCTTCGAAATATAACATATGAAGCCATTTGGGCAACATGCAATCAAGTATTTTAATGTGTTGCATGATTTATACTGTGACCATGTCCTTGATTGCATAACAGGATTTGAGGCTTTTTCAATCTGGATCTCGAAACAGTCAAGTATGCATTGTACGTTAGCAAACCTCACTTTAAAAACAGGGGGCAATGTTTTTTTAATCATGATGGATTCTGGCAGGTATATAAACATTTGTAAATAAGTTGCCAGATGCGGTATACAAATTCTTAACAGCTCTTGCAATGTCACTTGACTTAAATGAAAGTGATGACTTATTCTTTGTATTGTGTCATTTTGCTTTAATTTAAATAAGGTGATAATGACATGCAGGGGGCGTAATTTGCATTGTTTGGCTAAAAAAATTATCAACCAAAAATATGACTTAGGAAGACCAAGATACATTTTGGGGTTTTCCTTAATAATTCTTAAGATATGTGTACGTCCTGACATATCATTCCCTTCCTTTACTGTCTCCTTGGTTGAGCTTGACGATGAGGGGCTAGAGGGTTCATATAATGTTGGTGTTGATGAACGACTTGCAGTTGAAGATGATGGCTTGCTTGGCATGATTTTTTCAGCAATAAGTGAGACATTTATATTAGCTGAACAGGCTACACATTTTACTGATGGTTTCACCATAACGGCTTTGTTTGAGTATATGATTTGGGTCTGAGTTGAAGAATCACACTGGAAAAAAAGAATCAAATTAATTTTACAAACTAGCCCTTTATAATAACAACTAGCTTTTATATTGTTTTACACTTTCACAATTTTGACAACTTTTTACTATGTAGGGTTTTATGGTTCCTACCATAGAAAAATTGTTATCGCTCAATCGGTCACTTGATTTTTCTTTTTATACAGGTACATAATTTTACCTTTGAATATGGATTGGTCCCATGTTGCAGTAACTGCTTTGACATAGTAGCCAGATCTTTTGTGTTTTCCAGTGGCTGTTCCGTTAGGCTGCTTTCATCATTCGACATTTCCTAAAAATAAGCACATAATTAAGTACATATGAGCATCCATTTAACACTTAATTTTTTGCCTTAAGAAGACAGGAGAAGATTCACCAAATAAAACAATAGGTGTAGCAATGAACTAAGGTGTAAAAATTGATTTATTTTTAGTAGGTAACTGTACAATAGGCAAGGGATAAATATCCTGTGTTTACGTTCATAATAACACATTGAACATTTATATAAACTTGTTAATTAATATAGTGGAGAAAAATTACAAATTATAAAATAAGACACCTAGCTGATACTTACAATCTCATTGTATGTTTTGGTTAATATCAAGTTTGCAGTATTTTTTAGGCGTAACTTGCCAGATTTACTTTTGTAGCAATCTTCCTCAATCTGTAAATATAAGAAAAGCATTTTACTACATTCAATACTCTTAATTTCTTACAGCGACATTAACTGCAATATACTCACATTGATATGTTCCTCACAGACATACAAGTTCCGTTTCGGACAGTTGATATCTAGAGTTCGGCACCAAGTCGCTTGTAAAGCCTTTGGTAAGCTCAAATACACGGAATTTGGAAAATCCCGTCTATACTTCTTACACGACGGTACAAAGCATTGGAGTACATCCCTGTAATACTTCATTTCCTCTGCAGTGCTTTGGGGATCGACCAAATCCATTATACTCGTGTAGAAGTCCAAAAGTCCAAGAAGCAGTGCCTAAGTCGTCGAAAGTAGCTGAAATCGTAGTCCAAATATCGTGCAAAGGTCGAAGAGAAGTGCGGCAATATCGAAAGTCCAGGGGTTGTGCTGAGGTCGTTGAAATATCATTAAAAAACACACTGCTAACACTGATTACACGCAAACGCAAATAAACAGAACCGCGGTATTATTTTTTGACAACGTCAAACGTGACAGTTGACGTAGTTTTTTTTTATTACAAGCTAGTTCTAGGCAACAGAGCTTTTCGGCCGTTAAATCTCACAAATGTCATATCGAGCATTTAAAAAATTATATCTCATTAATAATAGGGAATAAAAATAAAAGAGCTGCAGTTCCTGGATTATTAAGACGTCGACTATCGAAAAAAAATATAATTTGCACCTCTTCCAAAAACTTTACTTAGCCAATTAACAACGCACACAACTGTATTGCCACTGATATCATGCTCGGATATTCCAGTAATTCTGAGAGGGGCCAACAGCAAGGAAAACTTCACAAGATGTCGGTTGCAGAGACAGACGGATTGCCTTACATGCTGCCCTTAGCAGTGGGATACCCTTACATGATAACGTCTAACATCAACGTAGGAGATGGATTGGTAAACGGCGCTATTGGAGTCTTGCGACACATCGAACGTCAGCCAGCCGATCCAGCCGAAGCAGGACCATCGACCAGCACGACGTCACCGCCCACAAAAGATGAAATTATCACTCTTTGGTTCGAGTTTCCAGACAAAAGTACGGGTGCCAGTGCAAAACTCAAAAGTCGACCACATGTACTCAGCAAACCAAACACTTTGTCCGTTGATTGGGTGCCGGTGTACAAAAAAGTGGTCAACATCACATTGACAAAAACAGTGAAATGCAAACGCAAACAATTTCCTTGCGTACCTGCTTGTGCCATTGCGATTCACAAATCACAAGGTGGGACGTTTGATGTAATCGTGTATAAGTACTCCTCCAAGCAACCACAACAATTAGTATATGTAGCCATGAGCCGCGTAACGAGTATCAACGGATTGCATCTCATCACGGAGAAGGACTCTCCTTTGATTTTCAAACATGGGCGCGAAGGAAACGACTCACAAACTACACGAGATATTCGCACTGAATATATTCGACTCCAAGGACACACTTTGCAAACCACCACTAAAAAGGCAGTCAAATTCTGTGACGATGCTACCAGTGCTGGACAAACTATCGTGACGAACATCAATTGTCAAAGTTTGAGTGCTCATGCCACAGACATTGAAACAGATACAGTGATTCCAAGATCTGACTATTTAGTACTGACCGAAACGTGGATGCGCGACACTTGTGAACCACATCCAATCAAGAATTATGAGTGCATATCAAGGAAGAATAATCGAACAAACTCAGACACCAACGCAGCAGGTGGAGTAGCGATCTATCGTAGGTTATCATCAATATCAACAGGAAAAGTGATCGATGTTGCGGTCACAGACACTGCTCGAGTTATCAAAACCTGCGGTGACTTGTGCTTGGCTGAAGTTACTTGCTTTACCGCTGATACTACCTTCAAATTTGTGCTCGGTGCTGTTTATATTCATCCAGGATCAAGTGTACAAGACATCGGAATGTTGCTACACCAGGCACTTCTTCCATACGTGCATAACAGCCAGTACGTGCCACCGTTCCTGCAAGTTGATCCTAATATGCCGATTCTTCTATGCGGTGACTTCAACCAAAACGTGAAGTCTGATGACAAGTTTCTCAAATTCATTAAAGATACGTTTAATCTTGATTGCGTATCAGATATGTCTAAGTCTACTACGTTAAAAGGAACAACCATTGACTTGACATTTTCTAGGCACATTACAGCAGAAACACTTCCTTCATTTCATATTTCTCCTATCATCGCCCTATCCTCAACAAAATCACTCAGATAGGAACAAGTTAAGTTGTAGTAAACGCTGTTTCATTGTACGCAAATGTATTGCAAGTTATTGTATGTATATTTGTATATAAATACGTATGTATGTGTAAAGGTAAAAATAAAATTTTGTTAATATGAAATTCAGTGCAAGATTCTTTGTATAAATTAATGTTTTAAATATAATTCTTTGTATAAATAAATGTTTTAAATTGTTACTATTAATTCATCCTTCTTCCTACTATACGAATGAATATTCACATTAAAATTATTTTACCACTCAAAGTCGTTGTCACGTAAAACTTTCGCCCGTATACCGACTTTACAGGCAACCATTTTAAAACGTACCTACACTATGTATGTATAGGTCATATAAAGTAATTTCTTAACGGGTCAGTAAAATCTGCTATATTATTTTAAAATATTTCTTATTTGTTTACCGTGATCTGTCTTTGAATACAGGTTTATTATTATGATGTTAAGCTTAGCCAGTGTCACTGTAATCTACCTTTGCATGCATTCACATAAAATTAACAATATATCCATGCTCAATAATAATAATTTAAACTATTCAACTCCACGGCTTTCTTATTCCGACTCGCCTCTTTGGAAGCTACACTTTGTCTCGAGAGTTTGGGATAACGGTGCAAAAGAGACATACGAACGGCGAGAACATTATGATTTAGCAATTTAAATCTAAATAATTAGCAAAAAGCTAAAAAATATCCAGATAATTTTGTAAGTTAAAATGATCCTTTTTATGTGGATCGGTAGGGTTATTACCTAACTCGATCGCAATCGCTGATAATTGGCATCGGAATCAGCTAGCTGTCGCATTCATACAAGAACTGTCAAATTACCACGATGGCGATTGCGAGCGAGTTAGGTAATAAGCCTACTGCTGTCATTATGACAGTGTTTCACCGAACTCTTCGTCAGTGCGTGACGTTGTTATCAAAGTGCAGTCGAAATAAACTGAACCAGCGTGTCGATGTCAATAGACGCATCGTGCAGACTTTGGCTTCCGACAATTTTTGAGCGTGATTGGGAGTCTAGTTGTTTAGTGTATTTCAATGTATGTTCCAAACTATATAAATCAGACGTGATGTATGGGTATTCAAGTCTTTGTCTTTCATGTGAAGAAGAAAATTTTAAAAATTCAGTAGTGTCAATCTTGTCATGTCGTCTAGTCTATTGGTGGTTGGTGGTCTACTGGTCTCTTGTTTCGTCTTCGTTAATAATTCGCGTGTCCCGTTCGTACGCAAGCATGAAAAATCGACAAAATGGTTTGCAAATAAAGCTTGCAGTCGTAACATAAGTCAATTTGAGCACTGTGAAGCGAAATCAGTGAATGCACCTTTGAAGATAAGTGTCTATTACAAATACCACCCCATTCGTAACATGGAGTCGTCCGCCTGCCGCCGGCGCGCTTCCGACGCTGAACAGTCGGCGTGGTCATACTGCATGACGGCGGAGAGCGGCCCTGTGAAGGAGGAGCCCGAGTGGGGCGAGTGCGGCGTGAGCGACGCGGCCATGGCAGAAGACTTGTACGCCGACCACGAGGTCAAAGAGGAATTAGTAATTGGACCTGAGGTGGTGCAACAGCAGGATATCGCTTTTTCAATGCAAAGTAAGCTACCTGATTACTTATGTGAATCATTTAGGTACAGGGAGCATATATAAGGTAGTGCTTATTAAAATTGTTTCCACCGGATATTAAAAGGTATCATTTAATAATAATAATAATAAATAATAAAAGATATTTATTCAACAGTTTGCAGTTACATACATATAAAAGTAAAAGTAAACAATAATATGCTACAAACTATTGAAATGGTTGGCAGCTCAGCTTATGCCTGTGCCACACAGACCTAACGATCTGTTGACAAACAGACGCTGATTTCATAAGATATTTGATGGATTGTGAAATGACGAAGGATAATAGAGAGAGGTATGATATTATACCTGGCTGGTGTGACCCTGTTTCATGGAACAGTTAACACAATATTGAGTTCAATTCAATTCAATTCAATTTTTAAAAATCTAGCTCCATCAATACTGTTGATGATTCTGCCAATGTCGAGGTTGAAGAAGACACTACTTGTTTTTATTCAGCTGTTGTTCGGTAGCTTCAACGTGCGGTATTGAGTAAATATTGAGTTTCCGGCATCAGAAAAAGCAGTATTAGTACAGGTTCAAGTTTATTATTCAAGTATATTTATCTATACTAATATTATAAAGAGGAAAAGTTTGATTGTTTGTTGGTTTGTTTGTTTGCATTGAATAGGCTCCGAAACTACTGGACCGATTTCAAAAATTCTTTTGCCGTTAGAAAGCTACATTATCACTGAGCATCTAAATACCTTTTCCTATGGGAAAATTAATTTATCGCGGTCGAAGCTGCGGACGGAAGGCTAGCATGTTCATAAAACAAACTCTGTAACTTCTGATTATAAATAAAACTTTACTAGGGTTGACAATATTTTGGCTTTGATATTGAATTATATTTTTATGGGGTATTTTGTACCACGTATGTATATGAAACATTCCTTGGCAGATGATTTCAGCACAACGGTGGAGGATCCACGCAAGCCTAAGTCCAAGTGCACCCGCACCCGCCCCGCGGACGAACCTCACTGCAATGAGAGTACTGAGCAGCAGCACGGGCTCCGAAGCTGTTTTGTCAGGCTCGAGCGGTTGCCGGTAGGAGACCTGAGCGGTCGCAATGGTGAGTGTTAGGGTCTGACAACACGCGAGTGACCCCAGGGTGCTGTGGGGCTGGGGACAGCTGAGCTAGAGATGTTCTTGCAACTTGCTAGCTCGACTTGTGTGTCAGCATGATGATAAATAAATAGTAATAATAATATAGCCCCTTTATTCCGAAATTGCTACAGTTTTTTCAATATATATTTATAAAATCGCGTAATTCGGCGTGCCTCTTGGCATAGGCCTCCTCCAGCTTGTTGTAGGGGTTTGGTCTAGTGCTCCCGTGGAGACCAGCCATGGTGGGAGACAAAATTGTTTGTGGGTTTAGATTGTCTTTTTTTCTGTATTTCCTTTGGTTTTTGTTGTAGTTGTTGCCATTTTAGTTGTGTTTTTTTTGTTGTCTTGTTATGTTCTGTATGTAGGCGTATTAGTTTTTTCGTTTGGCTATAGGATATCTCTCAACTCGGTGTGCCTCTTGGCAAAGGCCTCCTCCAGTAGTTTCCATTGCTTTCTGTCTTGAGCAACTCTCCTCCATTTGGGTCCCGCAGTAAGTTTCAGCTCATCTTCCCAGCGCATTTGCTGTCGTCCTCGACATCTCCTGCCATCTCTTGGATACCAATTCGTTGTAATTTGGCTCCACTTTTCTGGTATAGATCTCAGCATATGGCCGGTTTACACCAATTGGCATTGCTAATTTTTTTTAGTATGCTCCAATTCGAAAACCATTTCGAGGAAAACCATCATTTATCCGATTTATCTTGTCCGATTCCAAAAATACTTTATGATTGCAGATATTTTGTAAAAGTACTTTAAACCTTTGTTTGACCGAACGACCCGGTTTTTAGACAGAATCCAGCATCGAATGTTTGCCACAAAAATGAAAAAAAAAAGTTTTTTTTTATTGCCAGCCGAACGAAGGCGATTGGGATTCTGTCTAAATTCACGAATTATCAAACAGCGAAAAAATATTTATTATTAATTGACAAAGCTACGTAAAAGCATTAATATTCAAATTAGTTGCTTGAAATAGTCCATTTTATCAAATAAAGGTGTTAAAAGCACAGCTTAAAAAAATGAACAATGCCAATTGACCCAGCCCCAAACTGAGCAACGCTTGTACCATAGGTACCAGGCAGCGGATAGACATACTTATATAATGTAGATAAATACATACTACGTTCATGATAATAATAATAATAATATAGCCTTTTTATTCCGAATTCGCTACAATTTCAATAACTATGTTGTTGTTGTTTATTATTAAATTGTCGCGTAATTCGGCGTGCCTCATGGCATAGGCCTCCTCCGTGTATTGGAGGGTTTGGGCTATAGTTCCCACGCGCGCCCAGTGCGGATTGGGAACTTAACACAGCATTGAATTTCTTCGCAGATGTGTGCAAGGTTTCGTCACGATGTTTTCCTTCATCGTAAAGCTCGTGGCAAATTTAAATGTAATTTTCGCACATTAATTCCGAAAAACTCAAGAGGTGCGCGCCCGGGATTTGAACCCACGACGCTCTGCTTGAGAGGCCACAGGTCAAACCACTAGGCTACCACGGCTTTTTTTTCCATGACTCCGGCACAAACATTCGTATTCATCATACGACTGTCTGCTCCTACCGGAATTCGCACCCAGGACCTCTAGCTTCATAGTCAGGGTCACTAACGACTAGGCTATCCGGTCGTTGTGATGTGACACAGTTTCAGTATACTGCACTTCTTGTGTACCCTCACTGACGACACAGAACAGAACCAACAACCAGAGATAGTTGATCTGTCCAAACAACATTACCAATGCTCTGCCGTCACAATGGCAGAACCAGCATGTGCTCCACCAGCTGCATTAGACCAATATACATAATTATTTATATCTTTTTTGAAACAATTACCGTTACCCGCAACATTGTCTGTTAAACATTAAATTATCACTATCTTGCGGGAGCTATGCAATTCTACGGAATAAAAAGTGGTCCATTTAATGAAATAATATTCAAACTAAATATCTCCTTACCAATTTACATTAAGAATCAAGATCGGTATGTATTTGTCCATGAAGAGGCAGCCGGGCAGACAAGAGGTACTTTAACATAACTACTATATACTAATATGATTTTTATGAATGAAATACTTCATTACAGATGTGCTGAGCAAAGCAGAGCGGAGTGCCTGCAAGCTGAAGCCAGCTGACGAGGCCGGGCCCGCAGTAGAGAGTACACGCACCCAGTCTACTTTGACGACCTGCAAACATTTGCACACACGACAGAAACCACACAGTTGCGACACGTGTCGGGAGCAGCTTACGCAACGAGGCTCCTTGACTAGACACACACGAACATACACCCCTGAGAAACCGTACAGTTGCGATATATGTAACAAACGGTTTACACGTAAAACTAGTTTGAACCGTCATTTACAAATACACACAGGTGAGAAACCGTACAGTTGCGATATATGTAACAAACGGTTTACACGTAAAACTGGTTTGAACTGTCATTTACGAATACACACAGGTGAGAAACGGCACAAGTGCGATGTATGTAACAAACGGTTTTTACATAAACCTAATTTGATCCGTCATATACTAATACACACAGGTGAGAAACCGTACGGTTGCGATATATGTAACAAACGTTTTATACGTAAAACTGCATTAAATAATCATATACTAATACACACAGGTAAGAGACCGTACAGTTGCGATATATGTAACAAACGGTTTGTACGTAAAACTAATTTGAACAGTCATATACTAATACACACAGGTAAGAGACCATACAGTTGCGATAAATGTAGCAAACAGTTTATACGTAAACCTGATTTGAACTTTCATACAAGAATACACACAGGTGAGAAACCGTACGGTTGCGATATATGTAACAAACGTTTTATACGTAAAACTGCATTAAATAATCATATACTAATACACACAGGTAAGATACCGTACAGTTGCGATATATGTAACAAACGGTTTGTACGTAAAACTAATTTGAACTGTCATATACGAATACACACAGGTGAGAAACCGTACGGTTGCGATATATGTAACAAACGTTTTATACGTAAAACTGCATTAAATAATCATATACTAATACATACAGGTAAGAGACCATACAGTTGCGATACGTTGTTTATACGTAAACCTGATTTGAACTTTCATACAAGAATACACACTGGTGAGAAACGGTATAGTTGCGATTTATGTAACAAACGATTTACACGACGAAGTCCATTGGTTAGGCATATACGATTACACACATGTGAGAAACTGTACAGTTGTGATGTATGTAAAAAACGGTTTATGCGCAAGTCTGATTTGAACAGTCATATACGAATACACAGGTGAGAAACCGCTTTGTTGCATTGCATGTAACAGAGGGTTTAGACAACGAGGTAACTTGGCTATGCATATGCTGATACACGCCCATGATAAACTGCTTTGCTGCGATGTATGTAACAAAGTGTTTACACAACGGCGGCGCTTTGATAGACATGTACGAATACACAAAGGTGAAAAACCTTAGGCCGGGTCCGCACTGGTAACGCGTTGGCGACGCGACAGCGCAGTGACTAAACGACAGGAGAAAAAAATGATTTTGTCTTTCAAGTATTTATTTTATATCTATATTAAATAATAAAAAATTTTGTGTCCAATATCTCTGGTTTTGACGAATGTACCTTATTTATAACGTGTGATTCGAAATGTACACTGAAAGAGAAAGAAATCATTTGATATCACTTTTAGTCTCTTGGACTTAAAACAACTGTGGGGTCCGCTCCGAAAACCAGGTGGGAGGTGCCATTTCCTATTTAAGCATATTAAAAGATTTCGAACTTGAAGCTGGTTTGTTTCCTCTCTTAAACATAGATTGAAATCAACACCTTACTTACATACTTAATACAAAACAGATTCAAGTGAAAAGGCGTTATCCTTTAGGTAGTTTTGTTGCTCTCAGCTCGCCGTAAAGTACACTATCTCTGTGTGGAAGTCATGAGGTGCTGACGGGACAAAACCACAGTAAATAAATAGAGCAGTGTGGAAACTAGGCTTCTTTTTTGAAATAAATACCTACGCTCTGATAGATCATTAGATCATCTTTTTGTTTAGTTAGCGCTATCTCAGCTAGTAAGGCCTGTTTTAAAGTAATATATTTACTGAAAATACTTTCGCCGCTACGACCCGTTCGGAAAGCTTTATTATTAAATTTTATAGTATGTCAAATTGTCAACCGAATGAATAGCTTTCTTAAATAAACTATTGGGAAATATAGACACAATAAGCAAATACGCTCTTGGCATGTTTAAAACGGAAAGATCGCGGACTATCTGAGCGCACGTAACAGACGGGCCGCTCGTCTCAACGCGGCACATCTCTCTAATCTGTGCGCGGCACTCGCGACTGAGACTGACGGCACCGCGAGATCCGCTTAGGGGCCTTGCAGAAGCGCGCGTCTATGTGTGCGTTCGTTTCAACCGGTTTGTTCCTAGTATCACTTTTCGTGAAATGTATTGTAGTGAGGGGTCGCTCCTTGGTTGTTTCAGTAAAACATCTAGAACTTTACAAGAGGTTTATTGTTTAAATCCAAGAACGAACGGAACAGTCTCAGGGTTTATCGTGAGCACTTAGAGAGTCCAGGTCAGATCTGCACTATTAATTTGATTCTACACACACGCCCAAGGAGCACTAGTTACTCCCCTGAACGGACGACTGAAAGGATGACGCTGCCAGCACAAGGGGCCGAAGGCGAGGGTCGCGGTAGAGGCGAGCCTTGGGACAGGACGTCGTCCTCAGGCAGTAGCGTGTCTTCGGATAGAGATATGGAGATGTGCGATGTGCAGCCCAGCGGTTTCAGGCCTTAGATTAGCCCCGGTCTGGGTCCCTGTAATGTGCTCGGTGTCAGAGACGGTCTTCCACGACGAGGGCCCAGGCAACTCTTCGACGTCCACCAGGGGTAGTGCGTCAAAGAGTCGGCTAGGTCCTCGAGTAAGACTTAAGAACTAATAAGTGAATTTAAATTAAACTGTACAATCGGTGCTCGCCGTTAAATTCAAAATGAAGCTAAGTATAAGCGCTGTGATTAACTGTAAGCGGTCCTAATGTTTTATTAACAACTTTAAAAAGTTCTTTGACTATAATAATCTAAGGTCTCGATACAGCCATGTCTAGTTAGTTTTATCAAAGCTCTTAGAGAGTGACACTTTACGGAATCGGATTTGCTACGTTATAATTAAAATTGGAGGCCGTTGGCCCTACGGTCAACGCGCCCCGACGAGACACTTAGACTTAATTTATTAAAATTACTTTCATCTGAAAATTACACTTAGAATAAAATGCAATGAAAAATACAATAAATCACCTTGAGCACTTAGACAATAAATAATTAATTAACTCACCATATAATTGGGAATTCCGCACTTGTAGTTTTTAATCTGAAGATTCGTATCTAATAGAGTGTGTATCCCTACGGCGCGCGCGAGCTTTTATAGGAGGCCGCGGGTTCCGTATGTGTATCTATGTTTAATTAGGCGCGACTAGTGATGTGCCGCCTAAGGTCTTACGGTAAGCCGTCGAGTATCGATCTTCGTTTCGATTTTTATAAGCGTCACCGTCTACCGCGTGACACTAGTTTCCTTACTGCTTTAGCTTATATATATACTGTGACAAAACGCTGGCTGCAACAGGATTTTACAAACAGAAAAAAATTGTTAAATTCTTCACCTCTATCTCTTGCTATAATCGCTGCCCATTGAAGACACCGTATGTCGTATAATATTCAGCGGAAAAGTAAAAATAAAAAAAAAAGATTTAACCAAATTGAATGTATACCTAGGTCATATAAAGTAATTTTTATACGGGTCTGAAAAATCTTATTTGTTCATTGTTATTTGCCTTTGAGTATAGGTGTATTACTATGATGTTAAACTTAGGTAGTGTCACTGTATTCTACCTTTGCAGGCATACACATAAAATTAACATTATATCCTTGGACAAAAATAATTTAAATTATAAAATTAAACACAAAAAAAGTTAAATTTACTTATTTATAATTATGTTAAACATTAAAATAAACTATACTTAGTTACTACTCCACAGCATTCTTGTTCCGACACGCCTCTGCAGAAGCTACACTGGCTGTCTCTTTTGTTCTCAAGAGTTTGAGATAACGGTGCAAAAGAGACATACGAAAGGCGAGAACATTTTGATTTAGCAATTGAAATCTAAATGTTTAGCAAAAAAGCTAAAAAATAACAAGATGATTTTGTAAGTTTAAAGGAACTCTTACCTGAAATACGACATGCCATCCTTTTTAAGTGGATCGGTGGGTTTATTACCTAACTCGATCGCAATCGCTGATAATTGGCATCGGAATCAGCTAGCTGTCACATTCATACAAGAACTGTCAAATGAACACGATGGCGATTGCGAGCGAGTTAGGTAATAAGCCTACTGCTATCATTATGAATGTTTATTCACCGAACTCTTTGTCAGTGCGGGACGTTGTTATCAAAGTGTGGTCGAAACTAACTGAACCAACCAACGTGTCTATATCAATAGAGGCATCGTGTAGACTTTGGCTTCCGACAATTTTTGAGCGTGATTGGGAGTCTAGTTGCTTAGTGTATGTCAATGTATGTTCCAAATTATATAAATCAGACGTGATGTATGGGTATTCAAGTCTTTGTCTTTCATGTGAAGAAGAAAATTTTAAAAATTCAGTAGTGTCAATCAGGGCCATTTCACTTAGAACATTTTTACTCTTCATACAAAAGTGGGAATGGAAATTAGTTCCGACTGTTCTATATAGATGGCAGCCTCGACGGAAGATTACGTTCAGAAATTGAAAGCTTTGAGCAAAGCTCAATAATCTGTGTTTTACTAAACGAAATATTTTGTGTTGTGCTGCCACGTTGAGGGCTTTTAGTCGATTTGGACACTTCAGATAACACAACAAAATGTTCTGTTCAATTATTCTATCACACACCGATCAAATGAAGTAGCTTTTTTTAATTTATATTAATTTTACATTACAGGATATGAAAATGTATTTTGACGTGACAACGTCTTATAAATTGGTTTGCCGGGTGACACTTCAAGAAACTGCGTTACGCTCCGCTCACATTATGCGCTCACAATGAGAGCGAGTGAGAGACATGGTTAGCCCGCCTAAGAGCGAGAGAGACAGAGCGAGAGAGAGAGAGAGTGAGAGAGATAGGCATACACACCGGTTCATGTCTTGCGCTTCTTCCTACTATACGAATGAATATTCACATTAAAATTATTTTACCACTCAAAGTCGTTGTCACGTAAAACTTTCACCCGTATACCGACTTTACAGGCAACTGGTTTTTTTTCTGATAATAATTATATTCCCCATTGACTTGGCCCGGAATAGTAGTGTTTATTATTCTCTTTGATATGGCATCACTGCTTTTGACAGTAACTGTATGTACTCTGACTGCTTTCTGATTTTTTCAATTTTATAAGTGGATTTTTAAAGTAATTTTGACCACTGGCTTTATCTTCGACACCGATTACCTGCGAAAAAGACGATTCTAGGCTTTGAACATTGGATCTTCGACACTACACTTTAGGAATAAATAGAATAGAATAGAATAGAATAGAATAGAAGAAATTTTTATTCACCAACACAAAAAAAAAATCACAAAAATTCAAAAATTACAAAGTAGAATTAGATGCGAAGGTAAAATGGAAGGGAGACTCAGCGGGGTCGCTGTTTTTCAGTCTCCAACCAAACTAAACTAACTTAACTAAACTACGGTAGTCGCGCTGCCACAGCGACAACATAACACCACAATAATAACACTAGAGCATTACATAGTAATTAATATACACATGCCGAGAACAACATTGACACGTTTAGAGGCAGAAATTTAAAATTTAAAATCAACAAAAGACCGATGCCAAATTTAATGCAAACGTCATATACCAAAATACACTACCTTCACACTAAGCAATCGATTTGACCAACCAATGAAAGCGTAACAAAAGGTAATTAACTAAGGGGCTCCACGGTCGTCCAGACACAGGATGTTTTTTGTTGCGACAAAAGCCATTGTTTGCAAAGTCTCTTAAAACTATATGGTGATCTAGCCTTTTTTATGGGTGGGGGCAGATCGTTCCAGCATTTTGTTGCTGCAAATCGGAAACTGCCCCTAAACGATACTAACCTATGAATATGTGGTACTCGCAATGAGCCAGTCCTACTGTTCTCACCGCACCACCTCAGTTGATGATAAAGACATGATTGTGTATATAAAAAAGGAATAAATGTCTTCATTCTTTCTTTCTATATATATTTGTGTATTTTTTTCGCTTGTTTTGATACATCTAATGACAATTAAAAAATAATATAATAACAAAAAAGATCTGGATAGGGTGCTATCGTAGTAACGCATAGCTAGCTGTACCTATCCATATGAATTAGAGGTTAATAGTTCAAACACAACGATAAAGATGGCGCTGCCTATTCAAGGAGAGTGACAACCGTACTCTGTGGTGTCAATCAATCTTGTGTCGTCTATTGGTGGTTGGTGTTTTACTTGTTTTTTGTTTCAGCTTCGTTAATAATTCGCAATTCGCGCGTCCCGTTCGTACGCAAGCATGAAAAATCGACAAAATGGTTTGCAAATAAAGCTTGCAGTCGTGACATAAGTCAAATTGAGCACTGTAAAGCGAAATCAGTGAATGCACCTTTGAAGATAAGAGTGTCTATTACAAATACCACCCCATTCGTAACATGGAGTCGTCCGCCTGCGGCCGGCGCGCTTCCGACGCTGAACAGTCGGCGTGGTCATACTGCATGACGGCGGAGAGCGGCCCTGTGAAGGAGGAGCCCGAGTGGGGCGAGTGCGGCGTGAGCGACGCGGCCGCGGCAGAAGACTTGTACGGCGACCACGAGGTCAAAGAGGAATTAGTGATTGGACCTGAGGTGGTGCAACAGCAGGATATCGCTTTTTCAATGCAAAGTAAGCTACCTGATTACTTATGTGAATCATTTAGGTACAGGGAGCATATATAAGGTAGTGCTTATTAAAATTGTTTCCACCGGATATTAAAAGGTATCATTTCATAAGATATTTGATGGATTGTGAAATGACGAAGGATAATAGAGAGAGGTATGATATTATACCTGGCTGGTGTGACCCTGTTTCATGGAACAGTTAACACAATATTGAGTTCAATTCAATTCATGCCATCTCTTGGATACCAATTCAATTTTTTAAAATCTAGCTCCATCGATACTGTTGATGATTCTGCCAATGTCGAGGTTGAAGAAGACACTACTTGTTTTTATTCAGCCGTTGTTCGGTAGCTTCAACGTGCGGTATTGAGTAAATATTGAGTTTCCGGCATCAGAAAAAGCAGTATTAGTACAGGTTCAAGTTTATTATTCAAGTATATTTATCTATACTAATATTATAAAGAGGAAAAGTTTGATTGTTTGTTGGTTTGTTTGTTTGCATTGAATAGGCTCCGAAACTACTGGACCGATTTCAAAAATTCTTTTGCCGTTAGAAAGCTACATTATCACTGAGCATCTAAATACCTTTTCCTATGGGAAAATTAATTTATCGCGGTCGAAGCTGCGGACGGAAGGCTAGCATGTTCATAAAACAAACTCTGTAACTTCTGATTATAAATAAAACTTTACTAGGGTTGACAATATTTTGGCTTTGATATTGAATTATATTTTTATGGGGTATTTTGTACCACATTGTATGTATATGAAACATTCCTTGGCAGATGATCTCAGCACAATGGTGGAGGATCCACGCAAGCCTAAGTCCAAGTGCACCCGCACCCGCCCCGCGGACGAACCTCACCGCAATGAGAGTACTGAGCAGCAGCACGGGCTCCGAAGCTGTTTTGTCAGGCTCGAGCGGTTGCCGGTAGGAGACCTGCGCAGTCGCAATGGTGAGTGTTAGGGTCTGACCACACGCAGCCGACCCCAGGGTGCTGTGGGGCTGGGGACAGCTGAGCTAGAGATGTTCTTGCAACTTGCTAGCTCGACTTGTGTGTCAGCATGATGATAAATAAATAGTAATAATAATATAGCCCCTTTATTCCGAAACTAGCTTTTGCCCGCGGCTTCGCACGCGTGAACCATGAGCATTTCAAAGAAGCTAGCAATTAAGCAAGCGAGCAACCAAACCTGCAAGCTTTCAAGCGTACATGCAAGTATGCAAGCAGGCATGCAAGTAGGCATGCAAGCAGACATGCAAGCAGGCATGCAAGCAGGCAAGCAAGCATGCAGGCAAGCGTGCAAGCAGGCATGCAAGCAGGCAAGCAAGCATGCAAAGCAAGCGTGCAAGCAAGCATGCATGCAAGTAAGCACCCATGCAAGCAAGCATGCATGCAAGCATGCATGCAAGCAAGCGTGCAAGCAAGCATGCATGCAAGTAAGCACCCATGCAAGCAAGCATGCAAGCATGCATGAAAGCAAGTATGCAATCAAGCATGCAAAGCAAGGACTCAAGCAAGCATGCAAGTAAGCACCCATGCCAACTGAACAAGGTGCAAAGACTGGCATGCCTCATGATAACAGGGGCTATGAGAACCACCCCGACACAGGCAATGGAGGTAATGCTGGGACTGAAAGCACTCCATTTGGAGATAGAAAAGAGGGCCATGGAGCAGTGGCATAGAATGAGAGCATGCAAGGAGTGGAGAGGTAACTTCACGGATAAAGGGCATGCACTCATTGAGAAGGAGGCGAAACTAAAGCTGGGAATGCTGGCGCAAAATAACGACCTCATTAAGAAAGAGAAGATCTTCGACAAAAAATATAGAATCCACATCGGAGACAGAGACAACTGGAAGGCAGATCTGGTACATCCGATAACAATCTGCTTCACGGACGGCTCAAGGAAGAAAGCGACGAAACTCGCGGGAGCGGGCGTCTTAATACCAAAGATGAACGTCCGGGAGGCCATACCGCTAGGCAAATACGCCAGTGTGTTTCAGGCTGAAGTATGCGCAATAATGAGATGCGCTCAGATCATACATGAGAACCGGGGAAAAGACCGAGAAGTAGGAACAGTGGTGATCTACTCAGATAGTCAAGCTGCGTTAAAAGCACTGGACAAGCCAGTAGTCAGCTCTTCACTGGTAAGGGAATGCAAATCAGCACTCAATAGACTAGGGGAGAACACGAAGGTAACGGTAGCCTGGGTCCCGGGTCATCAAGGGGTGATGGGCAACGAAAAAGCAGATGAACTAGCGAGGGAGGGAGCGGACACGGAATTCATAGGTCCGGAACCGGTACTCCCAATATCGGGAGATGTCACCAAGGGGGCAATCGATAGACTAAAGGAACAAGAAGCTAACGAAGAATGGAGACAAGCTCCGGGATGCAGACAATCGAAGATGATGCTGAAAGGCATAAACGGCAAAAGGACTAGGTATCTCCTGAATCTAGGTAAGAGTAGCTTAAGAATATTAACTGGCATTATTACAGGCCACAATACTCTAAATAGGCATCTAAGCATCATAGGTATAGCGAGTGACTCCTCCTGCCCACAATGTGGGAAAGAGGAGACAAGTAAACACATCCTCACGGAGTGCGTCATGTACGCGGCAGCGCGGCGCGAAGCATTCGGGAGCGATGAACTGGAGGAGGACGAGCTTAGCGACATCAAATTAAAAGATGTCCTTATGTTCGGCAGGAAGATACGAAGATTTGAGGAGAGTTGCTGTGTGGGAGCGACGCTGGGACAGTAACCGGCGGCTCCTGCCAAGGGGAACTGGGCTGAATGATCGCCACAGCGGATCGACAGCCCGCCTGATCCAGCCAGGCGTCCCCACACATCATCATCATCATCATCAAGCACCCATGCAAGCAAGCATGCAAGCATGCATGCAAGCATGCAAGCATGCAAGCAGGCATGCAAGCAGGCAAGCAAGCATGCAAAGCAAGCGTGCAAGCAAGCATGCATGCAAGTAAGCACCCATGCAAGCAAGCATGCAAGCATGCATGCAAGCAAGCGTGCAAGCAAGCATGCATGCAAGTAAGCACCCATGCAAGCAAGCATGCAAGCATGCATGAAAGCAAGTATGCAATCAAGCATGCAAAGCAAGGACTCAAGCAAGCATGCAAGCAAGCCCCGCTGCCTTAATTTTTCTGAAACTGTAAATATTGCAGGATTTTTATAAAAAAAAACCTAACCTAACCTATAGGGCTGTCCTAAAATACATCCTAAATAGCTTTTGCCCGCGACTTCGTACGCGCTAAGATGTAAAATGAAAAAATAAGTTTTTTCCGTTCCCGTGGAAATTTTGGGGAGTGCTTTCGGAGTACACTTAAAGCCTTTAAAGAAACACACGTTATAAATGTTAAGTCTCTTTCTTCCGCTGTTTCGTCTGGAAACGTAAAATCCGGTTTTTTCCCGTCCCTGTGGGCGTTTCGAAAAATCCTTTCTTAGTGTTCCCCTACACTCCCAAATAAACCTACGTGACAAATTTCAACTTTCCCCCGCTTTTCGTTTTTCCCGTTTCCGTAAGAATTTCGCCAAATAAAGCATTTCCCGAAATTCTTACGGGAACGAAGAAGAAGAATTTTGGGAAATTATCTCACAATGCTCCCCTACACTCCCTAAGGAACCCACTTGCCAAATTTCAGCTTTCTACGACCAGTAAAACGTAAAATCCTGTTTTTTCCCCGTTCCCGTGGGAAATTTGGAAAGTACTCTCTTAATGCTCCTCTACACTCCCGAAGCAACTTACATGCCGAATTTCAGCTTTCTGCAACCAGAAAACGAAAAGTCCCGTTTTTCCCGTTCCCGTGGGAATTTCGAAAAATACCTTCTTAGTGCACCTCTAGGATACTCAAGGTATATGTGTGCCAAATTTCAATTTTCTAGCCATATTATGCCTACCGCAGTATTTCTTTGTAAACGAATATTTTTCCCGTTCCCGTAAAAATGTTACCAAATCCTTTGTTAATGCTCCCTTACTCTCCCTAAGGAAGCTAAATGCTAAATTTCATCTTTCTACGACCAGTAAACGAAAAACCCCGTTTTTCCTGTTCTCGTGGGAATTTCTGGAAATCCTTTCTTAGTGCTCCCATACACTCATCAAGGAAGGCTCTTACCAAATTACAGCTTTCTACGACCAGTATAACAAAAAATCCCGTTTTTTCCCTATCCCGTGGGAATTTCGAAAAATACCTTCTTAGTGCACCTCTAGGATACTCAAGGTATATGTGTGCCAAATTTCAAGTTTCTAGCCATATTATGCCTACCGCAGTATTTCTTTGTAAACAAAAAATATTTTTCCCGTTCCCGTGGGAATTTGGGAAAGTACTCTCTTAATGCTCCTCTGCACTCCCGAAGCAACCTACATGCCGAATTTCAGCTTTCTGCAACCAGTAAAACGAAAAGTCTCACTTTTCCGGTTCCCGTGGGAATTTCGGGAAATCCTTTTTTTTATTGTTTACACTCCCCAAGGAAACTTGAAGGCCAAATTTCAGTTTTATACGACCAGTAAAACGAAAAATCGATCCCGTAGAACTGAAAATATAAATCCCGTTTTTTTCCTTATCCCGTGGGAATTTCCAAAAATCATTAAGACATTATTTTACTATTATAATCACCTACTTCTATGCCAAATTTGAACAGTCTAGTAATTATAGTTCATAGGATTTCGTTTAACTGAATATATAAATCCCGTTTTTTTCCTTATCCCGTAGGAATTTCCAAAAATCCTGAAATCAGTTTCTTCGTTTTATAATCACCTACTTTTGTATCAAATTTGAAGAGTCTAGTTATTATAGTTACTGAGATAGCGTCACTCGGAGTCGAATATATAATTCCCGTTTTTTCCTTATCCCGTGGGAATTTCCAAAAATCCTTCCTTAGTGGATGCCTACATTGTATAAGGTATCTATGTGCAAAATTTCAAGTCTCTAAGTTCAGTGGTTTGGGCTGTGCGCTGATATATAGTTAAGTCAGTCAGTCAGTCAGTCAGTCAGTCAGTCAGGACTTTGAATTTTATATGTATAGATTGTCGCGTAATTCGGCGTGCCTCATGGCATAGGCCTCCTCCGTGTATTGGAGAGTTTGGGCTATAGTTCCCACGCGCGCCCAGTGCGGATTGGGAACTTAACACAGCATTGAATTTCTTCGCAGATGTGTGCAAGGTTTCGTCACGATGTTTTCCTTCATCGTAAAGCTCGTGGCAAATTTAAATGTAATTTTCGCACATTAATTCCGAAAAACTCAAGA
Source organism: Pandemis corylana (assembly GCA_949127965.1). NCBI lineage: Eukaryota > Metazoa > Arthropoda > Insecta > Lepidoptera > Tortricidae > Pandemis > Pandemis corylana. The sequence goes on along the minus strand of OX421875.1, from coordinate 1,585,546 downwards.
GGTGCGCGCCCGGGATTTGAACCCACGACGCTCTGCTTGAGAGGCCACAGGTCAAACCACTAGGCTACCACGGCTTTTTTTTCCATGACTCCGGCACAAACATTCGTATTCATCATACGACTGTCTGCTCCTACCGGAATTCGCACCCAGGACCTCTAGCTTCATAGTCAGGGTCACTAACGACTAGGCTATCCGGCCGTTGTGATGTGACACAGTTTCAGTATACTGCACTTCTTGTGTACCCTCACTGACGACACAGAACCAACAACCAGAGATAGTTGATCTGTCCAAACAACATTACCATGTACCAATGCTCTGTAGTCACAATGGCAGAACCAGCATGTGCTCCACCATCTGTATTAGACCAATATACATAATTATTTATATATTTTTTGAAACAATTACCGTTACCCGCAACTTTGTCTGTTAAAAATTTAATTATCACTATCTTGCGGGAGCTATGCAATTCTACGGAATAAAAAGTGGCCCATTTAATGAAATAATATTCAAACTAAATATCTCCTTACCAATTTACATTAAGAATCAAGATCGGTATGGTTTTGTCCATGAAGAGGCAGCCGGGCAGACAAGAGGTACTTTAACATAACTACTATATACTAATATGATTTTTATAAATGAAATACTTCATTACAGATGTGCTGAGCAAAGCAGAGCGGAGTGCCTGCAAGCTGAAGCCAGCTGACGAGGCCGGGCCCGCAGTAGAGAGTACACGCACCCAGTCTACTTTGACGACCTGCAAACATTTGCACACACGACAGAAACCACACAGTTGCGACACGTGTCGGGAGCAGCTTACGCAACGAGGCTCCTTGACTAGACACACACGAACATACACCCCTGAGAAACCGTACAGTTGCGATATATGTAACAAACGGTTTACACGTAAAACTAGTTTGAACTGTCATTTACAAATACACACAGGTGAGAAACCGTACAGTTGCGATGTATGTAACAAACGGTTTACACGTAAAACTGGTTTGAACTATCATTTACGAATACACACAGGTGAGAAACCGTACAGTTGCGATATATGTAACAAACGGTTTACACGTAAAACTAGTTTGAACCGTCATTTACAAATACACACAGGTGAGAAACCGTACAGTTGCGATATATGTAACAAACGGTTTACACTTAAAACTAGTTTGAACTGTCATATACTAACACATACGGGAGAGAAACCGCACAGTTGCGATATATGTAACAAACAATTTATACGTAAATCTGATTTGACTAGTCATATACGAATACACACAGGTGAGAAACGGCACAAGTGCGATGTATGTAACAAACGGTTTTTACATAAACCTAATTTGAACTTTCATTTACAAATACACACAGGTGAGAAACCGTACAGTTGCGATATATGTAACAAACGGTTTATACGTAAATCTAGTTTGAACTGGCATTTACATGTACACACAGGTGAGAAACCGTACAGTTGCGATATATGTAATAAACGGTTTACACGTAAAATTAGTTTGAACTGTCATATACTAACACATACAGGAGAGAAACCGCACAGTTGCGATATATGTAACAAACAATTTATACGTAAATCTGATTTGACTAGTCATATACGAATACACACAGGTGAGAAACGGCACAAGTGCGATGTATGTAACAAACGGTTTTTACATAAACCTAATTTGAACAGTCATATACTAATACACACAGGTAAGAGACCGTACAGTTGCGATATATGTAGCAAACAGTTTATACGTAAACATGATTTGAACTTTCATACAAGAATACACACCGGTGATAAACGGTATAGTTGCGATTTATGTAACAAACGATTTACACGACGAAGTCCATTGGTTAGGCATATACGATTACACACATGTGAGAAACTGTACAGTTGTGATATATGTAAAAAACGGTTTATGCGCAAGTCTGATTTAAACAGTCATATACGAATACACAGGTGAGAAACCGCTTTGTTGCATTGCATGTAACAGAGGGTTTAGACAACGAGGTAACTTGGCTATGCATATGCTGATACACCGCGCCCCATGAGAAACACACACTACAGCCCATGAGAAACTGCTTTGCTGCGATGTATGTAACAAAGTGTTTACACAACGACGGCGCTTTGCTAGGCATGTACGAATACACAAAGGTGAGAAACCTTAGGCCGGGTCCGCACTGGTAACGCGTTGGCGACAGAAAAAAAAATTGTCTTGCAAGTATTTATTTTAAATCACTATCACTACTTAGTATAAAACAAAGTCGCTTTTTGCTGTCTGTCCGTCCCTATGTATGTTTAGATCTTTAAAACTACGCAACGGATTTCGATGCGGTTTTTTTTAATAGATAGAGTGATTCGAGAGGAAGGTTTGTATTTGAACATATTAAAAGATTTCGATTTTGAAGTTGGTCTGTTTCCTTTTTTAAACATAAATTGAAATCAATATACCTTACACTATCTCTGTGCGGAAGTCACGAGGTGCTGATAGCACAAGACGTTGGCTGCAACAGGATTTTACAACCAGAAAAACTTTATTTTTTTTTGTAAAAATTTTCACCTCTACCTCTTGCTATAATCGCTGCCCGTTGAGAACACCGAAAAACTAAAAAAAAAATATTTTAAAACGTACCTACACTATGTATGTACATAGGTCATATAAAGTAATTTCTTAACGGGTCAGAAAAAGCTACTATATTATTTTAAAATATTTCTGATTTGTTTACTGTGAATTTCTTCTGAATTCTTTGTGAATTCTTTGAATACAGGTTAATTATTATGATGTTAAACTTTGTCACTGTATTCTACCTTTGCAGGCATACACATAAAATTAGCAATATATCCTTGCTCAATAATAATAAATCAAACTATTCAACTCCACGGCTTTCTCGTTCCGACACGCCTCTGCGGAAGCTACAGTTTGTCTCAAGAGTTTGGGATAACGGTGCAAAAGATACATACGAACGGCGAGAACATTTCGATTTAGCAATTGAAATCTAAATGTTTAGCAAAAAGCTAATAAATATCAAGATAATTTTGTAAGTTTAAAGGATCCTTTTTATGTGGATCGGTAGGCTTATTACCACTCGATCGCAATCGCTGATAATTGGCATCGGAATCAGCTAGCTGTCACATTCATACAAGAACTGCTAAATGAACACGATGGCGATTGCGAGCGAATTAGGTAATAAGCCTATTGCTGTCATTATGACAGTTTTTCACCGAACTCTACGTCATTCGTCAGTGCGTGACGTTGTTATCAAAGTGCGGTCGAAATCGAAACAAACTGAACCAACGTGTCGATATCAATAGACGCATCGTGCAGACTTTGGCCTGCGACAATTTTTGAGCGTGATTGGGAGTCTGGTTGTTTAGTGTATTTCAATGTATGTTCCAAACTATATAAATCAGACGTGATGTATGGGTATTCAAGTCTTTGTCTTTCATGTGAAGAAGAAAATTTAAAAAATTCAGTAGTGTCAATCTTGTCATTCTTGTCATGTCGTCTATTTATATTTATTGGTGGTTGGTGGCTGTGGTTGGTGGTCTACTGGTCTCTTGTTTCGTCTTCGTTAATAATTCGCGCGTCCCGTTCGTACACAAGCATGAAAAATCGACAAAATGGTTTGCAAATAAAGCTTGCAGTCGTAACATAAGTCAAATTGAACAGTGTGAAGCGAAGTCAGTGAATGCACCTTTGAAGATAGTGTCTATTACAAATACCACCCTATTCGTAACATGGAGTCGTCCGCCTGCCGCCGGCGCGCTTCCGACGCGGAACAGTCGGCGTGGTCATACTGCATGACGGCGGAGAGCGCGCCTGTGAAGGAGGAGCCCGAGTGGGGCGAGTGCGGCGTGAGCGACGCGGCCGCGGCAGAAGGCTTGTACGCCGACCACGAGGTCAAAGAGGAATTAGTGATTGGATCTGAGGTGGTGCAACAGCAGGATATCGCTTTTTCAACGCAAAGTAAGCTACCTGATAACTTATGTGAATCATTTAGGTACAGGGAGCATATGTAAGCCAGTGCTTATTAAAATTGTTTCCATGGATATTAAAATGTATCATTTCACAAGAGCCTGTTCAATGGAACAGTTAACACAATATTGAGTTTTCCGGCATCAGAAAACGCAGTACTAATATACAGGTTCATTAAATACTCCTTTGCTGCCAGAGAATCTGGTAGTGGGCAGAGGAGTGGTTGATGAATCTGACCCAAGAGACATCTTATGAGGCTGGCATAGTCGCATAAGTGCCTTAAGTACCTTAAGCCTGGTATCAATTTTTTTTTTTTACAACTTATTCTTGCAATCTGCCTTTTATAGCATTGAGCTAGAGTTTAAGTGTTTGATTCGTAGACGTTAATGGCATGAGCCCAGTGGCACAACCATTTATTAAATCTGTATTAGATCAAATCTTGAGGTGATGTTCTTTTTAACCTCTTGAAGATTTTGGTCGATTTGTCCATTAATTTATTTGCCAGATGATTTGGATGATTTTGCATTATCTTTTCATAAGCTTTCTAAACTATGCAGACTGTACCAACATTTATACCTAATTAGCGGAAGGATAAAGTGACATAATAACAAAATGTACCTAGAATATGATTAGATAGATGTTACGAGTTGAGTTTTATAAGATTTGAAATTGTCAACGTTTTTTTTCCACCTTGACGGTTTTTGAAGCCAGTACTATAATGACATTCTTGTATTGAGGTAGTAAATATTTTGGTAATGAAAAATTATTAAGATAGATACAATTAATAAAATATGTAGTTAGGCCTCTCTGTTAAAATAATCTGGTTCCCCAACATGACAGTTTACTAGGATTGACAATATTTTGGCTTTGATGTTGAATTATATTTTTATGGGGTATTTTGTACCACGTATGTACATGAAATATTCCTTGGCAGATGATTTCAGCACAATGGTGGAGGATCCACGTAAGCCTAAGTCCAAGTGCACCCGCACCCGCCCCGCGGACGAACCTCACTGCAATGAGAGTACTGAGCAGCAGCACGGGCTCCGAAGCTGTTTTGTCAGGCTCGAGCGATTGCCAGTAGGAGACCTGCGCGGTCGCAATGGTGAGTGTTAGGGTCTGACAACACGCGAGCCGACCCCAGGGTGCTGTGGGGCGGTG